>NW_019167882.1:9390880-10102072 GCF_002303985.1 Durio zibethinus | reverse complement strand
AAAAATGCACAAGGAACACCAAAAAGTGTTTCCTTTTATGACTTGTTAACAATTTAAATATTTGCTTCAATTCCTTTTCTCATGGTTGAAGGTAGAGTTACATTTTGATTTGACCTTTCTCCTTCGCAAGTAATACAGCATAGCAGCTGCCAGTATAACAACTACAGAAACTGGAAGGATCATTTTAAGTAACAGCCGCTTGTTGTTTTCCTGATTATCTTCCTCTTGAGCTGGCAATGTAGTTTAGCATGTTAATTAGAATCTGTCCTCAAAATTGGTAAAGTTTTCAGTATCTATATTGTCTTGTTTGAGTTCTGTAAGATTGATCTGAGAAAGTTACGAAATATTTTAAGCTGCAAAAATACTAGTTCTCTGATGCAGAGTTCTTAATATACCAAGTGAAACACAAAATCTGCTTAGATGCCAGAGAAAAGAAATTCCTGCTCGTCTAATTTTGTTGATACAAATGATTTGCTCTTGCCAGATGTTGTATACTTCTTAGACCAAAATCTTGCCGCATTTGAGTCAGCCTCATGCCTTAAGGGATTAGAGAGGGTTGCCAAATTGAAATTATCACATGCCTGAAAGCATTAAAGGAAATTTAGAACCTACCTGCCCGCGATAGAGCCCAATTCTCATCATTTGAAAGATGAAACGCTTTAAAACCAATAAGCCTTTTCTCCTTTGCATAGGAAATTTTTGCTTTGACCACCTCTACACCATCAAAATTGATCGAAAGTGTTGGAGACGTGAACAAGTTCACTACATAAGTTGCATTGTATACAGAAGCAGCTCCATAACCATTATCCTGAATGTATGATTTGATGGTTTTGTAGCCCATAGAACCATCAATGGTGATAGCTGGACCTGACGCTGGTGCACCAATAGCATTATCTTTGCTGCTCACCAATTTCCATGCCCATCCATGGTAAGGCAATCCCAAAACCAGTTTGGTTGGTGGAAATCCTTTATTCAACCATTCCCTGATGCCAAAATCTGTGTTAACATGACTAGAGGGATTATGCAAAGCAGCATGGACTCCTGTAAAATTCTCCCTGGTAGGCAAATGGTAGTCATATGCCACAACATGCGCCCAATCAACATTCCTACTTATGGAGTCGATTGGATAACTTACCATTTCAATTGTTGGCAAGTAACGAACCCCCATTGTTAAGATCAATTGTGACTGACTTGGTTTTCCTGGTTCTGAATTTATGGCAGCTCGCCACTCATCCAATAAACCCCCAATATTGAACAAGTCTGTGCTGTTAGGCCAAACCCAGCACAAGTCTATTCCATCAAAACCATAACGCCTAGCTGTTTTTATTGAGGGTCAATGAAAGACTTCCTTCTAGAAGATTCTGAGATCATTGAAGATAAAACTGAGTCATTAACTTTTTCACCAGTGATAGATTTTCCTGTTGCAGAGATTCCATTTCAGACAGACACCAGTGTTTTAACAGACGGGTTTTTACGCTTGACGATGCTTGCAAAGGTTGAGAAGTATTGTTCAGAGACAGAGGGGACAAAAAGCTGATAAGTTGAAGTGTTCACTTCAGCAAAAGCGCATGAAAGATGAGTGAACAAGGCAGAATTTATGTCTTGTATGGGAAATTCACCGTTACTGCTTTAACCCAAGTTTGTGCTTCTGTGAATTGCAATTGAGAAGAAAGGAATAAAATGAAAAGAAAGATCAAGATAGTTTTGGATGCCATGGAAACTGGATGGCTGATAATTGGATCCTTTTACCAGCTGGGAATGACGCCTTCCTACTACTATTATTCTTCAAAGTCCGTACATCATCACCCTTTAACAATAACACTTCAATTACAGAGTGTTCCCGTCTGAGAACTGGTAAGCACTTCTCTATACATAGTGGACACCAACCTTTTTACTTGAATGAAAACACCAGGCGAGTCTTCAACTTCCTGACCTAGTGGTCAAAAAAGCCTTAAGAAAACATAAAGATTGGGTTCACCCAAGCCTCTCCCCTCCCCTCCTCCTTAATGTAAGGCTATGCCTCCCATAAAACAAAAAAAAAAAAAAAAAAAAAGATGAAAACACTAGGCGTGACTAGGGCTGTAAACGAGTCGAGTCGAGTCGAATAGTGAGAAGCTCGAGCTCGAGCTCAACTTACAATTCGGGACTCGATACTCGGTTCGAGCTCGATCGAATTTTATTTTTGAAGCTCGAGCTCGATTCGTGATTGAATTCGAGTTACTCAAGCTCGTTCGATTAATATGTAAAAATAAGCTCGATTCATATACTCGACAAGAGTTTGATTATTCATGCTCGAACTCGAACTCGGACTCGGATTCGAAATATTTTATTAATTAAAATAATAAAAATATATTTAAATATAAAAGCTCGATTAGACTCGCGAGCTACTCGAGTCAGATATAAAAATACTCAAATTCGACTCGATCGATAAGTCGAGCTACTCGAGCTCGAGCTCGATTCGACAATAATCGAATCGAATTCGAATTTTTTTCGAATCCAATCCAAGTAATTTACGAATACTAATGTATCATTTACAACCCTAGACGTGACTCCCTTTTTTGTAACCTATTCTCCTCGTGACTTCAATGTTTATAATATTAGTATTAAAAAGCTTTGCTACTTGAAGATTAACTCAAGTCAATTGCTGTCCTATTTTAAAAATAATATTAGTTTAAATTTTAATATTTAGAGTAACCTACATCGAAAGATATCAAATTTATACTCAAATTTTATTTGAGTCACTAAACTTTAATTTATCCTATTCAAATCACTAAAATTATTTAAGTATACTAAAATTATAACCTTTTAACCTATATAACTTCATGAAAAGTTATTAAACTTCACTTAATTTTTGAATAGGTCATTAAACTTTAATTTGTCACTATAAAATTATTAAAATTTGTTAAATGTAGCCAATTTAATTAGTTTTATAAATTTCTTCCAAAATAAAAATTAGATAAAATTTAGATATTAAACTTAACCAAATAACATCTAATTTTTTTATGTAACAAAAAATCCTCTCATGTCTTATAGAAAATAAAAATTAAAAAATTTAAGTAAACTCAGAACAAACAAACCTTTAATAAATACCTTTTTCTTAAAGTGTTATTGCTTACATTTAAGTTAAAGAATATAAATATTTAAATAAGATAAAGTTCTTATAATTTAATTAAATAAAGCATTAGTAATTCAATATTAATGAGCTATTTAAAAATAAGTTTGATGTCCTTAAAAAAAAAAGATACTTCTAATATGAGAAACGATTAAGAATACTATGAATTGAGTCTTGATTAAGAATATAAATGATATATTAGTATTTAAAAATTATTTAGATTTGATTCGAATAAAATTTAAATTTGGTTCAATTATTATTGAGTTGAATTTGAGTTTGAATAACTTGATTTATCAATTGAATTAAAGTCAAATATTCTTATATTCGATTCGAATAATTTATGAGTTTAATCAAATTTTTTATATTTTAAAATATTTTAATTAATAAAATATTTTAAACTTGAGCACAAATAATTAAGTTTTTATTGAATATAAAAATTAAATTTATTTTTTTATGTTAATCAAATTTAATCAATCAAATTCGAATAATTTAATTTTTATTTTTAATCGAGTTTAATTTAAAAAATAAAATTTGATTGAATTTAAATCAATTTTTAAATTTTAAATTTAAAATCAAATTTAAATTTAAAATTAATATTATATTATCTCAAACTTAATCATTATATAACTAATCTATGACAAGTAAATTCTTAAATTATGAGAATGAGGGAAGGGGGCATAAGACGTTACCAGCTAAAATGACAACTTCTGTTTTGGCTGAAATAGAAATGAGCGTTGACAGGTGGTTCTAGGGCCTTCAGGTCTGGGAGTTTCGTACATTTTCGACCATCCTTGAGAACACGCATTTATATATATATATTGGAAAGAACTTTTCATTTTAACTGTAACGAAGCATATCAGCTTCAGCATTATAAATACAGTCAGGCATCTCTTCCAACCCGTATCTTTTTCCAATATTTCCAACTCCAAATTTTGCAAGAGAACAAGCATTTGATATTGATTTTATGAATTGATCATGACAAATTAAATTAAATTTTATAATTTAAAATATAACATAATAATACTATATAAAATAATATAAAATTATAAAAATAATATAATTTAAAATTTTAATAAAAATAAGATTAATAAAATAAAAAAAATATTTTATATTTTTATATCAATATAAATTTTTTATAAAATATAATATAAATATTTAAATTATTAATATTTTATATAATACGTAAATATAAGAATTATTAAATTTAAATAAAATAAAATGACTTTTTTATTAGTACCATCTAAGATTAGTTTCACGTGGTCTAAGCACTGTTTTGATGGTTCAACCTTGGATGCTTGAAGTTTCTTTCAATCAGTGCAATGAACGTTTGCTTCGAAGTGGCAGAATATTTTTT
This sequence comes from Durio zibethinus, assembly GCF_002303985.1. Next base: position 10,097,606 of record NW_019167882.1, on the reverse strand, counting down.
TCCCAAAGTTTCTGCTATGTGTTTACGGCTTCCTTAGCGTCCTTTTCACACGGTCTGAAACAAACATCAGGAGTTACATTTTTGATTTGATACGATTATGTTAAAAGGGACTAATGAGGTCACGCAGCAGCCTTCTTTATGCAGCCAGACATAATTTACCTTATTTTAACTTTTATGCTTCAAATTGATTATCATAACACACACCTATCGTTTACGTAAAATACATCCTTGGGTCCAAAGTCCTTTGAAGTTTATCAACTTCAGGACACCAATGGCTTATGGCATGTGTTGTAATTCATTAGACGATCATTCTAGTTAATTTATTCATTTAGGTTCCATGGCAAGACATATTCAGCGATAATTGCATATTGCGGTAAAAAATTATTAAATAAAATGTCCACATCTCTTGAAATTTGTCCTTTAAACTTTAAGGAGCCCTATTTGAAACTAGGCCTATTCTGCTTGCCAGTGTTCCCACGAGATGCCCATATCCTGGCAGCCCAAATTTTCCCAATCATAGTTACCCTCATGTAGTCTCGGAAAATAGTCATCCCAACGAATATGATTAATCATGCAGCTATTCTAACTTCAGCTTGTAATCAATTTCCTTTTTCCTTGAAATTCAATCATTTTGGTGGGATCGATCCCAGCCAGGAAAATTTCCAATAAAGCTATTAGACTCAACAATTTGCTCCAATCTTTAATATCTATATTTGCATGATTAAAGATTGATAAACCATAATTCTTTTACATAAATGTTTCCCAAAAGCATAAACTGTCAGTCATCGAGGTACCACTTGGTTGGTTGTAGCATCATTGACTGAAAAAAACTTTCTTGCTGTCAATGTCTTTACTTTCGACCTTTTCGTCTCTTGTAATTGAAAAGGGCAGGCTGCTTAGTGGGTAGAGATTGCAACAGTACTTTCATTCCTGGGAATTGTAAAAACTTCCACCATTGATTGATGGTCTATTTGCAGGAATTTCCTACACGCATAGCAGTGCTAGTTGTATACATCTAATGAGCTAACACGAATAGGATGAATCATCCAGTGATGCATAAAAAAACTCTGCCCCTCGACATTATTTCCACAATTCGTAGGTCTGGAATTGTTCAATATTATACATTTTCACATATTTGTACGACAAAAAGGAAAAAGGGTTGTGCCAAAGTTACTTATTCGAGAAGATTCAAGTTTTCATTGCATCCAAAGAGACTGGAATTCCTCTTGTCACTTATAATTTGCTGAAGTAGAATTTCAAATCTATAAACATAATCCTTCATAGGTTACATTCCTTTGGTAACATATTCTGGAGGAACATAGCCACTGCATTGAATGAATTAATTAACAAAACTAATACGAATCATGCAATGCAAAAGAAAGGAAAAAGATTTTATATGTATTATTTGAGAGCACCTGGTTCACTTACTATGTCCAACAATTCTGCTGGTATTTGCTTCTAGTTCATCCTTTTTGAAAATTTTGGCCATACCAAAATTTGATATTTTTGGGGTTCATATCATCATCTAACAAAATGTTGCTTGCCTTTTATATTACGATGAATTATTGTGAAATTTGAGTATTCCTGGAGACAAAAGAAGCCCTCAAGTAACACCTTTAATTATCAAAACACGTTTTCTCCAATCTAACATATGCCTTATAAGTGGATCTACATCAACTAAGGTCATAAACAATTTTCGTCTTTTTTGCTTAAAAAGTCTAGGATAAGTTAATCCAACCACTACTATGGAAAATCATGCCATAAAAATGTACTTAACAATCATACTAGGTAAAATACATTAAGTATTGCTTACCATAGAGGTAGAAATCCAAGCTTTTGTTTGGCAATCATGACCTCATAAATCAACATTTTTTTTCTTCCCTCTCAGTACAAATTCTAGTTCTCGAACTAGATTCACATGTTGAAGCCATGCTGTAAGCAAAACCTCATTTTTGAACTCTTCAAGCCCTTGATTAGAGCTTTTTGAACTTCTTTTCACTACTATTTCCTGCCCTTATGGTAACTTGCCCTGTTATAGTCCACATTACACTTAGTATTTTTGAATGAGTGTTTGCCAGTTTGTGGCTTTAAAACCAAACAAATATTTGATTAATAATTATTTTGTAAATAATAAAGGAATATCTTTAGGGTATTTTTGGTTCAGAGGGTAAATTAGTCTTTTCTCTTATTAGAGAATGTCAATTAACAATCAGGGGTATTTTTTACTTTTGAACCTACCTAACATGTACAGTGTCATGTTAGCTTAACTATATCACAATCCTATCCCATAAACCCCTCACCTTTTGCCTATAAATAGAGCCATCCAAGTACTATCTATAGAGACTAACTTTTTTACTTTCATATTTTCTTCTCCTTCCGACCTCTCTTGTTTCAAACTCATACTTGAGCATGGTGTGCAAACATAGGGAACTTCCCCTGCCTTTGCTCTTAACCACTCATTTTCTCCTTTGTGATTTCAAAGTCATGACTCTCAGCTCGAAGCTCGGCTCTAACATTTGGCCTACCAGGTAGGGGAACAATTTTTGACTGAACTAAACACTATACAGCCTAAAAAGAGAGCCAATGAGAAATGAGAACCAATCATCCCAATTGAGACCGAAACCCACAATAGTAAACCTACAAACCACCTATGCTGATATAAGCATGATTGACTATGGAACAATTCTAAGCCTTGATCGAATAAATCCAAGCCCTAAAACAAATGATCCAAAGTATAATGCCATCTATAGCCTCAAAAGTACTTGACTTGATCACTCTTAGTAAACAACTAGTAGAAAGGCAATCGAGTTATGAGGAAATTATGGCCTCTTCAGCCTTTAGGGAGGAGGAATATGCTATTTCAGCCACTTATTACTATTATCCCATCCACAACTCCACACATGTAATCACACAAAAGTCTAAATAGATCGATTAAGAGCCCTGGTCGAATAGAGATTTGAAGGCTAGAATGCATGCTATGAAAAAGGTGCTAAAAGGAAAAGCTATCACTTTTGAAGATGAGTTGAAGTTCTTGGAAACCTCACCCTTCATCAAGAAAATTAATAAGACCATGCCTCTAAAAAGATTCAAAATGTTGATCTTGGAGACCTACGACGGTACCTCGATCCCTTTGATCATTTGAAAATTTATAAAACTAACATGATGATGTAAAGTGTAGATAAGGCCCTGATGTGTAAAAGATTGACTACAACCCTTAAAGGGGTAGCTCGATCCTTATATTGTATCTTCAAACCAAAGTCGATCATCACATTTAAAAATCTCAACCACTCTTTCCTCTCCTGATTTGTAAGTAACAGAAGAACAAAGAAAATTACTTTAAGCTTGATATTAATCCATCAAGGTAAGAAATGAGTTTTTAAAAGCCTATATTACGCATTTTAACATGAAAGCTTTACAAGTGAAAGATCTAGAGGAAACAATCACTGTCGTCATTTTGACTAGTGGATTCAATGATAAAAAGTACCATATGATGCTTTTCTTGTCTTTAAAGCCACTAAAGACATTAGCCAATGTCTTATTAGTGACTTAAAAAACACATAAATGCTAAAGTTATAATGAAAATAACCAAAGTGAGAAAGGTTCATCCTTCATCCTTAGCAGTTAAGGTAAGAATGGTTCATTTCCCTTATCGACTAGAAAAAGGTAAGAAATTTTGTAATATTTCCCTAAAAGGGAGATGGCACAAGGTTAAGAGCTTGAGCAGAGAAAAAAATTACACTATATTAAATACCTCTCGAGATAGGATTCTGATATAAATAGAAAGAGATCCAAAGCTTAGAAGGTTGAAATCATTGAGGTAAAACATAATAAAGAACCCAACTAAAAGATACACTTTTCATTAAAATGTTGACCATAATACAAAGGACTATCTTAACTTGAATAATGAGATAAAAGTTTAATCAAGAGATGTCAATTGGAAAGATTTATGGATTGTTGTAGACAGGGTCAAGGTAGGGCAAACTATAAAAAAAAGATTGCAGAGAAGAGTTAGTAAGAAATCAAAGGGATAGACTAGATAAAAATCGAGGTGATGGGAACTAGAGAAATGAACACAAAAAAAGAGGTTGAGCAATAGATAATAGGCCCATTGCTATTGGGTCCACATTGACCAAGAGAAAGTTATACTAAATAATGATAATGGCTATAAGGTCTTCAACCAAGAAAAAAAAGATTAAAAAAATGAACCAATCTCTTTTACTTTAGAAGACATGGAAAAAATTTAATTCCCACATAATGAGACATGTAGTCACTGTTGTTGTATATAATTATGTGGTAAGGAGGATTTTATTTGATAGTAGGAGCTCGATCAATGCTAAAAATAAGAACTAGAAAAGAGATGTTGAAGCCATTTACTACTACATTGATTGGCTCAAGGAATGAACAAGTGTTGGTAAAAGGAATGATCAAGTTGTCAATCACACTAGGTAATAAGCTAAAGACCATTACCTCGATTATCGAGTGTATGGCTAGATGTGTCTTTAGCCTTCAACATGATACTAGGCCATCCTAACTAGTTCATTATGCATCTAATTGACTTAGCTCTTCACTTAAAGAATAAGTTCCTAACATTAAACGAGATTGGAAAGGTCAAAGAAGTCGAGTTTCTAATGTGACAATGCCATATTACAATGATGAAAGGTAAGAGTAAAAAACAAATTGATAATTTGACTAGGGAAAAAAAGCAAAAAAAGATAGACTAATGTAAAGATTAAAGAAGTTAAAGAAGCAAAGTAAAGTGATATTGGTAAAAAGCAACAAGAAACTAACTAAAAAAAATGTACTTTTAAGCTGTTCTATGTTGTTAAGGTTTACATTTATGCAAGCTACTTTGATAATTTTGATCAGCTATATAGAGCCTAACCCTTAAGCCGACACACACATATTTGTCAATAGAATCAACCTATTAAGCTTGTCAAAAAAAAATTCTAAATACAAATCTACATTTTGATTCAATTTTATTTTTTACTACATGTTACTATATTAATAACAAAAACTAATTGCCACGTTAGGATCTGTTCTTTTTGTAAGAAACTATCATAACCTAACTGAACAAAAAGAAATAATCGATCAAAGACCTGAGATCGACTATAATTGATGGATGAACTTATCTTTATGCCGTTTTAAGAGAATAATCTTGAAAAATATATGCAAATTAGGGTCAAGCTAGACCATAAGGAGAAACTAATTCAACTACTAAGAAACAACATCGACCTATTTGCATGGACCCTATCAGATATGCCATGGATTGATCTTAAGGTAATGGTACATAGGTTACACATTGACTCAAATATGAAGTCAGTTTGACAAAAGAAGAGAACCTTTACCCTTAAGAGGCAAAAAGTGATCGAGGAATAGGTCAGTAAACTACTACAAGCAAGCTTCATCACAGAAGTATACTACCCTAATTGGATAGCCAATATGGTCACGAAAAAAAAGTATAGTGAAAAATGAAGAATGTGCATCAACTTTACTAACCTCAATAAAGCCTATCCAAAAGATAGCTTTCCTCTCATTAGCACAGATTGATTGATTTATGATAATGTTGAGCACAACCTACTTAGTTTCATGTATGTCTATTCAAGTTATAATCAAATTAAAATGCTAAAAGAAGGCATGGAAAAATAACCTTTATAATAGAAAAGGGTTTATATTGTTATAAAGCTATGCCCTTCAACCTAAAAAACACAAGAATGACCTACTAGAGATTGGTTAATAAGGTCTTTAAAAATTAGCTTAGTAAAAATATAGAGGTGTATGTAAACAATATGATAGTAAAAAGTAAGAGCTTGGTCAAGCACCTAAAGGACTTAAAGGATACCTTCAATATTTTGAGAAAATACAACCTGAGACTCAACTTAAGTAAATGCATTTTTGATGTCACGTCGGATAAGTTTTTCGATTATATAATCAATAAGAGAGGTATAAAAGAAAATCTAAAAAGGGTTTAGGCCATCTTTAACATGAAAGCTCTGACCTCAATAATAAAGGTCAAAAACTAATTAGAAGAATAACTGCCTTGAGCAGATTTATATCCAAGTCAGTAAAATATTGCCTACCATTTCTTAAAATTTTAAAGAATATCTCTAACATTAGGTGGATTCCCTAATGCTAGAAAGCATTTGAAAAGCTTAGGGAGTTTCTTTTTTCCCCTTTTATTTTGTCTAAGCTGAGACTTGATGAAATATTGTATTTATACTTGGCTGCAATCAACTAAGCTATCAGCTTGGTATTAGTCAAACAGAAAAAGAGAAAGATAGAGGCCAATGTATTTTATGACCAAAGTGCTGACAGGGTTAAAGATAAACTACACCAAGATAAAAAAAATTACCCTATATAGTAGCCATGTTGGCTAGAAAACTTAAGCCATACTTTTAAGCTCACACAATTCATGTGTTAACCGACTAGCCATTCAGGTAAATTTTACAAAAAATTAGAATTGTCAAAAAGGCTAATTAAATGGACAATGGAACACAATAAATATGACCTGCACATGTTCCCTAAATTAACTCTAAAATTTCAGGTGCTAATAGATTTTGTTATGGAATGTATCTTGACTAGGACTGACAAATAACTCGAAGAAGCTAAAGAGATCAAGAAAGAATAAATGTGAAAACTTTTTATTGATAGGTCAGCCACTATAGAGTTGGTCTAATTATAATTAGTCTAGAAAACTTACAACTTCAATATGCCCTAAGATTTGGATTTAAAGCTTTCAACAACGAAGTCAAGTATAAAGCCCTAATTGCTAGCCTAAAACTTACGATTGAGTTAAATGTGAAGAACATCATTATATATAATAACTCTTAACTGGTGGTTGACCAAATAAATGAAGAATTTGAAGCAAAAAAATAAATAAATAAAGAAGTACTTATATAAAGTACGAACTCTTTTAGCCATATTTTTTAAGGTCAAAATAAAAAAAATATTGAGGTTAGAAAACATTGATTCATTGTCTACATAAGCCTTGAGAATGACAATAGAGAGCTTAACTCACGTTTTGGTAAAAGTGCTAGAATAAAAGAGTATAGAAGAGAAAGTGGTTGAGCATATTAAAGAGAAAGAATCATGGTTAACCTCAATCAAAGCATACTTGACAATGAGAGAACTACTCGAAGATAAAGCCTGAGCAAAAACTTTGATGAGAAAAACTCCTATATACATAATGATAAATGAAAAATTATCCAAGAGATTTTTTAGTTTGCCCTACCTAAGATATATGGATGAAGAAGAGGTAAACTATTCACTCAAAAAAATACAGAAAAAAATTTATGGCAATCACCTCAGACTTTAGCCACTTGCCTATAAGGTACTTAGATAGGGCTATTACTAGCCAATTATAAAAAAGGATGCAATCAACCTAGTAAAAAAATGTGATAAATGCTAGAGATTTGCCAATATACAACATCTTTCATCAACCAAACTAACCTCCATTATCAAAAAGCCTTTTATGTAATAAAAAATAGATGTCTTCGGATCTTTCACCCCTATCACAAGGTAGAGTAGATTTGTAATATTAACAGTGGACTACTTCATAAAATGGCTCAAAGTTGAAGCTCTAAATACAATAACAGAAGTTTAAGTTGAAAAGTTCATATAAAAGAATATAGTCTGCATATTTGATCTATTTCGGTCTATAATAATAGACAATGAAAAATAGTTTAAAAACTCTAAGTTTAAAAAATGGTGCTCTAATTTTCACATTAACCTAAAGTTCACATAAGTCACTCACCTTCAATGTAATGGTCAAGTTGAGGCAACTGACAAGATAATACTTAAAGTTTTGAAAAAGAGACTAGATAAAGCTAAGGGCAAATGGAACAATGAACTCTTTGGAGTTTGGTGAGCTTTAAAGATGACCAAAAATCTTTTCACAAGAGAAACTCTCTTTAATTTAGCATTTGAAACAGAGGCTATGGTATCTATAGAGATCAGTCTCTCGAGCTTTTAAGTTGAGCTTGAATCTGAAGAGGGAAACGAGGATGCCTTTAGAGCCAATCTTGATTTAGTAGAAGAGTAAAGAGATGTGTCTTTGACCAGAATAGCAACCTACCAACAAAAAGTAGCCAATTTTTACAATAAAATGGTCTAACCTAAAAATATAAAAAAGGGTATCTAGTACTAAAAAAGGTGAAAGCTTCAGGAGTTTATGATGAGGTGAAATTTTGGCCTCGAACTAGAAGGGTTTTTATGTTGTCAAGAAGGTCATCCATGATGCGACTTACAGGTTGTAAGATATGAATGGTAATCCCATTCTGAGGACATGAAATGTAAACAATTTTAAAATCTACGACTAGTAAAGAGATGTAAAATCGAGCTGACAATTTGTAACCTTTCAAAGTTTGATTGAATAAAATTTACACTTTAATTATATTCATTATAAAATTCTAGAGCTTAATTACCAAGCTCATACTTGAAAAATAAAGTTTAAAATCTAAGGTGACATGCTACACAAATAGTTGAGCTAATGAATTGCCTGATCTAAGTCCTTACAACTAGTTTTAAAAAGATTGACAACCAAAGTGAACCGAGTTAGGACTTGTGTTAATTTAGATCCTTAAGTTAATTTAATGAGTCCTTAAGTTATTTTTGATCAAGCTCACCTTATTTAAACTGTGATTTGTTAAATATTGAGATTGACTTACCAAATTAATTTAATGTCTGAACTCATCATTTTACATAATCTAAGACTTGGAAACTACTTAATCCAAATGTTGGATGAAGACAAAGTGTAAAAAAAAGGTAAAAAAATAAATTACAAAACTAAAACTTGTAACAAAAGTATACTTCATTCATTCTATTGATAGAATTTTAGTCGATTAATTGTGATTACAAAGAATGATCTAATAGAAATTTGTAGAGTGATATAATAGAGGTCCTTACAAAACTTGACCTCATATTTGATAAAAGATAAGTAAAAAAGTAAAAAAAATCCTTCATTCTCTTTAGTCTCCCTTTTTCTCAGCAACAATAATAGATTTTTCCTCAACTTCGGGGCTAAGAATGACATTGAGATCGGTGTCCATGATCACGTCCTCATTTCCATTATCCTTATTTTTTTTCTTTAAACTAGATAGGAAATATGATCTTAAGGTTATCTAGTCTGATGTTCGAGAGGTAAAGGTTTAAACTTGCATACTTGAACAACACCTCATCCTTGTATAGCTCAAAGGCGTCAAAATCATTCTCTTTATAGAATTTGACTTGAAGATTAGAATACCTTTGAAAAGCCATGAACTCTCAGATAATCTCTTCCATGGCCTTCTCTTTGGCCTTTTATTCAGCCTTTAACTCAAACCTTAACTTGGTAATCTCAACCTATACCTTATTAAGTTTGTGCACATCTTGTTCCTTTATGAACTCAACTGAAGCCTTCTGGATCTATATTTTTTCTTACTTGGCTGCCAAGTTTTTAGCTTTCTTTCTTTACTTATTCTTTCTTATAAGATAGAAAGATTTGCTAAGAGCTTGACAATCAAGTCATTGTTGTTATAATTTTCTTGAGCAAATTTTCTAAGATCTTGCTTAGTTTATAGAAACATTGCTAAATTTAAGTAGGCATGATGCATGCCTTCACTGGTTGTATTAGAGGGAATGGCTTCTCTGAAACTGCAAAAAGAAAAATCAAGCTTATACTTAAAAAATAATGGAATCCATCAAACAATAAAAAATTAAACTAAAAGATAACTTACTCTTTTGAAGGACTACGACCTTCATGAATTGTTTGGCCACATTAGTATTCTTGAGAGGATTCTTTTTAGTGTCATACTCCAAGCCAGTAGAGAAGCACTTTGAAGTGGGCCTAAAAATTTGGATCTCGGGATCTGCCTAGGAAGGTGAAGCCTTAGTTTTTTATCTTTTGAGGGAAAAAAAACCTCCTAAATTGTCATCATCTTTTACTTGCCTTTGACACTGACAGAAGCTTAAGCTACAAAGTTCAACTTCTAAATGACAAGGGGATCAATTATTTAATTCCCTTTACAGGGAGCCCTAAGCTAGGTGGGTTACTTTTGGCCCTTTTCAATCGTGGTTGCTGAAAAAACTTGTAGAAGTCAAAGGTCTTGAAAGGCTAGATGTCATCAGACATTTTTGCAAGATGAGCTAAGTGTTAGAAAAAATTTACAAAATTAAATACTCTACAAGGTTAACTCAAATGTACCCTAATATTTAGTCTTGTTCACTACTTCAAGAGAGGTTAACTTGTAAGCATTTATGATCAGTTTTCCCCTCTTAATGAACTCTAAAATATGGTTTCGAGCATTAAGGTCGTTTATTATGAAATGAGTGGGTTCATCATAAAAATCTTGAGCTTATTCAAAATCTCTCATACCTCGAACTCATTATTTTTATTCTTATTTTTTTATGAACACAGAGGAAAAATAATTTTTAATTTTTTATTATGCTTGGACAGTTCGCGAATATCTTTTTTGCTAGATGAGCTATGATGTAAAACCATTTTTTATTTTATAAGTGCTTTTTAATGGAGAAAAACTCGTTAAATAAAGGGTAAAAATGATGAATACCTAGGTTTTTACAAAAACTAATAAAAGCTACTATGTACCAAAAAGAATTTGAAATGAGCTCAGTGATAGTTAAATTATAAAAAAAAATTCAACAACAAAAAGATGTAGAAGAAACCATAAACCGGTCACTATAAAATCTTAATACACCTAAAGTTGGTGACCTTCTATAGGAATAATGACCCAGTCCCTGATGGTTGGTATCGATACACTGTATCTTTTTTTGGATAGTTAAAGTTAAACCCCAAATATTAGACGTGATCAGCAAAGCACATGTTGTTGTAGTCTTCAAGATTATCCCTGTCCTTTAAGCTTTTCATCATGTTGTTAGGGTTTAGACCTAAAGAATAATGAGTGAAGAAGGAAAATTGAAGCAGGTCTTCTAAATCTTAGGAGGACACCACTTTATCTTCAACTTTCTTCTTGACCTGGTTAGTCTCTCCTTCCTGCTTTCTATTAGAATTTTTCTAATCATTAGAGCCTTCATTGTCAAAAGACTCAGCATTTAGAGTAGGAGTGGGATTTCGAGTAAGAACAATGGTAGAGTACACCACAATGTCAGAGGAAAAAGAGGGCAAGAAAACTCTTCAAACATAAAAGAAAAGTGAGGAACATCAATTGGAGCTGGGCTCAATAAGAGAGATAGAAGAAGAAGGAATAAAAAGTTGGACCTAAAAAGCAAAAATAACAGAACAAAAAGGAAAATTAGCTAGAAAAGCTGGATTGACCTTAGACACTAAAATTAGGGCATTTTTTAGCTCAAAGTCCATAGTATCTACAAGGTTATATATGCTCTGATAGACTCACTTTCCCCTAACATGGGCATTATCTTCTACTTTTTTCTGCTTTTCTTCGGTCATTAGGTTTAGCTAAAAGGCAACCCTAAATTAATCTACTCTTGCAATGACATAAGGGACCCTATCACTTTGTCTCCACTGTTAAATTGACCTCCCTTGGGAACTACTTTGTAATTTTCTGAACCCCTAAAGTTTGCGCAAGAAAAAATTATAAGAAGGAAAATGAAGAAAACATACCAAAGTAAAAGAAAGGTAAGAAGGTCAGTTAAATGAAAGAAAGAACTTTAAGGTCGATAAAAAATAGATTAGTTTGAGAGTAAAAAGATAGCAAGATGAAAAATGAAGACCCTTAAGGCATTTATATATCAATAGAGAGATCAGATAAACATTCCAAATTATGCCATGTGTCCAGATGGTTATTGAGGATGATCGTTTATCTTCTTAGCTTTAGATTTTTATCGCTCAATTACCTTTTTCCTCATTAAATGTGATTTTCAAACAATAAAAGGGCAAATTGATCATTTTACCCTATTCAAATTGTCAGACCGGTCATAGAATGCAAGCTTGATTTGCCAAATGGACCAAATGCTAGGTCAACCCTATATTAGACCTAAAAATCAAACTCCAACACCATAAAAAAATTATAAGTCTCACGTCAGGTATATAAGCCACATCAGTAGTTACTTAAGCTTGCTTAGCTTAACCTTAAGCAACTTTGGCACAAGGTCATTCACCTCGACAACCCCAGAACATACTAGTTAAGCATATTACCTAAAACTCACACTCAAGACCAAGCTCAGCACCTACGATCACATGCCAAGTTGACACTCACTAAAGCGGTCAAGACTACACTCAACAACCTAAAATCAATCATAAATCTCTCTTACGTGGCCCTCACCTCTGCCTTAAGAACATTCAACCTTGGTAATGTGAGGTTAAGCCCAAGGCATAAATTTTCAAAACCCACACTAAAAAAACTCAAGGTCAAACTAGCAAACAAGCACTTTATAAGGGCTTAATTAGACACCTACCAATTTGATACCAAAACTATTTGGTGGAGGGACAGAATATTAAGGGTATTTCAGGTCTAGACGGCAAATTGGTCTTTTCCCTCATTAAAGAATGTCAACTGATAGTTAGGGGTATTTTGACTTTTGAGTTGACTTGACATATATAGTGCCATGTCAACTTAGCTACGTTACTATCCTATCCTACAAACCCTTTATCTTTTTCCTATAATTAGAGTCATCCAGGTATTATCTATAAAGGCTAACTTTTCCTTACTTTCATATTTTCCTCTCTTTCTAATCTCTCTTGTTCTAACCTCTGGCTTGAGTATCAAAGTGCAAACTTAGCAAACTTCTACTGCTTTTGCTCTTAACCGTTCTCTTTCTCTCTTGTGATTTTAAAGCCCTAACCCTTAGCTCGAAGCTTGGCTCGAACAGAGTTGTTTCATTGTTTGAATGTTGTTGAAATTTTAGAATCTCTAGCAGGTAAGCAAAATGCACGTAGACTAGAAAATATGATTCTTCTAATGCAGTATCGAAGAATGCCGCAAATTCCCCAACCATGATTGAATCTGCCTGGCCATTACGATTTCATGTCTAGCTCATATTATATATTAGAGATGAAGATACTTTTCGAAAACTCATTTTCAGGTTATGTATAAGAAGTTAGCCTAATAGTATTACCTTGAAGAGAGGTCCATCTCCATCCTTCCCCCAGCTTATTCTCACTTGAAAATTTATTTATGGCTGCTTTAATATTAGTGAAACTGAAAACTTGGAGATTAGGAACACTATTGTTATGCTCTCTCTCAACTAATGTTTTGGTTCGTATCCAAGATACTGATATTTTCACAGTACCTAAAAGCCCTACAGCCAAAACCTTGTGGAATTAATGTATGATTATCATCTCTAATCATTGTAAATCCTCACTTGAATATTTTTGTTTGCAGGTAACAAATGATAGTCCCCATCAGCAGCAATTGTAAACAGAATCCATAAGCTGTGAACATTATTCATTATATTAATTGTAGTACAATGTTTTATGAGGATCTCCAAACTTTAGAAACTAAGTTCTGTTCTTTTTGAATCTTGAGCATGCTAACATGACATGATAAATTGATAATGACAAGACAGCCTTATTGTTTACTAGGAAAGTAAAGTGCCGCACCATGCTCAACTACCTGAAAAGCCCTAAAGTCAGTAGGTTTTTTCTGTGTGGAAATAAAAAATTGAAAGTTTACCACATGAGAAAGCCCCAAAAGTCAGAATATACCAATAGAGGCAAAAAATGATGTTGGTTGACAGATTTCTTCAAGTAAATGTTTGAAAATTCGGTATTGTCAAGGAATTGAATAAACAAGAAAGAAAAATAAAATAGGATGATGATAGATTTCCTCATCTTAATTTATTAATTTGGTGGTAGTTGTATGATTCTAACGTGGAATTATAGTTTCCTCAGTTGGAATTTGAGTAAAAGTAACCAGATTTGGTCCATATTTGTGAGCTCCAGCATTGCAGTTTAAACATAAGAAACACGAGGAGGAGGATGGATTTCGAAGCCATTGAAAAAAGCAATCTCTTGCCTGGATATTGCAAAGTACACGCGAAAGTTTTATCAAGATGTACACGTCTATAGACTACATGTAGATTACGTAAGAAAAATGGGTCATGTACTATTTATCTTTTATATAAAATGTAATTCTTTTATCAATTTGGTACCTAAAAAATAAAGATCATAATAAATAATAAATAAATAGATATTCATTATTATTCGATCTTTTTATGTTAGATTCAAATAGTTATAAATAGATAATTAATGAAATCGAATAAGAAATTTTTTATCTATAACAGATTCGGATAGGATATAGATAATATTCTTAAATATCCAATATTCAAATTTGTTTAAATTTTAATGAATAATAATGAATATCCAAATCCAATACCCATGAATATATGTAAAATACATAAAATTTTATACTTGTAGAAGGTTTCAAACCTTAACAAATAACCTTTATTTGTTATTAATTAAGAATGAACTTGAATTTTAAATTAAAATTTTATTTATTTTATTTTTTATAAAAAATTTTAAATAAATGAATATTTGAATAGATTCAAATATTTAAACATATTTGGATTTAGATAATAATAATAAAATTAAATGAATATTTAAACGAATTTGAACAGGGGTGAAGTCAAATATTTTATTTTAGAGGGATCAATATAAAAATAAGGTGAATTGATAAACATTTAATAAAAAAATTAATGTTAAATAAAATAAAAAGAGTATAAATTTCTTTTTACGATTAAAAGAAATTTTTTGGATATTTAAAGAACAATTAAAATCTAACTAATAATTTTTTGAAAAAAAATAAAGAATAAGAGTAATACATTAAAAGGTTGAGTTTTAGAAATGAAAATTTTGATAAAAAAAATATTAATAATGTACAACTAAAATTGTAATTTTATGTGCACAATATATATAAGTAGTTGAGTTTTTTCAATAGTATTTTTTTATATAAAAAAATATTTTGACATAATAATTAATGTCAACATGCTTGTTTAATTAATTGACTAAAAAATTTTCATTTTAAGAAACTAAAAAATTTAATGAAATAATAATGATTACATTAAAAATGAGAAAGTTTTTATTGGAAATGGAAAGAAAATCAAATTATTTATTGCATATACGAGTAAAATTTTTAGCAATTTATGAAATTTACCATATTAATACAATTGTTCCCAAACGAAAGGCCAAATTACTCATTTTGGGGGGGCTAAATATGATTTTACTCATTTTTGGATGAAAATATACTTATAAAGTGATTTTGAGGAAACAAGGGGGTCAAGGCCCTTGCTAGCCCCCTTTAGATTCGCCTTTGGATCGAATATTATGAATATTAAATGATTTTGGATAAAAATATCTCAAAAATAGTGGATATCTATTTTATTGCCATCCCTATTAAAGAAATAAAATTCTCATTTTGATATTTCAACTTTCATTTTATCAAGCATTTTAGTACCTTGTACTGTTATTGTCAATTAAGTGACTGATTTTACATGAATACCTAATAAAATCATATTATATATCATAAATGTTCAATTATCATCACAATCAGCTATTAACACATTAGCAAAAACTTTAAAATATATATAATATAATTTTTTAAAAAATAAAAATATGATGTGAAAAATAAATGATGTGGCAATAATTGGATATTTATATCACGTGTCATTTTTTTATTGTATATTAATATAACGTAAGCAACTTGATTAATGATATTAGTTTGAAATATCAAAATGTTTAACAAAATGAAAATTTAGATAGTAAAGTGAGAATTGTATTTTTTTAAATACCAAATTAATAAAAAAAAAGGAACATGAGCTATTTTATATTTAACTCAAGAATCAAATTATTTTTGACTGTTCTTAGCTGATAATATATGTTTTGTTAAGGGGTATTTAGTTGTCAAAAGGGTATTGTGATCTTTTCCTCGTAATAGATGTTGCCAACAAATAACCAAAGGCATGTCGGATATTTAAACTGACCTAACATGTTCAGTACCACATCAATTCGGTCATGTTACTGTTGTCCCTCCAAGGTCTCTCACTTCCTATTTATAAATATGAACATTTAGGTATTATTATTTTAACTTCCATCTTGTTATAATTCATTACTTTTTTTTCCTTCATATCTCTATTATCTTGATCTCTAACTTGCGCATCAGAGTGTAAATGCAAAGAATACTCTCTGCCTTTACATCTAATCATTTTCTTTATTTTCTTATTTTTCCAAAAAAACTCCCAAAATTGAAACTAGAAACAAAAAAATTTTGTAAAAAAGTTACTTTATGGTAATTTCATGGAAGAACACATCTATTTAACATTGAAAAATGAAATTCTTTCGATGCTTTTCACTTTCAGATAGAGTTAAGCCAAAGGAGTATTGACAATTAGATTAGTGTATTTGTGATTGTATATTTTTCATGTAAAAAATAAAAATGATTATATATTAATTTATGTTTACACATTAAATATAAATATAATTTTTAATTTTTTAAAATTTATATATAATTTTTGTTAAAATTTTAAATTAAATTATTTTCATATTTTAATATTTTATAGTATATTATATCATGTTCAAAATTATTAGATAAAGAACTATATACGTACCCAAAAGAAATGTACTTACTAATAAGCCTCGGGTTGGCCGTAACGAAGTTGAATTTTAGGAAACAGAGAGCTTTTCACACAGAAAAAAAAAAAAAAAAAAACAAAAAAAAACAGACTTCAAATAGGGGCAGCTATCTATTGCATTGGACAAGTGCCCTCTCCTCTAGCCCTTAAATCAGTTCTAAATCAAAACTAAAATTCATCACAAAAACCTTCGTTGAAATTTGTTGCTATGAAAAATTGTTCCTATTTTCTCTCTTCCATTCAATAACTGGTCCTTGCAGCATGTGGAAACTCAATCAAATTAAAAGGCTTGAAACCTCTGCAAAACCCTTTGATGGAGTAGCCATTTGCCCAACCCTTTTAATGCGACGTGAGAGAAAAAGAGAGAAGGGGTGATTTGAAGTTAAGACGAAAGCTCCATTTGCTATATATCCTTTCTCTTTCACGGACCAATGCCAATGGATGAAATGGAAAATATAGCTCCATTCCATTTTCAAGGCTTACCAATATTTCCGAATTGACTACTGGCTTATGAGGCTTTCCATTCCAAGTCAACACGGAGAATCATGACGTGGTTTTCGAGCCCAGACCCGCTATTTTCTGACCATTTGTTTTGCGAACAACGGTCAACAATGGTTGTGTAGATGGGATTTGTTCGCTTTTATGTTCTCATCAGACTTCAAATATTGGAAATGGCGATTTCTTACCCTGCTTTGTCTTTGAGGATGTTAATTTTATACATATTTGAAGAATTTAATTTTTTATTTTAATATAATAATGGGTCTTGATATCAAATTTCAAATATAAAAATGAAGATGGATATGATTTTAAAATATTCATTGTATATAACGATAAAAATAAATAATATAATACTTATTGAGAATATCAATTTTATTTATATTCAATAAAAAATTTGATTTTTTACTTAAAAAGGTATGACAATTGCTATTGCACTATGATGATGAAAATATATATAATTTTAAATTTTTATAAAATATGAGAATGAATACGAGTAATATAATATCTGTCTCGTATTTTTATTCATATTTACATATATATTTATATATATTTAATAATTAAAATTTTTATTAAATAATATAAATTATTATTTTAGATTAATTAAAACTAATATATTTCTATTTAAAATATATATTAAAATATAATTATAAAAAATTATATAAATATACAAAATAAAAAAAATAAAAAATAAATGATGGCTTTTATTTTTATTTTTTTTAAGTTAAGGGATTAATTATATTCATTAAATGTAAATTGGTATAAATTTAAAATATCTGTGAGTATTGGTGCAAGGATAAGTATAATATAAAAATACAAGAATGAAGATTGATAATATTCTACCAATCCCATTCCTTACAATTAACATCTCTAGCACCCGCTTTCTATCCATGCACAATATATAGTTAATATATATTTAATAAATAGATATAAATATAAAATTGTTATATTATGTTAATAAATATATAAGTTTTTATTTATTTTAAATTATCATTGTATAAACATATTTTAATGTGTGAATTATTTGTAAGTTTTTATTTATTTTAATAAATATTAAATGTTTTAATATTTATTTGAAATTTTTTTAAAGAAAAATGGTTACAATATTTTTGTGTCCCATTAAATCCCCATAATGATAGAATATATATATATATATATATAAATTTTTATTCAAAAATACGTAAGTAAAACAAATGGAATTTGATACCTTTTTATGTTCTGATCAAACTTCAAAAATTGGAAATAATGAATTCTTACCTTGCTTTGTCTTTAAGAATGTCAATTTTTTCTATATTCGAGGAATCCAACTTTTTATTCTAATATAAAAATAGATATGACCATCAAATTTTAAAGACAAGAACAATAATGAATATAATTTTAAAATATTCTTCATATATAGAAATGAAAATAGATAATATAGTATAATATATAATTATATATTTAATAAATATATATATAAATATAAAATATATTAGTTATATATTATGTTAATAAATATATAAGGTTTTATTTATTTTAAATTATCATTGTATAAACATATTTTAATGTGTGAATTATTTGTAAGTTTTTATTTATTTTAATAAATATTAAATTGCGGTAATTCCTTGCCATCTTTTGTTTACTTTTGTTTTTTTCTTTTTAAAATTATAAAAATAATAATATCAAATAAAATATACAACATATCAAAATTATAGTATCTATTATAATTTTTTTAAGTAAATATATAATCTATTTAAACAAACATATAAGCATATAAATTTATCACATAAAAATAAAATAATTACTTTTTAGAAGAAAATAGAAATCTTTAGAATTAATTAACATTTACTTTATAATTAATTAACGGAGAGGGATCAATTTACATACTCTAAACCTAAAAAGCTTTACACATTTTCCTAACTATTAATTTTAATAGATGCAAGAGATGAAAAAAAGGTAAAAATAAGAAAAAAAATGCTATTTATCATCATGAAATTAATAGTTGATTGATATACTCTTTATTTAAGAATCTATATAGATTTTATCAAGAATAGAATAATTAAGCTTCTCAAGTATATTATTTAATCATGCATTTATTTTATATAATTAGATGTATAATTTTATATCACGTCTATTTTATTTTATGTCATTTTCTTTTTTTTTCTAAAAAAAAGATTTTGGGAGGGTGTATAGTCGACAAATGGCAACCAATTAGGCCGCAGAGTGTCAATCAATGGTTCTCCTAAAATCTTACTTTTACTTTTGTTAGAACTAAATTTCAAGCCCGCGCTTCACTTGTAGGGGTAAATTACAATTATATATTAATTTAAATATTAAAAAATATATAATAAAAAAGAGTTGTTATCCTACAACTCCCAACGAAGCAATGAAATAATGTTTCTTTGAGTTAACTTTGTTTTTGCAACTCTTAATTACTACCTTTCAACCTTCCAGACAAAAAAAGTTGCACAAGCTCTTTGAGATGAATTATCAACTTAAAAAGTAACTAATATGACATTTAAGCCAAAGAGATGAGTAGAAAAAGTAACTCAAAGAAACAGTGAAATCATGACAGTCCGTGTTTATCCTGTAGAAACAAAGTTAGGTTGAATATTTTTAATGTCAAATTAAAAAAAAGTAGAGGATATAATGAAAGTGGGAATGCATTGATGTTTAAGGCTGATGGATTATCTAAAGTCAAATGTGAAAAAGCTAGATATGGTGTTATGCTTAAATGGTGGTAGATTGAAACAATTGTTTGTTTCTTGAGTGAACTGTGGAGGTGTAGATACTTTTTAGATGCTCGAGTATTCTTTTGCATTCTTCTGGTGTTTATGTATGGTGTTGATGCTTCTTTTTGGATCCTAATCTATTAAATAGCATCTTTGACTAAGAAGAAAAAAGATATAATGAAACGCATATGATAGTATAAATCTATCAAGGACAATCATAACATATCTTATTCTACTACATGCTAAAAATCACCATTAGATTTCAACTTTAATAACCCTTCAGCTTTTGTCATAAGCTACCAAGGATTATCACAAATCAAAATCCTAACTATACGGTTTTGTTGAGTTGTAGCATACTGATATTTAACATATGATAAAAAATCAACATAATCTAAAAGGAAGACTATAAAAGAAAAGCACCTCTTCATGTTTCCTTTACGAGAGAAGTTCATTCAATGCCTAAGGTTAAAAAAATTCTCCAATAGGATGTGAGCACCTAGAATCACATAGCAAAAAAAAAAAAAAAAGAGAATAATAGAGTCAGTAAACCAAGATTTAACATACACTTCATAATTCAAACTGGATTATTTGGGTATGGTGGTGGAAAATATTAGTGCAATTTTAGCTAAACCAAATGATCCAAGTGTTGATATTGCTTTCTACCATTTGCTTTTATCATATAACAACTTCTTACAATGAAAATACTAAATAGCAATCAAAATGGAGCTTTTTGATTTAGTTTTCATTGCAAATAGGGCAAAAACAACAAAAAGGTATTCAAAAATAGAGGAAAGAAAGCCAAAAATACCTAAACAAAAAGCAAAGAATAGGGACAATGAGGCCAACGAGCTTTTGCCAATTAGCAAGAGACTTGGAAGTAAGAAGACTGGTGAGCGACCGTTTTATAGCATCCTTCAAGAGGCAAGCTGGTTTGAGATCGATCTTAGTATCGATGACATGATCAAGGCTCCGGTTCTTCACCCATTTTAGCCTCACCTTTACTATGCCTCTCAATTGTTGATGCTCAATTTGGGGATGTGAAAGCAGCTTTTTTCTTAACAAAACAAAGTGTTTTGCTTCAAATATTATTTGTAGTTGGAAAAATCTCTAATTAAGGCAAAAATTATAAGCTTTGGCGATTTTTTCTTCCTCTGTTTTTATTTTTCCTATCGAGGGAAGAATTAAACCAAAGTAAATTGTTTTTAAGCCTAAACCCAAATAGTTTTGCTTTCTGTTTTCATGTTGGGTTCACTATTAGCCCAAACCCAAATTTTTTAAAGATATAAACTAATTATAACGAAAACAACAAAGCAATACCAAAAACACAAATTAATTTACAATTTAAGACGGTGAAGATAACATTGCGAAGTTACATTAAACTCTATACAGTGTTCAAGGCTATAAGAGAAAGATAATTTAAGATAAGAACCAATGATTCATCACTATAATGTTAGTAAACAACCTTTGTTTGTGTATTTGTGGTGCTAGAGTGGTTTGCAAACAATCAGCAAATAGTTTTATCAAAAACGCGTAGAGTAAATTTAGACAAATCCATCGCAAACTCTCTTTTACATAAATCTTAACTTAAGTTTCACATATTCCCTCACTTCCTTTGTCATTTCAACACCTTAATAGAAAACCCCAAAGAAATGAATAGGCAAAGAGAATGATTATGATTCAGAGTTTGTATCACAAATTAAAGCATAGGTCATGCTATAGGATACATTTATTAGCAAGAGGAGAGACAAAAAGTTTAGAATAGTATGTTAAGAAACAAAAATACAAGCAACATTTGGGGTCTGATTCAAGTTATATTTGGGGCTTCTAGACCTTCTTACACAGGTCTGTGGTACCATGGTTATGTTCGTATAAAGATAAATGACAACAAATTGTAAACTTTGCATATGTATGGACAACCATAGAATGTGTAAGCCTCCCTAAAGTAAACTTTTTTTACTTTCATTCAGAAAAAAAAAAAAAAAAAAAAACAATTTCCTTAAAGAGAAGATTAGATAGAAAAAGAGTAATTGTCAAATAACCTGGCATGTTTAAGACAAAGCCACCTCTGTTCTCAATGCTTCCTCGCTTTGTGTTGGGCTCATGATCAATACTCATCTGTATTGCTTACCCTTTTTTTGAGAGAACAACACATGAATCTCCAATATTGGCTACCCATAATTTCTGTAAATCTATCAAAATTGCAATGACAGCAGTGGATCCCTCTCATCCTAAGTCAGAATTGTGTGAAAGAATTGCTTGGTCTATCTTCTCATAAGCTTTTGAGATGGACTTAATGGGATCAATCCAAAACCCTTCCTGCAGTTTATTATAACACAAGGTAATATATATTCTAACAACCAACAAATGTAGCCCAAGAGTTGAAATCATAACGATCATTTCAAGGCCAATTTAAATTTCTTCCTTTGCCTTTGATTTTAGTTCATTATCATTGGAATTGGAAAAGGTAAGTTTTCTCTACCCAACATTCCCACTTTCCAATCACCTGAGCTAACCTTAAGCGACTATCACCATTGGATTGCTAGATCAACAAAGACACCCTTTTTAAGTGCAGTATCAAACAAATATAACTGTAAGGCCAAGAACTATGGTTGGAGCCAAGGAAGGTCCTTCATCTAGCATCAGACTCTTCACAATGTTTGAATTAGATTTGTTGCCAAAGACCCAATATCCAGAGATTGTAGTAGAATAGAATGTAAAGAAGGCTATAGTGTAACACATTAGCAGTCCTTTTACCGTCTTTCTTGTAAGAGGTGGAGCCAGAGTTACCTGTAAGAATGAGAATATTCAGATGAAAAAAAAAAGGAAGGTTTGAAGCATCTTAGTAAAAAATCTCATAATCTTCCATCTCACAAAAGATTTAGAACTACAAATCAAAAGATACTGTATGACTTCATATAAGAGCTGAACATTACTTGTATTTCAGGAAGTATCCCATTCCCAAAAATTGCGGCAATCATGGAGATAGAATTGAAGGCACTAAACGCCCTTGCTGAACTTGAAAATTCTAAGGAATAGTCCCTAGGAGGGCCATTTTTGGATAGACCTACAATAAAAATTAAGATTATTCAAATATGGGAATGAAGCTATGGTGATATGTCTATATTGATAATGAATGAAGAGAATTTTGCTCACAAAGAATGATGGAAATTATTAAAATCTTTAACACAAAGGACAATAATTAACAATAACTCCGAATAGCAATTTGTCAGTTTAATTTTATAATCGTGTTAAATTCCACTAGTATCAATAATTTGATAATCGTGTAGCCAATAGCTAAAAAAATGAGATTCATAAATCAAAACTGTGAACTGATAGATCATATATTGGTAGGTTTCATGGATCAACCTATTTGCATGTTGAAACTAAAAGAACTCTATACAAAATGAATAATAATTTCCAAGCTGGAACCAACATCTAGAACAGGCTTGTTGTATTCTTTTGGATTAAGAATTCTGTAATACCAAACTTCTTAGCTGACAGTAGGAATGAGAAGAAACATGATCAATTAGTAATTTTACTCTATAACCATGGAATCTAACAACAAATCAACTAAACTGTTGCAATCTTCTTCGAATATTTTGAGGTTCAAATCAACAGCAATAATCCGAGAAGCCCTAGAAACCCTTCACCTTCAGCAGCCTAAATTTAAAAAATGCATGGAATGATATAAGTCAATATAACACATTTTCAAGTTACTTAGAGACAACCATAACAGAAATAAGAATAACTCACAGCAAGACCACGAAGCACCCAGTGCAAAAATTGCAACAGTTTGGCCCTTTTGGGTTTAGTAACATTCACAGGACCCTAAAACCTAGAAAAGCAGAGCCTGATGAAGAAGAGTCAAGGAAATGCCAACATTGGCAAATGGTAGCCATGACAGTGGAAGAGGCGATTGCAACACCGCTCACAGAGGAAGAAAAGAATATGACAGTTATTGAGGAGAGGAAAGAAAAAAATATAGAACTGAGCTGAAGGCCTTAAAACAAACAATTGCAGATCATAAATACAAACAACAGTAAAGCAATCTTTTATCCCCAAATGTAACCTTCAATTATTTTTTAAGACATTCAAGTAGTAAAATTGAGGTAATTGATTGTTTTGATGGTTAATATAGATATAACATGTGTTACGCTATGAGTAATTAAAAAATATATATTTTTAATGTGAATGTAGATGAAAATTGAAATGAGAGAAAGCTTACAAATCTAGAGAGAGTGAAGAGGTGTTTGGCTGAAGAGAAAGAGTGAATGCAAAATAATAGATATGGAGAGAGTTACGTAACAAAATCAAAATTAATAAAATATATTATAAAGTTACCATTTAAAGTTAGAATCAAAAACTAAAATGAGGACATTTTAACAATGAAAAGAGATAGTTTTAATTTATAGGCAATGACTAAGATAAATTTTTTGCTTTCACTTTGATATTTTAAGAAGTAAACTCAAATTTTTAATTAAAAATTAAACAGCAATAGAGAACTACAACAAACAGCTAAACCAACTACATAGCAATATCACAATCTAATAAAGAACTTATTTAAAACAAATAACGTTACTACAATAAAAATAAAAAAAAAAACTAGAATTTCTTCAACAATCCATGCAACAAAAACAAAAAAAATTCTCAAAACCTATTTAACAACTCAAGCACAGAAAAAAAAATGGATTTCTGCTTTAAAAGTCTAATGACTTTCTATGTATCATCCGAACATCCTATTTATTATAGCCAGGTTTGTTCTCTCCATGACTTAGTTACCAAATTAACCTAAGCCTTTAACTTTTAAAAGTGAAAGATCAATATACAGTGAGTAAATGTACAAAATCCTTTCATAACTTCCCATTACTCTTTTTTAAGGTAATGTAAAATAAGATAGTAAAATAATAAAAATTGATCTAATAGAAAATGAGATAGTTCATGTATTATGTGTTCTTATAAAGACCTATTAGAAGACGAACAACAATTATAGATTAATGTTTTTATTTTAAGGCACATGTAAAATGATTATAGCAATTAAATTTCATGAGAAACACACCAAATTGTAAAGAAAGAAACTTACCTTTATTTGACCTTTTTAGACTGGTTGATATTACTTTTAAATAGATCTTTAGCTAACAAATTCTTAACTAATTGCTCATCTTAAAAGCAGCAAAAAGAAATTTTAGCTCATTCTAAGAAGGAAAACCACAAATCAAACTGTTGATTCTAGTTTCAAGAACTATTACAACAATGTTGATGAACATGCAACTATTCTTATTTTTAAAAAATATAAGCAGAAGATTCAAAGGTTAATTAACAGTAACAACAACATAAAATACATATGATATGCAACTAACCAGATTAGAATATGATATGTAACCAACCAGATTAACTTAGATATAAACTGAAAAAAATAGTACAAGTTAAAATTAGAATAACATAGTACAGGCAAACATCTTAGATATAGAAACTCGTAGTCATGGCATTACTTAAATGGGCATTACTCAATCGAAAGTTTATTAAAAGAGCATTGGATTTATTTAGTTTCACTATCATTCATTAGTTTAATTTTAAAGGTTTAAAATATGACCATTGGTTGTGTGTATTGGTTTTGTGTTAAGCATCAGCTTAAAGTCAAGACTGAAAACTAAAATTTAAGACATAAATTTATTTGAGAAAGAAAAGAAAAAAGCAAAAAAATGAAAATTAAGGAAATATTAAAAGAATGAGCTTAACTTGATTTACACTTGAAATAAAGTGAAACAAAAATATTCTGCCAATGTTGAGAAATTGAAATTTTAGAATTGATTTGAAACAAAATCACGTGGAAAAATTTTGAAATGAAAAAGAGTAAAAACTAAAATTTAAAAAAAAAAAAAAGAAAAATAATCATATCTTAAGCATGGTTTCTTATTGATTATCAGAGTTAATACAAAAGCCAAACCCAAAAAATCATAAAGCAAAATAGAATGATTGAATAACAAAAGAAATATTTCTAAGGTAAGAAAAATAAAGACCAGAAAAAAAAAAAAAAAGAGAAAGAATAGGAGTGTGCGAAAAGGTAAAAAAGAAATGGGTTTGTCTATAGTAAGGTCACAATTTATTAACGTTATTCTAAGGTCATCAGATATAATTATATCTCATGAGAAAATGAAAATATTATGAAAATTTAAAAAAAAAAAAAAAAACAATGAAAATGGTAGAACAAGTTAACAAGTCAACTAAAAAAATATAAAAATAATTTTATTTGTTTTATTTATTTGACAAATAAAAAAATTACAAATTACATGCTTTATACTTGTTTTCATCTACTTTTACAAACAATAACATTAAAATAAAAATTCAACTATAATTATTTCATTTATATTATTTTAATAAATAATATTTTTTTATTTCTTCATTATTGACAAATAACAATATTGCAAATAATAGTTAATACAAATTTTAGTATTCATATTAATAATTTTTTATTTGTTTAGTTTTAAAATATCAATTATTTTGTGGTCTTTTTTAATCTTAAATTATTTTTTTAGTTATTTGTGTTATATATTTTACTATTTATTTGTATGATTTTTCTTTTTAGTCTTAGAAATTTATTAACATAAATCATAAAAATGAAAGCTACTACTGTACCATTTTATTTGTATGATTTTTTTCATAAATACTTTGATTGTAAATTTTGGTGTCTTTTTATTAAAAAGAATTTAGCATATTTGAAACGCCCATTAATTAAACATTTTTTATAACTACATAAATATTTTTACTATACAGTAAAAATAAAATTACTGTACAATAATTTCACCATCTAGGAAAAAACTCATAATTAGTCTCTGGATAACTCTTTTATCATTCTCGGTTGTTTGGTCTAGGTATTGCTGATTCTTAATGTACTACAAGATATCATAATACCACGGTTTCTCATCTTTCTCCTTTTCTACATTTGAACAATGAACTGGCATATGCTTAATATCTAACTTGATGGGCTGAATGTCATTGTTATCATTAATTCAGGTCATTGCTACCATAATAGCCAAGACATCAGCAATTAGATTCTTCTCCTAAGGCAAATGATCAAACTAAATATCTTCAAATTGCTTGATCAATTCTAAAATATACTTATGATATGGAAAGAGTTTTGAATCTTTCGTCTCTCATTCTCTTTTTAACTGATATATAATTAGAGATGAGT
Source organism: Durio zibethinus (assembly GCF_002303985.1). The sequence continues at coordinate 10,070,675 of NW_019167882.1, read as the reverse complement.
TTACAAACACTTTTAATGCTTTAACTTTTCTATCTATAGTAGCTTGTAAACCCATAACACAGGCCTTGTATTCAGTAATGTTATTTGTGCAATTAAAATTTAACCTCACTATTATAGGATAATAGCGTTCTTTTGGAGAAATCAAAATTGACCTAATTCTATATCCCAAGGCATTAGCAACTTCATCAAAGTACATTATCCAACAATTCTCATCATGCTCTTTCTCTTCAAGTTGGGAAATAGTCATCAAATCTTCATTAGGAAATTCCAAACTCATTGGCTCATAATATTCAGCAGTACAATCTGCGAGAAATCGACTATAGCATTTCTTTTAATTGCCTTCTAACTCACATACATGATACCATATTTTGAAAGCATTAGTTGCCATCTAGTAATTCTTTCAGACAAAAAAAGCCTTTTCAAAAATATATTTGATTAGATTCAGTTTTGCTATAAGTAGGTAGTAAGATAAAGCATATATTGTTTGAGTTTTTTGGCTATCTAAGCTAATGCAGAACATATTTTCTCTAAAAAGGAATACTTGAACTCATATTCTGTGAACTTCTTACTCAAGTAGTAAATAGCTCTCTCTTTTCTGCTAGACTCATCTTATTATCCCATCACACATCCTATTGAGTTCTCGCACACTGTCAGGTATAAGATCAAAGGTCTCTTTAGAACAAAAACCCCAATACTGGAGGATTGGACAAGTCCTACTTAATTTTATTAAAAGTTTTTTGGCATTTTTCATTCCATTCTTTAGGATTATTCTTGTGAAGAAGCTTAAAAACGAGATCACATTTGTAGGTAAGCTGAGAAATGAATCGAGAAATATAGTTCAATCTACCCAAAAAATATTAAACTTCCTTTGGTGTGCTTGGAGGCAACAAATTTTAAATAGCTTATATTTTGTCTGGATTGACTTCAATCCCTCTTTCACTAACCACGAAGCTGAGCAATTTTCCTAACTTAGCCCTAAAGGTGCACTTGGCTGGGTTTAGCTTGAGTTAGAATTTCTTCAACCTCTAAAATAATTTTCTAAGGTTTGTGACATGATTTTTTTTTTTTTTAAGATTTTGCAATCATATCATCTACATACACCTCAATCTCTTTATGCATCATATTATGAAAAAGCATCACCATAGCTTTTTGATAGGTTGCTCCAGCATTTTTTAAACTAAATGGCATAACTTTGTAGCAAAATATACCCCACATGGTTACGAAAGTAGTCTTTTTCATGTCATCTTATGTCATCTTTATCTGATTATACCTTGAGAACCCATCCATGAAGAAAAACATAAAATGCTTAGCCGTATTATCCACTAGTGTGTTAATATAAGGCAAAGAAAAGTTATCCTTTGGGCTAGCCCTATTCAAATCATGATAATCTATACATATTTATACCTTTTCATCTTTTTTAGGGATTAGTATTATGTTGGCTACCCATTTTGGATATTTAGCCACTTGTAGAAAACCTGTATCAAACTACTTTTCACCTCTGCTTGAATCTTTAACAGTATTTCGAGTTTCATTCATCTCAGTTTATATTAGACTAGTTTACATTCTGGCTTTAAGGGCAATTTATGTTCCACTATTTATGTGCTAAGCATAGGCATATCTTGATAAGACCAAGCAAATACATCTACGAATTCTTAGAGCAAATCTTTCAATCTTTGCTATCTATTGATAAAATTGAGGTGCCAACTTTAACCTCTTTCTTGTTCTCCTCATTTCCTAAGTTCACCAATTCAGTTGCCTCCTAATGAGGCTCAATTGATTTATTTTCTTACTCAATTAATCTTATTAAGTCTGGAGAAAGGGCATGTTTCTCAAAATCATCTTCGTTATTAAATTCATCAGTGTTAATTGAAATTTCAAAATTAACCTCTTGATTATTATCACGATTATCTTCATGTTCATTTAAAGACCTGAAATTGAATAAAATTGGATATGTTGGCAAGATGTGTTGGAAAAATGAAAAAATGAGAGCAATATGTCATAACGTCTAGATCTATGGACCTATTGCTAAACATTGACTTAAGGAGTCACCACCAATCTTTTTTATTTAGGTACAATTGGCCACCTAACTGAATCTATTCCATTTTAAAAAGAAATCCTAAGTTTGACTCAGGTATTTTTAAAAGGTAAATTCAATGCCTATGAAATCAGAACTAAGTCCGGGAGTACGATTATATGTGAAGAAGGTTATAACACCTTCACAACACCCATCAAAAGATGGTACCAGCTTGATTTTGTTTTGTCTATTGAGCCTTAAAAATCTTACTAGATAGTTAATTATTGAAAATTACTCTTAATTGACTTCAATACTTTTGACAAAAAATTAAAAAATTTTCTCATCTCAAGAATATACAACAAACTATTATTTCACTTGTAAGGGCTCTATCGTCGGATTATTTAACATTAAAAAAAATTCAAAGAAAGATTAATACTTTAACCTTTTTTAAGATTTCGTTTCTTATTGTTATTATTTTTTTAGAAAGATTAATCCCCTTTATTCAAGAAAAATTGATATTTCAACTTTTATTTAAAAAAATATATTTTTAAAAATTTTTATTTTTAAGGAAAATTGATACTCTCAACTTTTTCTCAAAAAAATATCTTTTGAAAATTTTATCTTCAAGGAAAATTAATACTTTCAACTTTTCCTCAAAAATATATATTTTTTAAAATTTTCATTTTTTAAAAAAATTGATACTTTCAACTTTTCTTCAAAAAAATCTTTTGAGAACTTTATGTTCAAGGAAAATTGATACTTTTAACTTTTCTTCAAAAGCATTTTTTTTTTTTAAATTTTCATTTTTCAGGGAAAATTGATTCTTTCAACTTTCCTAAAAAAAAATCTTTTGAAAACTTTATATTCAAGGAAAATTGATACTTTACTTTCAACTTTTTCTCGAAAAAAAAAAACATTTTTTGAAGTTATCATTTTTAAGAAAAATTGATACTTTCAACTTTTCCATGAAGCATTTTTTCAAAATTTCTTGTGAAAAATATATTTTTGAAAAAAATTATTTTCTAAGCAAAATTTATACTTTCAATTTTTCCTAAAAAATATTTTGTTTTTATTTTTTTAAATTAGTTAAAATTTTAAAGAATACTCATTCACAAAATAAATAAAATAAATAATATCAATTTAACCAATAAATAGATAAATAAGCAAACAAAATAATAAAGGAATAAACCTTGATACGGCTCGACTAAAAGGGACTTGGCTTGGCTGAAGAGAGGAATATGGTTGGATCAGCGACTCGGGCTTAGGTTTCTTAGTGGCTCGATCGGTTTGATGATAAGAATGGGCTTTTGGATTAATGAAGCAGGTCGAGTCAGACCAAAGGGAAACACACGGATCCTGCTTCGTTTCTAGCTCAAAATGGTGTCATTTTCAGGTAGTATAAAAGGTGAAATTTTTCTTTTTCCTCAAATGCTTTCTCATTTTCTTTCTCTTCTCTTTCTTATCGCTATGTCTCTCTCTAGGATACAAAGAACTTTAGTGGAATTCTCGTTGGTTTCTGGGTTTCGTCATCAAAAACTAGATTTATCATTGAAAAGTCATTGAAAATTTTAAGTCTTCACCAAAAAGTTCAATCGATTTCTAAAATTTCCATAAACATTCCAAAAAATGCAAAAAAAAATCCCAAAAAAAATCTTATCCTCCAATCAAAACAACAAATTCCCCATAAACCTTTTTCAAAAAATTGTAACTTCTTCAAATCTTTTTTCTCTTATTATTCTCTTTTTTCTGTCTGTGTCCCCCTTTTGTAATTGTTGAAGGGTTTATATAGGGTTGGTTCACAAGATTAAATGAGGATTTAAAAATTAAAATCCTTTTTTGTTTAAAAAAAAAAAAAAACTTATCCTCTAATCCGTTTTAATAAAGAAATCTCCATTTTTTTATCACAATTTCAAAATTCAACCTTCTAATCTTATAGTTTTATCAAGACTAAAACTCTATTTTTATTTTGTTATCCTTATCTAAAGCTTACTGAAAAAACCAATTCAAAAGGTGGGTGTCTACACAATGGAAGAAATGAATGAAAATGCATCCTTTCTAATCTTTATAAAATAATAATAGATAAATGGCCCATGCATAAAAGATCATCTTAAAACTTTTAAGCATATGCTATTGGGATGTACAATTACATTGAATCGATCTTAAGGATAGTAAGCATTTCAATAGCACTCCAATTATTCAGCTCATAATCTAGTTGATAAGGATGTACCCATATTTTTTGCTCATACCCATTTTCATTTCCAATCACATGAATGGATAACTCAACAAATACCTTTTCCATGCTCTAATCTAGATCCTTCTCTACATCTGGGTACATGAATCCTCTAAGCCTGAAGGTATCATAGAGGTGTGGGATGATCATTAGCCTTATATCCTTCTTACTTTTATGCTTGATTGTTTTTTTCTTATCTTCTATTCTTCTGCCTCATAGCCGAGGCCCATCCTTTCAATGTTGACAATTATTGCTGAAGGTTCTTTTAACCCTATAAATTTTTGCCCAATCCTACTCTAGGATACCAACTACTATTGATGATTTGACTCACCACTATCTCTAAAAATTAGTAGCTTTTAAGTCTTTCACCCACAAAATTAACTAATTCAAAGAATTGGTAAGAACACTCTAGCGCATTTTCAGTGGCTTCCACATACAAGGCATTCAATGGCTGAGTCACCAGCACATCTTGCTCTCTAAATACTACCACCTATTGACCTTCCATATTGAACTTAATCTTTTGGTGCAAGGTAGAGGGAACAGCACATACCATATGAATTCATGTCCTTTTTAATAAACAGTAATAAGATTGGAAGATATCCATCACTTGAAATTTTACATTAAATGTGCACGGCTCAATTTGTAAAAACATTTTTATATCTCTTATAATTTCATGCCAAGTCTCATCGAAAGCTTAAATAACCATATGGCTACTTTTCATGTATGAGTAATCAATAAGTAGCTTTGCCAAAGTTGATATAGGCATAACATTAATAGTAAAGCCATTGTTGATGAGGACCTTGACTATAATATGGCTTTTGCACTTGACAGTGATATGTAAAACTTTGGTGCTGCCCCTTCATTCTGAAGGAATCTCATTATCACTAAATGTTATATAATTTGGCATTACTAGGTTTTCAACTAAGTGATGCACATACTCAACAAATATATTTTGTGCCATATACACCTGGTTCAACACTTTCAGTAAGGCATTTTAGTACAGTTCAAAATTTAATAACAGTGATAGCAATGATATTTATGTTGGCATCTTATCAATTGTTCAACCACAGAGTATTCACTATTCTTTATCAACTTTAAGAATTCACAAGTCTTTTTTTTCTGACATTAACTTTTGATATTCTTCTTCAGGCACCACTTTAGGATTATTTTGTTCTTCCCTTACTTTGGCCTTTTCTTTCCTAGCCCTTTTCAGTATTTAGAGTATAGCATCTTCCACTTTGGGTAATTCCCTCTAGACTAGTTATATTAACAGTGTCAGACTTGGATACATTCTTTTCTTACCCCTAAACTACCATATCATAGCCATATTTCCAATGCATAACTTTATCATCCTAGTAAGGGAATGAAATAGGAACTTTAAAAGATACTGACTTAAGGATGAGCTTTTCTATAATTGGCTTTGGTTTCTCCTCATAGTAAATTGTTACTGGTCTTGGAAATAATTTTGGTGGCTTGTCAGTCATAGACACTTCAATATTTCTTGAAATCTTTCCTTCTTCATAAAGCTTAATTTAATAAAAATCCATGAGTTTTTATACCTCTTGGCAAAATTATTCACAAGTTTCAATAGAGTAGTTAGATGCCCCACTATGATATTTGCAGTTGCTATCTGATACATATCTTTTATGATAATTATGTAGACTCATTAGCCGTATCATATCAGCTTTGTACAAAATATCAAATAGCTGATTAAATAATGTCTTGATTTTTTCCATTTTTTTCACATAACATTCTCGATCCTCACTTAAAGCATTCACATTACGGTTAGGCAAAAGATTGCCATTAATATTAGGTGTTGCCATCCCTCATGTATCAAAGTTTATCATTCTATTTTTTATCAATCATTGCATCTTATGCTTTAGGGCAATACAATTTTTTGTCAAATGACCAGTTATTCCACAATGGTAGTTATAATGAGCTGTAGGATCATACCACTTGGGATAGGGTAACTTGAGTGGCTTCAATCGGTTAAGAGTAATCAAGTGGTTATTAGAGGGCTCTCGGTATAATTTCATATAAGTCGTAAGGATTAGGTCAAATATGAGTTTTTCTTAGGTAGTTCGTAACTCTCGCGAACCACTTGCTGGGCTAACAGGATGAATATAAGGTATTGTAAGAGGTTTAGTATTTGGGTTATATATAGGAGCTTGGGTTTTGAAAGTGGGTTTATATGTTGGTGGGTACGATGGCTGTGGGGTTTACTGGTATGGGTAAGGTAAGGTATTATTCACAGTAGGGTAGTATGAGGAGTAAGTTTGTAACGGATAGGGTTGATAACCCTTGAACTATTATCTTTTAAAGATCATAGCTTAAGTTTCAGTCTCTTTTTTCTTTAATGCTTTCTTGGTAAAAATTTTTACTCCTTCGAATTTACCATTTTTAATGGCATTCTCAATGATTTCACCTGAAATCACCATGTCGATAAAATTTTTTATTGCATTTTCTAACATTTTTTCTTAATATAGAGATTTTAAAGTGTTGACAAACAATATTGTGATATCTTTTTTAGTTGAAAGAGGCTGCACTTGAGTAGCTATGTCCATCCACCTTTGGGCATACTCCTTGAATGATTCAATTATATTTTCTCCATATTTTGCAAACTAGATCTCTGATATGCTGATATTGACTAATAAAGTTACGAGCTATATCACTACAGAACTGAATGTGGGTTTTGTCCAGCTAGACATACCATCTAACAGCAAAGTTAGTAAGGTTATCTTGAAACACATCCATTAATAACTTTTCATTATTAGCATAGGTAACCATTTTTCGATAGTACATAGTAATGTGAATTTTTGAACACTTTGTACCATCATATTTCTTAAACTCTGATACCTTAAACTTTGGAGGAATAACAACTTTCAAGACTAAATAGAACCTAGCTACATCTACAGAATCATAAAAACTAATTCCTTCCACCACTTGTAACATTTATTCTAGCATACTCATCTTTTCATCAACTATTGAGTCCCCCAGTGACTTGATCCCTTTTGGTTTTAATTTTTTTTTCTTTTGGATCATCTAGATTAAGGACTTAAATTGGTTCCATTGTTTTCTCAGCAAAGACAGGATTTATATAGCTATGGTAACGCCTTAGATTTGAAGTAAATGGTATTTCGAGGTATGTATACCTTATAAGGTATGTGAATTACTGTAGTGGTGCCTCTTTTGTGGACTGGGCTTAATGTAGACCAAAACCAGAAGGGTATAGAAGGTCAACCACTTCTTGTGATGGATGGTCTTACTAGCTAGTATTTTTTTTCTACATTTTTCCCTATGTTTAATTTGTTCAAAGTATCTAAAATCTTATTCAACTCTCCTTCAAGTTTTTCTTGAGCTTTCTCTATCTTCTCAAGATAATTGGAATTTTTTGTTTCATTTGTCTGGCTTGTGCTCTTGTATTGTATCAATGAGTTGATTGTGTGGGGTTCTTACTTGGTGGAGCTATCTTTGAACCTTGAGTACCATAATTGTGTCATTATTAGAAATGCTATGCTTTATATTTGGTATTTTAATGCATGAATGGAATGTACATTTCCATGGATGAGATCTAATATGTGGTAAATATTTCTTATATGAAAATGATGTAAATGCACAATGTCAAATATGACAATGAAAATGATGCATGATATGATAATACAAGCACTAATTGAAATGATGCAAATGCACAAAGTCAAACAAACAAAATGGTTAAATAATCAATATATCACACAAATTGTTCCTTCTTGTGTCCTAACTTTAAGGTACATCTATCACAAGGTAAGAATGGCTTTATCTTAAGGTTAGCCTTTTAAGTGTAAATTATACGCAAGGTTAGGTGATTTTGACCACTAAAGGTTCCTAAATTATTCTTTACATCGTTATCTATCACAGACTAGTAAGGCATTTCAATCTTCACCCATCATAAGCTACCAATGGAAAAAATTCAATTTAAGTGAGAGTATTTCGCTAACTATTATAAAGATTATCATCTCATAATTGTGTAGGTACTTTACTCCCTCCTAAAAGGGATAGAACCCGGGAATAGAACTCATGTAATGCAAATACATGTGATAGTGTATGTGAAGGAACAAAATTTTCAACCCCATAAAACAAATGAAAGACAAAAACAGAAAAATATTAGTAAATAAATAACAAAATCATTACACATTAAAACCTTTAGATCAAAGGATAAGATGAATTTAAAATTGTTATGGCCTGAGTTCTAGCTTGTCTCTAGTGGAGTCACCAAACTATCATAACATGTAGATCTGTAAATTTATAACTGCTCTTAACTTCAAGAGTCACCACCAATTTTTTTTAACTAGGTATGATTAGTCACCTAATGAATCTATCCTTTTAAAGAGCTCCTAAGCTTGATTGAGGGTCCTTAAAAGAATAGGTTGTAGTTTACTAATCAGAACAGGGTTCGAAAGTTCGGTTACATATGAAGAAAGTTATATCACCTCATTGCCCATCCAAAGGATAGTACCATTTTTTTTAAATTATCCTAAGGTTTGATTCTAATGGTCTTAAATTTTAATCTTGAATATTGGAAATAACTTTTAATATTCTCCATTAATCTCGCAAAATTCTTAAATATATTTTCTTACCTCAAAGTATTCAAGAATCCCATTTGTTTTCTTGAAAAAGCTCCGTTGTCAAAAATGATTTAATTATTTTTTATTTTAGTTTTTTTGTTGAAAATATATCTAATCATTCTACCATTTAGGTCAAATTAGAAATATCTTTTCACCTAAAATTTTTTTAGATAATTAACCATTTGTGATAACTAAGAATTTCATCATCAAATTTTATTTTTTATTTTATTTTTTTTATGTCTAAATTTTTCACCATTTGAGTTTATTTAGAAAAAAAAACCTTTTTTTTTTGTTCTTTATCTTTTTTCAAGAAAATAATATAACCATTATTTTCTTGAAGTTTCATTTAAATTCTTCCATCACAAATTTAAAGAAATTTCTCACCTAGAGATTTCTTAGAAAATTTACTATTTGAAATTTCTAAAATTCTCTTCCTTAGATAATTGTCAAATATTTTCAGCCAAAATTTTTATATTATTTTATTTGAAAAAGAATATAATTACTTTTATTAAAATTTTATCTAAATTATTCTACCATTTGGGATAAATTTAGAGAAATTTCTTACACAGAGATTTCTTCATAAATTTGCCATTTGAAATTTCTAAGAATCTCATTATTAGATAATTAGTATTTAATTCCAAAATTAAAATTTTTATTATTTTTATGGTTTTTTTCTATTTTTTAATCTTTTTTAATTGAAAATAAATATTAATTATATTATTGAAACTTTCTCTAAATTATTCCACAATTTGGGACAAATTTAGAAAAAAAATTTTCACCTTGAAATTTTATCAAAATTTACTATTTGAAATTTCTAAAAAAAATTAAAAAATTTAATCATACGAAAATATTTTAAAAATAAAATAAATAAATAAATAATACCCAAAAATTGGCTCGATTTGGTGGCTGGAACAGTTCGATTGAAGACATAGATGGTAGCCTCAAAGACACGACTCAGAAGCTCGGTGTGGCTCGACTGAAGAGCTTGGCTAGAACGCAGGTGAAATGAATAGGTTGACGTTTGGGTTGGGTCATCCGCTGGGAAAACACGTGCATCTTAAGGTTTCTTAAAGCTAAAATGACATTGTTTTCAGAAGGTATAAAAGCTTAAATTTCTACTTTTCCCACATATCTCCATTTTCTTCTCTCTCTCTCTTCTTTTTTTTCTCTCCCTCTCTCTCTAGAATTGAAAAACTCCGGTTGCATCCTTTGCTTGGAACTAAAAAAATCCCACCAAAAACTAGAAAACTCCATTGAAAAAGATGAATTAGTTGAAATTTGTGCCAGAATCAGGAAATTTTTAGAAAATTTTCCAAAAAAAATTGTAAAATTTTCTATTTAAAACAAAAATTTCCCTAAAAATTATGGGCTTTCTGGTTATTTTGTGTGTTACTTTTTTCTCTGATCTCTTTGTATTTTTATTTGCTTTTCTATGTGTGTTTTTTCCTTCTATGTGGGTATGTATTTATTGGGTTCTGATCAAGAGAATCCTAATCCAGAAAGGATTTCGATTCCCTTGAAATTTTAACTTCAGATTTTAAGTCCAACCTAAACCTTACAGTCCAATCAAACAATCTCATATAAATTCAACCACTTGTTTTTTCATTTTTTCATATTTCATTATTTATTTTTTAATTAACAACAAAATTAGAACTCAGATAGATTGGGGTGTCCACAACAATAATTAATTAAAAATTTACATTATCATTATAATTATTTATGTTACAATAATATATATTTACTATTGTTTTTACTTTTCATCATGTTTAGAATTATTGTAACTTTTTCTTGGTATGTTATGATACTTCTAATCCATTTTACTCCAAATGTTATTAATTTTAGGTTATTTCTCACTTGTTTACATTATCAATTTGGTTTTTAATTTTAGCTATTTTTATTATATATTTATAGGAATAATAAATAATTAAAAGTTTATGTTGTCAACATAATTATTACCTTTACAATACTCTCTTTTACGGTTTTTTACTTTTCATTATATTTACAATTGTCATAACTCTTTCTTAACATATTAGGGTACTTTTTACCAATTTTACACTAAATGGTACAATTTACGTTTATTCTAACTTGTTTATGTTATTAATTTATTTTTTTAATTTCTAACTATTGTTCCTTAGATATTTATAAAACAATAATTAATTATAATTTTACGTTACCAATATATTCATTTACATTACAATAATATATTATTATGGTTGTTCTTAATTTTTATTATGTTTAGAATTGTTATAACTTTTTTTAGCATATTATGAGAATTCATACCACTACAACAAAATATAAACTTAATGGTAATTTTTTAGCGGCGTTTCCCATAAAAATATTGCTAACTTTCATGCTTTTATAAAACTCGTAGATATTTTAATGAAACGCCACTAAATATTCGAATAACAACATTTTGTAGTTTTAAACACCATTAAATAATCAAATTAACAATGTTTAGCTACTAAAACGACACAAATAAAATCTAAAAATTAAATAAATAAAAATATAAAATTTTTAATGGCATTTTTTATGAGAAATGCCGTTATATTGGATGCCATAGTAAAAAGCAAAGTTTAAAAAATATTTAGTGGCATTTCTCATAATAAATGCCACTATTATAAAGCAAATAATGGCCTTTTTTTTAAGTAAACATCGCTATTGGGAAGAAATTAGTGACATTTTTTTATAGCAAACACCGCTAAAAGTTTTTCCCAAAATTGAAATCCCCATTTTTGCACTTTATGATATCATTTCCTTTCCCAAGGCAAACCTTTCCCAAAATTGGATTAGTCTTCCCCACTTTCATATCCTTTTCCAATTTCTGGTTCATTTGCCATTCATCTACCGTCATTCAACTCCCTTTTCCTTTCATTTACATTTAAGGTCAATAACAGAATCAACAGTGAAATCCTTTTTCCTTTTTATATTGATTCTATATGTTCCTTACTATTTAAATGCTTTTCATAGGGTATTTATGGGTTCAAAATGTGTAGTTGTCTTTCATTTTGCACAATTTATGTTATATTGGGTTTTTAATTAGATGGTGGGTGCTATTCTTAACCTACTTTAATACTAGAGATCGTTATGTTTGCTTTGATGATTTGTATGTCAAAATAGGGTAAAAAAATAGAAGGTTAAGATTTTGAAATCAAAGTAAATAATGAAAAGCCCATTAATAATAGCCTATCCTTTTGTGTGAGTTTTTCTAACTTTGTTGCTTCCTCATGATAACTTTACCTTTGTGTGAAGTAATTAACTGGTTTTTGTTCTTTTTTATGCATTATGTTCTCTTTTGTACCTTTTGAATTGTCCTGTAACTTTTACCAATTTACCTTTCTTTTTGGTTGATTGTAATGCATTTTAAATATTTAAAAGTTATTAGTTTTCATGTCTTATAATTTTGTAAACTTAGACATTAAGAGTTGGTCAATGTCCTATAATGGTTTAATTTTATAATCTACTAGCTTGAGTTATAAAGGCCTATTTTTCTCCCAAGCATTTACTTAAAATCCTATGGAGTCGTGTTCCATTTCTTGTGTCACGTTACTATGCTTTATCTTAATTATAAAACTTAATCCATGCAATGTTGTGGCCCTTGCACATCTATTACCAAAAGCACACTATGAACTTGGTTATCTTTAGCCTCTTCACTCAATCACTAAGTCTTACAGTTGGCATGAACTATACTAATACTAATGGTTAGTATCTTAATTGATGCATGCTCTAAACAATCCTAGGTTTTCTTATAAATCTAGAATTATACTGATTATCCACATTTGTATGATTTCAAGATGAATTGTGCTTGAAGCACTAATTTTGATAGCAGCTATGGTTGCATCTCTTACTGGCTACATTTTTTGGGCATCTAAGAAAGGTAAAGACTTTAACTATCTTAAGCACATTTTGTTCACCAGCCTTATTATCCTCATCCTAATTGGTCTAATCCAAGTGAGATTGTCTCAATCATTTATCAATGCAGTTGAAAGTTCAATGCAATATTATTATCCTTGCTTGCTTTGTGCTTGTGCCTTTCATAGATTTCCATGCCCCTACACATTGATGTTCGGTTGGACTTTATAACTTCATATATTATAAAAAAACAAAGTAAAAAAAAATAAGGATAATAGTTTTAAAGAATGAGAAAAATCAATACTGAAAGTCAATGAAGCACAGCTTCCAAGGAAGCAGTAAACATGAAGTAGTTTATAGAAAATAAAACCTTTTATAACTTTATATATTATAAAAAAATGTAAAAAAAGGGTAAGTAAATCTTTTGAAGCTGCAATGAAAACATTATAATGTGTCAAACGGATCAATAAATTATTGAATTTAATAACGCTTGTATCATAAAACGCTGCTAAATTTAATAGCATTTTTAAATACAAATGTTGCTAAATTTAACGGCATTTTTAACTGCAAATGGTGCTAAGTTGGCGACGTTTTTTCTTAAAACACAACTATTTTTTCCAACGCAAGTATAGCTAATACTCTTAGCCAAAAACGCCCCAAATCTTTTAGAGGCACTTATAAATGTTGCTAAACATAAAAAATAAAATAAAAAAAACCACTAAAGACTTGTTCTCTTGTAATGTACCTATTTTACATCAAATGATACTAATTTTACATTTTTCTCAATTGTTTACAGCACCAATTTGTTTTTTAATTTTTATCTTTTTTTATATATATTTACAAAAAAATAAGTAATTAAAATTTTATGTTGACAAGTTAGTTATTTATGTTATAACAATTTCTATTTTATGATTGTTCTTACCTTTAATTATGTTTCTGAATGTCATTACTTTTTTTTAGTATGTTATGACACTTTTTGCTCATTTTATGTCAAATTATTCTACTTTTATGCTTTTTCTCACTTTTTTATGTTTTTCTATTTGTTTTTCAATTTTTAACTATTTTCCTTATATATTTAAAAGTAATAATTAGTTAAAATTTTACATTGCCAACACAATTATTTATCTTACAATAATATATTTTTATGGTTGTTCTTATCTTCCATTACGTTTAAAATTATCATAACTCTTTTTTAATGTGTTATAACACTTCTTATCTATTTTACGCCAAATAATACTAATTTTATATTTCTTCTCTTTTGTTTACATTACCAATTTATTTTTTAATTTTTAGCTATTTTCTTTATATATATATACAAAAATAAAAATTAATTAAAATTTTACATTGCCATTATAATTATTTATAATATAATAATATATATATTTTTTTATGATTGTTTTTACTTTACATTACGTTTAAAATTGTTGTAGCTCTTTCTTAGTATTTTGCAACACTTCCTACTTATTTTACACCAAATGATACTAATTTTATGTTTCTCACTTGTTTACATTATCAATTTATTTTTTAAATTTTTAACTATTTTTCTTATATATATATATATATATATTTATAGGAACAATAATTAATTAAAATTTTACATTATCAATATAATTATTTACTTTACAATAATATGTTCTTACAATTGCTTTTATTTTCCATTACATTTAGAATTGTTATAATTGTTTCTTAATGTATTACAACACTTCTTACCTATTTTACGTCAAACGATTTTAATTTTATGCTTGTTCCCACTTGTTTAGTTTATCAAATTTATTTTTAATTTATATCCATTTTCCTTAAATATTTACAAAACAATAATTAATTAAAATTTTATGTTGTCAATATTATTCCTTACATTACAATAATATTTTATTCTGGTTATTCTTACTTTTCATTATATTTAGAATTATCGCAACGCTTTTTAGTGTATTACAATAATTCATACTCATTTTACGGTAAATGATACTAATTTTACATTTCTTCTCACTTGTTTACATTATTAATATATATTTTTTAATTTTTAGCTAGTTTTCTTATATATTATAAAAAAAATTATTAAAATTTTGTGTTAGCAACTTAATTTTATACATTACAATAATTTGTTTTTATGATTGTTTTTATCTTTAATTACATTTAGAATTGTAATAACTCTTTTTTAGTGTGTAATGACACTTTTTTCGATTTTACAACAAATGATAGTCATTTTACATAACCTATTTATTTTTCAGTTTTTAGCTATTTTCTTTATATATTTAAAAAATAATAATTAGTTAAAATTTTATGTTGCCAACACAATTATTTATGTTACAATAATTTTTTACAATTGTTCTTACTTTTTGTTATGCTTAGAATTACCATAACTCTTTCTTACTATGTTATGACATTTTTTACCAATTTTACACTAAATTATATTAATTTTACATTTTTCACATATGTTTACATTACCAATTTATTTTTTAATTTATAGCTCTTTCTTTATATATACAAAAATAACAATTAATTAAAATTTTGCATTACCATCATAATTATTTACGTTATAATAATATATTTTTATATTTGTTCTTATTTTTTGATATGTTTAAAATTTTCATAATTTTTTTTAGTGTGTTATGACTCTTCGTACCCATTTTACATCAAATGATATGAATGTTCTGTTTTCTTTCATCTATTCATATTATCTATATTCTTTTATTTATTAGATTTTTTATGTATTTATAGAAATAATAATTAATTAAAATTTCATGTTGCTATCTTTGTTATTTATATTTCAATAAAAAAATTTTTTTACGATTATTCTTACATTTCATTAAATTTAAAATTATTATAATTCTTTTTTGGGTATCAGGATACTTTTAATATATATTTATGCTAAATAATATAAATTTTATGATTTCTCTCACATGCTTAATGTTAATAAATTTTTTATTATTTTTTTTCTAAAATATCATTTCGTTTATATTAATTTTTATCCTTGGATGTCTTTTTAACTATTTTCTTATTATATTTAAAGAAAACAATTAATTTAAAATTTATGTTGTTAACTTAATTATTTACATTAAAATAATTCTTCTAACACTTCTTCTTATATTCATTATATTTAAAATTTCATAATTCATTTTTTAGCATGTTAAGACACTTGTATCCCATTTTACATAAATTGATATAAATTTTATTATTTCTATCATTTGATTATGTTAATAATTTTTTTATTTTTATTTTAAAATATAAATTCTTTTAAGTTAATTTTTTCTTTGAAAGAATTTTTTTTGTTAATATTTTTTTAATTTCTCTAGAATTATTTTTTTTATAATATTTTTAGCTATTTTTGAAAATGCCAATTATATTTAAAAAATTTTAAAAGGAATATTTTTAATTATTTTATTTTTATTTTGAAGTAATTTCATCAACATGTAATAAAGTGGAAAATAAAAACTATTACATGAAGTGAAAATTATTTAAATTATGTATATGATTTTATAAATTTTGTTTTGCAATCTCATTGCTTGAGAAGCTTTAAAATTTAATCAATATTTTATATTTAATTATATAAATCTAATGATCATTATCTGCTAACCTTATTATAAAGCTAAAAAACTTAAACTTACTGTAAAAGTCCCCAAAATAGCTTTGAGCAAAAAAGAAATAGTTTTTTTTTTTTTTTTAACTCTCTAGAAAGCCCGCTCATTTCGCTCGTCTCGTCTTTTTCATCCACATCTAAAAACTTCTTCTCTCCTTGAATTTTTGGTTTTTTTTTTTTTAATTTATAACAATAATGTTAAAAGACGTAGGACAAGTGTCTAAAAGCTAAAAAGATGATTTTATCTTTCTTTTTTGTGCCAATGAAAAGATGACAAATGGCAAAACATTGATAGCCTTCAAAATAGTATTCGAACAGTATAAAATTGAGAGATGAGTTTGTCATAATAAGGTTATAATTTATCAGCTTTATTATAAAGTTTGTGATATCATGATATTTAGTGAGAAATTGAAAATATTATAAAAATTTAAAAAAAGTGAAAATAGTAAAACAAGTTAACAGATCAACTAAAAATTATAAAAATAATTTTATTTATTTTATTTTTCTAACAAGTAAAAAAATATAAATTACAGATTTTATACTTGTTTTTATCTATAAACAATAACATTAAAATAAAAATACAACTATAGTTATGTCATATATTATTTTAATAAATAATATTTTGTTATTTCTTCATTATTAACAAATAACAATACTACAACAATAATTAATACAAATGTTAGTATTCATCTTAATAATATTTTTAATTTTAAAATATCAATTATTTTATGTTGTCTTTTTTAATTTTAAAATTTTTTTTCTTTATTTTTCTTATATATTTTATGATTTTATTTTTATGATTTTTCTTTCTAGTCTTAAAAATTTTTTAACATAATTCATAAAAATGTAAGTTACCATTGTACCATTTTATTTGTATGAATTTTTTCATAGATACTTTAATTGCAAATTTTGGTATCTTTTTATAAAAAATTCAACATATTTAAAATGTCACTCGATCAAGATGTGGTACTTTTTACTATTATATAAATATTTTTACTATGCAGTGAAAATAATTACTACACAAATATTTATGTTAATAAATTTTTAAGATTAAAAATGGTATAATAATAGCTTTCAATTATGAGAGGAATTTTATTGTAACTCTCTTTTGTTTACTTTAAAATCTTTTTGATTATTTATTAGCTATTTTTCTTATATATTTACAAAAATAATGATTAATTAAAATGTAATATTACGTTACTGATTTTATTATTTATGTTACAAAAATATTTTTAAAAATTATTTTTACATTCCGTTACGTTTAAAATTATCATAACTTTTTCTTTATTGAATTAAAATATTTTTTACATATTTTATGTTAAATGATATGAATTTTACGCTTTTTTTCGCATGTTTAAGTTAGCAAAATTTATTATTATTATTTATTAGATGTTTTTCTTATATAGTTACATGAACAATAATTAATTAAAATTTTACATTGCTAACATAACTATTTATGCTACAATAATATTTTTTTATGGTTGCTCTTACATTCTAATAAGTTTAGAATTATTTTAACTCTTTTTTAGTATATTATAACATTTCTTATCCATTTTACACTAAATGATACAAATTTTACACTTTTTCTCACTTATTTATGTTACGTATTTGTTTTTTTTTTCCCTTAATTTTAGCCTTTTTTATATATTTACAAAATAATAATTAACTAAAATTTTACATTGCTTACTTTTGAATTTACATTACAATAACATCTTCTTATAGTTGTTTTTACCTTCCATTATGGTTAAAATTGTTATAACTCTTTCTTAACGTATGTTATGACACTTTTTTATTCATTTTACGTTAAATGATATGAATTTTATGATTTTTCTCACTCATTTACATTACCCATTTATCTTTTAACTTTTAGTTATTTTGTTTATATATTTACAAAAACAATTCAAGGCTGTTAAGAGTGTCTTAGTGTCACCAATTCAAGGTCAACATGCAATTGATGATGTTCCAAAGCTAATAAATGTAAGTTTTAATAAGTTTTATGAATCTTTATCCTCTTTATGTGGAGAATGATTTATAAACACTCTAACTACTTGACTATAAGGTTCTATGGTGTTAACTCTTTTATTTTCCTCTATTCCAATGTTTTATTGTTTTGTTAGAGCTATTGTATTATAATATTGCTTGCATTTTTGTTTCTTAACATACTATTTTGAACTTTTTATCTCTCTTTTTGCTAATAATTGTATCTTATAGCAAGACCTACACTTTAATTTGTGACACAAACTTTGGATCATAATCATTATCTTTGCTTGTACTTTTCTCTTGGGGGTTTTCTATTAAGGTGCTAAAATGTTAAAGGAAGTGAGGGAATATGTAAATCTTAAGTTAAGATTTATATAGAAGAGAGTTTATGATGGAGTTGTCTAATCCTACTCTATGTGTGTTTGGTAAAACTATTTGTTGATTGGTTTCAAATCATTTAGCACTGCAAACACACAAACAAAGGTTGTTTGTTAACATTGTTGTGTTGAATCATTGGTTGTTATTTTAAACTATCTTTCTCTTATAGCCTTGAACTCTATGCAGAGTTTAATGTAACTTTGCCATATTTATTTTCATTGTCTTAAATTGTAAAATTAATTTTTGTTTATATATTGCTTTGTTGTTTTCATTATAATCAATTTATATTTTTATAGAAAATTATTGAAGCAATTTTTGTTTGTTTATTTATTGGCTTTTTATTTTATTATTATTAGTTGCCATATACATTAACAATTATTTATCATAATTATATTATTATTATTTTCTCTTTAAGTAAAAGAATTAACAATAATTTTGATACTAAAACTTTAAAAAATATATAAATTAATATCTAATACGAATTAGAATATGAATTTTCTAATTGTATAGTATTTGGTTAATTGAGTTTGCAAATTTTAGTAGAAGTTAAATTCACTTGATACATTAGGTGATTTTTTGAAGGTTACTTTTCCATTCAACTTTATAGTATGTCATTCTTTGTATTTATTTTGTGTTGGTGCCGAGCTATGAGTTGAGGATCAAATTCCTAAAATCACAATAAAGAAAGAGAACGGTTAAGGGCAAAAGCAATGAGTGTTTCTTGCATTTGCACTCTAACACTCAAGTCAGAAGTCAACTATTGGAGGTTGGAAGGAGTGTGGAAAATGGGAAAATTAGAAGAAATGTAAGATGGATGGATAGTAATTATATGACTTTATTTATAGACGAGAGGTGAAGGGTTTGTGAGGTGGAATGGTGACATAGTCGAGTTGATGTAGTGTTGTACATATTAGGTCGGCCTAAAAGTAAAAAATGCTCCTAGTCATTTGCTTAGAGTCTCTAATGAGAAAAAAGATCAATTTACCTTTTGGACCCAAAAATACCCCTAACATTTTGCTTTGCAAGTTTCTAGGCTAGCATTTAGTTGTGCTTTTTGCAAAATGATTTAAGTTTGAGTTAATTCGATGCATAACAATTTTAGACAAAATAGATTTATAAGATTAGCAAGATCCCAATACACTAATTTAAATTTTATGAAGTCCTTGCATTTGTCTATCCTAGAGTCTTTTTGCAACAATTGAAAATTTAAATTAATTTATCTTTCTTTTTTTTCTTAAGTTATTAGGTATATTTATCTATATTGATTGCTAAGTTGCAAATAGGTTTACTTATTCTTTTTTGATTCAATGATCATGACAATCAAACAAATCTTTAATGAATAAGATTAATATCTCATTATCATTGACTTCAATTAATGTAAATATTCATAATATAAATAGTTACACAACTCTTTTTCTCTTATATATTTTTCAATATTTAAATTATTAATACATAATTTTATTTTATTACAACTAAATTACAAATATATAACTTTATTTTATTCTGGCAACAAAGTGCGGGTTTGAAACCTAGTATAATTTAACTTAAATATATTTTATTATTTAGTTAACCAAAAAATTAACAAAAATAACCGAATATAGTTCAATTGGTTAATTTTTGAATTTAATAAATTTGATTCAATTAATGAAAATAAAATAACATTATTTGATTAATTCAATTCAAAATTAATCATATAGATTGAATGAACACTTATTAGGTATAATATAAAAATTTATAAACATTTCTATTTTTTTTACCATAACCAAATATAAATATATATTATATATAAACACTAGGTTTATAATAATGTTAATTATTTTGTTTAATAGTAAAAAGAAGATAATGGGTTTATAATATTGTTAATTGTTGTTTTGTTCCAGTGTTGCTTGATAAAATGATACGCTTCATTTAATTGATACTTTTATTTTTGTTTTTATATTTTTCAATAGAAACTGAAAATCAATTCTTTAATGGAAAATGAAAAACAAAATACAAAAAATAAATTGAAAACAAAAGACAAATAGTAAAAATCAAAAAGTAAAAGCGCCAAAAAGTATAGCCTTATTTAATGAAAACATAAAAATGTTTTTGAATTAAACAAGCAACAGCAAATTAAACAGATTCGAAATGTAGTAGACTAAACACAGAATTGAAGGCCCTGAACAAGGGAGCTTAAACTGGAAACATAACTGGGGAACAGTAAGTACCAAGCAGAAAACCATTTATTTGTAATTATCTTGACAATGGAGATTAATATTGAGACAAAAAGTTCCATAACTTTCATCGGTCAACGAATCCATTCTGTCGAAGCTGCGAATTCTATAGAAAGAGCACACCAAAACTTTTGCTAAAATTGCTGCGTTGGCCCCGTTTTTGAAGTTTCCCATGATGCATGATAATCATAATACATCACATTGATCCAATCCAAATTTTGTGTGATTGAAACCAAAGGAAATCTTGGCTAATTTACTAAAATACTAAAAAAAGTTAAATCATTATATTTTTATTTATTTAAATAAATTTATATTATTATTTTAAAAAATCTTTATTGTCTGATTTGTATCCAAATAATTTTTTTACCCGAACATGAGTGATGGTCATTACCTGAAGCTTCTTTGATATTTAAGAAGAAAATTTTAGAAAAAGGTATAGCGACTTGAGATAATTGCAAGTACTTTTATTGTGACTTTCAAGTATTGGACTAACGCATCCAACCAAACCAGAGCAAAGGTGCTAGAAACTTAGAAAATTAACTATGAAATTGTAGACAAAAGAACTTTACAATTAATTAAGAAATCAACAATTTTTTGCCAGAAAATACGTTTCAGGAGAAAAAAAAAAGCCTTTAACTGTTATATATCCAAGCTAAGCTATCTTCGAAAAACCTGCATTCTTATCGGGGCTCCAATTCGGAAATTTCTGGATCATTGAATGAGCATATTCCTTGTTGCGATGCGGAAGTACTTCCTGTATTTTTATCTTCTTTCACAGAGAAAGCTGGCCTTTTAGGAGTAATAGCCGCCATTGAACCATTTTTGAGCATTGTGAACACTTCTAACATGGATGGCCTATCCTTTGGATTTTCTTGGACACAGAGCAATGCGATATGCATACATCTCATGATTTTACAAGGTGAGGATGAATCATCAAGTGATGGATCGATAACCTCTGTGCCTCTATCATCAATCCACAACTCGTATGCCTGCATCAAACCAGGGTCATTATTTGTTGTAACTCTAACAATAGATGAAAATGAATTCATGGCCAAAATGGATGGTTTTGCATCTGCAAACATTTTGGTAGATCATCCTATAGTGGGCCAGGAGGCAGGAGGGGGTTTGCGAATGTAATCGTTTAACCTTTAAGCCCTAAAACAAAATCTCAAAACCTTAGTTTGATAAAGTCAAAGTGAATAATGAAATCAGGGTGATTAGCTTACATATTCAAGAAGGTTTAAGTTCTCATGTGGTCCGTGATAACATGTATTCCTCTTGCCACTTATAATTTGCAGAAGCAGAACTCCAAAGCTGTAAACATCATACTTCATGGAGTATATTCCTTTTGTAACATATTCGGGAGGAACATAGCCGCTGCATTGATATGTTGATTAAACTGCTAAGCAAGTAAGCATACATCAAAGGGAGCAAATTCTATATTGAAGAAGTGCGCTTACTATGTTCCAACAATTCTTCCAGTGTTTGCTTCACAAAAATCCTTGTTGAAAAGTCTAGCCATCCCAAAATCTGATATCTTGGGGTTCATCTCATCATCCAGTAAAATGTTACTAGCTTTTAAATCCCGATGAATCACTGTAATATTTGAATATTCTTGGAGATACAAAAGCCCTTGAGTGACCCCTTCAATGATATGCACACGCTTTACCCAGTCTAACATATACCGCTTGATTGGGTCTGCAAAAAACTATAGTAGCTCAGTTGAAAAGTTTAGAACCCAAAAGACAAGAAAGAGGAAAAACAAAACTACTTTGGATCATATTATCAAGTATAGAATTCTGTCCTGTACATGCTTTAAACTTTGGTAAAAGACATAGCATACCAAAGAGGTAGAGATCTAAGCTTTTATTTGGCATGTACTCGTATATCAGCATGTTTTCCTCCTTCTCAGTGCAATATCCCAACAGTCTGACTAGATTTACATGTTGAAGTCTCGCTGTCAAGGTAACCTCATTTTGGAACTCCTCAAGTCCTTGAGTAGAAGATCTGGAAAGTCTCTTTACTGCTATTTCTTCACCTCTTGGTAGTTTACCCTATCATAATTCGAAAGGGATACTTATCATTAGCCTTTTCTGCAAAAAATTATTAAAAATGCAGTTTATAATACAAATTTGATCTAAAAATTATGTCAAAATTTTCACTAAAAATACCTATCTAAAATGTATATCAAAATTTATTAAACTTTTTTTTTTAAAATTTTGTAACACTTAATCAATGTAATAAGATTTTCGATGTTTTTATTTTTTATTTTGGTTTTTATTTGATCATTAATAAAGAACTTCATCAACTTCATCTAAAAGCTTCATCTAAGTCATTTCCATTGTTTGGACGCCATGTCATGGTCTTTCTTTTTCATTAATACGTGTTATATGTCCCAATGCCTTCAGAAGTAGTTCACACAAGTAAATAAGCACTTTCATTGACCATATACAGGTTATATACCTTGTACACGGGACCAAAACCACCTTCTCCAAGTTTATTTGCACTTGAAAAGTTATTTGTAGCCGCTTTCATGTTGGCAAACCTGAATACTAGCAAATGAGAAGCATCACTGCCAAAATTTTCAGCAGCCGATGTATTAATTCTTGGGCTAGGAACGCTTCTTAAAACCATTTCCCCTGTTGAAAAAAAAAATGCACAAGGATCACCAAAAAGTGTTTCCTTTTATGGCTTGTTAACAACTTAAATATTTGCTTCAATTCCTATTCTCATGGTTGAAGGTAGAGTTACCTTTTGATTTGACCTTTCTCCTTCGCAAGTAATACAGCATAGCAGCTGCCGGTATAACAACTACAGAAACTGGAAGGATGATTTTAAGCAACAGCCACTTGTTGTTTTCTTGATTTTCTTCCTCTTGAGCTGGCAATGTAGTTGAGCATGTTAATTAGAATCTGTCCTCAAAATTGTTAGAGTTTTCAGTATCTATATTGTTTTGTTTGAGTTCTGTAAGATTGATTTGAGAAAGTTATGAAAGATTTTAAGCTGCAAAAATTCTAGTTCTCTGATGCAGAGTTCTTAATATACCAAGTGAAATACAAAATCTTCTGAGATGCCAGAGAAAAGAAATTCCTTCCCGTCTAATTTTGTTGATACAAAAGATTTGCTCTTCCTAGATGTTTTATACTTCTTAGACCAAAATCTTATCGCATTTGAATCAGCCTCATGCTTTAAGGGATTAGAGAGGGTTGCCCAATTGAAATAATCACATGCCTGAAAGCATTAAAGAAATTTAGAACCTACCTGCCCGCGATAGAGCCCAATTCTCATCATTTGAAAGATGAAACGCTTTAAAACCAATAAGCCTTTTCTCCTTTGCATAGGAAATTTTTGCTTTGACCGCCTCTACACCATCAAAATTGATCCAAAGTGTTGGAGACGTGAACAAGTTCACTACATAAGTTGCATTGTATACAGGAGCAGCTCCATAACCGTAATCCCGAATGTATGATTTGATGGTTTTGTAGCCCATAGAACCATCAATGGTGATAGCTGGACCTGACGCCGGTGCACCAATAGCATTATCTTTGCTGCTCACCAATTTCCATGCCCATCCATGGTAAGGCAATCCCAAAACCAGCTTGGTTGGTGGAAATCCTTTATTCAACCATTCCCTGACGCCAAAATCTGTGTTAACATGACTAGAGGGATTATACAAAGCAGCATGGACGCCTGTAAAATTCTCCCTGGTAGGCAAATGGTAGTCATATGCCACAACATGCGCCCAATCAACATTCCTACTTATGGAGGAGATTGGATAACTTACCATTTCAATTGTTGGCAAGTAACGAACCCCTATTGTCAAGATCAATTGTGACTGACTTGGTTTTATTGGTTCTGAATTTATGGCTGTTCGCCACTCATCCAATAAAACCCCAACATTGAACAAGTCTGTGCTGTTAGGCCAAACCCAGAACAAGTCTATTCCATCAAAACCATAAAGCCTAGCTGTTTTTATTGAAGAATCAATGAAAGACTTCCTTCTAGAAGACTCTGAGATCATTGAAGATAAAATTGAGTCATTAACTTTTTCACCAGTTATAGATTTTCCTGTTGCAGAGATTCCATTCCAGACAGACAGCAGTGTTTTAACAGACGGGTTTCTTCGCTTGACGATGCTTGTAAAGGTTGAGAAGTATCGTTCAGAGACAGAGGGGACAAAGAACTGATAAGTTGAAGTGTTCACTTGGGCAAAAGCGCATGAAAGATGAGTGAACAAGGCAGAATTTATGTCTTGTATGGGAAATTCACCGTTAGCATACCAGTAACCAGCTTTAACCCAAGTTTGTGCTTCTGGGAATTGCAATTGAGAAGAAAGGAATAAAATGAAAAGAAAGGCGAAGATAATTTTGGATGTCATGGAAACTGGATGGCTGATATTTGGATCCTTTTACCAGCTGGGAATGACGCCTTCCTAATACTATTATTCTTCAAAGTCCGTACATCATCACCCCTTGGCAATAAATCTTCAATTACACAGAGTGTTCCCCGTGTGGGAACTGGCAAGCACTTCTCTGTAGATAATGGACAGTCGGACACCTACCTTTTACTGGAATGAAGAGATTACGCGTAGCTCTTTTATTGTTAACTTAGTCTCCTCGTGACTTCAATGTTTACAATATTGGTATTAAAAAACTGTTCTAAGTTAATTGATCGTATTTATGCCGTCGTATTTTAATACCTATAATAAATTTCACCAAAAGTTATCAAATTTATACCTAAATCTCATGTGGATGATTAAATTTTAATTTATCTCAATCAAATCATTAAAATTATTTAAATATACTAAAATTGATAACCTATAAACCTATATATATATATATATATATATACACACACATTCATGATTACTAAGATTATTAAAATTTATTAAATGTATCAGTTTTAATTACTTTAATAAATTTTGATCAAAATAAAAATTAGATAAAATTTAAATATTAAATTCAACCAAATATATCTAAAATTTTTATTTAACGAAAAAACTTCTCATATCTCACAGGAAATTAAAAAAATTAAATATATCCAGAGCAAAAACTTTTAATGAATATTTAGTTTTAAAAAAATATTATTATTTTTATTTAAATTAAAGAGTATAAATATTTAATAAATAAGAACAACATTAAAAGGAGTAGGGAGAAGGAGCCATACCAAAGTTGATGCACTACCAAATATGAAAAGAATTTTTTAGGTGGTCACTCACAATAAAAATTTTCAATTATTAATTTCATAAATTTTTTACGCATAGGATTTGTTATTGTGGAAACGGTCAAGAAGACTACTTATGATGTTGTTGTAATCATAAAATAATAAATCAATCAATTACTTGGAAGAAAATAGCCTAAAAATATTGGATGTGGTTAATATTCAGAAAAAAAAAATCTGCTTCTTCTGTAGCTGACAGTATTTTTGGGTTTTTGTGGTTGTCAACGTATGCTCAAGTCTTGACTAATAAATTCTTAAACTATGAGTGAGGAAAGGGCGACAAAGACTTTACCAGAGAGCCACTGTTTTGGCTGAAATAGAAATCAGAGTTGACAGGTGGTTCTAGACCTTCAGCATTTGATATTGATATTATTGCTTGATTACGAAAACATAAAATGACTTTTTAAATTAGTATCATTTAATATTAATTTTGTCTTTCATCTTTTGATTTAGTGATCAAAAGTCTTTGAAGAAGATATATTGGTGTGAGTTCTAATCCGATCATCTCCTATTTCCTCTTATGAAAAAAAAATCTGATATTAATTTTACATGGTCTAAGCACTGTTTTGATGGTTTAACCTTTGAATGCTTGAAGTTTCTCCCAACTGCTGCAATGAACATTGACTTCTGCTTGAAAAGTGGCAGAATTTTTTTCCCCAGAGTTTCTGCTAGGTGTTGACGGCTTTTTTAACGGCCGTTTCACACGGGTTGAAACAAATATCAGGCGTTACATTTTTTATTTGACGTTACATTTTTTATTTGACACGATCACGTTAAAAGTGGACTAATGAGGCCAAGCGGCAGCCTTCTTTCTGCAGCCAGAGATGATTTACCTTATTTTAACTTTTTAGCTTCAAATTGATTATCATAACATACCTATCGTATACGTAAAATGCATCTTTGGGTGCAAAGTCCTTTGAAGTTTCAACTTCAGGACACCAATGGCTTATTGCATGTGTCGTAATTCATTAGACGACCGTTCTAGTTAATTTATTCATTTTGGTTACATGGCAGGACATATTCAACAATAATTAGTCTTCGTGCACCCTCGCTCTCTCTCTCTCTCTCCTTCCCTTCTTTCCTTTTTTTCTCTTTATGATCTTTTTCTTTTTTTTTAAATTAAAATTTTCTTTTTAATTTTTTAAAATTTTTTTTGGTATTCATACCATATTAATCATTGAAGTAACATATAAAGCATCAAAATATTTGATGAAATAAAAATAAAAATACCTAAGTGAAAATTTTATTTTTTTAAATATCCAAGAGAAAAAAAATATGTAGTAAATGAACCATTTTAGATGTTAATCAAATGGAAAATATAGGTCCATTCTATTTTCAAGGCTTACCAATTTCCAAATTGACTATTTACTAATGAAGCTTTCTATTCCAAGTTAACACGAAGCATCATGACTTGGCTTTCGAGTGACTAAATATTTAATTTAAAATTAAATGTTTAATTGATTACTCAATTCAAAACTAAATGCTTGTAATAATATTATCAATTCAAAATATTTAGTTTTGAATTCAAAGTCTGACATTGTCAATTCAAAATGTTGTAAATTAAACGTTTACTTCAGAACTAAATGCTCGTTGCAATTCAACAGTAAACTCAATTTAGAGCATTGTCACAATTTAAAACAATGTTAGACTTTTTTAAACGAAAATAATGAGGTAAAATACACGCATCGTTAAAATTAAGAAACTTAACAAATGGATATGACATGTAATTTTTCTAATTTTAAAAATAATCTTTAAATAGTATTATTATTATTATTATTATTTTGCTAAATTATTCTCTATTCTCATTTTTTCTCTTTCTTTTCAAAACCTAAGTTCTGTTTACTCCTTTCTCCTTCCTTTGTTCATCCTAAAATTTTAGAAAAATTATTCTCAAAGTAAAAGACCTAATGCAATTTCTAATTCACATAGGATTTCATCTAGATGTGAAAATTTTAAGGTTAGTAAAAATTTTGCATTTTTTCAAAATTTTCATGCTTTGTTTTTTAACATATAATTTTTGTAAATTTATCTGATTTTGTTCTTCAAAATATTAAATTTGTAGGGTTCTAGAGGTGAATCTTATGATATAATCACATGTAAGCTAATTTTTGCTAGTTGTGAACTGATAGAAGGCAGAGTTCAAAACTGTGTTTTTCAAATCCTTTGATTTTTTTAAGTCAGTACAAGTTTATATTCTTCTTATGGTTTTTTTTTTTTTTTTTGCTTTGGATTCTTCTTTCTAACTTGAATGTTCTTATTTATGATTTTTTTATCAATCCAAATCATTTTCCACTGTTTCTCCATACTAACAATTGCTTAAAAATGTGTCACCTTTAAACAATAGAATTATCTCGAACCCTTGCTTGATTTGATTCTCTTATTAATCTCTTACTCCAATTCTTCTAGCCCTCTCACTTTCTTCAGTTCCTTAGGTCTTAGAAACAGCTCATATAGGACACCATTAAATTTTTTTGAATGATGGAGCTGGTTAATGTCTTTTGATTCTAGTTGCTTTTTTCTAATTTTAATAAGATTTTTTTTATCACTCTCCCTTTCTGTATATTTGTTCACTTGGAATTAGAGAACAATCTTCATGTTTTAATTTTTTCCTTTTTATTTTTTTAGGGAGGGTGGGGGTTGGTATTGAAGAGTTTGCAAGTTAAAGATTTCAAGCTTAAAATTTACGAGCTAGGGTTCTCTTTTCAAGGGTTAGTGCTAAAATTAGAGTTTTATTGAGAGAGCTCTGATTGCTTTGAAATCAAGAGCTTTGAAATTAAAGGCAGTGTATGAGTTTTGATGTTTATTTTCAATTGATTAATTAAAGCTTTTCTGTTATGAGTTAAAAAAATATGCCAAATCTAAAAAAACTCATGTCAACATGAATTTAATTCAAATCAGCATAAAAAAAAGGTCAGGTTAGCCTGATTTCAATTCTTTTATGTTATAATATGACACGTGTATTTCATCTCATCACTTTCATATGAAAATTTTGACATTGTCATAAATTCAAAATATTTAATTTTTATTTGAATAAAATAAAACAATTTAATCTTAAATTTAACAACAACTCAAACAGTTTTACTAAATTAGACATTCAACCTTTTTGAGCCTGTACACTCTAATGTTTGACCATTTGTTTTGTGTAAAATGGTCAACAATGGAAGTGTAGATGTAGAGAAATCAATGGATAAGATATTGGGAGGGTATCTTATTTCTCATTTCCATCCTTAAATTTCTATATTATATATATTCCGTACATATACCATACGAATATTTTAAATATATCTTTATTGTTATTATAGCAAATATTTAATGAGTATAGATAATTTCATACTCATAATTTTTTAAAAAAATAAAAAAAATAAATTTTTAGTCAATTGATCATTTTTATAATTCATTATTTTTCAAAATAATTTTATAAATTTAATTCATGCATAAAAATTAAACATTAAATAATTAAAATAAAAAATACAAAGAATGAGTAAGTATCTTAGCTACAATTGGATTTAATCAATTTAATGATCCTAGTCCAACCCGCCTCTCTTTTTTTTTTTTTTTTTTTTTCTAGTGTCTTAGCCAACTAATTAAAACACTACTGTTTAGAAACCTACACTATATACTTGAAAAAACCCTAACTGTACAACCCCCACCCCTTTTTTTTTTTTTTGGGTGCTAGCGCTGCTCCTCATTATCTCTGTAAAAACACTCTAACCTTCTTTCTTTGATTTCTTCATTGTCATCATTCTAGCCGTTAGATCCTATTGAGGAAGCCATCATTTTCTTGTTTTCTCCATCCTTAAATCTTTCACCTATTATTTTTCCTTAAACCTTTCTATTTTTTTTTACTATGTCTAAACAAAACCAACTTTTTGTTTCCACGAAAATCTAAAGTCGAAAACGCTCAATTACCACTTTTTCACCATCCTAGCAGTACAAATTTCTTACTTATTTTATTTGTGCAGTGATTTATGATGGGTTGGGAAGCATTTTTTCTTTTTAAATTGGAATATAAAAAAATTCCAGCTTTTCTTTTTTCTTAATGGTGGTCTTATTTTTTTTATTGTGTTTTTAAGACATGGTCGAATTGAAAAATATTTCAAATTTGATTTTTTTTGTTGAACTTTTTTCTCCTCTCTATTGTAGGTATTTTGAACAAAAATTCCCAATTTTTTTAATCTTTGGTTTTTTAATTTTCTTCTTTTTAGCCCTCTGAATCTATTTGTACTTTAAGAATTATAAAAATATTTTTTTTGGGACCTCCTTTTTTGTGTTCGGTTGAGTGTTGAAGTGCTAGAGGGTACGATGGTAGTTAGGCTTTAGTAATAGCTTGTGGTAAATCCTGTTAGGGTGGTTTACGGGTTCTATTGTAGCGGTGTTTTATGCTGTTACCCGTGGTTGTGGTAGCTAAGTTCAGTGGTTGGTGTCCAGAAGCTTTTGTGTGTGTGCGTGTGTTTTTGTTAATTTTATTCAATTTTTATTTTTGTTAAGGGATAAATTAGTTATTTATATAATAGTGGATAGTGTCAATGAGATAATTTTTAAAGAATAGTTTTAATAAAATACTAGTTGACGGACCCGTGCTATGCTGTGGATTTATTTAAAGTATGAATAGTTAAAATGATAAGAGTTAAAATTAGAATTTACATTTAATTACATTTAAGAATTATAATGTATGATTTTCTTTAGGTATCTGCCATAAATGAAAAGTTTAAACTGAAAAACAATAATCTCCGATAGCATCCACAAATCTAGCTTCTTTATAGCTTACCTATGTTCCTTGCATCGAGGTAAATACCTGCATTGATAATTTAAGACATAACATTAAGGCATCAATAATTGCTTACAGCAAAGTGAGAATATGCAACTTTATCATCTGAAATCCATTTAAACGTGTTTTAAGCACTTACTACATATCATCAGGCCCTAGAGGCTCTTTCATCAAGAAAGCATCCAAACATGAAGATAGAGAGATGGCTTCCTGCCGGGTCTTTCTTGCTGCAAACGCTCTTTATGAATCTCTGGGATGTCCTTCGAGAAGCTGGCATCATATAGCTCCTGTTCTTTGTCAGTCCAATCTAGCAGAACCCATAGGATTTTCCCGAAGTCTGTGCTTGACGTACCTGATCAAGTTCTGCATTTTCAACTGCTGCATTGTTCATCAAGACCAATCGAGAGAGAGCCATTTTCCTTGCCAATATGTGCCTTAGCTGAAGAATACATTCTTTTGAAAGGTGACGGTACTTTAGAAACAGCGGTTTCAATATTAGCTCCACTTGGTTGGTCTTCTCCCAAATAAGTAACCAGTGGAGTTCCAAAAAGCTCTGTGCCACTCTTAAGATAATCTGTTGTGCATCTGGAAAGCACAGTATATTGGTTCAAAATCTTAACCAAAGAAAAAGAAGTGAAGAAGGAGACAGCTTATTCAACAAATTCATATGTGACTCTCCGGCCTAAAAAAACTCGAACCAAAATATAAGAAAAAATATCCATCGCCTCTCTCTTTCTCTCTCTCAGCTAATTAACAGAATATGAGACAATTTTCTCACTCCTCCAAAAACTTAAGCCAAAAATAAGAAGCCAAAAAAGTCCATTCCTCATTTCCTAGTAAACTGCAAACGTCATTAACCCTTCTGCAGATTTTATTAGCCAAATTCATGCCAAATGGTGAGCACAGTCAACGGATGAACCGTGTGGACACAAATGATTGCTGTTTAGATAAACAATAATAATCACAAGACAATTGCAATGATAGATGAAATTATGAACCCTTAGTTTTCCAAAATATCAAAGTGTCTGTAGATAACAAATCCAATTAGAACAATATAATTTGATTGTGCAAAATTCCAATAGCTAGAGAGAGACAAAGGAAGTAAACTTACTTTTCCTGCCATCGATGAAAAATTACTAGCTTAGTTTTACCCGTCCCTTTTTTAAAATCGGAAGGCCACAATACGTTCATCGTCCTTTATCGAAATCAATGGCTCCAAAGGCATCTCCAAATATTGGTAAATCTTACCTGATATAGAAAATCTACTACTTCAGCCAATTAAGGTAATCTATAACTTAAACAGCTAAAAATAAATTAAGAATCAATTCAAGATAAGTTTACCTCTGCAAGTACAAGACTCTCATCACTCTTCAAGCAAAATGCAGTACCTAATGCCAAAAGGAGATCTTTGCAAAAACCATTTTTCAGCACAGAGACGGTCTATGGCATTCAGAGACCACTTCCATCACCATAAAACACTGTCACTGTCATTGTCCTTGTGATAGTTGAAGGTAGTGGCAATGATAGATGCATGAAGGGATCAAAAGTAATTGAAATTTTGTTGCAAACTAGGCAAACCAGTGTTGACTTATATTGAACCTAAGTGGCAAAAGCATTATCAACAATATTCCAATTGTTAGTAACATGGGGGAAAATCAGCCTAATTTCCGTGCTCAGAAACTTGAAGTTGTGTATTATTGACATGCAAGATGAATGAAAACAGTTACATAACTGTAGGACATATCAAACATGAAACCGCAAAAGCATTAGACAACTATATTCTGATAAATGCCCAAATCTTAAAGGATGAAAAAAGCTACATAATGACAAAAATGCAAAAAAGAACTTCTAATTATGCTCAGAAAAATGTAATTTGGTCATGAAACCATTTAGAGTGACATTGACAACAAATCTTAGATGAGTAATAGTATTTGCCATGTAATAAAATCTTGATACCACTCTTAACTGTCCAACATAATGTTAAGGATGACTATCATATGTAGCTCTAAAACAAAGGCAAAATAAGAAAATTTCTCACTTGGCAAACATCCACAATCACTAAGTCATTCCTGGCCTTGTGATTTTTCCAACACTCAATGCAATGACATCATTATTGATAATCTTGCTAATAGCAACTTCAGCTGCAATCTTGCTAGCCAAGAGTGTATCCTGCCATTATAGTAAGAAAGAAAAACTGACTTAACATTTCACGTTAAGACAACAAACAAATATTGTGAAGTGTGAACTTACCACAACTCCATAGAATTCCATGAAATCCACTGCAAGTGTTTCCTGATAATAACAGACAGTAATGTTAAACATGCTTTGCTCTTTGCTTTTGTTTAAGGCTCAGTCCTGTTTACTTCCCTGTACAATCTATAACCAAAGACTATATTTCCATCATACCTAGAAAGAAAAAATACAATTTATTAGCACCAATCACACAACAAATTTTATAAAATCCAGAACAATGTAAACACTTGCCAATATGAAACATTTCCATACTAACAAACCATTCTAAATACCGTATGGAAGAACATGATGACAGAAAGAGACATAAAATCAATAATTTCAGTTAAAGCTATATTAGCAACTACAGTACACAAAATCAAAGTTTAAAACAATGCATAAAAACATTGAATGTTGTAGCATCAGATCTAGGTGAATTCCCTTAACTGTTTGATAACCCCCATCATTGAATTTATGCACCTAAAACAGGCTTTGTTTGATTAAAGATAAAATGCAAGAAAAGAAACAAAAATGAAAACAGAGCTTCTATTAGCTGTCAACAAATTGCAGATTAGGTTAAAAACACATAGATTCATTTCATTTCATATATTTTATTCTATTTTCCTATCATTTGTCAGCAACCAAACAAAATTTAAAATCTAAAAGAGAAAAAAAAACTCATCTAGAACATTTCCTAATATGCTTGAAAACCTCAAGGAACAAATCCCCGAAAACCCTTGACCTTATCTTTTCCAAGTCTAACTCTTCAAATTCCTCTTCTCCTCAACCATCTCTTTTGTCACCGCCTAACATCTTCCTTCGTCTCTTTCACCAACTCCTTTCAAATTCCTCTTCGTCTCTTTCTAGATTTTTCATCAAAGAAACCCTACACTCTGCGTTTCACAACATATTTTTAAAGAAAAAAATCATCTCTTTTATTATAAAAACAATAAATTATAAAAAAAAATTATTTTTTTGAGGTTGAAATAGAAAAATTTTACCCTGTGATGATAGAAGAGAAGAGAAGGGGATGTAGAGTAGGTTTCAAAAGGGAAACCAAAATGAAAAACTGATCAGATGGGAAAATCCCTAGCATAGTTGAGATAGTTCGCTTCATCGATTCCTTGGCAGAATTAGAAACCCTCTTGGAAATGCCTTTAGAAAAGATAATGAATTGGGTTGTAGCTCCATGCCATTAGAGATAGTTTAGACCTTCAAGAGCTTTTTTTTGTTTTTCTTAAACACCTGTAAAGCAATCTGGAGGAACCTAAACACCCGTAAAGTAAAGAGCAACAAAGCAAGGCAGAGCAAGCCACATGGGCGAAACATGTCAAGCAAACTAAGCCCTGATACCAACATTTTGTTTTCCAAAATTTAACCATCCAATCAATTTATTACATTGCCGATGTGTACCCATAATAAATATTACAAGATAATTTTTATATATCTTATAGATTATAGATATAATAATTAAGCAGCTAAAATATATTATTTAATCATGCATTTATTTTATATAATTAAATGTATAATTCTATATCACCTGTCTCTTTTATTTTATTTCGATATCATTTTTAAAAAAAAGAAGATTTTGGAAGGGTGAAACCAATTGAGCTGCCAAGTGTTAATCATTGACCTTCCTAAATCTTATTTTTATATAAAAATATAATATAATATAATTCCCCTCCCAAAATCTTTATTTTATATGATGTAATAGATAATACATGTTTGTTGCAAGACTAAAATAGAAGAGTTGGAGTCTATTTCCACAAGGCACTGAGCCAAGATTGTTTCAATGAAATTGAGTCCAAGTATGATTTAGACCCGTAAATCCCACCATTTCCATAATCTATAATCTACATGCATATATAAAAGCTGTCCCCAGGAAAGGTTGAGGGGACAGCAATACAATGTAAAAACCAAGAGATTAAGCTTT
Organism: Durio zibethinus; assembly: GCF_002303985.1. The sequence goes on along the minus strand of NW_019167882.1, from coordinate 10,035,683 downwards.
ATTAAGGGTAAATTTGGGTAATTTTTTACTTCAATATCCAAAAGTTTTCGTAATAGTTGAGATCAGAGATCGAAAAAAGACTAGATTTTGGCTAAGGATCTTTGAATCAGCCGTAAAAGCAGCTTGAGTCTACGATGCAACTGTGAGTTCCCTCTGTGGATACCAAACGAAAAAAAAAAATTCCTATGCATTCCTCAAAAATCCCAGCTTTTCCTTTCGAAATGCATCATCATCATAACAATGAAGGCTTCATTGACCACAAATCGGATATGCAATTTTCAAGATATTTTTTAATATATTTTTTATTCTTTTAGCAAAAGTAGGAAAAATATCTGTTTGTAATTTTTTTTATGCATGCATGAGTCTTTTATATTGTTTAGAAGGATTTTGTGGGCTTTTTTATGATGTTTGGATGGATTTTGTGGGCTTTGAATTTTTTTGTACCATTTGACAACATAACAACATTGTTAGGGTTTATACAACAAAGAAGCAGTAAGCAGCAGCAAGCAGCAAGCAGCAGCCATGGTTCTCAAGTACAACATATATATATTTTTGCAAAAATTTATATTTTCATTGGTTATTTTTCTGTTTTACTTAAATTTTTTTGACTATTTGTTCATATCAGCATTGATTTTGTTTTATTAATCCTTAAAATTCAAGAGATAATAATTCCCTTCCCTGGGCCATATTTATTTTTAAGTATGCCTTTTTAAAAAAAGGTTACGTCAAAAAGGTAACAAACATCCAGTCCTTTCTTTCCACTTATTATTGTATTATTTGATCCATATTTTTTAGTTAGACAGCAATTTTGGGGCCTTTTTTTTTTAATTTGTATTCCTCTTTTGATCATGTCTTAAAAGCAGAAGCTTTTGAATTCTAATGAAAATGATAATTTCCTAAAAAAACAAAGGAAGAATCTTGATGATTATCGATTTGATATTATTTTAAAAGTCAGTTTGAATGAGCTTGAACATCAAATTCTATCATATTTTCAGTTTTGCTTAAAAGGTTGTCTTTTTTATATGTTTAGGTTCCCAAAGAAATATTTGATAACCGGCTTAATGATATTATTCTAATACTTTTATCTAATAATCAATAAAATTGAAAGAACCAACAATATTAAAAATATAATTGCCAAATTCAAAGAAATTGAAATACAAAAACTATATTTAATAATGATTCATAATACAATAACAAAATTCACATTTAAAAGTTAATGGATAAATTATCAGAACCATGACTTTTATTATTAAACCCATGACTTTATATATATATTGTCACCAATACTTTCACATTTGATGATGTTTTGTAAACTTTATATTGGAATATGTTGTCAATAGTTATACATTTAGTTACGTATAAATATGCTTGTATTCTCTCATGATATAAATATACATGCCATAACTCTAAATGAGATAAGGTAAAACATTTGTTCTTTACAGATTCGTTTCATGGTATCAAAGTGGCGGACTTTCCTTTTTCCTTAGCTTCAATTATGATCAAAATATTTGTCTTTTTTTCATATCTAAAAACAATTACTTTCTATTATTCTACTCTAACAACTTTCTTTATAATATATTATTTCTTAAATCTTTTAATGGCTTCTAACAACCAATCCTCTTTCATACCATCTTTTTTTTAAAATATTTTTAACCATATCTCTATTAAGTTGAACTCAAAAAATTATTTACTTTGGTGTGATCAAATAGCACCTTTTTTATGCAGTGATTTAATAAGGCATGTTGATGGCACCATTGTACTTCCTCCTAAAACAATAACTAAAGATAATGAAACCACATCCAATCCTGCATATATAGAGTGGGTGAAGAAGGATTAATTTGTTCTCCCATGTTTGAAGGTAACATTGTCACCAAGTGCACAAGCACAGGTCTTGGGTTTGTCATCTTTTTACCAAGTTTGGATAACTTTAAAAACTATTTTTTATCAACAATGTCAAGCAAAGTTATATCTGTTGTGTGATAAGTTACAGAGTTTGAGTAAAGAAACTATGTTTATTGAAGAATATCTTGCCAAGATCAAATCTATTTATGATAATTCAGCAATCATAAATCATGTTATCTCTAATTCTGAATTGGTCACTCGTACTTTGAATGGATTGTCAAATATCATTGAATATCAACCAGTTGTCTTTGTTATTGAAAATAGAGAGAATCCCATTTCCTTTAATGATTTGAAAGCACATTTATTATTTCATGAACAACTTTTGAAAAGAATATAGGTATTGTCATCACAACCTATGAATGCCATTATTAGTTCCCATGAGACAACCATGGTAACTCACCCAAATAGTCAAGGTCAACACTTCAGTAATCCTTGCCGTGATTTTAGGCATATTGGATAAATTAATTAAAGATCTGATCATCATGATTCTTGATCTTTTCCTTGCACAAATCATATGCCTCAACAAGACTTTTAATCAAATAACCAAGATAACAAAAACTTGTCATGTTCTCAACATGCAAACCGTGCCATAAAGTGTAGATTTATCACCAATTCAATATACTGCTGTAACATGTCAATATTGTTACAATAAATTCGATCATAGTCTAAGTAATTCTTTTACTGGTCTTCATCTTTCTATTGTTACTTCAAATGATACTTCACTTAATGCTCCAATGGACAATGACAATGATGTTTACTGCTAACAAATTCAAGTGCTACTAGCCACATGACTTTCATTCCATCGTTGATACATCAGTCCACTCCTTATGCTGGCAATGAAGGTGTTTTTATTGGTGATGGTAATTCTCTAAACATCACTCGTATTGATGATTCTACTATATGTCTTGGTTCTACAAAATTAGCATTGAAAAATATTCTATTTGTTTAAAGCATTAAAGGAAAATTTATTGTCTATTGCTAAGCTAACCAAAGATAATAACTGTGGTTTATATCTTTTTCCTTGTGGTTTTGTTATTAAGAATTTTCACATAGGAAAGGTATTTCTAGATGGACCAGTTAAAGGCAACCTTTATGTGATTCTTGCAAGAGACGTGTAACGATTCATTGGTGTGAGGCAATGCGACTAACAAGCTTTGTTCAATGGTAATTCTTCTTTTGTTTTTAGAATAATTTGGCATCGACGAATTGGACATCCAACTTGCAAGATTATAGCATAATTAAAATTAATAAGTTTATTTGTCCTAAGGATTCTTCCTTTTATAACTTAACTTGTGTAGCTTGTTAAGTAGGAAAAAGTAAACATTTGCCTTTTGGTTTATCTACTAGGATAACTTCTAACATTCTTGAATTAATTCATTATGATCTTTGGAGGTTATTGCTCACTGTTATTGTTATTGGTTTTTTCGATTATATTATTTTTATGGATAATTTCAATTGTTATACTTGGTTTTATTCATTGAAGTGTCATTTTAATAGTGTTACTTGCTTTGAAAATTTTAAGATTATGGCTGAAAATCAATTTGGCAACAAGATCAAATTGTTTCAGTGTGATGGAGTTAATAAGCTTGTTAAGGGTGATTTTAAAAATCTTCTTGATCACCATGGTATTTCTTTTCAAATTTCTTATCCACATATCCATGAATAGAATGGTTTAGCAGAATAAAAATATAGACATATTGAGGAAGTGGGCCTACCTCTATTGCTTCAAGCTTTTTTACCATGATCTTTTTGGCTTGAGGCATTTTTTACAGTTATTTATCTTACCAATCAGCTTGGTATATTAGTTTTGGGTAATCATTCTCCTTTTTAGGTGTTATTTAACTCTATGTCAAACTACAATTATTTAAGAGTTTTTGAATGTGCTTGTTATCCTCATTTAGTTCCTTATAAAAAAGATAAGCTTTCCCTAAAATCCACTCATTGTGTTTTCTTGGGTATAGTTAAGTTTACAAAAGATATCATTGTTTAGACACTTCTAATGGTCGGGTTTATATCTCATGACATGTTATCTTTGATAAAAATTACTTTCTTTTTGCAAAATGTTTTGGTTCTACAGCTCTTAGGATTCTTTCTTATCTCATTTACTTTTTTACATCTCTTAAGGTTAGTTCTGAGGTATCTTTGCCTATACCTTCTACTACAATTGTGTCAAAACCATTACCAATTGCTTCAATCCAAAATGCAATTGTTTTCTGAACTTGATACAATTGTGTTGGCACCTTTTGCTCAACCATCATCTAAGCCTTCCACTTTTTTTGGGTTCTAGAACCATATATCCTATGGTTATACAAAGTCAAGATGGTACTTAAAGGCCCAAAGTACTATACTCTTTGTATGCTACAAATTATCCATCTTTTGAGTTAAGATATTTCAAAAAACATGTCAAGATGAAAAATGGATTTTAGCTAGAATGATGAATATTCTGCTTTGATGCAAAATAATACTTGGTCTTTAGCGCCTTGTAATTCATCCATGAATGTTGTTGGTTGTCGTTGGTTCTATAAAATCAAAGAGTGAGCTAATGGTACCATTAAGCGGTATAAAGCAAGATTAGTGGCCAAAAGCTTCACATAACTAGAAGGTATTGATTTTAACTCCATCTTTAGCCTCGTTGTCAAGGCCATCACTATTTTAATTGTTCTCTTTATTATTGTTAATAGAGGATAATCCATCAAGCAATTAAATATCAAAAATGCATTTTTACATGGTAAGTTGCATTAAGAAGTTTATATGGTACAACCATTAAGTTTTATGGACCTTAATCATCTTCATCATGTTTGTAAATTAAATCACTTTCTTTATGGTCTTCGCCAAGCTCCACGAGCTTAGCTTTAAAGATTTAGTTTTGCTTTTCATGCCTTTGGCTTCAAAAGTAGTCAAATAGATCATTTTATGTTCATATGGCATTCTTCATCTGACATGATGCTACTTTTACTTTATGTGGATGATACTGTTCTCACTAGCTCTTCATTAAGTGTTATTTATTCATTCATTTCATAGCTTTTTTCACAATTTTGAATGAAAAATCTCAATGATTTTCATTATTTTCTTGGAATAGAGGCACATTGTACATCTAAACATTTGTTCTTGACACAAACAAAATATACGTTGTCTCTACTTTCACGTTTAGGTATGAAAAACTGCAAACATACTTCTACTTCAATAACTACTAGTAAGAAGTTTTCTCTATATGATGGAACTTTACTTTTACCCATCACAATATCGTACCATTGTTAGAGCTTTGCAATATCTTACCTTTACTTGACTTGACATTACCTATGGCATGCAACAAGTCTGTCAATTTATGTATGAGCCTTGTGATATTCACTTTTATGCTGTAAAATGAATTTTGAGATATCTTAAAAGAACTATCAATTGTGGTATTCGATTACTTCCTTGCTTTACACCCAATCTAATATGTTATGTTGATGTTGATTAGGTTGGTTATCCGACACTAAACATTTTACAATGGGTTATTGTGTTTTCTTAGGTTCCAATCCTGTTTCTTGGTGTACTAAAAAACGAGTTTGTATTGCTAAATCTAGTACTCAAGTAAAGTATATGGCTCTTTCTATAGCTTTTCGAGATATATTTTAGATTTTTATATATTGAATAAGGTTGGATTTCCTCTTGCATTACCTTTGTTCTGTATATTCTGACAATATGGATGCTACTCAATTTGTTGCCAATCCAATCTTTCATGCTAGCACAAAACATATAGAGACCTCTTATCACTTTATTTGAGACCTTGTTTGTAAGCATTTTCTTCAAGTTTTTTTTATTCGTTCTCAATTACAACTAGCTAATATATTTACTAATGGACTTTTTTCTTTAGTTTTTCATTCATTTAAGAACATGCACTTGTGGAGTTCTCCCTAATTGCTTAAGGACCGTATTAGAATATGTTGTTAATAGTTGTACATTTGGTTATATGTAAATATGCTTATACTTTCTTATGATATAAATATACATGCCATAACTCTAAATGAGATAGGATAGAACATTTATGCTTTATAGATTCATTTCACTCTAGATAATGAATATGCTAAATTGTTCCAATTCTAGCACAATAATATGTATCTATAACCACATGACTAGAACTTAAATTTTTACCAATTTTGACTTTTTTATGTAGTAATAAAAAATAGAATTTGTAAGTGATGAAAATTAAAATTTAATTTTATTTGATTTATTTAGTAATAAAAAATAGATTTTTTTATTTGAGACATTGTAGTAATAAAAGTATATGAACAATTTAAACTAAATTTATAAAATTATTATTATTATAACACACAAATGGTTTTACGATATCATGTGTGTGTATTATTGCTTTAACATTACTCTGTTTCTCTCTCACAAAAGAAAATTTTTAGATATTTATCATAACGTATAGATCTGTGGACTTACTGCTAGACATTGATTAGAGAAGTCGTCACTAATCTTTTTTGTTTAGGTGTGATTGGCCACCTAGAACATATTTTGATATGCGAAAATAATTTTAGGTTCGAGAGTTAATTATGCATGAGAAATGTTATATCACCCCCACAATGCCCATTTAAAGGATGGTACCAGTTAGATTTCGAATTATCCAAGCCGTGATCATATTTGTGATTTACCAAATAATTTACTATTGAAAATGTATTTAAATTATCTTAATAGTTTGGTAGCAATTTAAGATAATTTTTTTACCATAGGAGTATTCATAAAGACTAATGTCCCATTCTGAAGAGGTTTCGTCGTTGGATTTATTAACATATTTTTATCAGTAAAGTCTCTTAATAGTTTGGTAAGACTTAAAAATAATCCACCAATAGTTTAAAGGATAAAAATTATTTTTTATTATTTTTATTTTTTTACCTTTTAATAAAAATGATTTATGAAACTTCCCAATAGTTTGGTGGATTTCATTTTAAAAATAAAAAAATTAAACCCATGAAAACTCTCCAATAATTTGGTAGAATTAATGAATTTATTTTGTAAAGATTTTTATTTGAAAAAAAGATTTTTTTTATTATTGAAAGGATTTTATAAATATTTTAGAAAACTTTATTAGAAAAGATTTTTTATTATTTTTTTATTTGAAAAAGATCTCTATTTTTTTATTGAATCATTTTTCCTTTTTTACTTTAAAAAATAAAATGGAAAAAATAATATATATTTTAATAAAACTAAAAAAATAATATAAAAATAAAAGAATAAAAAGGGTTAAAAATAACATAAAATCAAATCAAAAAATAAAAATAAAATGAAAAAAAGGAAAACTTACGATCGGGTCGGGTTAAAGTGTAGGTCAGCGTGCAAGTCAACGGATCAGAGCGCGGATCCTAGGTTGCTAAAACACTGTCGTTTTGGTAGTATATAAAAGGCAATTTCCAACTTTTCTCTTTAGAAAACAAGCCTTTTCTCTCTCTAGATAGAGAAGTTCTGACTTCTCTCTAGGAAATCCCTAAGAATACTATTGGAGATTGAATCAAAAACTGGAAATCCTTACCGGTTTATAGAAAATTCCATCGAAAAATTCATATTTCACCAAAAAACTCATCAAAAAATTCATATCCCACCAAAAAATTCATCAAATAATTCAAACATTCAACTTTAAACCCAATTTTCCAGAAAAAAACCCAGAAATTTCTCATTTTTTCCAAACCCTCTCCAAAATCTTCTAAAACTTAATCTCAACCCCTAGCAACCTAAACTTAAACCCAAAATCTTCAAATCTCACCCACAAACCTCAAATTGATCCTAGAATCCCAGCACCCAAAATCCCAGAAACCTAGCACTACCCAGAACACCCAATTCATTCAAATTGACTGTGTCCACTCTAAAATCCCTCATGCTCTATTTTGTAATGTTATTTCGATTTATAGGCATCATTAGAGCAAATTCAGGAAACGGACAGAATCAATCCAGGCTTAAACCTGAGATTTGATTATGTCGGAACCTCAGCATATGTATAGGTTCATTGCTAATTGACAAATTTCTTGATTTGTACTCTGATTAACCCTTGATCGAGTTCAATTCCCAATTTCAGTTATTCAATCAATAATTAGGAAAAAAAAAAAGAATAAATAATAATAATAATAATAATAGTAAAAATAATAAAAAAATGTGATATAATACCATATATTATACTAATAACAATACTAGTAAAAATAATTATATAAAACTATAATATAACCAAAATAATAAAAATGATCCAATTGACCTTGGATATGGTCCGATTGACCTTAGACACAAACGTGTGCCTATAGCTGCCTTTATTTGCACGTTTCTGTCAGATAGAGATGGTGAAAAGACATAGACGCTTGTTCTATTTCAACCCAAGAATCAAATCAATGAGCAAAAATGATCGAGATGAAACCACGAGTCATAAGAAATGATCTGGACTGAGCCAAGATCAAGTGATTAAGACAAAACCACAAGTCAAAAATAAAGTGACCAGGACTGAGTCGAGGTTGAGAATAAATGATCGAGATGAAACCATATGTCATAAGAAATGATCTGGATTGAGCCAAGATTGGGTGATCGAAACAAAACCATGAGTCAAGGGTGAAATAACCAAGACTGAGTCGATGTTAAAATAAATGATCGGGATGAAATCACAAGTCATAAAAAATGATTTGGACTGAACCAAGATCGAATGACCGAGATGAAACTATGAGTTAAAGATGAAACGACTAGGATTGAGTCGAGATCAAAATAAATGACCAGAATGAAATCACGAGTCATAAGAAATGATCTGGATTGAACCAAGATCAAAATGAGTGATCGAGATTGAACTACAAGTCGAAAAAATAAAGTTCAAATTTTCACTTTAGATCCAAAGATTCATAATTTGGACATTCAAAAATTTGTGAGGTTCCATAACAAAAGTTGAAAGATTCCAATATCTCAAGTTTAACAAAATCACAAAGATTCAAGCTTTGCAAAGGTTTTCAGATTTGTAAGAATGAAAGATTTGCAAGATTCTAAACTTCGTAGAGGTTTTAGATTCATAAAGATTTTAGATTTGTAAGGACTTTCAGATTCGCAAGAAAGAAAGATTTGTAAGATTCCAAGTTTTGCAAAGGTTTTAGATTTGCAAAGATGCAAGGTTCGCAAGAACTTTCAAATTTGCAAGAAAGAAAGATTAACAAGATTTCAAGTTTCGTAAATGTGTAAGGTTCATAAAGACTTTCAGATTCATAAGAAAGAAAGATTTGTAAGATTTTAAGTTTCGTAAAGGTTCTAGATTCGCAAAGATTGTAGGTTCACAAGGACTTTCAGATTTGTAAGAAAAAAAATTTGCAAGAAAAAAAGATTTGCAAGACTCTGAACTTCTCAAAGGTTCTAGATTTACAAAGATGCTAGATTCACAAAAAAAATTTTGTTCACAAGAAACATAGGTTCGTAAGACTCTGAGTTTCACAAAGGTTCTAGATTCATAAAGATGCAAGATTTGTAAGACTCCAAGTTTTACAAAAGTTCTATATTCACAAAGATACAAGATTCATAAAGATTTTCAGGTTCACAAGAAATAAAGGTTCACAAGACTTTGAGTTTTGCAAAGGTTCTATATTCGCAAAGATGCAAGGATTTTTAGGTTCGTAAGAAAGAAAGATTTGCAGGATTTCAAGTTTCACAAAGGTTGTAGATTCACAATGATTTCATAACAAAATTGAAAGATTCAAAAAAATAAAGTGACCAAGATTAAGTCAAGGTAAAAAATGAATGGCTCGGACAATGTCGTAGGTAAAAAATGATTTGACTTGTGTCGAGATCGAATGGCTGGGATAAAACCAAAAGTTATGAAAGATGATATTGATTGAGCCAAGATCATGTGAGTGATAGCAGCGTATTGTAAGTGCATGCCATATCTGAGATGTAAATGTAAACACAATGTATATAGTACAAATTTCATGATATTTTAATTATGGTGACAAGATTCTCAACTCCACCAGTCTTTCTTAGCTTCTTGGTATTCAAGCAAACTTTGTTAATCAATTCATGTCATTCTTCTCATCTAGTCACAATTCATAAGTCATGTCAATCAATTTATCACTGGGTTCATCACAGGATCACTTTGCTTACCCCAATGTAAATAATTTTTTCATGCTCCTTTCATTTATCTTATCTTGTGTTTCATTCAAAAATGGAAAGCTCTTTATGAAAAATGTCATTCATTTACTTGCCATCATCTAAATCAGTGTCAAACATGATATATTTCTTTAATTCATTCGAAGAATTTTCATTTAGTAAAGGATAAAAGGAATGGGTTTCTATTGTTGAAAGAACAAAAAGTAGGGTCAAGAATAACTCAAGGGTGAACAAAGGTAAAATACCGAGAAACATCTAAAATAATGATTGTCCAGACAATTTTAAACTCCAACTCAGGGTCATCATTCAAAAATATCTTCCATTAATATCCTTAATCTTTAAGCTAATCATCATCCTCTTTCTAAAGACATGAAGTTATTTTTACAAGTTTTCATCTTCACTTAAATCGACCTTTCAGGTTTTCAGTTTATGTCTTCTTCTTTTTTTCTTGCTTTTTTTTTTTTGCTTTTCTGTTTGTTTTTTTTTTTCATATTTTTTCATATTTTTTATTTTTCCCCCATTATTCATCAATGACACTTTGATCAAAGCTTCACATAATCTAATGGCAAATTTACTCCAATTCAATTCATGATTCTTTAAATCAAGTATTCATATTTAATCAAAATGAACTTTTTAAATGATGTAACGTAGGCTAAGGTAAAAAGTGCTAAAGAAAGGGATAAAATAGGCTTAAATTATATTTAAAGGGTGATCAAACCAATGATCATTTCTTCATGTGGAACACTTTGACATTTTATCCCATCAATTTTTTTTCTTCTTTTGCTTTTTTTTTATGGAGCACATTGACATTTTGCCCCATCAATTTCTCTTTTTTTTTTTCTTTTTTTTGTTGTGTTGGCATTTTGCCCCTATTAATTTCTCCTTCATTTTTTTCATTTATAAAAAAAACTTGAGCATACAAGGGCTTTGCCCCTAAGAATGAACAAATCTCTCAAACTTTACCTCCTAGTGTAGGGTGATCCTTAGTTAAGGTTTTTTAAGAGAAATTTTTAATAGGCTCAAATAGGATAGCAAAGGATAATTTTATATTTTTGAAAGATAGAGGAAAAATTATCATTTCTCATTTCAAACATAAATACTCTCAATGAAAAACATTCTTCAACTAAGAGCAAGCTTGTGAGTGAATAATCACAAAGATCATATGTCACATCACTTCTAAAATTCTTCACCATATTTATCTTCTTTTTATTTAGCAATCCCAATGAATTAATAATTTTCATCTATCAATTAAATCATCATGAATGATGTTTTCAAAATCGAACCTTGAATTATCATCTTGACTATCTGAACATTCATTATTTAGAATTAAAGAATGGATATGAGAAAATATATGAGAAGGTAAAAGTAAATAATGGTGATTCACAAAAAAAAAAAAATGTCATGAAAATGCATCATATCTGTCACTTTTATTAAAATGATAAAAAATAAACCAAAATTCAAGGACATAAAAGAGATCTATATTCTCAAGAAATCTTAAGATAATAATCAATTTCAATCAGTCTTCCCAAAGTTATGCCCCTGGATAATTGGGCAAAGATTGTTTGTGGATATTCAGCTCTCCCGATTCATTGAAGCTTATTGAGCCTGCTTGAATCAAACTTTGCACCTTATGCTTGAAAGCAGGGTAAATTTTTATAAAGTGACCCATATTCCCATTATGATAGTCACATGTGGCATTAACATTGTACCATTTGGGATAGGGTGGCTTTAATGGTTCTAAAAAAACTAGGAATATTAGTTCTTTCTTGACTAATTTTGGAAATAGCTCAGTATAGGTTATGAAAATAGGATCAATGTGAGCTCTCTCTTGATTACCCCTGGATCTTCTCAAAGCACTCGCTTGATTGTTAGGCTTTGAAAATGGTGTAGTAACTGGATTAAGCCCATATACAGGCGCTTGAAAAGTTGATTAAAGAGGACTTGAAGTAATATTGTTCATAGTTGGGAGATAAGGTTGGTATGAAACTTACGTAATAGTATTGACTGTTGGATAGTAAGCAGGATGAACATATGGTGGATATAGAGCATAACTTTTGGATTATTGTTTTTCAAAACTCACCGCTTAGGCTTTATCTTCTTCTCTTTTAGGCATCTTACATTTTTTGGCACTGTTGATCTTTCCTTCTTTAAGCTTGCCACTCTTGATGACATTTTCAATAATCTCTTTTGAGATCACCATATCAGTAAAGTTTTTTATCGCATTCTTTATCATTTTTTCATAATAAGGTGAATTAGTACTTACAAATAAAACCATCATTTTTTTTTAGTTAATGGTGGTTGAACCTGAGCAGCTATATCTTGTCACCTTTGGGCATATTCCTTGAAAGACTCAGATGCTTTTTTTTCATATCTTATAATGAAAGGTGATCAAGGGTCATATCTATGATGTGATGATATTGGTTGATGAAAGATCGTGTTAGATCTTTCCATGACTTAATACAAGTCCTATCCCATTGGACATACCATTTTACAGCATATTCGATCAAACTATCCTAGAATACATGCATTAATAGTTTCTCATTGCTAACATGTACTCTCATTTTACGATAATACATTGTGATATACGTAATGAGGCACTTGGTACCGTCATACTTCTCAAATTTTGGTACCTTGAATTTTAGAGAAATTACAACATCTGAAACTAGACAAAGGTTGGTAACATCCATGGATCCATAGAAATCAATGCCTTTTACAACCTATAACCTTTCCTCAATCATGCTCATAGCTTGATTGGTCTTAAAGTCTTTTAGAGACACAGCCGTATGTAGCTTCACTTTCTTTTTAGTCTTATCCATTTTGGGAATTTGGATTGGCTCATCTGCTTTTTCAGTAAAGATAGAATTGGTATAGCTCTAAACATTTCCTTGATTGAAATTTGAGAACGTGGTTTATTGTTAATGAAAGCTTGGAGTGGCTCAAGTCTAATGTGGAACGAAAACCTAGAGGATACAATGGATTAGTATCTTTATGTGAGATGTCTTCTTCTATTATCTTTTCTCTATTTCCCTTTTCCAGAGCTTTTAGGATTCTGCTCAATTTTTTTTCAAGTATCTCCTGAGGCTTTTCTTGCTCCATTTTCCTAGCTTTAGCCCAAGTATAGTACTAGTGTTAAGCTATTCTTAAACCTTGATTTCCCATAATTATGTTATAAATTTAAAGTGATTTTTATGGATCTATCAGATTATGCATGAGAATGAATGCAGTGATGCATGAATGCATACATGCATAATAAAAAAAGGGTATGTAAGCATAATATGTAATCTGCATGTATGTTTATGAATATGCATAAAAAAATAAAAAAAAAATTGGTTAGTCATCTCAAAATAAAGAATAAATACTACAAAGCAAGTAAAATAACAACATGACCCTAGATTTAGGTTGACTATAAAGAGTGGAAGGACATGGCTTTATCTATGGTTAGGCTTTTAAAGTTAACAATATGTGGTTTGGACAGCCTCTAAAAGGTTTCCAAACTATTCCTTACATCATGGTCCATCACAGACTAGTATGGCATCCTAATCCTCACCCATCATAGGCTATAAGCAGAAAGAGTTCAATTTGAGTGATAATGTTTTATAGGTTCATACGAAGACATGAAATCTCACAAAGGCATGGTACTTCATTCCTTTCTAAAGGTAGAGCTCGGACGGGGGGCTTATGTTACGCACATGCAAATGAATGACAAATATATATATATAGTAAATAAATGAATAACTAAAACAAATATAAGTAATGAAAAGAAATAAAATAAGGAAGAAAATAAATTTCAAGTTTATTAAGCAAGGCTTGGATAATAATGAATCATTTTACTGGCTTGACTCTTGATTTCCCCAATGGAGTCACCAAATTGTCATAATGTATAGATCCATAGACCTACCGCTAGATATTGATTAGAGGAGTCACCACTAATCTTTTTATTTAGGTGTGATTAGTCACATGGAACATATTTTGATCTGTAAAAATATGTTAGGTTTGAGAGTTGGTTACATATGGGGAATGTTATAGCACTCTTACAACGCCCATCTAAAGGATGGTACCTGTTAGATTTCAAATTATCTAAGCTTTGATCATATTTGTGATTTACAAAAAATTTAATATTGAAAATGTATCTTAAAATTGTCCCAATAATTTGATAGCAATTTAAGATAATTTTCTCACCTTAGGAGTATTGATAGAGACTAGTGTCCTCATTCTAAAGATGCTCCGTCATCGAATTAATTAACATAATTTTATCAATAAAGTCTCCTAATAGTTTGATAAGACTTAAAAATAATCCTTCAATAGTTTAGAGGATAAAAATTATTTTTTATTATTTTTATTATTTTATCTTTTTTTAAAAAACGATTTATAAAACTTTCAAATAGTTTGGTGGATTCCATTTTAAAAATAAAAAAATTAAACCCATAAACACTCTCCAATAGTTTGGAAGAATTCATGAATTTATTTTGTAAGGATTTTTATTTGAAAAAAAGATTTTTTTATTATTAAAAAGATTTTACAAATATTTTAGAAAACTTTATTTGAAAAGATTTTTTAATTTTTTTTAATTTGAAAAAGATCTCTATTTTTTTATTGAATGATTTTTCCTTTTTTACTTTCAAAAATAAAATGGTAAAAATAACATTTTTTTAATAAAACCAAAAAAATAATATAAAAAATAAAAAAATAAAATGGGTTAAAAATAAAATTAAAAAAAAAAACCTATGATTGGGGCGGGTCAGAGCACAGGTTAGCCCGTGGGTCAGTGAATCAGTGTATGGATCCTGGTTGCTAAAACGTTGCCATTTTGGCCCCATATAAAAGGCAATTCCCAGCTTTTCTCTTCAGAAAGCCAGCCTTCTTTCTTCTAGATAGAGAAGCTCTGACTTTTCTCTAAGAAATCTCCAAGAACATTGCTGGAGATTCAATCGAAAACTGAAAATCCTTGTCGATTTTTGAAAAATCCCACAAAAAATTCATATTCCACTATAAAACTCTCGAAAAATTCATATCCTACTAAATAAAAAATTCAAACATTCAAACTTCAAACCCAGTTTCCCAGAAATTTCCCATTTTTTCCAGATCTTCTCCAAAATCTTTCATCACTTAATCTCAACCCATAGCAACCTAAAATTAAACCCACAATCTTCAAATCTTACCCACAAATCTCAAATTGATCCTAGAATCCTAGAACCCAGAATCCCAAAAACCTAGGATTACCCAGAACACCCAGTTTATTCAAATTGATCGTGTTCACTCTAAAATCCCTCATGCTCTATTTTGTAATGTTATTATGATTTATAGGCATCTTTAGAGCAAATTTAGGAAATGATCAAAATCAATCTAGGCTTGAATCCTGATATTTGATACTGTCCAAACCTTAGCATATGTCTAAGTTTATTACTGACTGAAAAATTTCTTGATTTGAGCTCTGATTAACCTTTTGACCAAATTCAATTATCAATTTTAGTTATTTAATCGATAGTTACGAAGAAAAATAAAAAATAAAAAATAATAATAATGATAATAATAACAGTAATAATAATAATAAATGTAATATAATACCATATATTATACTAATAACAATAATAGTAAAAATAATAATATGATACTATAATATAACCAAAATAATAAAACAGTCCAATTGACCTTGAACATGGTCCGATCAACCTCGAACACAAACGGGTGTCTACAATATTTATTGGGATGATGAACATGTTAATTAAATTATAGGCGTATACAATACCATTATGATGAACATATGCTTGGCCTAATTGCAAACATTCTCAGTGCACCAATGGTACTCCAAGAATCCATGTGTTTTTGGTAATATTAAAATAAATGGGTTTTTCTTTGTATTTAGATATTATTGGTTTTATTTAGTAATAAGTTTTATTAAGATATGTAGAATTTATTTCCTTATTGGTTTTGGTTTTGATATAATTTTGACTAGAGATGGGTGAAGTAGTTAAGGTTGTGATTCTTGAGTTACTCTTGAAGAAACAGAAGAGGATTGGAAAATGGGTGCTTGCTAAAAAGCATGAGCTTGAAGTTGAAAGGAAGAAGAAAGTCGATAACCAAGTGAGTAGCTTCATAATTTGTACAATTCTCATTCATTTTGGTGTTTTATTGAATCCAAAAGTTTTAATGTGAATGATTCTTATCTTGTTTTTTTTTTTTTTTTTTGCCTTGAGTTGTGTTATATGGAAGCACACATGTTTTGGTGGCTTTATAAAAGTCCTTACAAAGTTGAGCAGCCTTTTAAGCCATGGCTAATAATGTTATGGATATATATTGGATATATGGCCAATATGTTTTCTTCATCAATCTAGCATTGCTTGAAACGTGGGACAAATATTGTTTAAAATTTCTATTAGATGTTTCATTTTGAAAAGTTGAGGTTCAAGAGTGTGAGAGACCTTATGGTAGTTTCTTTTGCTAGTTTCTAGTAAATGTTTTTGCTTTTTAAATTTTTTGGGGTGCATTATCAAAATTGGTAACATTTTATATACAAAGCTTTGGGTCATGGCCACCATAGTCCTAAATGTCCTCTCATGCACGATATCCAATAGGGTAGGATCATTATTTTAGAACTAGGTGCCTATAAATGCCAAGGTTTTGTTTTTTTTTTTTTTTTTTTGCACTTCAAACTTATGCATTAACAGAATTTATTAAGACATCCATGTGCTTTCCTTAATGAATATAGAAAATTATCATCTAAAGAAGCCTATTTCTTTGGATACAAAAATTTTTTGGCAATTAATAAAGAGAAAGTACCATCAAAGAATCCTATGACATAAAAGGCTTTATGGTTTTCAATGTACAACCCAAAGTGTGAAACCTCTTCTTATTTTTTATGGCCAATCCCAAAGTTAAACCTTTTTGCCTGCCTATCATTAAAAGTATATTCAAGATGCAAAAGCCTTAAAGGTGAGTTCACTTAGATGCCAAGCCCATATTCATATCCACTTCCAGGCTTAGACCTTTACTCGATAAGATTACAGGCCACATTAAGGCCTGACCATAAATCACGTCCTACCAAACATGATAAGAAATCTTTGGAAATGAGTATAAGGAAATTGAAAAAGAATAGTATAGCTCTTCATATATATATATATATATTATAGGTATTATCATTAAAATGAAATTGTTATTTGTGTTCTTTGCAACTTACTACTAAGTTTTTATTCTATGTAGATGTAATAAATTTAACAATTGATGCTTAACATACATCATCCTTGGGAATGTTATGCGATCATCAGCCTTTGCAATTGAATGCTAATGATTATAAACATGTTTGCTACATTCCAAAAAAAAAAAGTATATGCACTTTACTTATCTATAGTTCTTGGGATCGACATACTTTCATTTCTCAATAGCTAAGATTTGATTTTTCTAAGGTGCAAATTTCAAAAACCTACTTGGTGTAGTAGTTAATGAAAATAATAAGGTAGAGTGGGACACAACAATGGATAGAATAATGCTTAAGTCTGAAAAATCATTGGTATTATATTGTGCATAATTATTTTTATTATTATTATTATTATGGTTGTTGTTGTTGTTAAATTCACTTTAACACAATTTTGTCTTTATTTATTTTAATAGGTGCTAGATTATACTATGAAGTTTGTTAAAGGGAGGTTAACCAAGTAAGATTTGCATAACTATTGCTATTGAGTTTTATCATTTGCTACAAGCTTATATTTTGAACAATCTTACATGATAATTACTATTTTGGCCATTTAGTCATTTTGTGGATGGATGAAATTGTTAACACAGTGGTAAGAAGAGTTGAACCTCATAAACATGTTTTTTTTCTTGTTTTTATGTCTTGGGGCTTACATACATAGTATTTGCTGTGTTATTCAAATATATTATAATACTTACATTAAATCAAACTTTTTTGGCAGAACGTCATTCATCCTTCCCAAGACTTGGTACTAACAATCTATGAGAATGCCAAATTACAATTGTTCTCGAACTATTACAAATGATAGAAAAGCTAGAAGCGTTTATTGCTACCGCTAACAATAGTGATACCAATCATATTGTTCATGTTCCAACTAGTCCTAATGCTCTTCCTAATGTACTTATAAGGTTAGTTATTTAGGTTTTTTTTTTTTGTATGTTAATATCTTGGTAAATTGTGATTTTATTATTGAAGTTACCGTTTTTTTTTTTTTGTATATGGCAATACTCTATTTTCACTAGGGATGGGGAAGGTGGAAATGGTTTTACAACTACAATAGTAGCAGCTTTAGTTGGTGGTATCTCCAGATTTGAGTTTGGTATGGATCCCAACTTTGCTCCTGAATTGCCTACGGTATGTTGTGGGAGTAAAAGTTCAAATTATTGCCCGAATGCACCATCTCAACTTCGTCAGATTGTGGAGATTTTGTGCTGAAAAAGGTCAAAGAATTTTGGTCTATGATTATGTTCCTAATGGTTTTCTCGATAACTACCTTTTATTATTAAGTTAAAGGGAAGTAATACTAAAATAAAATTTTGAATTTTATTAAAAAATGGCCCTTGGTAATCAAAGTTCTAAGGTTCTAAGTCTAGATACTAACCTTACTAACTATTTTCTTCTATTTGCATGTATAGATATATGACATGGACTGGTCAAGGCCAACTAAAATTGTAGTTAGGATTGAAAATAGGTAACTTGCATTAGAAAATTTTTAATCATTTTTCTATCCTAGATTTTTAGTTTCTGAAATGTAGTGTTCTTATAAGGTATAAGATTAGCATTAGAATTTAGTTATCTTCTGACTTAAATTTCAATAGTTAATAGATAGAATAAGTCAATATAGATCGTGTAAATAAGCATATCAAGTGTAGAAAATGACATAAGAATACAACAAAAAGCAAACATTGGGTCAAACAGAAGGTCCAAAGAGAGTGATATCTTTGGTTGATAATTAAAGCATAACTTATCTTTGAAAATGGGTTGCCATGCTTTGCTAAAGATAAAGACATCATACAACTTTGTAACATCTATGTATGACCTCTTAGGCCTATTATATTAAACTGCAAGTCTCTGAAAGAACTTATCTTAACAACATAAAAAATGTTTCTTTTTATTGCTATTTCAATATTTTATAGTGCATTTTATGAGGTTTCTATCTTGTTGTGATGTCATCTTTTGGGAATTAAACATTGATTTTTAGTGCTTTCTATTCTTGCAACCCTCTTTTAAAAGTGGAAACAGGGAAAAAGTTTAGCAAAAGATTGTTTAGGAAAGGATAAAGCTACTGCCTTCCTTTTTTCTCTATTGAAAAAGGTAAACATTCAAAGCTTTAATTTATGTTTCTCATTTCCTCTTTCGGCTTTTGAGTTCAACCTGTTATTATATCTTTATGGTTGATTTCAGGATGGTCAGGATGTTGGAATGTCTTTCCATCCTAAATTCACATCATGAATGAATATATATACTCCATTCTAGAACTATGTCTTTTTTGTTTGATGATTGACCTGGTTGCCTTTGCTTGGAACAAAACTTGAATGAGTGATCCTACTAACAATTTTTTGATATGGTTGTGGGAACAAGGAGATTTTTTTTTCTTTTCTTAAGGAACTGATTATTGATAATTGGTTTTTTATTGTTTTAGCTGCTACATAAAGATGCCAGCAAGCGCCTTAGAAGGAGACCAATAGGAAGTGAGAAAATTAAGTGACATAAGTGGTTCAAACCATTGCCATAGAAAAAGAGTCTATCACAAAAATTTAAAGGTATGTGTAATATGCCAAATTTTCTCTATATATTGTTTATACAACTAGAGAACTTGCTTTTGGATAGTTGTTGAATATAAGACTTTCACAAAGATTTGAATGTCATATGATCTGGATTTATTTGATCTTTTTTAAGGAGAGGCAAGTCTTTTAAATCAAAACCAAAATTTACATCAGATGAGCATCCTTAGTTCATTCCTAAATTAAGTAAAAAAAATTTTCTTCTTACGTAAAATGACAAAAGGCAAAGGACAAAATTGGATCCAACCATACAATTAATGAAACATTAAAGACAATAGAAGCTGCTATTATGGATGTGAATCTGTCAATGGAAAAGATGAATAATTTCAAGCTATATTATGCTAATGTTCCTAATTCTTCGACAAGTGACTAATTTTATATCTAACTTTTTATTGTTTTTCATCTTTTCAAATGAAAATTCATCCAAAGTATAAGATGACTCGATGTTGTAGATCATTTTATGACCTATCAGTTTAGGTAATTAATTGTAAAATGCTTTTTCTAGAAGACAAAATATCAAAAAGTCTCACCATTTTATATATTAATGTCTGGTATTTTGAGGTTACTTCTACAAATTATGTTGTAGAAATATCAAAATCTACACGAGAACTAACAATTTACAAAAAGGTATAATAATTAGTTCTTTAAGTAGTTATCTTTATTGAATAATGATTATCTTCTATACATTCAATCCCTAATTATCTTTGCTGAATAATGGTTATCTTCTATTATAAAGAGATATAATAACATATGATTTCTCTTACACATTGTTCAATATTTAAAATATTAATATATGATTTTATTTTACTTTTACAACTAAATTACAAGTATATAACTTTATTTTACTTTCGTGACGAAATGCAGGCTTGAAACCTAGTATAAATAATATTCTTGGCTGAACCAACTCTATGGTTTCCAAAGTAATAATTTATTCCTTTCAACTGAGCTTGTCAAGTAATGAGTTAATACATATAATTTAAAGATGCCTTTGGTATACAAGATTATGATAGGATAAGATAAGATGATATTATAAATAATATTAGATTAAATAATATTATCCTATCTTGTATTTGATGTGTGCAAGTATTATGATAGGATAATTTATTTATTGATCAAAATTATTCTTCAAAATTTATACAATTTAAATTTTTGATGTAATTTTTAAGGGTATAATAGAAAATGTTAGTTTAATACCATGGATTAAAAATAATCTTCTCCATTTTGGGAGGATTGAATCATCCTATATCGAGAAAATGATTCATCTTTTTTGTAATCATGTCCCTTCATTTAGATACAAATCAAACATAATATAAAATAATTAATTAATTATCATTCTATTATATCTATCATCCAATCTACCAAACATGACCTAAGTGTTTCGTTTGACAAATAAATCTATCACGTTAGATGCTATTTTTGTTTCAAATAACAATGTGGTAATAAGTTGTTGTTTTCATTCTCTAGCTTATGTGTTACTTGTATTTTCTTACATTAAAATTACAAATTTCAATAATGAATTAACAAATGTTAGCATTTTTCATTATCTTTTATAAATAAACTAGCTCATAACCTATGCAATGTACGGATTAATTTTATCTATTTATTTAATATTCTTTAATTTATATGTTTAAAATATATTAATACATATAATAATTAATTTACAACATATGTTGAATTGATTTGTTAAAATTGATATAATTATGAACTAATAACAATGTTAATTAAAAAATCAACTATTAAAAAAAGATTGTAATAGAAATAGTAATAAAAAAAAGGCTATATATTTCTTTCATTTTCATTATCCAATTTTTATTTAATATGAAGATAATAAAAATATGATAAATAAATATTTTAAAAAAATTATTTGTCCAAAAAATAAAAAATTGTTGATTCATGACTTACCTATTTAGGATCAACATAGAGTAGAAAACAATAAACATTAAATATGATATTCAATATAATTAAATGGAATATTAAAGAGATGTTATCAATTATAACTTAATTAAAAAGCATATTAAAGAAGACATTTGACAATAGTAGATTGATATACTTATTTTTAATAGTTTATTTGTTCCAACATCAAAATAGATTTAGTTTTGTTTATTTTCTTAATTTAATAGATATCTTTATTTGTTTTCATTATTTTCATTTATAATGCTTTATTAATTGATTCTATTCACTTTTTTTTTTGGTTTTAAAGAAATAAAACTTTTTCAAATGACATTGAAAGTCATGCAATTTAAGCAGAAATGATAATTAATTTATGCACTAAAACTCAAATAAAGGATCGAACTGTACACCTTAAAATCTTTTTCATTATCTTATATTTTATACTCAAATTCATATTATCCTTTGCTTTTTTCAAAAACTTTTAAATATATAACTCATTTAATTTTACAACCCTATATAGCCATCACAATTGCGAAAGATAAATAAGAAAATATAATCATATATAAAGACCAAAACATGGACGCTTAATTCGAAATAATCTTTTAACATATAATATATACTACATATAATATTGAAATAATAACATTGAGCAATGAAATTTGTAGTGATGATTTTGATAAGGACATCATTATGATAATTTAATAGTCTAATCGATTTCTAACCAAGTACCTAGTTAAAATAAAAACATGCAAACGGAATGTAAATTAGAAAAGAATTATAACAAAATAAACCTTTACAACACGAAAAGCAAATTAAAAAATAAAATTAAGAAAGAAAGTTCTTTTTTATCTAAAAAATAAAATTTTATTATAATCTTGAATTCTCTTTAAAGACAATCAAATAAAAAAAAGCAAAAGGAAAGAAAAAAATTTTGCAAATGTTGAGAAAAAAAACTATCCAAATAAAATTATCATGTTCAATTTATTGATTAATTATGATGAACATACTATTATATAATGTGTAAGAAATAATACAAAATAGAGTTTGTACATACAAAAATAAAAATTCCAAAAAGGCATATAACAGATCAAATGGACACCGATAATAGATTAAAAGAAAAAAAAAGAAATCAAGATTAATATGATAATTAATTGAAAAATAACCAAAAAAAAAAAAAAGCAAGAAATAGAAAATGTGTAACACAAAAAATAATAAGTTAAAATTGATAGTCATTCACATATTTTTACCTTTGAAAATCATGAGTGCTACAACTTCCTCCTATGCTCTTGACATCATTTACCACCATTATTTAAAATTTATTCACTATTGAGATTAAATACTATGAAGGTTTTAATTATGAATGTATCTCAATCGCTCTCATTTATTTTTGCACGACTTGTTTATTTATCTCCTAATCTTTAATCATTTAATGATAATGTGTATTTTTATATCAAGATAAAAAAGATTTGTATAATTTTAAATTAAGATATGCATGCTTTTTAAATTGAAATAAGATATTTTTTTATTTTAAATCATAAAAAAAAGAGATAAGAAAACTAATAAACCACGATTACTCAACCACAAATTCTAATTAATTTAAATTTATAAGGCTACTTTTATATTAAATTTATAAAACTAGTGATTTAAATTGTGTATGATTTTTACGATGCATGAATTATATAGTTTTTTAAGAATTCGTGATTTAACTTTAAATGCTATATTTGAATTTTGAAATATATAGGTAAGTGTGACTTATGAAATTTGTTTAATCTTGCTTAAATTTAGGATAACATATATATATACATATATATATATATATTAAAAGATTTGGATGAGGTTAAGTTTGAAATTTTAAGAAGAGTTTCCTCATAAGCATGTTATCTGTGGGAGTGTTTCATTAGTCTTGTAACATACAAACATTTTCTTCCTCAAGACCAATCTTATTAGTCAGGTTTTTAGGGACTCAATAGTTCTAAGAGTAACAGTGGCAATTTAGAGTTTAGTGAAGGTAGAGATAGAGCTGATATAGATGGCTAGTTTGGAATGGAAGATTTAGAAAACCTTGAAGGCATATTGCAAAATCCACTATAGAGGTTTAGGTTTTTAGTAGCATTTTTTTAACGTTTAGAGGCGTTTATAAATACCACTAAAAGATTTGCGATGTTTACGAAAAATACTAGTCAGAGTGTCAGCTATACATACGTCACGAAAAATATGATATTTTCATAAAAAAGTCACAATATTAATGGCGTTTGTATCTAAAAATGCCACTATATTAAGGGTGTTTATATCTTTAAAACGCTGCTAATTTAGTGGCATTTTTATGAGAAAAATATTGTTGCTTTAATGGCATTTGTATATGAAAACACTGCTATATTAATGATGTTTATATATTTGAGGCACCATTAATTTAGTGACCGTTTTATGAGAAAACGCCATTGCTTTGGTGGCATTTTTATAAAAAGATGCTACTATTTTAACTGTGTTTTCTAGTAAGAGTAACACTACTTTTAATGGTATTTTATGATACAAACGTCATTAAATTATTCATTTAGCGATATTTTTTAATGCAAACACCGTGAAATTAAGAAATGTATTTTTTTATATAAAAAATTTCTATTAATATTTATTATTTTCATAAACGAGCTTAAATTCAAAAACTAAAATTAATATAAACTTAATTCATGTTCAAATATGCATCTAATTAACACAAAGTTTAATAATTAGTATAATAACATTCAAATAATGTTAATATATTAGCAAAATAAAAATTAAAATATATGAAATTGATGACTGCATAGATTTTGAAGGCTATCAATTGATGAAGGAATTTTTCTACCTTGGTTACTAGCATGCTCAAGAATCTACTGAATAATACCATACAATATCAAACACTTCATTATAAGCTTTTTTATATTAAAAAAATATAAATATTTACTAAATATAATACCTGAGTTGGTGGACCATTGAGATCAGTTCATGGAAATTGTTGTTACATAAAATTTATAAGATGATCGAATCGATCATGCAATTGCTGATATTTTCATGCTCTTGCTCCATTCTAACACGTTCTTCCTCAATTTTGGCACTCTACTGTTCTCTTTCTGATTTCATTTGCTAAAAACGTTGTTGCATAGTTTGTAATTTCTTTCTCAATATTGAAATGTCTTGCAAAGACTGACTTGCTGAGAATGTAAATTGCTGAGAGCAATGTCCATAGTAGATAGATGGTCTTGGACCCAATCTAAGGCCTTGGACCTGTCCATGCCTTTCTTTTCCAGCAATTTCTATGAATATCCAAATTTTCAATTCTTGTATGTTCGGAGAATCATCAGATGCTACTTCAATCTCAGAAGCCATTTTCTCTTTTGCTTTCTCTTGTAAATTTATCGTATACAAATATCAAGTTTAATGATTAATTGATAATATGTTAAAAAGAGTAAATATTTACTTTCTGTTAAAATAGATGTTATAAATTACCATAATTTCTTGTGTTTCGACATTTATGTAAGATCCGTCTTTTTTTGTGTGTGTTAAGTAAAAAAGTTTCACACGTCCAATTTTATTGCCCATCTCATTCTCTATACAAAAACATATGTTATTTGATAGGATACATATCAACCATAACTTATTCATGCATATCAAGCCTATCAATCAAGTTCAAAAATTTTAAATAATTTTAATATCATGTATTTATATTTTGGCCACTTAACAATACAATAGTCTTAAACAAATGCAA
Organism: Durio zibethinus; assembly: GCF_002303985.1. The sequence goes on along the minus strand of NW_019167882.1, from coordinate 10,010,302 downwards.
ACAATAAAAACATTTTGTGCTTTTCATACATATTGATCATGGAAACCAAATTCATTAATTTGGACAAGTTTAATATCATGGATTGAAGCCATTCAAATTTTTGAAAGCCATCTAAATGTTTAATTTGTATATTTGCCTTTTATATGCAAAAATAGTCCTAAATAGACATAAACGATAACTTTTTCACCCATATCAATCATAGAAACCAAGTTCAATCAATCGAATAAGTTTAATATCAAGTATTAAAGCTATCCAAACTGTTAAAAGACAACAATAACAACAAATTTGTATTTTTACCTAAATAGACATAAATATTAACTTTTTCATATATATTATCCGTGTCAACTAAGTTCAAAACTTTCAACAAGTTTAATATTATGTATTGAAACTATCAAAACTATTAAAACAGAACAGTAACTATTAATTTGCATATTTACCTTTTAATGACACAAAAAGTTCATTCACTAGAATAAGTTTAAAATCATAAACTTACTATTTCTTTTTGCTTTCTTGTAAAACTTTTTGATCCAATTGTGTGGCTATATTTCTGTTGCTTTCTGCTACCAATCCCAATATGTTCTCTTTCCTGTCATAAAAAATAATTACGTATATGATAGAAATACAAATATTATCAACTTAAAACATAAAACACTTTCATCATTTCATTATACTATATAAAGTTATATATGCTTACATCTCATTTTCTTAAAAATCAAAATCTAACTAATTGTTCATATTGCCATCTAATCACATTACGGGATATATTTTTCATCATCTCCTCTACAGTTGTATTTCGATCGAAATACTTATTCTTTAAATTATACTTATAATCTTTCCATTTCTTTCCCAATAACTTAAGCACAAATAAAGTTGGTATTTCAAGTACAAATCTTGACTGTAATAATACAATAAGAAAAGTTTGAATAAGTAAACAATATGTAAAATAATTATATTTTTATATGTAATTAATTATATTAATACCTCAATAAAGTTTAAAGCATCAGCTTTAACTTCTTCTATAACTTTATGCCATGTTTCATAATAAATAGGCAATTTCATTCCATTACGGGCAAGCATGCCTAGAAATTCAACCAACAATTGAGCCTCTTCTCCAATTGGTTGCCTATCAAAGTTTGTAGACACTACAATACACTTGTTCGGAGGTAATGCAAACAATTCCTTTAAAGTTGTCTGGCCCCTGATCCACTGTTGACCATTATTATCAATTGCAACAAATAAAAAATAAATTTGTAAAATGGCAATACTTTTATCATTATACTTGAATTCTAAATATAGGGTATATGATACCTACATTCAAATTTAAAGCATAATCAATTGACGGGATACTATCTAAACCTAGACCTCTCGTATTACCATATCTAATATTAATTGAAGGGTTAGAAATGACTGAGTTAGATATGATAGTATGTTCATTCCTTTCCAAAGGTTTCAGTCCATAGCGAATATCAACATGTGTCACAAATGATTCTGAACTAATATCTCTGATATGTATTCCTTGCAACCTACTCTTCTGCATTGTAGCTTACCTGCATCATACAAGCGAATATAGAAAAAATATTAGTTTAGAACATATATAAAGACATTGAGAAGTTAAGAAATCATAACCTACGATATATAAAAAACATATCGATTTAATTACATCAAAAGATAATGTATGATTTACAATACAATAAATATACAATAGCAAATACGACATTAATTACATATAATCATTTACTACATTATATCTTAAACACTCGAATTACAAAATATAGATGCACATTTCATGGTTCATAAATGTCCTCAGCAACATCTTCGCAGACCCACTGAGCGTATGTACTGGAGATATTTTCATCCAAATTTTGTTTAGCAAAAGGATAACATTCAGTTCTATGTTTAACATCATCTTTGGTATCAACCCCATATCAAATAAGTCTATAAATGTGTTTCGAAGAATAACAAACCAACCCAATTCTTTAGGATCTTCAGAATAAAACACTTATTTGACTAAAGATGAAAAAACATAAAGTTCATTGATAAGTTGTTGTTCAATGTGAATTAATGGAGAAAAATTCACAAGTGTAAATCTATATTGATCTTTCTTAATATCTCTCACACTATTCACATCAGCCCAGTCACACCGAAATAAGATAACTTTTCACTTGCCATAATAATCCAACTTAATGATGTCATTAATCATGCCATAATAGTCAACATTTCCCTCTAAAGGGTTTGCGTCCCCAGCACTAGCATAGTTAATAGTTGATAAAGTAACAACAACTCTTGAATTTTGTGTACTTACAAATCTCTCATAGGATTTAGTGTGAAATCTAAATCCATTGATGATGAAACTTTTGTATTGTTTCACAATCTTGTTCAGACCTTGTGAAAGACACTTCACCTTTTCATTAACAAGCCTTCCACTCTAAACTTATAAAAGTGGAATAAATATATATATGTTATTAATGTTAGTTATACCGTAAGCATTCTATGTAGATTTCTCATAATGAGAATTATGGCATTACTTATAGTTGTTTCTAACTATTCGTGAAAGTTTTCGGTGAACGACTTATCAAGCTCTCAAAAGTTTGATTGTCGATAATGTGTAGGACCTCTCAAATTATTTCTATACTCACTAAAAAGCATCATGATAAAGTATTAACAATAAAAAAAAGATAATAAATCATGGTTAATGTAATGAATAATTTTCTTGCTAAAAAACTTACGTGCGAAACGATTCAATTGAGTAATGCTGAAAAAAAAAACATATTGATGTGCTTGTACCCAAGATTTATCATCTAACTCCATCATTTTAGCTTTGCCTATTGGTTGTCCAAAATTTTGAAAAAAATAACTGTAGGCAGCGTAGTATGCTGCATACCAATATTTCTCGATGATCTATTAAATCTCATTTCAACATCTTTCAAATAACGAGAACAAAATATCATACACTCTTATGCTAAATATCTTTCAGCAACAAAACCTTCCAGATAACGTTTGTTGCGACAATAAGACTTTAACCTCCCCAAAAACCTATAGCATAAAACATTAGTCATATAACTTTTTAAGTAGACTGGCATGATCATCAATAAAAACTTAATCAATCTATTAACAAATATTACCTTTTGATAGGATACATCCATCGATAATAAGCTGACCGATCAACTTTTGCTTTATATGGAAGGTGGATAACCAAATGCATCATAATAGTGAAGAAGTTTGGAGGAAAAATCTTCTTTAAATGGCATAAAGTAATCGCGGCTCGATTTTGAAGTTTGTCAAGCTTTTCCACATTCATACACTTCCCACATAAAAATTTAAATGTGTTACTCAATTCAATTACCACAGAAGTGACTTGCTTTGACATTGATAAATGTAAAGCAATTGGAAGTAAGACTTGCATCAAAATGTGATAATCATGTGACTTCAATGAATAAAGTTTTCACTCCTTTAGATTCACACATCTTGATATATTTGACGTATAGCCATCCCTTTTTTAAAACCTTGCAAAACACATCTTTTTCAACTTTAAAAATCTCAAAATAAGCAGCAGGCAATCGATATTTGCCATTAAGAAGCAACTTCGGATGAAGGTTAGGGCGAATCCCTATTTCAACTAGGTCAAGCCAACTCTTTAAGTCATCCTTTGATCTTTTATTCACATTGAAAATTGTCACTATAAAATTTTCACAAACATTCTTCTCTATGTGTAAAAAATCAAGGTTATGGCGTAATAAATTATATTCCTAATAAGACAACTCAAAAAAGATACTTCTTTTTTTTCATAACTCAGACTTGTTGGGGTCATTTTCTTCATCGTCTTTTCCATCACTTTGAACATCAACAACACCAACTTCAGTGTCAGTATCACCAACTTGTGTAATATAAGGCCAGACATCTTCAAAGATGTCCCTCACTCTTTTCCTTGATGGAGTTATTTTTTCATAAGTGAAATTGATATCTTTTAACTTTAACAAGATATTAAACCCATTAATAGGTAAAAACGATCTCCTTAACTCTTTAGTTCCATCAAATAGATGTTTTTAGATTCTAAATCGATGATTATCATCTAACCATCGACGATGTCCCATATAACAGAACTTCCTGCCATTAGGTAATCACTTTAAACATGTCTATGCAGCACAACATGGACAAGCATAATGATATTTTGTATTTCAACTAGATAAATTTGCATAAGTAAGAAAATTATTGATAATTCATAATAAAGCAGCACGCATATTAAAGTTCTCTTTTTTTTGATACATCATAAGTCTCAACTCATTCTTATAATTGCTTTAACTCTTTAATAAGAGGTTGTAAGTAAATGTCTATATCATTACCTGAACTTTTTTTCCTTGAATTATCATAGACAATACAAATGACTGTTGCTTCATAGCAATCCATGGTGACAAATTATAAGGAATTAAGACAACTAGCCAAGTACTATAAGAAATAATCATAATTTTGAATGGGTTGAATCCATTAGATCTAGTCCAAGCATAACATTTCGAGGATCAGATGCAAAGTCTAGAAACCTAGAATGAAATAATTTTCATGCCAAAAAATTTGTTGGATGCTTCAATAATCCATCATCTTTTCGTTTCTCATGATATCACCTCATTGAATCTACAATTTTAGAAGACATAAAGAGTCGTGAAAGTCTTGGTATTAATAAAAAATAACGTAAAACCTTAACAAGTTTCTTTTTGACACAGACATCATCACCATCCTCATTCAATCTTTCATCGAGGTTTTTATCCACCTAACGTGAAATACCACACAAATGACAAGATTCTTGATTTTTTATATCACCCCAATACAACATGCAATCATTAGAACAACTATGAATTTTCTCATATTCGAGATCTAAATCCTTGATCATCTTCTTTGATTCTTTACAAGATTCAAAAATTTTTGTAAAAAAAAATATTTTTTTCATAAACTCTAATAATAAAGTCAAAGAGTTTCTTGTCTATCCACATAAACATTTAAAGCGAAAAAGATGAACACAAAAAGATAACCTTGAATGCTTCGATCCCTCATAAAGTTCTCATTCATATCCTTAAGCAACTTATAAAACTTTGATACTTTCTTTTTAGGTTGTTAGTCATAGTACACATATCCAGGTTTACCAAATTCATTCATTTCAATATTAGACTGATTAAATCATTCATTTAGGGAGAAAGATTACGAAAATATTAGTTATGAATGTTAAAAGCATCTTGTAACATGCCTTCAATGTTATATGCTATAAAAGGATTATGTTAGTGTTGGGGAGCCTATGAAGTTGAAAGAACTGTAGTGGAAGACCTTGACAGTATGACTCTTCATGAAAATACTAATTAACATATCCCAAGAGAAATCCAATACAAATTAAATGTTCAAAAATAACTTGATGCATTTGCCACTCGATATTAGCACATTTCACACATGGGCATAATATCATATTATCTTCACTTGTATTCTCAAATGCAAAATTAAGAAAATTTTTCACTCCATCTCTATACTCTTGACTTAATCTTGACTTTTGCATCAAATTTTATCCATTTAGTACTTGCTACATTATCATACCAAATGTATATAAACAATTTATATGAAAATGAACATGTACAATACTTAAGTTTACTATATTTTAAACAAAAGATAATAATAAGACCAGTACTTACAAAAAATAAGAACTCCTTATTGTAAAATATTTTATCAGCTACCTTATACTATGAATGTTAAAACTCTGCTGCTATTATAGACAGTACCAAAGAGTATTTGTAGTTGGGATTAAAATAAGGTGAAATAAAGTGGGTTTTGGAGAAAATTATTTAAACAAAAAAAAATTATGACTTGCAAAAGCTGAAGGAATAGTCGAATGAAGTGAAAGCTAAAGTAAACAGGTAATGAATAGTCAAAATAGGGTTCTAAAAGACAATACTTGAATACTAAAAGCTGAAGGAAAGGAAAAGTAAATTGTACTTAATTTGAAAAGAGAAATAGTAAAATAATGAAGATGATGCTTAAAGTTGGTGATTGGATACACTAAGTTTGAAAAAAATTTATTGGACTGGATTATGAAAGGCGTTTACTAAGAAAAACGCCTTCAATAATTTCTTCCTAAATATTTTTTAAATATATTATAGATGCCTTTAACAAAGCCACAATATAATTGTTTAGGATTATTAAAGGCATTTATGCCACAAAAATGTCTTCACTAATTTCATTTAATTTTTATGGTGTATTTATTGAAGGTATTTTTTACATAATACGCCTTCAGTAATTCTCTTATTTTTATCTGTGAATATCAATGAAGACGATTTTCTACAAAAATACCTTCAATAATTCTCTTTTAAAAATTATTTGAGATTATTAAATGTGTCTTCTGTAGAAAATGCCTTTAATATTACACTACTAAAATTTTAAAAGGTTATTAAAGGTGTTTATTCTAGAAAAATGCCTTGAATAATTCATTTTATTTTTTGAAAGAAATTATTGAAGGCATTTTCTAATGCAAAACGCCTTCAATATTCCACTGTTGAAATTTTAAGACGATTAGTGAAGGCATGTATTATAGAAAAACACCTTCAGTAATTCATTTTAATTTATGCACATAATTATTGTAGGCATTTTTTTATAACAAACGCATTCAATAATTTTCTTTTAAAATTTTTGGTATTATTAAAAGCGTCTTCTAATGAAAAACACCTTTAATTTTTTACTATTGAAATTTTAAGATGGTTAGTGAAGACGTTTATTCTAGAAAAATACCTTCAATAATTTCTTTTAAAGTTTTGTACATATAATAATTTTTTTCTAAAAATTTTTGGGATTATTAAAAGTGTTTTCTAGTGAAAAATACCTTAAATATACCAATACTTAAATTTTAAGACGGTTAATGAAAGCGTTTATTCTAAGAAAATACCTTCAATAATTTTTTTTAAAATTTTGTACATAATTATTGAATATATTTTTTGATAACAAAAGCCATCAATAATTTTCTTTTAAAAAATTTTGAGATTATTAAATGTGTCTTCTACTGAAAACCACATTCAATATACCAATACTCAAATTTTAATATGGTTAATGAATGTGTTTATTCTAGGAAAATGGCTTCACTAATTCGTTTTAATTTTTGTACATAATTATTAAAGGTATTTTTTTATAACAAACGTCTTCTATAATTTTTTTTAAAAAAAATTATAGGATTATTAAATGCGTCTTCTACTGAAAAACACCTTCAATATATCAATACTCAAATTTTAAGATAGTTAGTGAAGGCGTTTATTTTAGGAAAATGCCTTCACTAATTCATTTTACTTTTTGTACATAATTATTAAAGGTGTTTTTTGATAGCAAACACCTTCTATAATTTTTTTTTAAATTTTAGGATTATTAAAGGTATTTTCTACTGAAAAACGCATTTAATAATTTGTTATAATTTTTTGAAGGTATTTATTGAAGGTATTTTTTGCATAATACACCTTCAATAATTCTCTTCATTCTTATCACGAGAATATCAGTGAAGGTGATTTTCTACTCAAAACGCCTTGAATAATTTTTAAGAATTATCAAAGGCGTTGTTTGAGGAAAAACGCCTTTAATAATTTCCTTTGAAAATTATTTTTTGGATTATTAAAGGTATTTTTAATAATCTTCAACTAAAATTTTAAGGCAATTATTGAAGGTTTTTTTTTCTAGAAAAATACCTTTAATAATTTTTATATTCAATCCCCTGTCTTGAACATTAGAATCACAAATTATTAGTACAGAGAAAGATTAAAAGCTATATTAATCAATCAAACGAAACCCATAAACACATTTCTATTAGACCTTTAGTTCTTTATCCCTATTGTCGCCACTGACCTTCACCAAATCTATGACGCGCACCTCTCTATTTATCGGTATGTCTTTATTTTTTTACTGTATTATTTATATTATTCGATAGAGCTATTTCTTTTTTCAATTCCTTACTATTTACATATGTGTTTATATATTTTATTAATTTTATCGTAAACATAGTCATCCAAACACCTTTCATTGCATGTATGCTGTTTTGTGTAGTTTTCTTTAAATATTATGGTTTGCTAAACCTTATTATGTGTATTGTTTTGCTGAATGATATTATATGATATTGGTATGCTAAATCGTATGCTGAATAGTATGCTGAATGATTTGCTGAATGGTGTTTCTGAATGTTGCTGAATGGTGTTTCTAAATGGTTGCTAAAAAGTGTGTTTGAGCACATTGCTGATTGGTTTGTTGAATGGTGTTTTTGTACGTAGTATGGTATTAGTTATATTTAATTACGTACAGTGTTAAATTTAGACGATCATTTTGTGTAATTCATATAATTATGATCAAAATTACAGGTATTATAGACTTTAAACAACATCATTCTCCTTCTAATGAACATGCACAAGACACACTTGTAGGCAAAAAAAAAAAGAGAAGGGGCCCAAATAAACAAATTAAAGTGAGTGACACAAAAATTCATGTTGACTTCAATTAAAGTGGGCAGCCTGTGTCTGAAGGAGCTGTCAAGTTGGCTACTCATATTGGAGTCATCATTCCGTAGTAGGATTTCAATTACATACACCAATTGGCGATGAGCTCCTGATGATCTAAAGAATGTTATATGGCAATCGGTTATGATATGTTTATTCAACTATTTCGTAAAATTTGCTAAATAATCATTAATTGAATTCAATGTGTTCATACTAATTGTGTTAACTTATTTAGGAATGGTTTGACATCCCAATTGACTGTAAAAAGATTATGTTACAATCTGCTAGAAAAGTATTCAGAGACTTTAAAAGCAAATTGATAACTTAATATATTTTACCGCTAACTAATCAAGGTGATGTATTGGCTATTCCACCTGCATCATATGCAAATGTAATAAGTTTTAAAGATTGGACAAATTTTGTTTGATATCAACTTTTAGAAGATTTTTCAATACACAAACCTATTACCAAAAAAATTGTTTATAAGTCTTTATGCAATATATCCTTTCATCATCATATATGATTGATGTAATTTCTTTCTTTTGTAAAAAATCAAAGAAAACCAACAAAACATTCAGGACAAACAACATTATCACCATCGAACAGCGAGAAAAGAATATGCAAATGTGAAGCATGAGCTTGTATGTATTCACACACTTGTTTTATACTTATTAATGAATATTTATGAACATTCATTTCATACATTCTGATTCTTATATTACAATAATTTAATAGGAATCAGCAAGCTCTGGCACTGAAGTTTTTAGATGGGATGTTTGGAAACAAGGACATTTATGAAAAGATGGATCCTTTAGAGATGAAGCAACCGAAGAAATGACAAAAAAGATTGTATGTATAACTATTTTTTTAATATCATGTATGAATGGCATTGTGGTTGTATGTATGACTATATATAAGCTTGTATAGATTTGTTGTTACAGCCCATCTTATTATTATTTGTCAGGATGATTATGTTGTCAAAATTCAATCTGGTGAATTGGCAAACCAATATGGCAAAGATTCATTGTCTTTAGCATTAGGCGCTAAAGAAATGCCTGATCGGGTTCGTAGGGTTGGTAAATTTGTCTTGCCATCAAAGTTTTTAGTAATCAACCCAAAACTCCATGAATGAAAATGCATAATATAAAGCAATCATTGAGCAACAACAGCAATGAATTGATGATTAAGAGCAATGCCTTAATGAACAACAGTAAAGACTCGCTGCTTTTGAGGCCATATTGGCAGCGATGCAGCATAGCATGCCAGTAGACCAGTCTGATAGCATCGTCCACGTATGACAAGCTTTCGTTACAAGTTAGGCAGTGAACCCAACCTCCGCTACCACCTGTGAAGTATGATTTTGTTTGTAAGTTTAATATTAATTTATTTATTATATTTATTGATTTGATTTTAATACTTATATTTCATTAAATATTGTAGCAAGATGTTGGGACTCAGAATATGACCATTGCTCAGGCTACCATGGATGAGTTATTTAATTATTCGCTGAAGTATTTATTCAGAGGAAACTTCATAATTGTTGAGTCTAAGAAAGGGTTATTTGATAAACCATCATTTTCTTTCTTTGGTATGGAGAAGGTTAAAAAATTTTGTGAACTGGATGAATTATCAGTTGTTGATATTGTTGCTTATATGAGGTTAGCTTATAAATACAAATATGCACATTCAATATGTATTAATCTATATTATAGTGTAATAGTAACTACCATTGTTGATTGTTATCATGCAGCTTTCTATATAGAGAGCTCAAGAGGAGATAGTTGATCAACAAATTTAGATTCGTTGACTCCAATTTCATTAGTGAGTAGAGTGGCACAGTCGCTTATCGTGCTAATCATGTGATTGAATGCATGAACAGAGCGGCTGATTATTATTTGCTCCTATATAATGCGCAGTGAGTTATATTCCAACCTTACCCAAATCTGATCTGATGTGTAAACTGAGTATATCATTGTTATTATTTTGTAGTCGTCATTGGGTACTTATTGTGATTGACACCAAATCTTTAACACCATACTCACTTAATTCAGTTAATCTAACAGTGATGCCTAACCCTGATATTCAAACTTTTATAAAGAGATATTACACTTTATTATATTATATATCTTCTGTTTCTTCATAAGTAATTTTATTTATGTATTAAGTAATTTTTTTATTTTCAATTTAGGGTAATATCTGCATTCAATAACAAGATAAAAAAATCGAAATGGGTGTCATTATCGATAAATGTGAAATTTATTCTTTTATGCTAAGTTTGTGTGGATAAATGTTTCCTAAACCCACTCAATTTAATTTTCAAGTACCTTATCAATCCAGTAATACTGAATGTGGATATTATGTCCTTCATTTTATGTGGGAGATAGTTTTATATGATTTTATGATCACATCATTAAAGGTTAGTATAAATTTCATAAACTTATTATATCTTCAAAAAAATAAAAAGCTAAATTATGTTTTCATCATTAACATTTACTTATGATTTTTTTTAGTGGAAGGATAAAGAAAGCTTCACGGTAGAAAAATTGGATGAAGTTTGTAAAAAATGGTGTAAGTATGTACTATCATTTATCAATGTTAATAAGCCTTGAGGTTAGACATTGTTAGTTGAATGTAAATATATGAGGAACAAATTGTTGTAATTTTTTAACATGCCATGTTGAATGGAAAATTTAAGTTTGTAGTTGGGGTAATGGTTTAATATTATTGGTATACTTAATATGAATATATTGCGTCCTTAATATATTATTGAGTATGATTATTTCAAAAAGTATATTAATATGGCAATGTTATCAGTTTTAAATTTGGATGTATAGTCAATTTATTGAAATACAACAATGTTTATTATATAAATTTCAAAATGTAATTTGTAGTATCATATATATAAACCAAATATTTTCTAGGCATAAATATACAACTGACTTCAAATGTTTTATGGGCATAAACCTATAACTGACTTGACATATACAATATCAAAAATATTTTTTTGATGGGATTAATGAAGGCGTTTTTAGCAAGAAAATAGATTGAATCATTCCTAACAAAATGTTATTGAAGGTGTTTTTAACCAAAATCACCTTCAATAATCCAACTTAAAAAAATATTATGTGGAATATTAAATGTGTTTTGGGAGAAAAATGCCTTTAAGAATCCGTTCCAACTTTTTTGCATGGATTATTGAAGGCGTTTTAAAAATAATTACCTTCAATATTACCAACTAAAAATTAATTGAATGGATTATTGAAGGTGCTTTCGACCAAAAACACCTTAAATAATCCGTTCCATATTTTTCGTATTAATTATTAAGGGCATTTTTTTGTCGAAAATACCTTGAATAATCCATAACAAAATGTTATTGAAGGAGTTTTTCAAAAAAATTGCATTCAATAATCCGACCATTCAAATTTATCGTGTGGAATATTAAAGGCATTTTGAGTCAAAAATGACTTTCAGAATCTGTTTCAACTTTTATGTATGGATTATTGAAGGCATTTTTCACAAAAACCATCTTTAATAATTCAAACTAAAAATTTATTGATTAGATTATTAAAGGTGAGTTTGACCAAAAATGCCTTCAAGAATCGGTTCCATACTTCTTTTATGGATTATTAAAGGCGTTTCTCTGCCAAAAGTGCCTTCAATATTCTCTCCAAAATTTTTTAAAGCAATTGGTGAAGGCATTTTTGTCCAAAAAATCCTAGAATAATCAATTACAAATAATCTATGCAAAAATCCAAAAAAGGCTAAAGGGAGGGATTGAACCTACCACCTTATGGTTAACATTTGTACGATCTGAAATTTTTTATATGATATTTATTGAAGGCGTTTTTGACTAAAAATGCTTTCAATAAGCCTATGAAATTTTTTGGTGAAATTATTAAAAGTGTTTCTTGTAGAAAACACCTTCAATAATTACATACATTTTTTTATGAGGGGATTATTGAAGGCGTTGTCTGCCAAAAATGCCTTAATAATTCCCTATTAATTTTTTAATGGAATTATTCAAGCCATTTTTTGTTAAAAAATACCTTTAGTATTCACTCAAAATTTTAAAATAGGATTATTCAAGACGTTTTAATCCATAAATGCCGCTAATATCAAATCTTGGGTGACGTTTATAAGTAACAACGTCGCTATTTGAATATTTAGTGGTATTTTGATAATAAACGTCTTAAGTTTTATAAAAATGCGAAAGCTAACAGCATTTATAAGTGAAATGCCATTACAAAACTGTAATTAATCTTTCATTTTCTTGTAGTGATCTTATACTGATTGAAGAAGAATTTGAGTGAGTAGAAATAGATGGGATGGAGGAATCAGATGATGTTGAGGAAGGCCAAAATTGGCTGGTTGCAAAACTATTGACAAATAGGCTTTACAACAAAGAGCGATGGTTGGGACACTAACGCTATATTTGGATAAATATTAATAAAGGAAAGGAAATGAAAGGAAAAGAAAATTTTTTAAAGGAAAAGAAAAGATACATGTACCCATTATTTGGATAATTAAAATTAATAAAGAAAAAAAAAGAAAAGTAATTCTAACAACCATTGTTTGGATAAAAAGTGAAAAAGAAAGAAAATGATTCATTATAATAATTTTTTTCAATTATAACCTGTCATTGCTTGTGATTTTATAGAGTACTTCTGGATCATAATATGTTTGCTATCTTATATAGCCTTACAATTGTTATTATATTAGTGGTTTTTAATCAAGCGAAACAAAAAGATGTTTTATAAACATGCATTGATGGATTTGTTGGCCATTATTAAAATTTTAGCACATTATCACTTTGACATTTTATAAACCTAAACAATATATCTATTCATATTTAATCATTCATCAAGATCAAATCACCAAAAAATTATAAAAAATTTTTATATTGGAAGAGACATGTAAAATTTACTTTAAAAAAAATGATTTTAAAAAAATTACAGGATGATTGTGATGTGGTTAAGTTTTTTTTTATTAGGCTTTTGATATTAATAAAAAGTTGAATATAATAATCTTTTTACAAAAATAAATTTTTTTAACTTTCTTTTCCTCAACTTTTCTCTCAAATTAAGATATTAAAAATGTAAAAATTATAAGAGAAACCAAAAATTATTAAATTTTCACATCTTTCTTTTCTTTTAAATTAAAAATTTATCCAAATAAAAAATATTTTTCTATTATTTTCTTTTTTTTTTTTTCCTTTACTTCCCTTCCCCCTCAATCCAAATATACTGTAAAGGTAGCATGGAGACTATCAAAGGAGGGACCGGAGTGAATTGAAAACTGAGCATGGAAAGGGGAGAAACTAGTGGGGACCTCCATCAGAGCAGGAGTAAAACTCGAGATAGCCATGAATCACGCGGAAATTACATGGATCCCTTACATGTAGGGATTCAGAAGTATTTTAATGGAAATAGTGACATGATGGGGGCCGTAACCGAAAGAGAAATGAGAGGAGGGAAAGATACCAGTGGGGACACGGAGGAAATTGTGGGAGAGTTGACTACGATCAATGAGTTAAATGCTGACAAAGATGCAACTGAGAAGGTATGAAAAAAAATCATACAGCTGTGAAGGATGATCAGATAAAATCGACTTTGAAAGCAACAACTGAGACAAGAAACAAAGCGGATGGGAACCAGGCAACAAACCATAGCATAATAATAGAAATTGAAGGGGGAATAGGTGCAGAACATGAAAACATAATAAAGAAAAAATGGAAAAAGCTGGCCCGAGAACAACATGATAAGCATATGGAACTAGTCAAGGGGGAGGGAAAAAGAAGCACAGACAAGAACAAGTGGACTAGAAGCATAATGGGGACGAAAACAAAATGAAGAAAAGAAAAGGGGACAACCTGTTGATTATGAAAACAGCAGAGACTGGTTACCAGTCCTGTCGAGGACAATAAGCTGCATTGCCTGGAACTACCGTGGGCTTGGGAAGCCACGCGCAGTTAGAGCTCTTCGCAAGCTGATAAGAAAGGAAAATCCTTATGTAATCTACATTAGTGAAGCTAAGCTATATGAAAAAAAGTTAGACAGAAAAAGAAGAACCTGTGGGATGGATGCGTGTATTGGGGTTTTTTCCGAAGGGAGAAAAAGGGGGCAAGCCATGCTATGGAATGATGGTACATACATGATGCTTCGGATTTTTTCAAAAAAACATATTGATATGGAACTAATCGAATAATCTGATAAAAGTCCCTGGAGACTTACAAGAATATATGGAGAACCAGTAGCAAGTAGAAGGCATGAAACATGGAGCTTACTAAGAAATCTTAAGAATCAGAATGTGCTGCTGTGGCTATGCATGGGAGATTTTAATAAAATCTTGTGGAACCATGAAAAATCTGGTCACTGCCTTAGAAGGGAAAGCCAAATGGTTGAGTTTAAGGAGGCTTTGGAAGAATGTGGTTTAGAAGATCTTGGGTTTAAAGGGTCTCGGTTCACGTGGGAAAAGGAAAAATGGCAACTAACAATGTAAGAGAGAGATTGGATCGTGGGATGGCTAACAAGGAATGGATGGAAATATTTGGTAACAACGAGCTTAAACACCTAGTGGCCAAGATCTCAGACCATGTGCCCATTTTGATGAATACTGAAAGAAATAGGAGCAGGACGAAATAAAGGACAAAGAAAAACTTTTGGTTTGAAGCAATGTGGGCCAATGAATTTAATGTCGACAAGTGGTGAAGCGTGCATGGAAGGAGACATTGCAAGGAGACTTAAATGCATGTTTACAAAGGATAGGAAAACAGTTGAAAAAATGGCACGAGGGAAAATTCAAAAACAGGATTGATGTCTTCAAAAAGGAGCTACAAAGCTACCAAATGGATAGGCCAAATGATAATGTGCTAGAAAGAGGAAAGAACATTAAGGAAAAGCTAAATATACTTCTAGAAAATGAGGAAGTGTTTTGGCTGCAGAGGGCAAGGATAACGTGGATGAGGGAGGGGGACAAAAATACTATATATTTCCATGCACTAGCTTCCCAATGAAGGAGGAACTTTATTGAAGGCTTACAAAACGATAAAGGGGATTCGTGTAAGGGCGAAGGAGCTACTTCAGGAAACGTTTTCAGTCTAACAAGACCGATAACTTTGATGATGTACTTGAGGCAGTTGAACCAAGGGTATCGGACAACATGAATAACTCACTTCTTACAGAGTTCCAAGCGGAGGAGATCCTACTTGCTGTTAAGCAGATGCACCCAACAAAGGCTCTTGGACAAGACGGTAAGCTTGCCCTTTTTTACTAGAAATTTCAGCACATAGTTTGGATTGATATTATTAATTTTTGCCTAGCATGTCTCAATGGGGAAAAGGAATTAGACGATATAAATCACACACACATTATTCTTATCCTTAAAGTAAAAGATGCTACTTGTGTCAACCAGTTTAGACCAATCAGTTTGTGTAATGTCCTATACAAAATTTTAACAAAAGTGCTAATGAACAGATTCAACCATTCTACCTGTATGCATTAGTTAAGCCCAAAGTGCCTTTGTTCCTAGGCGATTCTGACAATATTTTGGAAGCCCATGAACTTTTACACACTCTGAAAAATAAGAAACATGGAATGAATGGTTTCTTTGCTCTAAAATTAGACATAAGCAAAACATATGATCGGGTGGAATGGAATTTCCTTAATAAAATGATGACAAGGCTAGGATTTCACAGACGATGGACTAATCTGATTATGAAGTGTGTTGCATCAGTGTCTTATTTAATTATGGTTAATGGTGACACGATTGGCTCTTTCAAGCCTGAAAAAGGCCTCCGTCAAGGAGACCCACTTCCTTCTTATTTGTTTCTAATGTGTACAAAGGGTTTATCATCACTGCTACATAAATATAAGATAGAAGGCCTGCTGAATGGACTATAAGTAAGCAGAACTTGACCTAGAGTTACTCATTTGTTCTTCGCTGATAACAGTATTCTATTCACCAAAGCAAACAGAAACGAAAGCGAGATGATAAGGCATTTGCTAAGGAGGTGTGAAGAAAGCTCTGGCCAGTGAATATACTTTGCTAAGTCGGTTTTATACTTCAGCAGCAGCACAATGGATAGTAGCGAGGCTGAAATCAAGAGGCAATGGGAATTGAGGCCAACACAAACCTGGAAAAGTATTTAGGACTACCTTCTATAGTGGGTAGGGATATGAGGAAAGCGTTCG
Source organism: Durio zibethinus (assembly GCF_002303985.1). The sequence goes on along the minus strand of NW_019167882.1, from coordinate 9,993,621 downwards.
GAGAACTGAAGGATAGAATGCACAACCGGTTGGCTGAAAGGAATTGTAGAATGCTCTCACAAGTTGGCAAGGAGGTGTTCCTTAAATTAGTAGTCCAAGCAATCCTAATCTAAAACGTGGGCTATTTTCGGCTACCAAGGACACCGTGCATGGAACTAAACGGCATTATGAGCAATTTCTAGTGGAGGCAGAATAATCACAAAAAAGGGATCCATTGGATTAGTTGGGAGAAAATGTGTCGACCAAAAAAAGAGGAGGGGATGGGCTTTCATGATATGGAAAGATTTAGTAAGGCAATGTTGGCAAAACAGGGGTGGAGATTGTTAACAAACTCTTAAACACTGGTGCATGGAATACTCAAGGCGAAATACTTCCCGAGGACATCATTTTTTGAATCCAAGCTGGGTTGCAATCCTTCCCTAAAGTGGAGGAGTATTTGGGGGTTCCATATTAACTTTAAAAAGAGGCATCGGATGGAAGATTGGGAATGGGAGGTCGATAAGGGTGAGGAAGGATAAATGGGTGCCTTCTAATAATGAGTTCCTAATAATAAAAGTCTTTTTATAGTGAGCATGACGTGGCATACGGCCAACCATGGACTGTCTAGCACATAGAGGAATCCATGTTGATGATGCATGCAGTCGATGCAGAAAGGGACCCGAAACAATACTGTATGCACTCAAAAACTATGATGTGGCAAGAGAAGTATGGCAACAGCTCCACTACACCTGGTACAGACAAATTGATGAAGATAATATGGGGTTGGAATGGCTGAAGGACTGGATAAAAACAATGCCTCAAGACCAACTACAACAGCTTGTAGTTACAAGTTAGGTGAATTGGACGAACAGGAACAAAGAAATGCATGGGGAGGAAAGAAACAAATAGATCCATACTGTGACCTTTGTTAAATCATACCTCAGGGAATTCAACAATGCTTGGGAACAAGGGGAATGAACAACTGAAATGATTGAGCATCGATGGAAGCCTCCTAGACTGGGTATTACAAGGTGAATTTCGATGGAGCAATGGAACGAAGGGAAAGGAAGGGAGGAATGGGGGTTGTCATCCGAGACTCATGCAGTTCATGGAAGCATATGCTGTTATGGTTGATAGGGTTGATGATCCGTTCGTGGTCGAGGCAAAGGCCGTTTGTCCAAGTGTTAAGCTTTGCCAAAGAAATGGGGTTTTAATCCATAATAATCGAAGGTGATGAGTTAGGAATCTTGAAAAAAATACGGACGAAGGAACCTTATCTTTCTCTTATAAGAACGATACTTGATGAAGACAGGGAACTAATAAGGAGTTTTGTTAACTGACATTGATGCATGTAGGAAGGAAGGGAATGAGGTTGCCCACAAACTAACTAAGCAGCGTCTGAACGCAAATATGGAAATGTACTGGATAGAAGAACCCCGATTGTTTTTATGTAATGCCTTGTAGGCTGATACTTTTGATAATAAATGAATGAAGATAATTATTTCTCGCAAATACTTTGAAATTTTAAAATTTTAAAAATGAAATAATTAATTGAATAAAATTATTTGATGATTGAATAAAATTATTTGCTAAATATCTAAATTAAAAAATTATCTTATTTATCATTTAAATAGAGTGTACATGTAAGTTTTAAAAAAATTTATTTAGTTTATTTAAAATTATCATATGTATAATTAAAATCGACTATACATGTAGGATTACATGCAAACAAATTTTATTATGTAATTTTTTTATGTTGTAATATCTTTTATGAAATAAAAAAAAAATGTCGTTTTTTAATAAATATTAGGATATTTTTTAGAATCGATAAACTGTCATTTTTAGTGAGATAGTAATCTAGATTACATGTACAATAAGCTGTCTTTTTCTCCTTATTTTCCCGCTGCATGCTTTCAATCATCAAATCAAACAGTAATCATCACTGGAAGTTAATCCGACCACCATAAATATAATTACACCACTAGCATTTGGATCCAAAATCCTCGAATGGGTTGAGGATTTTGGAGGTGATGAGGCCAGCCGGGGACTAGCTAGTGAGTTTGAAAGATAGACTTGAACACATGGGCTCCAAAAAAAAAAAAATCAAAGCATTGCTTTATTTAGCTGGATGGCATTGGCAACCAAAATTGTCAAGGATTTGTTATGGCATTAAAGTAATACTCTTATTTATTTGCCGAATAGACAGATCGAGACCGAACAAATTATAACTATATTTAACAATAAAATATTTAAAAAAACCCACATACGAATACACAAAAATTAATGAATAAAATAAATGCTTCAATTCACATATTTCATTAATCTTCAATTCTAATTACCTTTACATTTTAAATTTGAATATAAATTCCATTACCTAAAACACTAAACATTAGAACATGAAGATTATTAAAATTGAATAATTACGACCCTTTTAGTTTATATGATAAAAGAGATCACTGAATACACACTCGGAATAAATATGCAGTTGTATAAGTACAAAGACGAAATCAGCTATGGAGAAGGGGGCAAATAGTAATTTCAAAGGGGGAAAGGTCAAGTATTAGAACAGGTGGCGTCAGGTGGTACTGTTGTATAAGGTTGTTATTATTATTATTATTATTTTTTTGCAGATGCCCCTGCCTGCGCCATTGCCACGCCTGTGTATGTACATACAACGTGTACACGTTGGATGTGAAAGTGAAGAGGCGTGGAGATGCAAAAAAGGGGCAAATGGGTTACCTGGTTGGTGTGATGTGGAGTCCATAAGTTCCCAATTCCCAGCAAGTCCTTGTCTCTGATGTCCTGCGACGACGTGTCGTTATCAAAAAAAGGCTGCATTTCATTCTGGGATTTGGAATCTAAACGTGGGTTGCATTCCGAGACCTTCTAGCCACGTGCTGCCGCTGCTCTGTCTTGCATATCAAAGCGCAAACTATTTTTTTTTTCTTTTCTTAAAAGAGTTCACCCAACACCTTTACTAATATCTTTTCAAGGTATAATTCTAAAATTGAATACTTAATTTTTAATTTGCTTAAAATTATTAAATATAATTAATGTTTATTTAAAATCATTAAATACAATTCACAATCATCCACATAAAATTCTCTTCAAATTTTATATAGATTTAGCATCAATTATCTTAATCAAGTTATTATCTTTTGTCTCATATATAAGATAGAGAGGATGCCAAAGTATACAGTACTTAAACATTTTCCCTCCATTATAGCTTCCTTAACACTTTTCACATTCTTTCTTTTAAAACCCTAAACACTTTATTGACTTGAATGTTGTAATGCGTCACAAAAAACCAACTCTAACACTCATAAATCGTCCTTTTTTGCTACAAGTCTAAGTTCCATCACTTCTAACCTAGAACCAACTCTCATCTAGCTAAGACACCTAAAAACACTATTAAGAATTGGCGCCATACGTGGAAAATGACAACCATGTCTCACCATTCTCACTCTTCTGAAACAACAACACCTACCATAAAATGCAACCACCCAACCTATAACTATCTCTAATGTAGCACCATACTACCAATCTTCCACAAACCCCATCACCAAACCTTCCTTCATGAAATCTAAAGAATTACCCCATTTCTCCATTTTCCAGTAACTCACTGTCATTAAATGCATGGATTGCACAACCTTTAGGATACTATTAATGCCTGATGGGAGTTTTATCTCCAAATATAATATAAACCTACAATTAATCCACACTATTGTTGTTAGATTTTCAAACCTAGCATCCCAACCACCTTTTATAAAAGTCTAATTTTTACAACCCACTAATGCCACTTATTGGCTAAACATTCCTCCTATAACATCAATAGTACATGTTATATTACCACCCCTACAAATCCTTATATACCAAATCAACAATGCAACAACCTTTATCAGAGTTTTACCATACACTAATGAACCAAATCCAGTTGTAAAATGCCCAAATAGCTACCCAAAAAAGGCTACCGCAACAATACTAGCAAGCTATCTAATAACCTTCTTAAGAAAGACTCCATCCGAAGGAAAGTTTTGCTTCTTCTTTACAAGAACCACCAAAAAACCCTACCCAATGTGAAAAAAGTTACTTCTAACCCATCTAAGACAATATTTACCATAATGACCCACAAAACCAAACTCATATCAACCTTAACCTTGAGAATGAACTGATCGTGTAAGTGGTTGCCTTGTGTAAAGAGCTTGCTAACCTGAAAAGGGAAAAAAACAAAGACCTCTAATGGCTAAAGGATAACTACAACCCTCTCACCCCTTTTACCAGACAAGTCAATATTCTTACCTTCTATAAACTTCCTAAGAAACCTATAATTAGGCTATTGATCTAGAGGACCACTTCTATCACTTTAGGACTTTTATGAACCTGTATAAAGCTTCAAATGCAGAGTTTTCCTCATAACTTTATGATGAAAAGCCTATACATGGTTTTACTCTATGGCCCTAGTGACTATCGACAGTTTTGACACATTTAACAAGTAGTTCTTGGCCCATTTCCTCAGTAGTAGGGCCACGATGCACTTCACTACAAGCTTGCGAGCCGTATATCTAAAGCTTGATGAGACTTTACGGTTATAGAAAAGAGATTCAATGCAACCACCTGAAGATTAAGGACCTTAATACAAAGTGGGTGATCTAGACTTTCACTTCTAGGGTTAGACACGACCATTTCAAATATTCCTTAATAAAGAATAAACCTGAACAGCTATAACAACTTTATGAGAGAGCTTAAAAGTTCATTGAAGTTGAGAAACTTAGAGTTATAAATAAAGCTAAGAAGTGTGAATAATGCCCTAAATGTCTGCAAGGTGATAGCAGGTAGACAGAACCTCTCAGCTAACAATTTCATGAAAATCGATAATCTCACAATTAGTCCAAAAAAAGAGACTAGCAAAATAACAACATCCAAACCACCTAGCCATAACCTAACCATTACGAAACCTCAAACCGAACCTTTAATGCTATTACCAAACAGCCCACTTAAAGAACCACCCAAAGACTTAGCCTAACAAGGCCTGTTCCCAGTGATAACCAACTCCTACCAAAGAGATATTGTGACTACCATTCAATCGAGAGACACTCCATTGATGAATGTATAGCCTTCTAAAAAGAGATTGAAAATTTTGAAAAACTAATTAATGACCAACCTATTCATCATGATGAGAACTAAAATAACCCACTACTTTACCTGTCAATAAACATGTTTACCAACCAACAAGACGAAGGCTCTTACCATAAAAAAGATGAGGCTCATCAGATGAAAATGGCTGGTAAACGCTTTGTCCAAAGGATAATCCATGTCATCATGAAAGTAACAAATGATGGGCTAATAGTATATCAAAGCGTAAATCTCACTTACATTGTGTCATGGCCATTGATGTGGTATTTAAAAAGTAAAAAGTGAAAACTGGTGAGTGGAGTTATAGGAGGATGATATAAACATCTTTGTTGACAATGGCAATGATCCCATAATGGCCTTAGTGACCATTGCTAATTTTCAAGTATAAAATATCTTGGTAGACAATGAAAGCGCAATAAATCTAATACAATACCAAGCATTCAGGTATGTGGGATTTTAAATAGTGATCTAAGGCCATCAAGGCCTATATTTGTCTTTTTAAACTAGCCCATTGTTGTGAAAGGATCCATCACCCTACTAGTGACTATTACAGCAAACACATATTCAAAATTTTGGTAAATTTTTTGGTGGTGGGTCAGCCTTCAACATGCAATGTTATTTTTGGTAGACTACTAATAAAAAAAGCAAAAATAGTGACAACCATTTACTGTCTGAAAGTCAAGTTCCCCATACTCATAAGGGTCAAATTTATGAAAACCAATCAAGTCATAGCCCGCAAATGCCATTTATTAAGCCTCCAATTGATATTAAAAAAAAGGCCAAAGTAGCAAACATACCACCCCACCAATAGAAAAGCTTGAAACACAATCCAACCCCCATCTCTCAATATAGTTCATCAACCTTACCTTAGCCCAAACCCTCAACATTGACAGCTTGGATGTTTGCCATTTATTAAGCCTTCAACAGACACAAAAGAAGGACAAAGTCATAGACATACCACATCGCCAAGGAAAAAGCTTGAAACACAATCCAACCTCTCACCATCTGTACACTTCATCAACCTTACCTTGGCCTAAACTCTCAACATTGGCAGCTTGAATGTTTGTGATGAAACTAAAGAGTCTAAAGTTTGCCTTGTCAAGCAAACGATGCCAGTCCAGTTGTACACCCCTAAACCAGCGTAAGTCACCTAAATGGGTTCTCTGTTAGACCTCAAAACAAAAGGTACATTGCACTAGTTCTTATTATGTAGCGCAAATGTCTTTGCTTGGTCATTTACAAACATTGTAGGTATAGATGAGCGTGTTATTATTCATCAGTTGAATATAGACTTGCACCAAGCTAGTAAAGCAAAAGAAAAAGTGTTTCGCCACTAAACAAATATAGGTAATTAAGGAAGAAGTTGACAAGTTATTGGTTGTTGGTTATTAGGGAGGTGAAGTACCCAAAGTGGCTCACCAATGTTGTAATCATGAAAAGGCATATGGTAAACGACGAGTGTGTGTAGATTTCATAGACTTGAATAAGGCATGCCTTTAGGATAGCTTCCCCTTGTTTTTTTATTGATTGGTTAGTTGACTTTTCTATAATTACAAATATTAAAGGTTTATAGATGTATTTTTAAGGTATAACCAAATTAAGTTGGCCAAGTTTGACCAAGAGAATACGAATTTTATAATTGAAAATGGTTTATTTTACCACACAATAATGCCCTTCGGACTTAAAAACGTAAAAACTACTTACTAGAGGATAGTTAATAAGATTTTAAAAATACATAGTGGGTAATTCTTTAAAGTATATGTAGATTATGGTCAATAGCCTTTCCCTGAAACAACATGTGTAAGACCTGGCAAAAGATTTCTCAATCCTATGATAGCACAACATGAAATTGAACCTCGGTAAGTATACTTTTGATGTAAAGGTAGGCAACTTTCTTAGATTTATAGTTTCTAATAAGAGCATTAAAGCAAACCTTGAAAAGGTAATGGCTATCTTAGATATGAATCCCTCACAAATGACTAAGGGATGCAAAGATTAACAAGACAAATGGCAACCTTTAATCGATTCATATCTCAGTTGGCGCATAAGCGTGTAATATTTTTCAAAGTCCTACGAAGTGCTAGTGGGTTTGAGTAAGATGATCAATGTTAGAAGGCCTTCGAAGAGTTAAAGTAATACCTCCATTCACCTTATCTACTCATTAGCCCTATCCTTGGTGAACCTTTATATGTTTACTTCATAGCGTTAAATGAAACAATGGTCATAGTGTTAGTCCAAGAGGCGAATGAAAGTCAGATCCCAATATATTATGCCAGTAAGACACTACAGAATGAGAAAGTTAATTACATGCGACTAAAAAATTATTTTTGCATGGGTGACAGTTGCTTGCTTACTAAGACAATATTTCCATGTGCATACCATTATTGTGCTAACAAACACCTTAAAAAGGTTTTACCCAAGATAGAAACTTCTAGTGGGATGATGAAATAAAGTATCAAGCTCAATAAGTTTTACATTAAGAATAAGCCCAAAAGGGCTATCAAAGTTCATGCCCTTATAAAGTGTTCTTTTACACCTATAGTCGAGGTTCTACCAAAGCAATATAAAAAGCCCCAACCCTAACCTTTAGAATAAGAAAAGACACAAAAGATGAACAAATTAACTAGGACTTTTACATTACCTCCAACTCATCCAACACCTCTCAATTTAAGGCTTTTTACCAAAATTAACTTGGATATTGTATATTGATAGATCATCAGGGAAATATGGCTCTAGTGCATGAATTTTACTACTGAGCCTTGTGGGCAAGAGTGGCAATATGATCTATCTCTTTATTTTTCTATCTCTAATAATAAGCTGAGTATAAGGCATTAGTTGTAGGGCTAGAGTTGGCAACTAGTCTGAATGTGACAGATCTAATTATATACATAGATTTGTAACTAGTTACCCTCTAAATGAATGGCAAGTATGAAGTCAGAGATCTAATGCTTGCCAAATACTATACTATCATCTACTAACTCAGCCTAACTTTCACAAAATTGATCATTGAACAAGTTTTTCATGCCAACAACATTAGGGCAGAGTTGTTGTTTAAGTTGGTGACTTTTATCAAGATAAAATAGCTTAAAAAATCTTGTTAAAGTATATACCAATATCCTATTACTTGCAAGCTTCATCTGCTTTATACATAGAAGAAGAATAAGACACATGGATGACCCTCATCAAAGTTTACGTTAAAAGATAACACTTCTCTAGCAATGTAAAAAGTAAGAAAATCCAAAAAAGAACAACTCGATTCATACTATTAAGGAATAATTTATACAAAAAAACTTTCTCAGCCTTATTCCTTAGTTGTCTGTCACCATTCGTGGTAAAGTTTATCCTAAAAAAAACTCATGAAGAGGTGTATAGTCACCACATAGGCAAGTGAGCATTATAAAAGGCACTACGATAGGGTTATCATTAGCCGATAATGATAAATGATGTAGTTAAGTCAGTTAAAAAGTGCAATAAGTGTTAAAAGTTAGCCAATGTCATTTGGCAACCAGCAGAAGCACTTAACCAGACTTTTAGCTATGGCCATTTGCACAATAGGGCATTGACATCTTAAACCCCTTTCTTTTAGTGATCACCCAAAAAAAGTTTATGATTATAGTTGGTGACTACTTCACCAATGGGTCAAGGTAGAATTTGTGGTTACCATTACAATTAAAATAATGGAAGACTCTGTGTGGAAGAACATAATATGCGAATTTGATATTTCTCACATCATTATGGTGAATAATAAGATAAAATTTCAAGTTGACAAATTGAAAATAGTTTTGCTCAAACTTCAAGATAGCTCTTGTAAACAACTTTGTGCCTTCATCCACAAGCTAATGGCTAGGTAAAATCCATGAATCAAAAGATCTTAAACACCTTAAAAAATAACCTTGATGAGGTAAAAAGGGCTCGGGTGAAAGAAGCCGTTAGTATACTTTAGACAATTAGTTACACAGAACACCCAGCAATAAGAGAAACCTTATTCACATTAACTTATAGAATAGAGGCAATGATACCTACTGAGATGAGCGTAAACACACTTTGAACAACACATTTCGATCCCAAACATAATAAAGAAGTTTTAAGGGCTAACCTCGATTAAGAAACCAAAGACCTAGTTGAAGTCAAGATGGTTGCTAAGGCCCAATAGGTCACCAAATACTACAACTCTTAACTCAAACACAAACATTTTCAAGTAGGCAATCTGGTATTTAAAAATTATAAAATTAGTAAACTAGCTAGAGAAAGGAAGAAGTTATCACCTAACTAAGAGGGATCATATAAAATATCCGTTGTCATTAGGTTTGAAGTGTACAAATTAAAAGACATGGGGGCAATCCTATACTAAGGAGATGGAACATCATTCATTTGAAAAAGTATTATGTTCGATAAAAATGCCTACTGCTAGGTTACCATTTTTTTAAATTATCACTTTTTAGAAATTCTTGTCTTTATTATGTATATTTAGGTTTCACCAGACGCTTATTATAATAACTCATGTACAAGAAAACTTTTAATGAAGAAATATGCCATTTTATTACTTTATTCCAATCACATTGTGCAGTCCACCATTTTACTGTGTTAAGGCTTTACGCCAACACACTTAATGCACCTTGCATGCCACATGCTCAATGGCCCTGCACACCATCATTTTATTGTGTTAAAGCTCTATGCCAACACGTCTAATACAACATTCGCACCATACTATCTTATGTTAAAGCTTCATTTTAAGATTTCTAACCTGCCTTACATGTCATTTTTTTTTGTGTTAAGGCTCTTACCTTAGCAAGCCTAATGTACCCTACATACCATTATTCATTGTGTTAAGGCTTCATACCAACATGTCGAATGTGCCTAGCATGCCACACCTACCTAGCATTCATAACTCCTATACCAATATGGCTCATTAAGACTCATATGCCACAATAATATCATAACAAAGGGATTGTCCTACAAAAAGGTACATATATTTGTTATTTTTAACAAGCCACCTTATTTCTATATGAAAAAAAATATGATTAAATAATATCATGCTACATTTTCCTTTAACTAAAGTTTATTTTAATTTCTTAAGCATCATAACATCACTCTATAAAGTAAGTAAGGGAATTATTGCACAAGTTAGAAAAGATCAGAAGGTATGAACTTTTTTGAAAAATATGATACTTAACACATCAAGGTGATTAAGGTCATTTACATACTAGGAATTTGGAAATAAAATTAGTCCAAAATGTGTGAATTTTTCCAAGCACATAATATCTTATGATGACTACCGTAGTCATTTAATGATCTTAGTGAAATTAGTTTAAATGAAGTGAACTTTCACATTCCTCAATATTTTAAATACTTAATATTTAAGAAATAATTAAGTTCAAGGCACACACATTGGCCAAGACTAACATTACTGTTATGGCACTTTGCTAGCAATTGTTATATGTAAGTTAGAATATGTTAATATTAAGGTAAAGTTAAGTTATGAGAAGTCTTTAACTTAGCCATTTTTGCATAAGCAAGCACAAGGCTGAGTTTTAATGATAGTCATACCAAGTCCAACATAAAGTAATTAAATAGGCAAAATAAGGCAAGCGTTAGTTGCTATAAAAATTTTTCCTTTATTGACAATACGAAATAAGTACATACATAACATAAGTACAAAAAATTTAAAAAAAATACAAAACATAAGAAAAAATATCCTAAGGGGCTAAAGTAGAAAAAGGGCCACCATTAGCAATAGGAGCAAAAGCCTCTTCAGTCAGCACAATCATAGGTTCACTAAGGGGAGTAACCATATTAGTCTCAATTTTGCAGCCCATAGAGGCAAGCTTAGCATCAAAGCTATTGGCCTATGAATTGCCAATTGAAACAAGCAAGGCATTCAAGTTAGGGCTGGCCAAAACTTTACCTATCCTTCAAACACTCTAACCCCCCAGTAATGCTTGTGGGAATTCAACATCAAAACCTTTTAGTGGCATCTTTATTTCTAAGAAGTTCACTCTTTTCAAGTCCAAAGGTCCTAAATGTAGTTGAAATATGTATAGGGCTAAAAGCTTATATTGTTCATTAGTGGCTAAGCAAACCCTAGTCCACTTATCTTCGTATTTAGTTAGCCCTCTAGAAGACTCTGCATGTTTTCCCTTAAAGTCTACCTTTAATTTGGTCGATTTTCCCTCTAATTGAAAGGTGCATACCAAAATTTTATCATTTTTTGCCTACACTTGGTTGGCATGCGCAATGGCTACCATCTACTCATCCCACAACTTATTTTTCTCCCTGTTAACCTTTTTCAGAAAAACTCTAGTCTTATCCAATAATTATTACAGAACTAGGTTTCTTAGTAGTATCTTTCGACTTTCCCTTAAGCTTTTCGATGTTTCTCAAATATAAAGCATTTAGGGTCTCCAACTCCTAGATAAAAGTATCCCTCTCTTTGACCAATACCTCATGGTTAGCTTTTTTCTTTGCCTCTTTCTACAGGTCTTATGCCTTGGCTTATAACTCATCTACCAGTAACTTTTCTTGCTCGTAGAGGCCCACTTTATTTGCCAAAGATTATAGAAATGAACAAGTGCATTAACCAATAAGTCTAACACTACAAGACACAAAACATAATATATTAGTGCTTAGCCAACACTTACTTTAATAGCCAAGCATAGTTTAACTTACAAAAGAAGAAACTGAAACTTTAAAGGCCGATCTACGATGATCAGGGTTGTTTCTTACAAAAGTGACACAGAATCTGGAAAAGAGATGAAGAAAAAAAGCTTTCGGATGTTTTTGAAGGTTTTTCGACACCGATGACCAACGGTCGCGTGACCACCGGTGACCAACTTATGGCAGCCGACTGGCCTTTTGTTTGTTTTGGTTGAAAGAGAAAAGAAAGAGTTTTTTTTCTAGGTAGGTGAAGAAATGAGTAAAAAAAAAACTTTTAAGCTTATATAAAAAAATATAAAGCCCAAAATGACGTCATTTTAGACTAAGGGGATCGCATGTCAACCCGGATCTAACCCAGGATCTGCGTAATCCGACCTACAAACCCCTTCAACTAGCCTTGAATCGATCCAGACGAACCGTCAGTGAACCGATCGAACTGGTCTGAAGGGCTTGACCGTCTGAACTGTTGATTGAACCGCCGAACCAATCAGACCAGTCCAGGCCAATGTTGACCGGACCGTTGATCGGTTTGGTTCAAGTAAATAATTTTTTTTAATTTTCTAATTTTTTATATATTATTATTGTTGTTATTTTGAGTATTTTTTTTATATTCATGTATGATAAATTTTTAAATTTGTTAGAATAAATATTTGATTGTTTATAAAAATAATAAAATGGAAACAAGTAGGATAATAACTAAAAATATATATAAAAATGCTAAAATAATAATAAAAATAAACTAAAGAATATAATACGAATAAAATATTTTTTTATTTTTCCTGACTAGATGTTGAAGGAATAAAAATATATTTCTAAAATTAATTTCTCCTAGATGTTGGGGAATTATTATATAAAAAATTAATTAAAATTAAAAAGTATAAAAAGATATTAAATAATAAATTAATAATATTTTAACAATAAATTTTCATTAAAAAATATGAAAACTTTTAATTAATTTTTCAAATCATAAAAATCGAACTTGCTCCGAAAGTTCGTGTAGATGTTGGAGATTTTTAGAGATGTTCGTGTTTTTTTAAAAGAAATTAAAAAATCTAAACCTTAAACCATCCAAACCTTTAAATTCAAAACCCCATAAAATCCAAACCCTTAAATCCAAATCCTAAAATCCAAAATCTTAAAATCCAAAATTCTAAAAACCCCAAATTCGGTATGCATTCCAGAATCATTACCAAAATATCATTCAAACTTTAAAACCTCGACCCATACCCAGGTTAAAAACCATCAAAAAATCCTAAGGATACGTGTGAAAATCTCACTTAAAGTAATTTGTTCTCGAATACCGCCTAGATAATGGGGTGTTTAAGAAACTTTATTTCATTAAGTTTTTCATACATGTCCTTAATTCATCTTAATAATGGAATTAAAACTTTAATAAAAAGAATAATAGTAAATTGAGATCTTAAATATAAACAGTCGCACCTAGGCTCTGCCTAGATGTTGGAGAGTCAAGGTGGTCTCATTATATTTAAGAATCCATTTTATCATTTGGCATAATATCCATGGGCATACACGCATCACTATATTATTGTTAATGCTCATTTCGTATTTCTCTGTCTTTAATTTTTATTTATTACCTGACAATTCCATTACTTACTTTCTTTTATAAAATGTTTTACAAGACAAAAATATATATATTTTTAAAGTTGTGATGTTATAAAATAAAACAAAAATAATATTCTGAAAGAAATAAATCTTGGTATTCTGCCTAGATGTTAGAGAGTCACTAACAATTATCTTCCACAAAAAGTGTTATTTTTTATTTTGAGGAATATTGTGTTAAATCTTAAGCAAAAAGTGTTATTTTAAATTCTGCCTAGATGTTGAAGAATTTTAAGATAATTATTTAACTTAAAGATTTCTTCAATATTCCTAAAAAGGAATTTTAACCAAAATTTATTTTTTTAAAGTGAAAGGAATTAATGTTAAATTTCAAATTGAAACCATTTTTATCCAACATCAAAAATAGTGTGTAATTAAATGGTACCAATTTATGAGCATTGTGGGGGTGTTGATCCTTCCCCACACGTAACCGACTCCCGAACCCAACCTGATTTTTTGCAAATCAAAATTTATCTTTTTTATAAACTTTAAATCTACTTTTATGGTTTTATTAAAAAGATAAACTTTTGGGTAGTCAATTACACCCTAACAAAGATTGGTGGCGAATCCCTTTTATTTTTTTCGATTATAAAACACTTTATGCCTAACGATCCCAAAACCGTTGCGACACTCTTGAAATCTACCACTCAATTAATGGTGAAGCCTAAAAGTGTAAAGAGATTTTGTATATTGGATCACAAGGGTTAAAGGCCACACGATCCAGCACTAGCTCTACCATGACCGATGTTGCATAGGAAAGATAGGCATTTGGCAGCTAGATCCTTAAAGCCAAGTCTTTGAGCTCTACCATGATAACTTATTTACATTTCCCCTTCTTACCGCTTTCTTTTAGTAGTAATTGGGGCATTAACGTTGGCTAGAGGAACCCCCACTTTCCTAATCACAATATTGCAACCCCAAACTCTATTGCCTTATCCTGTTTGGCCCCTATAACTAATACTCTAAGCCTCCTCTCTCTTACCTCAAGCTCTTTAAACAGCCTCATTTCTACTTTGCCCACCAGCATTAGTAGTCGATACTTTAGTTCTCTCCTTATCATTGAAACTTTCAATCACTATTTTTCTTTTCAGTGCCATCTTTCTCAAAAATAATAAAAGACAACACATAAACAAAAGTTGCTTACCCACGAAAGATTTCTTACAGCAAACATAGAGAATATAGCAAAAAGAACACTCAAGCAACATATTTCTTTTAATAGCAAAATTGCAAAAGTGAGTTTAAAAATTTTTCTAGGTTTTCTATTTATACTTAGCCAAACTCCATGAGTGAAACAGTAGCAATTAAGACCATTTCAAGCATTAAATGACTTTTTTGAAATGGCACCAATTTGAACTGTTTTAGTTTATTTTCAAACAGTCTAAATTAATCCCTTTTAAGATCAACCTTTCGATACTTCTCTTTTTAAACAAATACGTCCATTCTCCTTTAAAAAATTAATTCATTTCAAAAATTTAAAATCATTAATTATACTTAACCACTCCCTAATCCCTACACACTACGTGTTATAAGCAGCTGCACATTAAAAAACACAGGTGCACAACCCACACCACCCCAACAGACGCGTTCTCAACATAAAGCATCAATTTTTTCCTCAAAATTTTCCTAAGTCTCTATTTATTACTCTTTATGCCTGGACCAATAATACAACTTACTAAGAGCATGCCCTTCACCTCACAAAGACATGTCATCAACACAGCTCACCAAAAGCACACCATTTACCTGATAAAGACATATTGTAAACACCTTACTTTGTCTGAGCCTAAGCCTATTGACTCAATAAGGGGTTGGGCCTAAGCCTGTTGGGCTTAGCTCAGATCTAGTCCGAATGGGTAAGCCCATTTGCATTTTATTTTTATTTTTTATTTTTTTTATTTTTTGTTTATTTATTAATATTATTATTAATATTATTTATTAATATATTTTTTTATTTTATCATTTATCTGTTACTTTTTTTATTTATCTATTAATATATTTTTTTATTATTTATCTATTATTATTATTTTATTTTTTATCTTTTTCTTGATTGATTTTCGGCTAGGATTATGATCAGAAAAAATTAGATTTAACCGTGAAATTAGAGGCTGACAGAATTGGGCTTGGTTTCAAAGACTTGAATCCAAGTCTCAGATGGAGTTGGGATTGATCATAAACTCTTTTGATCAATCCATATAAATAGGTTCATAAGACACACAAACACACGGGGAAGGAAACAGAGTGGTGAAACATAAGCAAAAAGTGTTTAAAGGCAGTATAGGATTTTTAGAAGATTTTTTTTCAATTTTTTGAAGTTTTTTTTTTGAAAATTTTCTAGAAAATTTTTAAAATTCGACAAAATTTTTCGATGAACTTTGAATTTTTCGACGAGTTTTTCGACTAAATTTGAAGATTCCAGTGGCTTTTTCTAGATTTCGATAGAAATTCAACCGAAATTTATGATTATTTAGCGAGAAGGAAGAGAAAAGAGGGAAAAGAGAGAGAGAGAGAGAGAGGGAATGAGGCAATCTGTGAAAAATGAAGGTGAGAGTCTTTTATATCTTGCTAAAACGATGTCGTTATTTAGTTAGTAAACTCAGAGGATCCATGCGTTTTGTCAAGATCCAACCCAACCTGTAGTGCACCTGAACCAGTGACCCACTTCTCCACCTGGGTTCCAGTCGCGTCGAGCCAAGACTCTAAGCCGCACGTTTGAGCATGATTTCTGTCTTGAGCCGAGCCGTTTCTCAGCCTGAGTCGAGCCATTTTTGAAGTTTTTTGGTATATTCTTATTTATTTTATTTAAGTATTTTATTTATTTCTATATTTATTTTTTAATTATTAAATTAAAAATAAAGTAAAAATAAAAATTTTGGGAATGAATGTTAATTATCCAATGATGAAATTTATAAAAATTTCAAATGGTAAATTTTTATAAAATTCCTAAGTGAAAAATTTTATCTAAATTTGTCCCAAATTGTGGAATAATATAGATAAAATTTCAATAACAATAATTAATATTTATTTTCAAACAAAAAAAATTAAAAACATAAAAAGCATAAAAATATAAATTTTTTGGAATTAAATATAAATTACCCTAGGATGAGATTCTTAGAAATTTCAAATGGTAAATTTTTAAGAAATCTTTAGGTGAGAAATTTTCTCTAAATTTGGCCTAAATGGTGGAACGATTTAGATGAAATTTCAATACAAGTAATTGTATTCTTTTCCAAATAAAAATTTGGATTGAAATTATTTGATAATTATCTAAAGATGAGATTATTAGAAATTTCAAATGGTAAATTTTTAATAAATCTCTACGTGAGAAATTTTCTCTAAATTTGACCAAATGGTGGAAATAATTTAGATGAAATTTCAATAAAAATAATTGTCATATTATTTTCTTTCCAAGAAAAAAAAAAGGAAAATTTCTAAATAGGCCCAAATGGTGAAAATTTTAGAAAATCAAAAGAGAAAATATTTCTAATTTGACCCAAATTGTGGAATAATTAAATTTATTTTCAATGAAAATTATAAATAATAATAAATAAATCCTTTTTCGACAACAAAGCTTCTTCAAGAAATCAAATGAGATTCTTGAATACTCCTAAGGTGAGAAAGTATTTTTTAAGAGTTCTACCAGATTGATGGAGAATCTTAAAAGTTGTTTCCAATATTTAACATAAAATTTGAAACCATTAGACTTTGAACCTTAGGATAAATTTGAAATAATATGGTACCATCCCTTGGATGGGCATGTGAGGGTGCTATAACCTTTCTCATATGTAACCAAACTCCTGAACCCTGTTCTGGTTAGTAGACCTGAACCTATTCTTTTAGGGACCCTTAGTTAAGCTTAGGAGTTCCTTAAAAAGATAGATTCTCTAGGTGACCAATCACACCTAATAAAAGATTGGTGGTGACTCCATTCATTTATTAAATTTAGCTATAGATTTTTGGATCTATATGTTATGATAGTTTGGCAACTCTGCTAGGGAATGCTAGAGAGTCAAGCCATAATTTTTGAATTTATCTTATCCTTTGAACTAATGGTTTTAAGTTATTTATTTACTAACATTTTTTCTCTCTTGTTTTTGTCTGATTTATAGGGACGATAAGCATATGTTCCTTCACACACACTATCACATGTATTTGCATTACATGAGCTCTATATCCGGGTACAATCCCTTTCAAGAAGGAGTAAAGTACTTACGTTCTCGTGAGATGATAATCTCTGCAATGGCTAGTGAAATACTCTCACTCAAATTGAATCATTTTCGTTGGTAGCCAGTGATGAGTGAGGATGGGACTGCCTTACTAGTCTATGATGAACAATGATGTAGGAAACAATTTAAGAACCCTTTGGTGGTCAAAATCTCCTAACCTTGTATATAGTTCACCCCTAAGAAACCAACTTAAGATAGAGACATTTTTATCCATCAATAAATACAACCTAAAATTAGGACACAAAAAGGAACAATTTGTTATCTAACTATTTTGTCTCCTTGATTTTGTGCATCGATATGTCATTTCATTATCATGTTCTAGCATTTCATTCTATGCATCATCTCTATTCTCATGTTCTAGCATTATCATATCATGATCATATTTAACACTATCATTTGCATCATTTTCGTATAGGAAATATTTACCACAAATCAGTTATTGATAAATCAAATCTCACACTTACATCCATGGAAAGTCAAATACAACCAAGTCTGCATCAGTCTACTATGAGTCTGCTTATCAATTAAAAATTAAGTTAGAAGAGGGTAAAAAAAAAAAGATTGCTTGTCTAAGGATTTTATTTCATCATTACCCGAAAGAGTTCATCTAGAGCTACAGCAAAATGATCTATTCAACTTAAGCAGTATCTGAGGATGCATGAGTAGAATAAGACAGAAGGCATTTGAGAATAGATATAGAGACATAGCTTTACTGCTACAGGTGCAAGTGGATAATAATTTGATTAGGGCCATCATTCAGTTTTGGGATCCTTCATATAGATATTTTATTTTCAATGAAGCAAACATGATACCCACAATTAAAGAGTATATGGTTTTACTTCACTTTGATTTGCCAAACCCAGACAAGATTTACTGGTCTAACAAGGTAGGCTACCGAAAAAAGCTAGTGCAAATGCTTGGACTTAGTCTACATCAAGTCGATGCATGTATTAAGATAAAAGGTGATAGTAAGGCTATTCCGTAGAGTTTTTTATGAGACTTTATCCAAGGACACATGGATAATGATCAGGGGTTAGTGGCTATGGCTATAGCTTTATATGGATTGGTGATCTTCCCAAAAGTTATCGAGTATATTGATGTCACAGTAATAGACTTCGTTGATCAGTTAGCATATCAGGTCAATGCAGCACCGACTATTCTAGTATAAACCATTCGTTCTATACTTTTGTCATAGAAATGGTAAGGGGCAATTTAATGGGTGCCTATAGTTGCATTATATATGAATGAAGAGTCACATGGAATGTAAAGAAAGTTAATTTCGTAAACCATACCTTCATTCCAATATCCCCATTAAGGAATTCTATTATAGCACATGGCCTCAAGTAAAGTCAAAAGAGGAATGGATTTCCTATTTTTGAGCTTTTGATAATCAAGAGATAGTTTAGAAAACACCTTGGATGTGTCATGATACAGTGTTATACAGTTATGGAAATCAGCCATGGGTGTTTTTATTAGGCTTATGGGGTGCTGTTACTTATGCTCCAGCTTTAGTGAGAAGATAATCCGGGTGTGAGCAATTCATTCCAGAAATCTATGGACTTAACCAAAGGCAGTTCTCATTCACTGATAAAGGGGCATATGGAATGGTTGAAAAATCAAGAAAGCATGAAAGCAAACCACTAGGGTTAACCAATAAAGGTTTACTTATGACATCACTCCAAAATATAGTCTGTGGCATACGAAGAGGGGAAAAGACATTGTGATTCCTAGTGAACAGTTAGGGCATCCCCCGAAACCCATTCTTCAAGATCCTTTGCTTAAAATGGAAACAACTAAGAAAAAACTCCAGTCTGAGAAAGACGAGTTAGAACAAGAAAACAAGCAATTGAAGATAGAAATGAAAGAGTGTTCATGACTTCAAGAACTAAAAATCTAAAGTCTCACAAAGCAAAAAGATCAATGAAGAGCCTTATTTAATGATCTAGACATAACACATTCATCAGTCACACCCAAGCTTGCTTGACTTTTAAAAGAAAATGAATTGTTAAAAGTGAAGGTGAAGGAAGAACAAAAAGCCACTACTAGGGCACATGAACATAACCAAATGCTACAAAAGATGGTGGATCGACGCACAACATAAGTAGAAGCTTGGTCTGATGAATGCAGGAAACAAGCTTAATAGAGTGAGCTATGGAAAGACATGTGCAAAAAAAAAAATAAAGGCATCTAAGGCATTTGTTCGATCATAGATGTCTTTGTTCGATCAGATATGCATTGTTACTGATAAAGTATCAAAAATGAAAGAAAAAATGAAAGGTCTGAAGGCTATGGTGCAACCAATGGGAGTACATGGACGACATTTACTTGATTTCCTAGATGAGGCATAAAATCATTACCAATAAGCTAGGAGGTTTATAAGGAGACATTAGAAATAAGGGAATGATGTTTAGGATTTTAGAATATTGCTTTGACTTTATTAGGATGTAATTTTAAAATTTTATTTAATAAAGTTTCAAATGGAGATTTCTTTTATCAATATCGATGATGTGGCAAATATTAATACATTTTATGCATACATTTGCATATCATACATAGTGTTTAATAATCATATAATTGTGGTACTCAAATTCAAGGATAGCTTCGTCCAGCAAGAACCCCACTCATCGATACAACACAAGAGCTAGAGCTAGACAAATTGAGTAAAAAAATTTTCACCGATTTGAAATTTTAAAAAAAGCACAAGAGAAGATTGAGAATGAGTTGAGTAAAATTTTAGATGCTCTCAATAAGTTAAATAAGAGGAAAGAAGTAGAAGAAAACACAAACCAACAAGGCCCTACAACACAAGAAGTGACTAACCTCTTATATCCACCTGGTTTTGGTCCACCTCAAGCTCAGTCTACACAAGAGGTTTCACCACAATACTTCACATATCTTACATATCTTAGAATGCCATCAGCCTCTAATCTAGGGCATTACCATAGCTATGTGAATCTTGTCTTTACTGAAAAGGCAGTTGAATCAATTCAAGTTCTTGATCTGGATGACATGAAAGAAAAAGAAAAAAAAAGGCAAAAGTTGAGGCTCAAAAAGATTCTAAAATCAGTATGCTAGAACAAAGGCTACGAGTTGTAGAAGGAATTAGATTTTATGGCTCTGTTGATGTTGTTGGGCTGTGCTTAGTCTCAGATGTAGTTATTCCAATAAAATTCAAAGTATCAAAATTTAAGAAATATGATAGTATGAAGTACCCAAAGACTTATATCACCATGTACTGTAAGAAATAGTAGCCCATGCTCATAATAAAAAATTATTAATGCATATTTTTCAAGATAGCCTTATAGCTCTTCTGCTAAGTGATATATCCAGCTGGATAGAACCCGCATCTATTTTTAGAGTGATATGACCCGTGACTTCATCAGTCAATATTGGCATATCATAGACCTAGCTTCTGATTATCTTTTTTTATAAAATATGAAAAAAAAAAGTGATTGAATCATTCAAAAAATATGTTCAAAGATGGAGGGATATAGCTTTTCAAGTGCAACCTCCTCTAACCGAAAAAAAACTACAATGCTATTCGTCAGCACTCTAAAATCTCCCTATTATGAAAAGATGATAAGAAATGCAACCAAGAATTTCATCGACATGGTGATTTTAGAAGAAATTATTGAGAGTGCTATCAAGCATGGCAAGCTAGAAGGAAGGGAAACATCAAGTAAAAGAGCTCCAAAGAAAAAAGAGACTAAAGCTCAAGCTGTGAGTTTTGATAGGCAATAATTCAGGGGTTATCAACCCTATCCACCTTAAGGTTACTCTCTATACTATCTTACTGTGAATAATGCATCATCCTACCTATACCAGCTAGCTCCACAATCACCTTATTCATCCACATATCAGTCAATTTTTAGCCTTCAAAATCTTACATACAGCCTTAACATTCAAACTCTTGCAATACCTCAAATTTACCCTACTAACCCAGTAAGTGGTTCACGAGAGCAACGGACTATCCAACAAAAACTCGTATTTGGTCCAATCCCCATGACTTATACGGAGTTATACCGAGAGCTTTACAATAATCATTTGATTACTCCAGCCATGTGGAGCCACTCAAGCTACCCTATCCCAAGTGGTATGATCCTACAGCCCACTATGACTACCACTATGAAATTACTAGCCATTCTACTAAAAATTACACTACTTTAAAGCATAAGGTGCAATAGTTAATCAAGGATGGAATGATAAGTTTTGATCAAGGAAGAGCAACAGCACCTAATGTTAGTGGCAATCCACTGCCAAATCACAATGTCAATGCTCTGAGTAAAAATCAAGAACACATTAATCAGAAAAGGCTTGAATAGCTACAATGAATCGAGGGGTAAGATGTCAATAAAGATCTTTCACCTGATCACATAAGGGGCACAATTTTAGAAAATAAAGATAAGGTCGATTGAAAGTTTCTTGTTATTTTAAGATTTTTTTTAAAGTAATGTTAGGATTTTTTAGGTAGTAGAATTTCATTTATTATCATTTCAATAAAAGGCAGTTTAATGCATTTCATTACATTTTCTTTTTCATTCAACTATTGTTCCATGCTTTGTCACCTTTTATAACTTTTGTTCCCATTCTTGAATTCCAAATGATGAATATTCAGACAATGAGAACAATAATGCTGGGATTTGATTTTGAGAACTCATTCACATTAATATGAGGAGATGATTTGAGAAAAAAAAAGTAAGCTGTTGCCAGAGGTGAAATAGATATATCTTGAAGATGTGCAGTTTTTTATATGATCCATAAGCTTGTTTTTGTTCAATAGATGATATTCAAGGAAAGTATTCACAATTGAGATGACAAATGACCATCTTTCTTTTATCATTTGAAAAATCATTCATTGCTACCCCTTTGAGCCTATTTTTTAAAAAAATATTGACCAAGAATTATCCTTCACATTGGAGGTATTTTTTATAAAAAAAAAAAGATGCAAAAAATCATAAAAGGTTTTAAAAAAAGAAAGCAAAGCAAAATGAAGGAAAAAGAGAAAGAAAAATGCAACAAACCAGTTGGGGCAAAGTAATGAGAATCTTTTGTGTAGGGAATGAGATGGAAAGGAAAAGTAGTAAAATGATGTAGAGTGGGGTAAAATACCAAGCTGCATCAAATGATGATCCTTTGGTTTTAAACCTTTTAAACATATATATTGAGCCTATTTTATCTATTTCTTTCATGATCCCATACCATGGCCTATATTACAACCTTGAAAAGTCCATTTGGATCAAGTGTGAATGCTCAAATTGAATAATCATATGTTGACAAAAGCATGCTCATGATGGAATCATGTTATTACCCTAAAGATTAATATGTGAGAGATATCAACAATGGATGAAAGATGAGAAAATGAAAGATGAAA
Source organism: Durio zibethinus (assembly GCF_002303985.1). Next base: position 9,970,644 of record NW_019167882.1, on the reverse strand, counting down.
AAAGAAAGAAAAAGAAAAAATGGGGAAGTGGATGAAAAAAAAAGAAAAAAAGTGAAAAAAAATAAAAATAAAAAATATATATGAAAGAAGAAAAAAGAAAACTCAAATTGAAACTTCGAAAGGGCAATTTAGGTAGACCAAATCTTTGAGTTGAAAGTTGGATGAACAGTTCAAATATATACAAGATCAAGGCATCTAAAGATCCTCCAAAGCTGAAGCAAAGTTTGATGAACTCAAAATGATTTTGACAATCAATGAAATGAGTTTTGAAAAAGAATCTTGAATTAATGTTCAAAATTATCTGAATATTCATTTGTCCCAATGACATACAGGCAATTTATTTTTTTCCCCATTTACTTTTGCACTAAGACTCACTTCTCATTGATTGCTTTTCTCTTAATGCACTATCTGCTCTTTTGTTTTTCATCTCTAAAATGAATCAAGGAAATGTTTGATTGCATTGTGTTTGTCAAGAATTGAAATGATAATGAATGAATGAATATGTGTTTAAAAAATTCTTGCATTTTTTTTGAAAAAAAATCCAAGATGATAAAGAAAAATGAAGAGATTGTAAAAACCTGAGAATGATGATTTAAGATAACACGTTGTGTGATCAAATGATGAAAATGGTGATGGGTTGGTCAACAAATGAAGAGAGTGCAAAAATTTGAAAAGGCGCTATGACCAAGTGATGAATACAAGGATGAATTAGTCGACATGACTTGTAAGTTATGATTGAATGATGAAAATAATCAGTGGATAAAGTTTGATTTGAAATGGTTAGGGTTGAAAAACCAACAAGTATAACCCAGTGACGGTGGATGAAACTTGTTCTGAAATTTATTAGTGCTGAGAAGTCCATGATGGTGGTCAAGTGATGATCGATTGATGAAACTTATTCCAAACTATTGAGAAACTAAACAAGAAGAAATACGAAATGGTGGAGTTTTGAGAGCCATATTACCACAATTATTTAGGATTTCATGACATTATTGACATCCGCATTACATGTATCATGTTGGGATCGTTGCTTGAATAGTACATGCATATAATTTGATGAATTAAACTTTATTTGGACATGCATGGCGCAATGACAATCTAGGTTGTTGCATTTGCATTATTAAGAAGGCATTTGCATTTTTGGTCATGACATTCATTCATGCAAATTTTTAAGTGACTTGAAAAATAATTGTGAATATTTTGATGAGAATTTTTGAGAACTCAAATGAGAATCTTTGAGTTTCAAAATGAGAATTTTTGAGGAGTGAAACCTTAACGTTCGTCGAATGTGAATCTTCGAACAAATGAAAAATTTTAAACTTTTGGATGTGAATCTCCAAAATACAAAGCTTCAACTTTTTGGATGTGAATTTTTAATGTTTTAAATGAGAACCTTTGAACTTAGATGTGAAACTCTAAGTTTTATTACATGTGAGCCTTTGAACTCAAATGAAAAGCTTTGAAATTTTGGATGTGAATCTCCAAAATTCAAATGAAAAGCTTTAGATTTTTGGATGTGAATCCCAAGTTTGCCAAATGAGAACCTTTGAAAAGCCTTGAACTTTTGGATGTGAATCTCCAAAATTCAAATGAGGATCTTTAAATGTTGGATGCGAGTCTTGCAAGTTGCAAATGCAAATCTTGAGATCTTGTAAATTTGAATGAAATTAAAATTTTGAGAATCAAATTTCAGTAAATTCTTACGAAGTTAAAAGGTTCTTGTGAATCTGAACATCTGAATGTTGAACTCAAATTGTAAATCTTTGAGTTTCCATTACAAAATTCCTTCAGTTACAATCTATAACTCCTTTGGATATGATTGTCAATGAGTAATTTATTTTTTCAAAGTTCTATTGCCTCTATTTATATGAGCAATTTATTTTTTTAAGTTGTGGTGCCTCTATTTAGAGGAGTAATTTACTTTTCAAAGTTGTGGTGCCTCTGTTTAGAGGGGCAGTTTACTTTTTCAAAGTTGTGGTTGCCTCTGTTTATAGGAGCTTTATTTATTTTTCAAAAGTCATTGAGCCTCTGTTTAGAGAAGTTTTATTTATTTTTCAAAAGTCATTGAGCATCTGTTTAGAGGAGCAATTCATTTTCCAAAAGTTGTTGAGCCTCTACTTAGAGGAGCTTTGTTTATTTTTCGAAAGTTGTTGAGCCTCTGATTAGAGGAACTTTGTTTATCTTTCCAAAGTCATTGAGCTTTTGCTTAGAGGAGCTTTGATCAAAATTTTAACCAATAAATAAATAAACAAATAAAAACAAAACAAAACAAAAAAGACCAAAAAAAAATTATTGAGTTGAGTCTTGAATGTATGTCTACGTCTTTCTATAATTCCTATTTCACAAAAAATGTGTAAAGAGGGGATAGCTGTAAACACCTTACTTTGTCCGTGCCTAAACTCATTTGGCTCAACAGGGGGCTAGGCCTAAGCCCGTTGAGCTTAGCTCAGCTTTGATCCAAATGGGTAAGTCTATTTGCATTTTATTTTTATTTTTTATTTATTTATTAATATTATTATTAATATTATTTATTTATTAATATTTTTTTATTTTATCATGTATCGTTAATATTTTTTATTTATCTATTAATTTTTTTTATTATTTATCTATTATTTTTTTTTTATCTTTTTCTTGATTGATTTTCGACTAGGATTAAGATAAAAAAAAATTGAATTTGGCTATGAAATTAAAGTTTGACAGAATTGAGATTGGATTCAAAGACTTGAATCCAAATCCCAGATGGAGTTGGGATTGATCAAAAACTCTTTTGATCAATCCCTATAAATAGGTTCATAAGACACACAAACACACAGGGAAAGAAACAGAGAGGTGAAATAGAAGCAAAAATTGTTTAGAGGCAGTATAGGATTTTTAAAAGATTTTTTTCAAATTTTTGGAATTTTTTTTTTTGAAAATTTTTCAGAATCCGGTGAAATTTTTTAGCGAACTTTGATTGTTTCGACGAGTTTTCCTGCTAGAATTGAAGATTTTGATAACTTTTTCTAGATTTCGATAGAAATTCAACCGAAATCTGAGATTATTTAGAAAGAAGGAGGAGAAAAAGAGAAACAAAAGAGAGAGGGAATGAGGCAATCTGCGAAAAACAAAGGTGAGAGTTTTTTATACCCTACTAAAATGACGTCGTTTTTGCGTTAGTAAACCCAGAGGATCCGCGTGTTTTACCAAGATTCGATCTGACCTGTAGTGCACCCGAACTAGCGACCCACTTCTCCGTTTGTTCCAACCGAGCCAAACCGAGCTGAGATTCTGAGCCACGCATTTGAGTTGTGATTTCTGTCTTGAGCCAAGCCATTTTCTAATTTTTTTTGGTATTTTCTTATTTATTTTATTTAAGCATTTTATTTTATTTATTTTATTTTTTTAATTATTAAATTAAAAATAAAGTAAAATAAAGTAAAAATAAAAATAAAAATTTTGGAAATGAATATTAATTATCCAATGATGAAATTTATAAAAATTTCAAATCGTAAATTTTTATAAAATTTTTAAGTGAAAAATTTTATCTAAATTTGTCCCAAATGGTGGAATAATATAGATAAAATTTCAATAACAATAATTAATATTTATTTTCAAACAAAAAAAATTAAAAACATAAAAAGCATAAAAATATAAAATTTTTGAAATTAAATACAAATTACCCAAGGATGAAATTCTTAGAAATTTGAAATGGTAAATTTTTAAGAAATCTCTAAGTGGAAAATATACTTTAAATTTGACCCAAATGGTGGAATGATTTAGATGAAATTTCAATACAAGTAATTGTATTCTTTTTCAAATAAAAATTTGGATTGAAAATATTTGATAATTATCTGAAAATGAGATTCTTAGAAATTTCAAATGGTAAATTTTTAATAAATCTTTAGGTGAGAAATTTTCTCTAAATTTGACCCAAATGATGGAATAATTTAGATGAAATTTCAATAAAAATAATTGTCATATTATTTTCTTTCCAAGAAAAAAAAGGGAGAATTTTTAAATAGGCTCAAATGGTGAAAATTTTAGAAATTCAAAAGAGAAAATATTTTTAATTTGGCCCAAATGGTGAAATAATTAGATTTATTTTCAATGAAATTTGATAATAATAAAAAATAATAAATAAATCTTTTTCTGACGACAAAGCCTCTTTAAGAAATCAAATGAAATTCTTGAATACTCTTGAGGTGAGGAAGTATTTTTTAAGAGTTTTGCCAAATTGATGGAGAATCTTAAAAGTTGTTTCCAATATTTAACATAAAATTTGAAACCATTAGACTTCGAACCTTAGGATAAATTTGAAATAATATGGTACCATCCCTTGGATGGGCATATGAGGGTGCTATAAACTTTCCTATATGTAACTGAACTCCCGAACCCTATTCTGGTTAGTAGACCCAAACCTATTCTTTTAAGGACCCTTAGTCAAGCTTAAGAGTTCCTTAAAAGGATAGATTCCTTAGGTGACCAATCACACCTAATAAAAGATTAGTGGCAACTCCATTCATTTGTTAAATCTAGCTATAGATTTTCGGATCTATATGTTATGACACACATCATCAACATAGCTCATTAAGGCGCGCCCCTTGCCTTAGAAAAACACGTCATCAAAAGTAGCTTGTCAAACAAACATTGCCTGCCCGTTAAGCACATTCTTATAAACTTTTGTCAGAGGTCTAAGGATGGCACTTTATAACCTCATCTCAGACCTAGAGGCACTTGTTACATTTATTTGCTCAGTCAACAAGGTTAACTCCCTCAGACACCCAGCCAGTGCATGCGTATCTACCACATCACCTCACCATAAAGCTGGCTTGCCCTTCACTAGAGAAGGCCTTGTCTAACACCTTTACTAACGTCCCATCAATATATCATTTCAAAACTAAACACTTTGTCACCAACTTAGTTGGGACCATTAAATGCAGCCCACATTTGTCCAAAACATTAAATGCAATTTGTAGTCAACTCACGTGTACCTTTTTTGAGCTTCACATAAAGTCAACATCAACTGTCAATTGTCTTAGTTAAATTAATACCTCTCATCTCATACATAAGGTAAAGAGAAAGCCTAGGTACGTAAGACAAACATTTTCCCTCCATTATAGCTTTCTTAGCACATTTCACCTTCTTTCTCTTAAAACTCTAAACATCTCACTAACTTGAATATCAAAGCACATTCCGAAAAACCCACTCCAACATTTCTTGATTGTGCTTTCTAGCTATAGGTCTAGGTTCCATTACCTCCAACCTCAGAACTAGCTCTCATCTAGCTAAGACACCTAAAAACATCGCTAACAAAAATAATTGATTTTTATAATTTTCTACAAGTTTAAGATTCAAATGATGAAATATGGGATTTTAGTAGGTGAATTTTCTTTAAATGGGAAAATTAAAAAAATTCATACAAATAAGTGTTTAAAAGAGAAAAAGTCAATGACCTTAAAATGTACCACCATATAGTAGGATATTAATGAGATTTGAATTTTGGAATTGGAAAAAAAAAAAGAAAGAATAGCAAATGAATAAAAAAGAAATGAGATAAATTTCATGAAAGCACGTGTTGAAATTGTGCATGGTCGTGGATGCAACTTTTAATTTTTGTTATCAAATTTTTGTGAAGTAAATTATGAAATCATACGCGTCATTACAACCTTATTTGGTAATTAAGGAAAATGGGTTATTCAAACTTTTTTATTGTTTATATATATATATATATATATATATATAAATTTATGATGATATGTTTCAACTAGCTTAGTGGCTAATTAGGGATATCAACTAGCAGCTACCTTCACTGTCTAAAAATGAATAGAGGTTGGAGACATGAGTAGCATAATAGATCATTGATTATTATCTATTAAGAGCTAATTAAACAAATGAATTTGCTCATGATTAGCCAATAATAAAAACCAATTACAATGAGTAAGCACACAAACATTTGTAGTTGATTGATTGTGTGAACAATTTGGCTTTCACATGATTAATATTTACTTATCTTTTAAATGGGAATTGGAGTCATGGAGTTCTAGACCTCCACTTAGCTTTATTCAAATACTAAGAAAATAATGTAGAAGAAATCTAATGCATTTACAAAAAGAAGCATGTAAATGAACAAACAAGACCATGATTATATAAGCTTATTAAAGGATGATTTTGTTTATTCATATTTACTTTGGTATATACACTTTTATTTTAGTATGTATTCTTCTTATTAGAAGAAAATAGATTCAAATATTTAATTGAAATATACAAATATATACATTTATCATTGAACAAAATGTTTGAATGCAATATTTATATCATTATTGGCTGGATTCAAAAAAATTTTTCGAAAATGCCAACTTACAATATATAAAAGAATTTGAAATAATGCATTGCCAAATTGTTACAATTGTCCACTATGAGTTTTCATATCTTGAAAAAAAAAAAATAATTGCATCATTACTAACATTTCTAAATATATCATTCTCAATATATATAATTAAACAATCATAAATTTATTAATTCTGTCAACAAAAAGGATGTTTAAGAAAAAATTTGAAAATATTCAAAAAAAATATTTTCTTCAATTTTTTTTATTTTTCATTTTGAAAATGTTCATGAACACTCTATCAACTTATCCGGATCCGCCTCTGAGCTGGAGTACCATGGCAATATGAACATATGAAAGAATGTTTTGTAGATGCATTTTACTCTAGTGGATATACTTCTATTTTAATATTTGCATTACTTTTTTCCCATTTGAACAAAGAGGATTCGGATTCCTTGAAAAAATAAATAAATATATTTATTATTAAATCAAATATTTGGATACAATTTTTATATTGTTGTTTTGTTCAATTTCTGACAATATTCAGAATTCGTTTTAAGACTACTGTCCAATTGGAGTTTGTAAAGGTTTCATTTTAATTTGACAAGGAACAAAAATGTTAATATGCTCGATTAAGGTTTTTTTTTTTCCTTTTTATTGCTAGGTGCATTAGAGTTTGGGAGCAACTATTAATGGAAAAAAGAAGAGGCGTTTTCAAACCAAAGGTTATATATATATATGACATTTTATTCTTTTGAATATAAGATTTATATCTATTTCAATATCTTTCAAAAAGTACTATAATCCCTTTTTAAGGTTTAAGAATCTTAAAGTTAATGTTTTTTTTTTCATATATTTAATTTAATTTTAATATATTTTTAAATAAAATATTTAAATATTATGTGATCAAATTAAATTTTAAAAGTACCATGATAAATTAATGATATTATTTTTTATACTTTTAAATTTATTTATTTAATATTTTAAGATATTACATATTTATTTCGCTTATTATTAATTATATTATTATATAAAAATTTATGTATATTTATAAATATATTTATATTAAATAAAAAATTCAAAATAATATGTTAAAACAACTTTCATCGACATATATTATCTTTTCAAAAAAACTGAAATATTATATATTAATAATTTTGTTTGAAATTATAATTTATTTAATATTATTTTTTAAAAATAATTGTATAAATTACCGGCATTAACCAGAGGATTCAAAACAAATATATATATATATATATATATATAATTTTTAATGCATTGGTCAATACCATTTATAAAGACAGTTATGCACCTAATAATCTTCACTACGCACCACAAAAATGAAGGACCAAACTGTCTTTTAATGGACTTGAATTTAAGCATGGTAATTCTCGAAGCAAAATTGATGGCGGAGGTTGTAATTAGCTTCCCAAACTATTGCCAATTAGTATTTAAGGCTCTAAATAATTTACCATAATTTATGTTAGATTTTCATGGTAATATTTCATTATATGGCTTTTTGCAATTAATTTTAAATTTTAAATTTAAAAAATGAAATATTTAAAGTCAAGTCAAGATATTAATCCACACTTAACAGTTAACAGTTTATAAGGAAAGGGCACCTTTAAAAGAAGTTACTATTAATTGAAAAAATTTTGCAAGATCCCATCAACGTTAAATTGTGTAGCCTAAATCTAAACGGACGATCAGGATCCAAATTGATTGAATCGGACGGCAGACATAGTAAGGTCTATTTGTGGTGGCCCAGAAGACGTTTCTACAATATTATTTCCTAAAGCCTTGTTTCGGGTGAAAAAAATTACTAATACTACTTACTACTTAAAAATAAAATAAAATAAATAAAAAAAGGGCTTCAAAGGAAAGATTATAAACAAGCTCAATTATCAAAATAATAAAAGAATAAATAAAAAATGAAAAGGATGCTCAGTTCTGTTGACAAGAAAAAAGATAAAGACAAATACAGAGTAGGGACTGGAGAGAGAGAAAAGGAAGTTAAACAGAAAACCAAAAATAAAAACAAAATGAAAGGAGGAGAGCATTGCCTCCAAAAGGTTTAAAAAAAATAAAGAATAAAAGATTTCTGTTTTGTTGGAGGGTTGAAACATCTGTAACTCTGTTTTGGCAATCAACATCATTATCCCTTTTTGCAGCTTTTACTTACAAAGGCCTCTCTCTCTCTCTCTCTCTCTCTCTCTCTCTCTCTTAACAGTTTCAGCTTCCACTTCTTTCTCACTTTCAATCTTTGTTTTGTACCTTTCTCCCCCTTTTTTTTGCTTTTTTGGGGGTTTTGGCTATGTATGTTTTATTTTGAAGTTTTAAAAACGGTGGATAGACTTGAAAAGATTGAAAGCTTTGGCTTTTTTATCTCCGTTTGTGCTCTGTTTTCTCTTCTGGGTTATTTCAATTGCTTATTTTACCAATGACCATGGAGGAGAGAATGGGTGGTTACAATGGTGAAGATGGCGGCAAGGACCGGTTTCCAGTTGGTATGCGTGTTTTAGCCGTTGATGATGACCCTATTTGCCTCAAAGTTTTGGAAAATCTGCTTCGTAAATGCCAATATCAAGGTTGGTCGTTCTGTTTCTTTCGAATTCTCATGAAATTTTCTTTTCATTTTTTTGCCAAAGATTTTGTTTTCAATTTGAAATTTAATCCTAATTTCTGTTTGATAAGTTAGTTACTGTTTATTGTTCTGTTGTTTTCAATCTTTAATTCGAATTTTCGTTTTTGTTCTCAAAGTGTTAGATAAATTGTCTTGATGCGTCTTCCCTTCGGGTTTATTGTGTGCTTGGTTAACTTTTAGATGCTGTTTCTGTCAGGAAGATCTGCCTCTTGTGCTTTGCAGTCTGCATTTGATTTGGATCTTTATAATTGTAATAATCAAGTTTTGATTCTTAACATTCTCAAGACATTGGGCTTGTTTTTGACATATCATTTATGTTTTTTTTTTTCCCTGCAGTTACCACGATCAATCAGGCAATTACAGCCCTCAAAATGTTGAGGGAAAACAAAAACAGATATGACTTGGTTATTAGTGATGTTAATATGCCAGATATGGATGGCTTTAAGCTTCTTGAGCTTGTGGGGCTTGAAATGGACCTACCCGTAATCAGTAAGCAGTAACCCTTTTTCCATTTAATTGCGCTGAATGATAGTCATTTGTTTTTGTTTTTGCTCTTTTCCCCTCCTTTGTCTCTTCAATTATTTGTGGAATGAATGAACTTTCTTATCTTTTTTTTTTTATTATTACATGCTCCCTTGAAAGGTTAAAGTTCAGTAGTTTACTAAAACCATAATGTTCTAGGTTTGCTAAATTTGAGTAATAGATTAGAATTGTTTCAAAATGATTTAATATAGTTACTTTCTGTTGATGAATTCCAGTGTTGTCGGCTCACAGTGATACCAAGCTTGTTATGAAGGGTATTACCCACGGTGCTTGTGACTACTTATTGAAGCCTGTTCGCATTGAGGAGCTAACAAACATATGGCAACACGTGGTCAGAAAAAAGAAACCCGACTCTAAAGATCAAATTAATGCCCCAAATCAACATAAGGCTCAGGGACAAACTGGAGAAGCTGGTCAAACATCAACGAGCAGTTCTGACCAAAAAGTCTATAAGAAGCGAAAGGACCAAACCGAAGATGAGGAAGAAGAGGGTGAAGATAATGGACATGAGAGCGAGGACCCCTCAACCCAGAAGAAACCTCGAGTTGTTTGGTCTGTAGAGCTGCATAGGAAGTTTGTTGCAGCTGTCAACCAATTGGGGCTTGACAGTGAGTTTTCTGCTGTTGAGATTAGTGTCTTATTGTCTGGCACAGTGACCCTCATGCCCAACATTTTTAATTTTAGTTTTCATTTTCTCTTTATTCAAATGCAGAGGCTGTTCCAAAGAAAATTCTTGACCTTATGAATGTTGAAGGGCTCACAAGGGAAAATGTAGCAAGCCATCTACAGGCAAACCCTTTCCTCTGTGTTTTTTATTTTCAGCATTGTCATTCCTATATATTGCGCTTGCAACAATTATCAGTTACTAGTATGCATGTTAAAGTTTTAAGTATACTTGGGATCTAGTTGAGAGGTTGCCAGCTCTGTAGAAAAATTAGATACTCTGTTGAGAATAGCTGAATAAAATACAGTAGCGATCTGGTGTGTACAAAAGCTTCACCTACCATGGGCTCGTCGTTGCCTCCTATTTAATTGGCTGTACTAATTTGTAATAGAGAGAGTTTCCTTACTGTTCTGCCCCCTGTTAGAACCAGCTCATAGTTTATGAAGTTATTGCAACCCCAGTTCAAGCTGGTAAGAGTTAGGCTGGGCCATATAGACAGGGAAAAGTGCAGATACTTGAATCACGACTTTTAATAAAAATATGCAGTAACTGGCTAGTTGTCCCCTCCTTAAGCTTACTGTCTTATTTTGTCTCGCAGAAATATAGGCTTTACCTGAAAAGACTTAGCAGTGTTGCATTCCAGCAAGCAAACATGGTTGCTGCATTAGGCAGTAAAGATCCCTCTTGCTTGCGCATGGATTCACTGGATGGTTTTGGAGATTTTCGCACATTGACTGGACCTGGAAGGCTTTCAAGTGCTTCTCTATCTTCATATCAACCCAGCAAAATGTTTGGTAGACTGAATTGCTCAGCTACATTAAGCCTACGTGGGATTTCTTCTAGTGTGATTCAACAGGGACATTCTCAAACTTTGAACAATTCCGACAACGGTCTTGAGAAGATCCAGCCAGCAGTGTTACCTGCAAACCAGAATCAAAATGGAACTTTGTTTCAAGGGATCTCAACACCAATAGAGCTTAACCAACTGTCACAGAACAAGTCCACTAACCACTTTGCAGAATTTAATTGTGTTAATGATCCAAATGTTTTTGGTAGCTTGAGCAATTCTCTATCTACTGCCTCAGGCAACCCCTTGTTGTTACAAGCAAGCATACAACAGATGCAACGTAGTGGTGCATTAGGAAATCAGTCATCTCTTGGGGTGACATCACTGATTCAGGAATCATTTGACATGGGCGTTGATGGTTCTTCTAATTTTCTTGATCATGGTAGATGCAGTGAAAACTGGCAGGGCACAGTTCAATTATCCAATTTCCCGTCAAGTTCATTGTCAAAAAGTGAAGCTTTTAGTCATGAGCAATTGCCAACTAATAATTTGCAAGAAAGCATCTCTTGGATGAGCTCTCACTTTAGTAACAACCCTATTGATCTTTCTTCCATGGCAAATTCAGCACGTTTGGAGGACTGTAGAGGAAACATGCAGGGCCAAGTGGGTCTAAGTGATAATGACATTCAGAATATGGATTACACAGCAAAGCAACAGTGGGGAGACCGCAGACACGATTACAATGGAAATTTAAATCATTCATTAAGCCAGGTGTACCCTCTGGATTCTGCAAGTGGGCCTATGGTGGACCAAAGCAATGCCATCAGCACTAATACAACTGATGTTTCTTTGTTCAGCCAATTAAGTGGTGAGGCTACTTATGTTGTTCAGCACCTTGAGGATGAGAAATCATTTTTTGACACAAAATTGAGGTCCAATGAGGACTTCCTCTTCGAGCAGACAAAGCCACAGAATGGTTTCAGTGAAAATAATTTTGAATCCTTGGAGGATGTAATGAGTTCCATGATCAAACCGGTATGACAAGAGAACTTCCTTTGCCTCTGTCGGTTTACTTTTTGATGTTTTCTTTTTCTTGTCCATGTCATAGTCTAAAGTGGGTGTTGAATGTGAGATTCTGTAAAGCACAGTAAGCACTATAGTTAGCACTACATAGTTGGGCATAGAGATAAAGGTATAAAGCTTATTTCCTTGACATGTATTACGTGTCTTCTCCATGCTTATAGTTTCCTTCTCAATGCTTATAGTTTCTTTTTTGCTAGTCAAATATAACAATTAGTGCCAAACAGTGAATTCGTGTATGCTTAAGAATTGTGAAAGATGTTTATTTCTCTATATTCCAAGATATATAGAGTGGATATGTTTTCAAGTCTCCATAAGAACAAGGAGTGGAACTTTTGTCATCCCAGAATCCAACTAATCAGTAATTGGCAAAATAAGTTGGGAGTAAGTTGTCTCTGGTTAAGACTATTTAATTTCCTTGAAACGCAACATGTAAGAAAAACGAATGACTGAACCTGGTTTATAGTTTAGCCTTTGTAGGTTAATCTCCTTTTTTTATATATTTTTAAAAATATATACTTATTCCTTACTAGAATGGATTCTTCAAAATGACTATCTCTGATGCAGGTGCAAAGTAAGGATACTACATTGATGGATGGGGAATTTGGATTTGATGCATACCCCATCGGGTCATGTATATGAGACGGTTGATGCTGATTCTCAGATAAAAGACGGTGACAAAGGCATAAATCTACTCCTCTTTATGGGGGTCTGTATCAATATGCAATTTATTTATTCTCTAATGCTACTTTTGATTTCTAGTTGAAATTGATGACAGCATCCTCCTCCTTTTTGGAATTCTTTTTTCATGTCCTTTTACCCATTTGATGGAATATAGCTTGAGAAATTTACAGTTTCTCAGTTTTCTTAGTTTTAGTTTCGTTTGTATCTTATTTCTCTAAATTTCATTTGAAGGTATAAGCATTTATCCTGCTGTGACCAAGAACTTCAAATTTCAGTATTTCACCAGCAAAAATATATATTTTATCTTAATTTTTTAGATGTAAGCCCTTCGGTTTGCATAATAGTACTTGGAATATTGAAGGCTACATTTGGTTGTTATTTCTTGTATTTATTATCATTCAGAATACCATAGGGGTGTGGTTGATGGTTTTCTTATTTGGATTGGTGTCATTTTTCCTTAATAATTTGATAACAAGAACATATTCGTGCATATTTTTTAGTAGTTCGTGGATAAGGAAAATGATTGCAGGTAAGGGTGTAAATGATATATCAATGCTTGTAAGTTATTCATTCAATTCGAATAAAATTCAAATACGATTCGATTATTATCAAGTTTAGTTCAAGTTGGAGTAATTCAACTTATCAAGTAAGTTGAGTTAGAATATTTTAATGCTTGATTTAAGTAGTTTGTGAATTTAATCGAATTTTTATATTTTAATAAATGATTTATTATTTTAATTAAAAAATTATTATTTTACTTTTTTATATATCAATTTTAACGTTAGTCCGAATATAATAATCGATCTTGAAATTGGGTGTAAGAATCAAACTTATTTTTAAGTTGGTAAATGAACCTTGAACTTGAATAGTTTGATTTTTATTTTTAGTTGAATTTTAGTTTGAAAATTAAAATTCAATCAAATTCAACTAACTCGAACTTTTTATTATAAAGTCTTAGTTCGATTACATCTCTAATTATAGATATTAAAATTTAAATCTCTGATCTATTAGATACTATAACTTACAAATTACTTCTTTGTTTACAATTAGTAGTATTCCTAAAGACCAACAACCAAATGACCTATTAATAAAATATTAAATTCTTAACTTTAATAATTATAATTTAAATCTTGACACCATAAATATCTAATAGTTAATTTTGTAGAGTTTGGAAGAAAGGAAGGATGTCCATGGCACCCTCACCTTCTTTTAAATTTTACAATTTTTATTTTTTGTTTTTATGTTTTATTATACGTTTTATTATTTTTATTAGATAAATTTTGTAAAAAAAAAATTAATAAAAGTAAAGATAATAAAATAATTCATATATGAAGAATATTAATCAACCTTAATTCAAAAAGTATTAGGTATCAATTCATCCCCATTTAAGAGGTGCATTTTGTAATATAATTTGGGAATGAGTTAATTTTTTTAAAAAAAAAAAATTGTGGTCAAGTTGACAGTGATTTTATAATAATCGGTCCGATATATATAAAAATATTTTTTATTATTAATTTAATTTTGTATTAATATATATGTATTATATTATTGGATAAATTATATAAATAATTATTTAATTATTGGAGTTATTTTAAAATAATTATTAAGAGATTATAATTTTTAATATAATCATTAACGTTTGAATAAATATTTTTTAAGTCATTGTAACGTTAAAATCATAAAATTTATCTTATATGATTTCACTTATCAAAAAAAATTTACTTACATGGTAAATAAAAGGCCACGCAGCATGGTTAACTCAAAAAATTATACCCGTTAACTTTAGGTTTTGGATTAAACAAATTTAGGTTATACTTTGGGTTTTAGAAAATGAGTATTTTTTGAGACAATAGAAATTAGGATTAGAATTTTAAGGATTTTATGATTTAAAAAGGAAATTAAGGATTTTATGGTGTGGGTTGTTGGCTACGATTAACGATTACGGTCCTAAAATCCTTAAATTTCCTTTCTTAGGTTTTTTGGTCCTCGTGAACAAAGGTTTATTTTAGTTAGTTTTTATTGTTGATCTGGTTCATTTTGAATGGAAAAATGGTAAAATGCCTAAATAAGTCAGTGATGAACCAATATGCAGAAAGCCTCTATAATCAAGATTGTTGCCCATTCTAGGAATAAATAATACAAGAAAAATGGGGTAAATTCTATGATATGGCACATTTGTGAATAGGGTCAGTGTTTTATGGCAGATCAAATAGCTGTCCTGTTCAGGTTCCTTTTGTGATCTCATCGTCCATATTTCTCTTGTAACCAAAATTTAGTTTGGCTCGCAGAAATAAAAATTTGTTCATAGGTTGATTAGGCTTAAGTTCTTCATGCTTTACGTATAGATGTGCAATACAAATATACCCGATTCTGCCAATTGTTTTACCAAGTTGCTGGCATATAATCAGAGTACATTAAAACCAAAAAGTTCTAGGAAGAAACATGGCAGTTCTGTATCACTAAAGATCATCTAATCACAGTTTTTATACGCACATCAATCAATTAACATTGAAAGGCATTTGGACTTGTAGTTTTGTTGAGCTCTGTACAACTGTTGTCTAGGAGTAAAGAATTAGTGGCTTGCTAGGAGTATTATCATTATGTTGTTCATTTTTAGATGATTAGTATTGGTTTTAGATGGAATTCTACTAACAGGAATCTCCTAATTCCTTTTCAAGGTTTGAGACTTGTCATTGATGTATCAACTTGGTCCTAAACCTTTGCATTCATTGTGGTAATTGTATATTTCTTGTATATATTGTGATCTTACTGAAGATGGCCAATAGGATCGGTAATTTTATCTTTTCTGTGGGGTTGGGTTGGACCAATTTTTATGTTCTTTTTTTTTTTTTGGCGGAATTTGAGAATCCATGTTACGCCGGTTCAAAAGCTCTATTACATCAGTTCAGTGAGCCAACTCTTGTCTGATAACACCATCCCAAGCTAATATTATCAAATTGATGCCATAAAAGGGAATACACCATTTAACTTAACATAGCACCAATTAGTGTGTCAGATACTACATTTCTATTTCTTGGTTTCTGATGATCTCTGTACTGAACTCGATCGAACAAAGGTTAATCAATCTTGCATTTTCGGAGGCACACCCGCAGACTAATGTTGCTGCACAAATTAGTCCCATCAAAGCAAGAAGCAAAACGGCAACAATGGGCAAAAAGGAAATCCATAATAATAAAATGGTATATAGACAGAAATATAGAAATCAATACTGTTAGAACTCCAAGATTTACATGAATTAATGCAATCAAAACCATCAGCAAGAACAGAGGAAAATACTCTTTCTTTATTTTGTAATCAAAAAGTACCTCTGGAAATTACAAGATAGTGCACCTATGGGATGTATTCTAAACTTGCTCTAAAGTAATTAGCGATCATATGGTAAGCTATGTGATCAAACACCTAAATGTAGTTCTTGGGATTTAATATCTAAAACGACAGAACTATGTGCCAGTCATTTTCATCGTTTTTGCAAACTTCTTAGATGGTAGGTTCATTTTGCATCAGTGCACATATTCCCCATGTTCCATTATCATGTTTCCTCCAAGACATTTTGTGTGCTATACATTTTTTTAATGCTACTAAAATGGAGGAAAAAAACAAGGCTGGACAGATACCATGAGGAAACCATAAGCATCGAGAACTTCTTACAAGCCAAAACAGAGTAAACCATAATAGCCAAGCGATATCCAACAATCCATGGCAACATCACTTCCAGAAAGCAGTATCTCCAATCTTGTCCTGCTTTAATTGTAGAATTCCATGCTTGCAATTCTGATAATGAAATATCTACACCAGTCACAGGAAGTCCATTTATATCACGGACTTGAATTTTTAAGTTCACAGGAAATGCATCCCAATCGATCTCAATTGCTCCAAAATTTGGTTCGCCATAAGTTCACAGTAATGTGCATGACCACTTGAATTTAGAATCATAATAAACATATTATAATTGTGGGCATGATTTCAGATTATCCATGCAACTTTATTTGGTTCAAATTTTTATACTGATAGATCTTTATTTGTCCAGGTCATGATATTGTAGCAACTTTTAATGTTGAGAAGCCGGTTTCTTTGCTGGAAGATAATCTCTTGCAGCTTGAAAGTGACATTCTGGATGAGATAGGCTTTCCCGCAAGCAAAGTATATACTTTGATCCTTTTGTTAATAAATGTACTTCACATTATTTTTGCCTACATCTGATTAGTTCTTTGAACCAGGTGGTTATCTTATCTCTCAAACCTTTAACTGGATCAAACATAACAAAGTTTGTCTGCGGGGTCCCCTTTGTCATTTTGCAACATCTGATTGTTTCGGCTTTCATCCATTTTGTAACATTCCCTTAATGGAGGTGATGGCACTTCAAACTCATGGTCACCTTTTCCTGCCCCTTTGCCTCATCCCAGCCGCAATCACCGTCATCACCACCACCACCATCATGTTGCTTATCTAGCTCCTGCAGTTTCACCTGCTACATCAACTGAGAAAGGTGTACCCGCATCTGCAGATTACTCACCTTTTCCTAAGATAATTTAACCTGATCTCCTAAAATCTCTAAATTCCTTAATTTCCTTTCTAAATCACAAAATCCCTAAAATCCCAACCTTAATTTCTATTGGCATTAAGAGAATATCCACTTTCTAAAACCCAAAGCAAAACCTAAATTTGTTTAACTCCAAACTTAAAGCTAACTTGTATAATATTCTAAGTTGACCATGTCATTTGATCTTTTATTTGCTATATAAATAAACAAACCGTTTTTATGAGTGGAGCCACATCAAATAAATATTATAGTTTAACGATATAGTGACCCTAAAAAAAATACTTATACAAATGTTAGTAATTAAATTAAAAATTTTAATACTTTAGTGATATTTTAAAATGATCCCAATAGTTAAGTGATCATTTATGTAATTTATTCTATATTATTTTAATAAAATTATTATTCAATATCTTAATTTACTAAATTAAGATAAATTTTTCCATTTTATTTGTTTTTTAGTTTTTGGTATTTTTTAAATTAAATAAATTTTGTAAGAAAAAAGTTAATGGAGATAAAAATAACAAAATAATCCGTATCTAATGTATTTTGACTCATCTCGATTCAATAGGTACGATTTTTTTTAAATTCAAGATTGGGTCAAAGTTTTTTTTTTTTTTTTTTGAAAATTAGAGTCAAGTCAAAAAATGAATTTAGAGACCTCATCTAAGGTAAATATAAAAATATATATTTATTATTTATTTAATTATATATGTATTATATTAATAAAACTATTATTTAATATCCTAATTTAATAACAATATTATATTTATACATAATTAAATATAATTTATATTGAAAAATAATATTTTTATGAACATTATATTAAATTAAAATTATCAAATTACTTTTTGATCAATTTGAATCGAATGTGCATTATATATATGTGGCAGGCTATATCAAGTACTAATAAAAAAATCAATATCATATTGAAATTAAAGTTGAGTTGAATTATTAAAAGAGTCAAATTAAAGTCTAGGTGAGGATAAACTTATCCCAAACTCAACCTATTATCATCTTTAAACGGAGATATTTATCTAGCAACCCCATTATTTCAAAATTTTTTCGCTTAGAATATTTTTTTGTTGTTTTAGCTTTTTTTTTTTTTTTTAATTGTCTATTTTAGTATTTTTATCTATATTTGAAAATGTAAATGATCAATTAAAGTGTTTACTAGCACTCCCATTTGGCTTTTTTTTTTGCAATTTCTTTTTTTTTTAAGTCTTTGGTTTTTGCTTTTGTCTTTTTTTTAATAAAATAAATTTTGTAATAAATGAGGTCAATAGAGGTAGGATGGCAAAACAACTTGCATCTTATGGGTTTTGACTTTTTGATTTAATAGAAATGGTTTTTTAATTGGAAGTAAATTGAGGAAGGACTATTTTTCTTTTTTGAAAATCAAGGTCAGGTTAGAAGTGAATTTAAGGTATTTTGCCTTGCTCTCTCTATGGGTATATATAAAAATATATTTTATTATTTATTTAATCTTATTTTTATATATATTATATTAATAAAATTATTATTAATACATTTATTTTAAAATATTATATTTATATATAATTAAGATGTAATTTATATTGAAAAATAATATCTTTATAAATGTTATATTATTAAATTAATTCGTTGTCAATTTAGGTCGAATGCAAATTATACATATATATTTTATATAAATATATAAAAACCAAAGCCTCTAACAACAAAGAAATAATATGATATGGATAGTCTATATTTTCGATGTGTGAATAATTTTAAAAAATTAACATATGTTTAAAATTAATTATGCATTTCAAATTTAAAATTTAATGATAAAATAAATTTAATTTAAAATATTTTATTTTCATTATCATGAAACACATTCAATGATTCTTATTAACATTTATTTTTAAATGATTAATTGACTAAAATAAATTAAGAGCCAAATCAAGAATAATAGTATCTTGAGTAATTTATGTTTGATGATCAGAGTAGTCAAATATAATGTGTATTCAATATGCTTGGAAGAAATAAAAAAAGAGATTTTGAAAGTAAAGTAACTAAGCCCCTGCGATTTCAAAATTATATTCATATATCAATAAATTTATATATAATATAATTTTTTTTCTAGAATGATAATATCAGCTTTGAAGTTTATGAATAACTCAAATTTTATATAATCATTTTTTATTTAAATTTTGTATATTTTAATATAGTAAAATAAGTTAATTTCATATTGGATATACTTATGCAATTATCATCAAATTTAAAGAAAACTTGAATTGTAATTTATTGAATACAAATAATCTCTAAACAAAATATAATAATGTTTTTGATTCCAAAATATTAAAAATTTTTCATCTTAAAATCAATCTTTTGTACAAATTGTTTTCATAGGAGATTTTTTCATAAGTTGTTGTTGGAGCAAAGAAGCGATAATTTATTCTTAAGTATTTTTTACTATCTTTGAAGAATGTGTTATTTTATTTTATGAACCAATAAATTTTTACAAATTGAGGTGAAGAGACAGATAATAAAACAATCTGTAATTTGATTAAAATTTCAGTTATAATCTAAACTACATACTATGTAACAAATATAATCATTATAAGAAGCTTATACATACTTATTCCAATAAATTTTGACATTCAAGTTTAGGATCAAAATCATACACATTATTCACTATAAATTTGGTACTATTTATCTCAAGTGAGAATTCAGGTTGTCATGGCTTCTTTGATTTGACTGAAGAATTACACCATAGTATGTGCACACTTAAGTTAGGTTTCTAAAATCCCTTACTTCAAACATATTTCCTACAAAATATTTTTTTTGACATCAAAATTAACATATTTGTAATTAAATAGTAATTCAAAAATATATATAACTTACTTTTGTGGGCATTTTCGTTACTAGAAATTCATTTTTTAATTCGATGGTTTATCGATGAAAATTGTAAAAAAGAAAATTTACCGATGGATTACCAATAAAATACCAATGAAATCTACTAATAGAAATTAATCCGTTGGTATTCCATAGGTTAAGTTGCCGCGTTAAAATTAATGATTTGGCACTTTTTTACTAACGAAAGAAATTTATTACTAAAAGTTTTACTAATAGATTACCAATGGATTTTTCCATCGATAAAAAATTTTCTACTTAAAAAAAATGAAAATACCTTTTTTTTTTAAATTAACTTTGGAGAAAAAATTTTAATTAGAGATGGATTTACCGATGGAATCCATCGATAAAAGTTGAATTATCGATGGATTCCATCGATTAATCCAACATTAAAAGTAAAAAAAATTTTGAATTACTGATAAAAAATCCATCGATAAATCCATAGTTAAAATTCATTTATATCTTAAAATCTCCTTCCCCTTTTTCCTTTTTTCCCTGATTGAAATCCTTAACATTCTCTCTCTTCTCCCCTCTTTTTTCTATTTTCCTCTTTCCTTACCTTTTCTTTGCACTCAACGCCATTAGCCCGTGCCTTCCTGCCTTCACCGCGGGCTTGTACCACCTTTGAGCCCATGTAAGCCTGTGCCATCGCCCTTCAGCCCGTGAACTCATTCTCTCTGTTGCAAGGTGACCATATGCAATTAAATTAATGATTATCTTAATTTTTTAGTTTTTCTCTTGTTCTTCTTTGGCTAGCTTTCCATTATTAATGTTTCCATTATTGTTCTTATTTGGTTATCCTGCATTAATAATATGATTAATCAATTGTTTAAAAAAAAAAAAGCAAAATGTGGAATATGTTTAAAGTTTGAAAAAGCAATTCAATAAGTGAAATCTGCTAAGGCCAGTGGGTATGGCAACAAGAGCTATAGCCATTCCCTACAATTTTTTAAGCTTTGGCTAGATTTCATGAAATTCACTTGTTTATATCTTAGCCTCAACAAAAGCCTTTTCTAAAATTTTAATAATATATCTAATTTCTTTGTTTACAAAATAAAAAAAAAGGATTGATTTCAATAAAATTTCCAATGAAAAATTGGATAAATTTCTTAAAATGTTTGATCTTAAACTATTAAAGATGTGTTAAACTTCTCTTCCATTTAACTTTTGCTATAATAACAAAATTCAAGTTGTAATATTCCTTTTTAATATATAGACTAAATTTCAATATAAAATTTTAAAATTTAACACGGTTATGGATACTATGTATCCTACTTTTAGGGTGGATGCTTCTCAAGCTAAAAACTATATATAATGATTTTTTTATTTAGAAATTTGTGGTGTCATTTATGGAATGTCTTCTAATCATACTCTTCTATTATTTTGTAATTTCTTTTTCAGGTTCATCCAAAGGAAAATATGTTGTTGACTTTTACAAGAATATTAATATCACAAAAATAACACCATCAACAAGAGTTGCACTTCGAAATGATAGCTATGTTTTCCATTTAGTCTTAACAATCAAAATAGATCCCTTGGTTAATCTTATGAAAGTTGAAAATATTTCGAATTCTACCTATGACATGATTGGTGGACTTGACCAACAAATTAAAGAAATCAAAGAGGTTTTCTCTCACACTTGCTTGATTTGTTCATTTATGGCTTTTCTTTTTTTTATTTTACCTTTATCTATTCCAGTTCTTTGTTATTGATCCCATGTTTGGTTGTGGATTGGTTTAATTCCTTATACTTGCTATATGAAAACTTGCAAGTTATAGAGCTTTTAATTAAACATCTTGAATTGTTTGAAAGTCTTGGAATAGCTCAACCAAAAGTACTATCATGCTATATTGTAGGACTAAATCTTACTCTCTGTCATAAGGTGTCTTATTGTATAGACCACCGAGTATAGGAAAAACTCTATTGGCTAGAGCTATGGCCTATCATATTGGTTGAACTTTTATCAGGGTTTCTGGTTTTGAATTTGTTCAGAAATACATTAGAGAAGGCTCTTGAATGGTTAGAGAACTTTTTATTACGATAGGTTTGTTGTATTCCTTGCTTATTTTCCTTAATTTAAACAAATATAAATTTGAAACGTGCTATATATATTAGCAAGGTAAAACTCTTTCCAAATATTGCTAATATATAAATTTTATTCCAAAACCCTTTTTTTTATTTTTAAGTGAGATGAAAAATCTTGGGGTTTTTTTTTTAAATGTGGATAATTACTTGTTACCTAGAATTAGTCATTAGCTAAGAGCCAGATCTTCTTTAACTTGACACATAAAGTAGAGCTACTTCTATCTGATTATTTATCATGCTATTATAGTTTTGCTTTCTATCTCTTATTTTACTTGAGTGGTTCCTTCTTTTAATTATCCAGGGAACATGCTCTATCAATCATATTTATGGATGAGATAGACAATATTGGATTTGAACCAAATGGAATCTAGAAGTGGTAATGGTTACAGGGAGGTGGAGAGACTATATTGGAGCTTCTTAACCAACATGATAGATTTGAAGCATCTAACAAGATCAAGGTATTAATTGCTTCATAAACAGTGAGGTACATGCCATTTAGTGGCTATTATTATTTTTTCATAAGCATTTTATTATTATTATCAATCTTTTTCATGTTAGGGCCACGTAAAGCCACTCATTCATCGCTACCTTGTTCTTATATATGTTCAAAGAAAAAAAAGTATGTAGGGGGTTGTATTTGAAGTGAAAATATTACGCTTTCATGATTTCATTTTCTTGATTATGCATCATTGATTGTGTTATATGTCAAGGTTAGCATTAGTGCCTACTAAACTTATTGCGTAGTGACTCTTTTTAGGCAAAGAGTAAGAATCATCATGTTATGGTATTCGGTGATTCCTTACATATATGATTTGTGAATCTTTATTATGTTATTCCTATTTTAATACATTGCTACTATCTAATAAAAGGTTTTTCTGTCATTTTAATTTTAGTTGTAAACACACACATTTGTAAAGCCTTATTTTTTTAGGGAAAAAGATTTTTTTAAGATAATTTTATCTCAAATTTTAGGTCTGGGCTTTTACCACTTTTCTGAAGAAACATAGTTTTGCAACTAAAGGATTTACAATCACAAGTGAATCAGATATGTCAGCGTCAGTTGGCAAAAGAAAAGTTTCATAACCTAAACTTGTTATAACTGAAGCTATTTTGTTGTTAGTCCTGAAAAGTTCTTTGAGGATGTTTTGAATTTTCCTAGTGTTAACAAGTAACGATCCCCTTCAAATTGGTCAAAAAAGAATGGATGTTTTTCCATTCTAATTGGATACGTTATGTGTGATTCATTGAAAAGCTTTCTTCTAAGACTAAGAATTATCTGTAGAACAGTACTTTTTAAAATATTTGTATTGAATTTGTAACATCTAAGTATTTTTTATATTTTTATTTAATAAAATTCAAAAACAGTTTTGTAAAATATTTTACATTCTTTTATAAATAAAATGGAGCATTTTATTCAATTATTTTTTCTATTTATGTTTATTTAGTATTCAAGTAATTACTTTAAAAATAAATTTTAAAAAACTAAAATAAAATGACAAAAATTATAAATATAATATATTAAATATAGTTAAAAAAAAGTATTACTAATGAAATTGCTGACATATTTCCATCGGTAATTACCGACAGATTTTTTATTGACGGATTTTCATCGAAAATTATAGACAAAAATTTTATCGATAAAAAAATTATGTCGGTAAATTTCGTTGGTAATTACCAACAGAATTTGACTTTCATCGATGAAATAGCATTAAAGACTTGTTTACTATCGATGAAATTTTTTTATAGATAATTCCATCGATAAAAGTATTACTGATGGAATATTAACTTTTTTTTCGTCAATAAAAGTCATATTTCTAATAATGTGACTTTCTGTCCTATATGATTCTTCTGTAGTTTCTATCCATTAAATTGAAATTTTGAATATTTATATGATTAATATATCTGTAATAAAAGAATAATAATACACTAATAATATAAAATGTAACTTCTGAAGTATAACCGTTAAATAAATGCCTAACCATAGAATTATTATTAATTGTTTGATTTCTTATCTCTTGAGGAGACAACAATGAATGTAGAGTCATATTATTTGCAAGGTTGGATGCATGTTGTAGAGGAACCTTGTTAGAATTTGTCTCTATGCTAATAGACCTATTTTCAGTTGCACTTGTCCAAGAAAAAATATTTGCCATTACCGCATTAATAATAAGAGTAAATGGAGATCTGTTGAGTTGGTTTCGTTCTTAAGAATGGCCGCTTGTATTGATTACGTTGCTTTGTAAGTCAGGACTATAATTTGGTGAATGTTCTTTGTCAAAAGGATAGAGTTGTTGCCTAAAATGTTTTTGGTGTTTTATGTTGCTTGAGTGGTTTTTAATTGATAGTTAGAGCAACTTCAAACATCTATGATAGAATGTGATCTTGAAAATCTATTTTCAATTGGTCTATGTGGCATAATATGTTGCGAATATTGTTTTTGTGTTAAAATTACCCTTCTCCTTTATCTAGTTAATCATGTGTCCATATTACATATATAACCTTATTTAGTTACCAATAAACTATAAATAATTTATTAAATAAACCATATAAATCCAACAAAAATAATATATATATGAAATAGATCACATAAAACCAATTATAATTTTGCAATCGCAAAATGATACTTAAAAAACAACAAAAAAGTATTAAAAAAAGAAAGCTAATATCATGGTTAAAGAGATATAAAATATAAGTATAAAGAGAGAATAATCTTTGAGCAACATAGAGTAAGAAATAATGTAAAGTGAAAATTTAAGTGAAATTAAGTGGTGAGCAAAAGATATAAAATTAGTGACAGGTTGTTAAAGATGCATTGTTTGTTAAATTAAAAACTTAGAGCTATTTATACAAAATGTGTGTTATAGGTTAATTAATAAGGTAACTTTAAATTATGAAAGTTAATATTCAAATAATAAAAATTGTGAGTGACTGATGGTTATTGATTGAGATTGAAATATTTTATTTTATTAACTTAATTATGGAGAGTTAATTTGATATATTTGCTTTCTATATTTACGTATGAAATACATCATTTACTCAAATAGATAACATATTTAATCAAATATAAATGTATCAAATAATTGATTAGAGAATTAACTCTTTTATGATTATAATTGTAGTATTTATTAATTATATTTCTTTAGAAATTCTTAAATCATTAAACAAAATCTTTTAGGACCATAATTATAGTGTTTATTAATTCTTTGAATCATTTAAAAAATTAAGTAAAAATTTAATTTAGATATGATACTTATATATTAATTGATTTAATTTGTCAAATTAAGAAAAGATTTATTTTCACCAATTGGTTGAGATTGAAATATTAATAATGGAGAATTAATTAGATATATTTATTGACTTTTGTATTTAATTATATTGTATCATTGATTTAATTGTGATCCATATTATTGATCGAATTAATTTGAGAAATTAATGTATATAGGATGCATGACTTATTGATTACAACCCTTATATATATCATATAACATTATAATGTATTATTGATTTTATAACAAAAATAAAAATCTAACATTATAATATATCATTAATCTTACATAAATATATAAATCATTATATTATTTATATATATGTTTATATACAACTAACATCCATTACTCAGTTAGATATTATATTTAATCAAATATTAATGTATCAAATAATTGATTAAGAAATCAACTCTTAACTATAATTATAGTGATTATCAAATTTTTTTATAATATTTCTTATTAAATTTTAATAAAAGTTCTTTGAATCATTAAAAATATATTTAATGACCGTAATTATAATGTTTTTTAATTCTTTAAATCATTAAGAAATTCTTTGATTATAATGTATCACTTATTTAGTTTTGATCTATAATTTAGGATATTTTATTGGAAATAAAAAGTAAATTGAAAATTTAAAAGAAAATAAATATAATTAATGCATTAAAATATTTTAAAACTTTTATGAAATCAAATCAATTCATATAAAATTAAAAAGAAATAAATATGAATAAATATAATTTATACAATACACATAGCATTGATAAAGTTTGTCCATATGTCAATATTGTAGGTCATTCACATTGGATTTTTTTTTGTCAAAAGCGTTGACTTTTATATATTTATATAAGATACCATATTTATTTTATTAGTGAACTTTTAATCAAAATTAGCATTTGATTGACCTAATTAAGAAATCATTAAAATGCTTTAAGTTAACATACGGTTGTCAGAAAAAAATAATTGGAAATGAAAATCAATTATTTTATTTTAAGGTTTCATTTTTTTCTTCAAAATTAGAAAAGTCGTCCAAAATATTTAAGTGATATATAATTATTTATTTATTTTTTTTGGAGAAATTATAATATAAAAATTTAACTAATTTAATAGAATTTAACTTGACAAGAAAAAGGAATTGTTTTGTCATCTATTGGACAATATATTTTTAGTACGTGCAATTGTATGAATTAAAATATAAAAATTAGAATACAAATATTGTAAAAAAAAAGTACATAATAAAATGTTGAATATAAAATTATATTGAATCAATGTTTTTTGAATTATTTGGTGATGATAAGTATATCACTTACCTTAAATTTTGTATAACTTATCTTGTTATATATCATAAAATTAAAAATAAAGAGCTACTTCTATCTTTTAACAATTTTCATCAATAATAAATTTTATTTAATTGTTTGTTATGTATCATGTTGGATATTAAATAGCAAAATTGTGTAAGTTATTATTTTTAAGAATTTTAAATCATCAAACAATGATGCATATATTAAAAAATACACATTAAACACCTCACATATTTCTTATTTAATTCTTTTATTCAATAAAAATTGAATAAACGATGACCAAATAGTTCATCATGACAAAATTGTTGACAAAAAGCATCCATACATGGCATAATAGAAAGCAATTAACATCTTAGTTTAAAAATTATGCTATTGTACAAAAAAAATTATGATGTTGATTCATGCAAAGCAAATTAAACAAAATATATATAATAAAATAAAACCACATATATTAAACATAAATAAACATGAAGTTTGAAAAAACTACAAATGAAATGCAAAATCATAAAGTGAAAGTAAAAAAAAAAAATCTATGTTTTCTTCCCTATTTTATAGAATGTGAGATTTTTATTTTATTGTATTATAAAAATTTTAGATACAATATTTTAAAATCAAAAAGAGATTCATACTAGTATGAAATTCAAGCCAATAGAAAAGTAAATGACTTAAGATCATTAAAAATGAATAAATTATAAATGAAATTTAATTGAATATGCATAAAAAAATAAATAAAAGAGAAGTAATACCAAATATGATAAAGTAAAAACATTGGTTGAAAAAGGTAAAAAAAAAAAAAAAAAAAGAAACAATACCTAAAGTAAAAACAATACATTTTTATTGCTAAGAGTGATTGAAAACTAAATCACACTAAAACTAACTAAAAATAAAAATCATCGGTTGCTATATAAAATATTCAATGGAAATTTTTTAGCAGGGATTAACCTAATCACAACTAAATAGATGCATTTTGAGGGTTTTAGTGAACCTTTGAACAATCTTAGTATAAGATAATTTTTCTATTTATAATAGGAAAACTCTTATAAAACTTGGAGTAATTTAAGCAAATTAATTATAATGGATTATTTAATTATCAGCATGTTTTTAACTTTTATTTTGAAAAGTCTATATTTTATATTTTTAAAACTTTTGATTAGGAGTAAATTATGCCTTCAAATTAAGATGTTTTATATGGTAATTAATCACTTGTTGTATGATTCCTACAAAAAGACACCTATATAGTATATAACGAAAAATATGTTTAAAAATAATTAAGCTTTTATTTTTATTTGAATTCTTGATATTAAATGATTTATATATTTATTTAGGTTGATAGATACCTTATAAAATACCAAAATTACATTCATTAGTTGAAATGTCAATGCAAAAATCGATGGATTGACAATGAAAACCTATTCATATATCAAAAAGTAGAATTGAATATTGCAAGTGAATTTTTTTACACAAATGTGATTCAAAGTTGAATATTTATAATTGAAAAACGTCTTAACAAAATTATTCTATATATTAATGATGGCAATTAAACTTTTATTACCTTCTTTATAAATTTAATTTAGAATGATTTAAAGTAAACAAAAAAAAAATTTATTTAATTTAGTTTTTTTGAATTATAAAAATGCATTTATTAGATAATACATGTCAATTTTTTAGATTGTATACATGTCGAAAATATAAATTATCCACATCAAGTTATTTCTTTTTTGTTATAGGCTTTGACTTTCCTACATTTACTAGTTTTAAACCATGTTATGCACAGGTAAACAAATCAATTATATTTTTTTTTACATACACTACAATTTAAAAAGTAACGGATTATTTATTAAAAAATAAAATTTTATTTTAAAAAATAGTATATTTATAATTTTCATAAGAAATTGTATTTTCATAATATTTATAATGTTAAAAATCTCATTTTTGAATATGGCTAGTATTATATATATATATATATATGTATGTATATATATATAAAGGGGATCAACTTACATCAATATAAAACTTTTTAGTTTTATATCTTTTTTAAGTAGTAATTTCAATAGATCCAAAAGATGAGATTAAACCATTTTTTTTACTTATCTCTCTCATTCTTTGAATCTATTGAAATCAATGATAAAAAAATATGAAAAGGTATAAAACTGTTTTAATGTAACTTTTGTGTGTGTGTGTGTGTGTGTGTATATATATATAATTATATATTTATGAGAACTTAACCTATTGGTATCTATAAATTAATAATTTAATATTCACACTTATCTCATCTTTATCATAAATTTATAATTCAATAGATACAATTGAATTATCTCACTTTTTATCTCTAAAAATACAAAACATAAATTTTCAAAAGAAATTGAAGTGAAACAATTGTTATGTATTAAAACAAATATCATATTTATTTGATTAGTGAACTTTCAATCTAAATTAGTATTTGATTCATATAATTAAGAAAATCATTGAAATGCTCTAAGGCAACATGCGGTTATAAGAATAAAAATCATTGGAAATGAAAATCAATTATTTATTTAAAAGTTTCATTGTTTTCTTCAAAATTAGAAAAGTTGTCCAAAATATTTTTTAAATACAATTTTTTATTGACATTTTTTTAAGAAATTATAACATGAAAATTTTACAAATTTTATAGAATTTAACTAGATAAGAAAAAGGAATTGTTTTGACACTTATTTAGTATATATTTTTAGTATGTGTATAAAAATTAGAATACAAATATTGTAAAAAAAAGAAAGTGCATTATAAAATATTGAATACAAAATTATATTGAATCAATGTTTTTGAATTATTTGATAAAAATAAATATATCACTTACCTTACAACTTGAATAACTTATCTTGTTATATATCATAAAATTGACAATAAAGAGCTACATTGTCTTTTAAAATTTCCATTAATAATAAATTTTATTTAATTGTTTGTTATGTATGATGTTGGATATTAAATAGTAAAATAGTCTAAGTTATTATTTTTAAAATTTTTAAATCATCAAACAATGATGCATATATTAGTAAATACACATTAAACGCACCACGTATTTCTTATTTGATTCTTTTAGTCAATAGCAATTGAATTAACCATGAACAAATAATTAATCTTGACAAAATTATTGACAAAAGGCATCCATTCATGGCATAAGTGAAAGCAATTAACATTTTAATTTAAAATTATGTTGTTGTACCAAAAAAAAAATTATGTTGTTGATTCATGCAAAACAAATTAAACAAAAAATATATAATAGAATAAAACTACATATATTAAACGTAAATAAACATGATATTCAAAAAAACTACAAATGAAAGATAAAGTCTTAAAGCGAAAATAAAAAAAAAAATCTATGTTTTCTTTCCTATTTCATAGAATGTGAGATTTTTATCTTGTTGTAATATAAAAATTTTAGATAAAATGTTTTGAAATCAAAGAGAGATTCATGCTAGTATGAAATTCAAGCAAGTAGAAAAAGTAAATGACTTAAGATCATTAAGAATGAATAACATATAAATGGAGTTTAATTGAATATGTATAAAAAAAAAAGAAAAAGAAATAATACCAAATATGATAAAGTAAAAATATTTATTGGTTGAAAAAGGTAAACAAAAGAGAAACAATACCTAAAGTAAAAAAATACATTTTTATTGTTAACAGCAATTGAAAAATTAAATCAAATTAAAAATAACTAAAAATAAAAATCATTAATTGGTGCATAAAACATTCAATGGAATTTTTTAAGTAGAGATTTACCTAATCACAACTAAACAAATGCATTTAGACGGTTTTGGTGAAGTTTTAAACAATCAAATGCATTTAGAGG
The DNA here is from genome assembly GCF_002303985.1 of Durio zibethinus. The sequence continues at coordinate 9,940,025 of NW_019167882.1, read as the reverse complement.
GTTTTGGTGAACCTTTGAACAATTTTAGTATAAGATGATTCTCTATTTATAATAGGGAAGCTCTTGTAAATTTTGAAGTAATTTAAGCAAATCAATTATTTTGGGTTATTTAATTATCATCATATTTTTAGCTTTTATTTTGAAAAGCCTACATTTTGTATTTTAAAAATTTTTGATTAGGAGGAAATTATGCATTCAAATTAAGATGTTTTATATGGTAATCAATTACTTGTAGTACGATCCTAAAAAAAGACACCTATATAGTATATAGCAAAAAATATGTTTAAAAATAATTAAGCTTTTATTTTTATTTAAATTCTTGATATTAAATGATTTATATATTTATTTAGGTTGATAGATTATTGTATTAAATACCAAAATTACATTTATTAGTTGGAACGTCAATGCAAAAAACAATGAAAACCTATTCATATCTCAAAAGTAGAATTAAATATTAGAAAGTGAATTTTTTTACACAAATATAATTCAAAGTTGAATATTTATAATTGAAAAAAGTGTCTTAACAAAATTATTTTATATATTAATGATGGAAATTAAACTTTTATTACCTTCTTTATAAATTTAATTGAGAATGATTTAAGGCAAATAAAACTAAATTTATTTAATTTAGTTTTTTTGAATTATTAAAACGCATTTATTAAAGAACACATTAATTTTTTAGATTGTCTATATCTCAAATATGTAAACTATCTACATCAAATTAGTTCTTTTTTGTTAGAGAATTTGGCTTTTATATATTTATATAAGATATAAGATAATGATAACTTTCATATGAATTTAATGAGAGTGATTGAAGGTAAATAATAAAAAAATGTAATCAATTTAGTTTTTTAAATTATTTTTTAAATTAAAAATATTTCAAATAAAAGAAAATACATTTATTAAATAAAACATGGCATTTTTTTAAGACCATTTGCATGTCAAAAATATAAATCATTCACATTGGACGTTTTCCTTTTTTTGTCAAAAACTTTGTCTTTTATACATTTAAATAAAATAATAAAATTAATTTAAATTTAAATTATATTTGAAAATTAAATTTTAATTTTATATATTGTCTTATAAAAATATATTTCTAAAACTTTTTACCTGTCAATTATTTGATATTCAAACAAAAACTTATAATTTTTGGAAACAATATAATCATTTAAACAATTAATATATTTTTTATAAAAATAATTTATTAATTTTATTACTTTTTTTAGAAAAATTTAAGTTAGTACCACGAATATTGATTTGATTTTTATATTTGTGCAGTTTTTTATATTTATAATTTAGCATCAAATATAATCTAAAAACTAACGAACAAAAGTATAGATTATTGATATAATATTAAACTCTTTGTTCCAGTGATCAGAATTCTAATTCTAATAACCTTAAATACTAAAAAGATATAATCTAAAATTATCTATTAAAATGCATGTACATAGAGAAATAGGAAAAAGTAACCAATAAACAAATATGAGCTTTCTAATAAAATTTTTAAAATTGATTATTTAATGGTTATTTGATACATATATATATATATATATATATATATATATATAAATATGTTGATTGCAATCAAATTATTAAGTTTTTAATATATAAAAATAAAATTTAAAATTAATTTTAACATATATTTCTTAGATTATAAATTTTTTAATATCTTTTGCTTGATAAATTCATAAAAAATTAAAATAACTTATTTTAGAGTAAGTGATTGTCCAATAAAAAACACTATTGTTACACATGGAAAGGTAAATTTAATAAAATGAATTTGCATTTTATTTATTATATAAATTATAAAAATAAAATATATGTAGTACACACAAATTAATAAAATTCAATATGATAATTGATTTAATTTGAAAATTATAAAAAGATGAATTTCAAATTCATATATACATATAAATATTTCAAACTTACTATTAAATAGACATCCAACAAATCTATAAATTTGAAAAATAATTATAAAATAATGTTTATATTTACATGTGATTTATCATACATTTTATACTAATTTAAAAATCCAAATATCTTCTTTCAAATTTAAGTTTCTAAACATAAGATGGTGGAAAAAATAAAAATAGAATATGCTCTCTAATATTAAGTACGATTATATATAAAGAATTTTTTATACTTCAATTTCAAATTGAAATAACTATAATATATAAATTTAAAATTTAAAAGAAAGATAATATTTTTGAAAACTTAATTAATTAAAATAATTTTACAAAAATTAGAAGTTCTGTTTCAACGCGGTCAAAAACTTTTTTAAATATAAATTAAGTTAAAAATATCAGGTTCAAGTTAGGTATAAAAATAATAATTTGGTATTGGATTAAAATACATACATATATATATATATATATATATATATATATATAAACCTGTTCTTGTCTAATCCATTATCATTCCTAAGTGAAAGTTTCAATGTGATATTCTCATTTAGTTTCCTTTCTTTTTTTGTTTGGGTTTTTTTTTTTAGTTTTTAACTTTTTTGGTTATTTTTAATTGTCTTTTTTAATATTTTTTAACTATGTTTGAAAAGATAAATTCCAAACGGTAAATTTGTATTTTATTTGTTATACAAGTTATGAGAATAAAATGTATACATTATCAACAATTGGTTGATAAATTTTTACTAATCATTTATTTTATTAAAAAAATTATAAATAAAATTATATTCATTAATTTATTAAATTAAATATTATTAACTACAAAAAAAAATTTGAACCTACAACAATGCACGGGGACATGACTAGTAAAACTAAAAAGCTAAAGCTAAGCAGTTCACTCGCAAAGAAGTGTGAAAAGGAACGCAAACCCACCAACATCATATATTTTTCTTAGGATGGTAAAGCTTGAAAGTGATTACATTTGGATTTAGGGGTTCATCAAATTCCAATAACGTGTTATTAGCCACGGAAGCCAACTCCTTTGATCTGCCACATCCTTCACAAACTTTAGGATATCTTTATTTCTTGGATAATCAGAAACATCAATTACGTTCTTTTGGTTGAAGCTTTACAAAATAAAGTTACAAGAATAATTTTGAGGTAATAGAAAAAGATGATATATATTATCTTAATAAAATTATTATTTAATATATTAATTGAAGAGATTAATTTAATGAAATTATTACGTTTATATATAATTAAAATGTATGACAAAAATAATATATAATTAAAATATAATTTATATTTAAAATAATAGTTTTATAAATATTATAATAAATTAAAATTATTAAATTAATTTTGAATTGAGTACTATATACATTTATTGAATGGGAACGAAATCAGATGAAGCTATAGAAGAGTCGAGAAGAGATCGATGTAAGCATAAAAGAATGAGTTGAGATCAGAACGAGTAGCACCTCAACCCGTACCACTGCCATATCTAGATGAGGTTGGCTTTGAATCTAATTAAAAATTGCAACCTCGGCCTCTCAGGGAATTCAGAAAAAGAAAAGTAATTACTACTAAAGGTTTTTCGCACAAAAAGAGAGACAAATAAATAAATAAATAAAGATTTTCTTGTTTTATAACTTTGCTTCAAGCGAAGAAATAGAGATGACATTATAGTAAGAGGTTCACACAGTTGACAGTTAAAGGTGAAAATTCTTTAGATACTTAAAATTATGTAAGGCATTAATGCAACTAAAAATGGAGGGAGGGAGAGATTGAGGGGCCTTTTGCCCTAACAAGAAACTCAAGCAACTTTACTCGCCTGCTTGAATAAATATCAAGGGGGAATGCTTCAATTTCTACACTATGATATTTAAATGAATTATACAAACAATTATTCCCCTTCCCAACCCATTTGTCGAGCTCTTTGCTCCCATAATGTTGTAACTTTCCTCTCCTTGATCAGCAAGGCCTCGGCCCGCTCTCTGGCCTCCTCACAGGTCTCTGTGGCTGCAATACATTTTTCTGCCTCCCTTTGGTACTGGGAAGCCACCCTTTTTGCTTCACCAATGGTGATGTTCATGTGGCGAGCATGCTCTTCAGCAACAGCCTCCTGCAACTTCAACTCCTCTGTCAAAAGGTCCACAAATTGCTTCTCCATCTCTTGCTTGAGATCAGGGTCATTGCTTCCACAATCTGTGTCACCATAATTCATATCATGCATACATGATTGTGGTTTCACCAGATGAATGGACAAAGTACACAACAGGAAGAAGAGCAATGATTAACTTGATAAAAACTAAAAAGATGAATATAAAGAAATATATCATAAAGTTAACCAATTTAAGTTGATAGAATAACTAACCTGTGACTGAGAGATTGGCCAACCCTGCAGAAGAATAACAAAAGCACAAAAAGGTAAATAAGTAATTCAAGAGTCGACCAGAAGTAATGAATACATTTACCAGACACAAGCACACTTACAAAATTTTACAAACATTGCCCCTGTAACTAGCACGAACACACAAAACAAGGAAAAAAGCAGTATATGGAGCTGCGGATTCTGAATGCGAGCTCATGATTACAAGGTAATATTGTCTAAACACAAAAGAAGCCATATAATATCAGGTGTGACCGAAAGAAAGAAAATAGTTCATGTAGTTATCTGATCAGGCTAACTGTAGCAAGTTCTCCCCTTCTTCTGAACACCAGTGTCAGACATTAGAATTATTAAAGTGGGGTTATCCCACATCTAATAAATATCTAATTTCTTGTAGTCTTATATTTAAGTTGAGCCCCTCCACATACTGCCAATTGGTTTTAAAATTGGATGCTTAATATGGTATTTTCCTTCTGTTGCCATTTCCAAATCTATCACGTGATGGGCTTCTTCCATTTCTGCCTACACATGATAAGGGTCTGTTAAAGTGATGTTATCCCATATGAAATATGTCTAATTTTCCTATAGTCTTCTATTCAAGTTAGGCTCCTTCACTTACTGCCAATTGGTTTTAAATTGGATGCTTAACAAGAACTTTGAAATTTTTTTACTTTGTGCTTGTTATTTTGTATCAATGCAGTTGATGAAGATAGAAGAAGCCCAAATGCAAGCCTCTTTACATGATCAATACCAAATTTGTTAATATTCTGGACAGTTGCTGATAAATTAAAAAGCAAGATCAATGGTGCAACAGCACCACAAACAATCAATGAAATTCCTGAATAATCAATTTCCATCATTCATGGACAACTCGTGTATTATCCTAATGTCATTCTTGAGTTTCAAAAGGATCATGTAATTCATTACTCTACACAAGCTCAAAAACACAGCTAGACAAAGTATAACAAATTTCCACAAAGGGATCCATATTAAATGCAACCACATCTGAGTTAAATCCATAAAGGATCAAGGCAGGAAAAGAAAATCTTCATTCTGAGGTGTTTAAGAAAGAGACTATTTTATAAAGTCAACATGCTGTGATATTTCAATAGTCCTTCCAGACATGTAGAGAGATCATTTCAGTGCCCTCCAAGTAGAACTCAATAAGATTATAGTTTAAATCTCCCTACAGCAAGAAGCACCAAAATCACAAAGAAGAAGGAAATAATAGTTCTTTCAAGCGATGATATCTTATTGCAAGGTTTGTTGACCTTAAAATCCAGAAAGGTCATCACCTAACTTAACTTACTTGTTGGTCATACGCATCAGAAATGGACCTAGAAGAGTCGCTATTCATTCAAGTTTTACTAATAGAGTCATTGTGCACATAAGGAAGGGGGTACAAGACAGGGACAAAGCATAGAGCTCGGGTTTCACAGTTAGTTAGCAATGACAACAAAATCAGTGCCTGTAAATTCCTCAACCCAATATATGATTAAACAAGCACAAATCTGAATTCAATTTGGTTTTACTTAATTACATCCTGTTGCATGTCAACGGCTAAGCAAATTGATACTCCAAAACTAGCAGCCGCAATAGATCAAAATCTCAAATAAAAGAAGCAGGAATTTGAGGACATTACATTCCCAAAGCTAAAAATGCAAAATTAGCAACAACAGCAGATCAAGACCCTAAATTTCACAAATGGGTATTCTTAAACGAAGTCTTAATAAACAAACAACCAATCAAAATAAAAAATTTGATGACAACCCAGAATCACAAAAAGAAAAAAGATGAAATTTGATTACAAATAAAATGACCCAAAATAAGAAAGGAGGGATACCAGGGACAATCTTGAGAAGGGAAAGAGGAGGAGGGCAATCACAGATGCAAGGAGGACAAGAGGATTTGGAATCACCCAATCTGAGAGTTTTCTTGAATCTCCAATAAAGAGCAGGTCCACACACTACCAATGCTGAAACTACTGCAAATGTTACTAGGCATAACCTAAAGCAAGTACCTGATCGCCGTGACATGTTTGTATCTCTCTTTAGCTCTTTTCTCCTAGATTCTCTTTCTCTCTCTATTTACTCTGCATTTATGGAATAGTGAGATCTAACAAGGTATTCATTAATTGATGGCTGTGAATATGACTGATGAATCTACAGCTTCAAATGTCATTTTAATGTATTTTATCCTCATATTTTTTTAATTCTACTTTTGGTTTTTGAAGAAGTCAGTGTCAGCAGGCCAAATTTCATCCCACTTCTTCAAATTCTAAAGGCTGTGGTGGATTCACGGTCACAAAGAAAGCTATCCAGGCCCAACAACAAAATCCAAGGAAGTGCTTAAAAATATTATAGGTTAATGTTAGGAACAATCTTAAATTATACTAAAATTATATTTAAAAATAATATAGTATTATATAATTCAATTAAATTTATTATAAATTAAAAATCGTTTAATTATCCTCAATTTTTGTAAAATTATTGTCTCTTTCTTAGCAGTCAAAGTCCTTTCAGTTTTGGGCTTGGGTAATGGGTTTTTTCGTTTTATTTTATTTTTATATAAAAAACAGAAAACACTTGTACACGCTGTAACTCTAAAAATAAATTTTCTCCCCTCTAGGCTGTAGAATTAGAAATACTCGTGGCGTGTGGGTAGGCAATGGAAAAGTTGGAATGGAAATATTCCATATAGGTTATCTTATATATATTTTTTCAAGATTGAGTGGACATAGCATGGTCATATAAATGGCCAAAATTTCTACATAAGCCTAAGGGTGAACCTAAATTAGATGACACATAAAGCTTCTGGGAAGAAGAGTTTCAAAACATCGATTGATTCAAATTGCTAACGTTTTACATCAAAACTTCTGTCATCCTTAATTTCTACATGTCTGAGATATGCATAATACTCATTTAATCACTTTTGGATGATCTCAACTTCTTGTATCCTCTGTTCAATAGCCAGTCAGGATCGTCTTTTGTTGCAAACCGTAAACCAACATGGTGGGCTCCTAATACAGAACAATGGGAGAATTTCTTAAAAAGTTCGTAACAATTGACAAATATGTCAAAAAAAACAAAAAAAAATGAAATGCTTTGTCATAATTTAGATAACTTTTTATGTGACAAGAGCAATGATACTGGCAGATATATTTTTCAGCATGCTGTATAATTCAAACCATAAATCAGTTTCTTTATGAAAAATTGATGTCAATTTGGCTCAAGGTACAGGATAATCTGTCACCTCGTAGTCGGCGTATGATCTGTTTAATGAAGCAGAAGAAAGAAAGTACTAAAAGGAGAACAACCTACCCTCCTATGCTTCATGGATCCCGCATTCCATTGGAAAATATGATATTGCTACCAAATCTATTCAATACTTTCTGAATTCTCTGCACAGGAAAGAGAAATTAATAAGTTCAAATATTCTCTCAAGTAATAGAACAGACAGATTTATCTACATTTTCATGAATGGAATCTTTAGCTTTGGATTCTTGCTTGTTTGATCAAAGACTGATAGGCAGCTCCAGAGAAAAATGCAGGAAATGAATTGGCTGGTGTAGTTAGTGGAAGTGATGAAGAATAGAAAGAAAAGAGATCGGCAACCAGCCACTGTCTCACAGCCACAGGAAGCAAATTGCTGGTTCTGGGCTGCTACTTCCTTGGCTTCAATGGCTTAAGCTTTTTGTAAGTTAGAACAGTCGGGGAAGGAAAATTTTCAACAGATGAGTTCATGATACTCTGTACAAAAAGGGTTATGGACCATGAACCGTGCTAGACCTTTTTGTGTTGAACACCTCTAATTTGTTAGCTAGCTGCCAACTGCCAGCTGGGGCTAAGAATGTCAGATTAGCAGCTGACTGGAGAAAAAATTGTCTTAAAAAAGCGTCAACCAGATCATTAAGAAACCGATACTAGAAAATATTATTGAAGTTCTAATTCTGGTGATGTGATACCGAAATCATAATGCAGACTCAGGAAAGGCCAAGAAGAGGATGTCAATTTCCAAATTAAGTAGGGGATCCATCACACTTAATGCACAAAAAAGCTTACACAAATTATGGCCAATGAAATTTGTGACGCTATAAAATCCATCAGTATTCAGCAAATGCAACATATTGGGGAGATGAAGCATGGCAATTATAAATCCCACTGTTTTAGACTTTTAGAGAAGTTGGCGGCTTGATTATCAAAGACAGAAAATAGTTGGTAGTATCAGCTTTGACATGACCACTGCAAAGGTGATGCTTGTCCGGTGAGATTTTTGTCAAAAAACAGAAATAAAGTGGTAAGATAAAGAATTAAAGACTGACTGAAGTGTATCTCAGTTATAATTAAAAATTAAACCCCATATAAGAAACAGATTTTCTTTCTCCAGCTAAATAAGAGAAAATTTTGAAATATGGCAAGAACAACCATTATTTCTCCTACTACAATTTGTTTTCAGTAAACTCAAATTCAACTAATGATTTTTTTAGTTGGATGAGATATCAATTTAACTTTCTTGTATCTAAGAGCTTCAACTTGGGGATTATAAAGGTTAAACTTGTCCATTTACCAACCTATTTGACTTACAATAGTTATTCTTTAAAGTGAAGGAAGATCTTAGTTCACTTGGCCACTCACCTTCATTTCTTTCCATCCAATGAAATGGAAATATAAATGCAACACATTATTAACACAGCTTGTCTTTTGTTATAGGACCCATCCCATCAATAACTGTTTGAAAGCATTATTGTTCAATTATTATGAAATTTCTTTATCGATTTCAACTATCCTTCTCATTAATCTATTGTTCACATCAGTTGGCAATAGAATTTAGGGAATTTTATTTATATCTCATTTAATATTATATATATTTCATTTTAATATATATCTCAAATTTAAAATTAAATTTTTTCATCTTTGTTAAACACACTCCATCCCTCATTTTTTATCTTTTATTTTTACCCTTCCTCTCTTTTTCTTTCTTCACTTATTGAAATTAAGTTTTTCATAAATGAATATCCGAAAAGTTTGAAACTTTTTAAAAATAGATATCTAAAAATTCTTAAAACTTATCAGATATTCATTTTTTAAAGGTCTCAGAATTTTTTGGATATTTATTTTCAAAAAGACTCAATTTTTCTTGGATATCTATTTTCGAAAATTCTTGAGTTTTCTTGAAAATAGATATCCAAAAAGATATGAGGCTTCTGAATATTTATATTCGAGAAGCTCAAAATTTTTTATTTTTTAGGCTTAAGACAAATCTGTCAATAAGAATCTCTAATCTTTTAATCACCATGTACTACCCATTCAATGATGTTTACAATATTTTTACAATTATGATAGATATGCATATGAAAAGAATTGCTAAGTGTAAAGAGGTACTTGTGCAAATTGATTATTACACCATGTGCAATGAAATGTGACTATCTCATCACACATGGTACAATAACCATTTGCATGAGCGCTATTTGTAATTAGCTATTATTTTCAAATGCAAATTTATTATTAGAATTGGACAAATGTTACGAACATTATTTATTGAGCAGTGTTTGACTAAAAGATTAAAAATTTTTACTACCAATTTTAAATATTTTATATGTTGGAGCTTGATCATCCTACGCTTACAATATAAAAAACAAACTAACAAATTTGATAGTATTTAATTTTTCGACCACCAGACCTTATTATCAAATTTGTTAGTCTATTAATGATATTTTTCAATGACTCAAATATTTGAGATCTTGATTTTCTTGTTATCAAGAGTTTATAATTAAATATATATTTTTAAAAAAATTACATATTCTTAAAATCAGATTTTCAAAAGTTATAATGTATTTCCTGAAATCCATTTCCAAAAAAGTAATATAAGTCTCAAAAATATATTTTCAAGAGGTATGTTTTGTTCTCAATAATCCATTTTTGAAAATTATGTTGCTTTTATCAAAAATAAATTTTCAAAAATATAATATAATTCTCAAAATTTTATTTTCAAAAAATATGAGATAACTTTTAAATGCATAAGTTATTAAGGATTTTTTATTATTTATTCAAAATTAAAATTAACATTTAATATGTGAGCAGTTTTTTAAAAAAATTTTGAAGGTATTTAAAAAAAAAATTATATGGTGTATTTAGAACACCCCTAGGATTTGTAGTCGACCTGGATAGACATGGATGTCAGATTAGCAAGCACAGGTCGAAAATGAATCTAAATCTTTTCTGGCAATTGCTATTCACTCCCTTGTCTAGCAATATTATAATTAGGTATGTAATCAATCAAGTTTATAATTAGGTATGTAATCAAGTTAGCAGGCCCAGGCCAAAAATGAATCTAAATCTTTTCTGGCAATTGCTATACACTTCCTTGTCTAGTAATATTATAATTTGGTATGTAATCGATCGAGTTTGAGTCAATATAATCTTAAACTTGAGCTCGAGCTAGATTCGAAATTCAAGTCTCGAAACTTAGATTAACAGCCCAGGCCGAAAATGAATCTAAATCTTTTTTGGCAATTGCTATACACTTCCTTGTGTAGCAATATTATAAATAGGGTATGTAATCGATCGAGTTTGAGTTGATACAGTATTAAGTTGAGCTCAAGCTAGATTCGAAATTCAAGTCTCAAAACTTAGCTCGAACATGATTAAGTTTTATTTTTCTAACTCGAGTTCGATTCGAGATAGAAATCGAGCTACTCAAGCTCGTTCGATTAGACGCGATTAATATATAAAAATAAGCTCAATTCTTATATTCGACAAAAGCTCGATTATTTGCACTTAAACTCGAGTTTGAGTTCGAGATATTTTATTAATTAAAATAATTAAAATATATTTAAATATAAAAACTCGATTATGCTTGTGAGTTACTCAAGCCAGGCATAACAATGCTCGAACTCAACTCGATCGATTAGTCAAGCTACTTGAACTTGACTCGATAATAATCGAGCCGAATTTAAATTTTATTCGAATCAAACCCGAATAGCTTACGAATACTAATATATCACTTACACCCCTAATTATAATAATTTATCTAAACAATCACACTCAAAATCAATTCAATTATAAAATTTAGTAAATAATTATAAATAATATTTTAAAATTTGTTAATAATAAAATTAGATTATGAATATAACAAAATTTATTTATATTTAATCTAATCATATATATCATATATATTATATTATAACATACATAGTTACTTGATAAAATTTGCTGACATGGACATTTACGTGGAATGTTTCATTTTTTGAGACGTAATAAAATTCTTAAAATTTCTCTTTAAAATAACACATAAGATATTTACTAATTTTAAATTATTTATCAAAAAGATATATTTCAAAAACTATTTAATTATCTAAAATTTTAAATTATAAATAAAAAATTAATTTAAATTTTAATGAAATTTTTATCCCTATATCACTTCATCTCAATTTAAAACTAATTTTTAAGTAATTTAAAACCAAATCCAAATGGAAAGTAATTTAAGTAATTCTTCCTCGGAAGCATCATTTTTCTTCATCCTTTAAACTCAGAAGCCTCTTTAACTATTCTTCAACTGAAACTTTTAATGGCATGCTGTGTTTCTTTAAGCTTCTTAGTTCCTCTCTATTCTTTTTAAAACCCATTCAAGGTAACTCCCTCTCGAAACCCCAAACCTCTTTGTTTCCTCAAAATTATTTTCCTTGAAGAATTGTTGTAAAAATAAAAGTCTTATTTGCTTTGTTAAATGTTTGCAGCGCATGTAGCTGACCATCATATCCCATAGCAAGAAGAGATGGATTAGGAATAAAATACGTCCCATATGGCATATAACCATAAGTTTGTTGGTACATGTAAGAGCCATTATCACTATAAAAATCATGTCAATAAACATTAAAATCAAATACATACTCAATCTAACATACAATCGGTGTAGATCACAAAGCAAACCAGCACAAAAATTTTAAATCCAAAATCCTTCAAAATGAAAATGTTAACAAGATCATTCGATTAACCCATAGTCACCAAATAAAACATTAGCAACACATTGGCCTTCAATCTTTAAAAGTCAAGTAGCTACAAATGCAGCAATTGATGAAAGATAGGGTTGTATAACAATCGATTGGCCAAAAATGATCACAACAACACATTTCAATTTAAGTCTGCATTGATCAAGTGGCTGATAATCTTGTTGTTTTTAATGGAAAGACTCCAATTCAAGTTTACCTAGATTTTTGTGAGAGCTTTAAATTTGCATTCTCACCTTTCATTGGTTCTACAATCACGATAAAAGGTTTTGCCTTCAAATAACTTGGTCAAATAAGCCAATGTCTTAGATCCTCTTTTGGTGTACTGATGCTAATGGCTTATATATTGTGATTTTTCAGGAAATCTCAATAGGTTTGGGACCAGATGGCAAGCTCCGTTATCCTTTTTCGCCATAAGCCTGCCAAAAGTGGCATAGTTACTGGAGTTTAGGAGTTCCAATGTTATGACCTCAACATGCTTAATATTCTTAAGCAAGGTGCTAAAGCAAATGAAAATTCATTTTGGGGACTAGATGGTCCACATGATGCACCCACTTACGATCAGTCACCTAACTCAAATGGCTTATTCAAGGATCACAGTGGATTATGAGAAAGTCTTTATGGTGACTTCTTTTTTTTTAGGTACTCAAGCCAACTTATATCTTATGGAGATCGTCTCATCTCTCTTAAAAATTTACAAAAGTTTAAACTTCTTTTATATAAACAATATCATTTATAATATATTATATATAAATTATCATTTAATTGTAACTTAGCATTTATAAAAATATGATTATATATTAGATCAATAATTAAAAATAAATTTAAAATTATGAAAAATTTAATAAAAAATCCCATACATTGTACGGGTTAAAAAAACTAGTATATATTATATTACAACATATAAAATTACATTATCAAAATTGCTTATGTGGATACCTAAGTGGATAATCTTTTTTAATGACACATAGGATAATATTTATATTATTTTATTTATCAAATAAAATTTTTTAATAAATTATTTAAATTGAATATTTTGGATAATTATTTAAATTAAAATCAATATCTATCTAATATTGAAATTTTTGCATAAGATTTGAATTTAAATATATTAAATCATAATTTATCTTTTTTTGTTATATTTAATGACAGTTCCAAATATATATACTTAATAAAATTTTATTTTCTATCAAATAATTATATTTAATAAACTATTTAAATTTAATATTTTTAGATAATTATTTAAATTCAAATCAAAATCTACCAAAAATTGAAAATTACTTAATAGATTATTTAAATTTAAAACTTTTAGATAAGTTAATGAATTATTAACTAGAAAGCATGTGTTTTTAAAGTAATAAAAGCTTATATCTTTATATGAAAATATGAGATATTTGAATGTTAATAAAAAAGTTAGATAAAAATATGTTTTTACTTTGAAAACAAATATAATGTTTTATTTGTATTCTAATTCAATTATTTGTGTATTTTATATTTGATTACTTTATTTGTTTCTCTTTAGTCCATAATTTTTTTTTATTTTGCTTAGATTGATTATAATTAACTTTTTGTATTATATATTTTTTTGTTTTATTCATTTCTTCAATTTTTTATTCTCTGTTAATTTATTAACATATTTACTTTTATTATTATATATATTTAATCTTGATAAATTAATATGTAAATTTATATTCTCTATTTTCTTTTGCTATACATTTTATTATTGAATTTTTTTTATCTACAATGGATGATATGAGAAGAATGATGATCACTATCATATCTAACTAAAAAAAAAATACTATTAATTATGTTTAAAATGATTAAAAATAAAAAAATATTTCAAAAAAAAGTGTTTAAACATAACATAAAGAATTATTATTTCCCTTTTCTGTAAAAAAAAATAGCTTTATTTTGTTGACATATATAGAAATAATTGTTAGCCCAATATATTTGTGTAATAATTATTTGAAATATGTCAAAAATAAGAATTAATAAAAAGAAAATGATTATAATAAAATTAATAATTGTGATTTGTTGTTCAATCAAATACATATATATGTATACAAACACACACAACTTAATCAACATTATAATAAAAACAATTATTAATTTTAACTATTTAAATATTGATTCTTGATTTTTTATCAAAAAAGAAAAAAGCAGTAAAAAAATTTTTAGTATTTAGCAAATAAATTGAGGAAAATATTTTTAATGAAAAAAATTTTTATAATTCTTGAAAATTTACAATAGTTTAGACTTCTTTTATATGAATAATATCATTTATAATATATTATGTATAATTTATCATTTAATTGTAACTTAATATTTATAAAATATGATTATATATTAGATAAATAATTAAAAAATGAATTTAAAATTATGAAAAATTTAATTAAAAAATCCCGTACATCATATGGGTTAAAAAAACTAGTTTGTTTATAAAACAAATAAATATTCTACGAATTAAAAAATCATATTATCAACTCCTTTTAGATGCTATCTCAATGTAATCACCTAATTTGATTTTCAAATCTACCTTGAACTTTGAAATGCTATTTTCATATATGATTGATAAACTATGAAACACAATTTTCATTCAAATTAATTTTCTTGATAAGATAGATTAAAGAAGAAAAAGAAATCCCAACTCGCCACATTACTCCAACCGTTCCCATAAACAGCGTCAAAAGCTTGCAAAAGAATCAGGCAGTTTGATTTACTCAAAAACCATTCAAATTTACAGATGTTAAGAGAGTGATTCTTCCACGCCTCACTTAAGAATCTCTGCAGCACCAGAAATTTCTCTATATGCTGAAACCTGCCTAAAACCTGACCAAAATCTCTGGTAAAAATTTGTTAAAAAAAGGAAATGTTAGTAGTGAAGAATCTCGATGTCAAAAGTACATGGGATGATGGTATGAGATAGCTTAAAGATGGAATGACACAAGGGCTGCATATGCTTTAAATGAAGATGGAGCTGTGAACCCGCTGAATGATACTTGGTCCGATGGCAATTAGACAACATACATTGAGGGCAGTGCCTACAAGGCTGAACCCCGAAGCAATGAGGCCAAGCTCAAAGTTAAATTCTTTGTAGCTCCTTTCTAGGCTATTGTTCCAGTTGTTGCAGATTATAGGGTTTTAGATACAAGTGATGATTAAATTACAAGTATGCTTTGGTTGGCCAGCCTATCAGGCAGTATCTTTGGGTATTATGCTTTTACGACAGTACGTACGCTCTTTCCTATAGGAAGATATTTAAAGTTTCAAATATTGTTTGATTGCAAGATAAGTAAACCATTTGAATCTTTCCCATAGGAAGATAAGCTGAAATTGACTAATTGGACTGTTCTTACCATTTTTTTCAGTCCATTATTTTCCTTTTCTTCCTCTTTAAGTTTGCTTCTTTTCAATCTCACTATTATCAGAAAACTCACATGAACCAAAACTGTTCCCACTTCCCATAAGCGGGCGAGAAGCTTCCATGCGCATCTGGTAGTTTCATAGGGACATACGTACATATGTAAGGTCCTTAGGCCTCCACGTTTCACTTAAGAATTTCCATTGCAACGCTCTAAATAAGTTTCCTATATTACCTTGTCAATAATTTATAAAAAATTAGTTTGCATTTATGTGAGGACTCTCCATAGGCAATTTACTTATTAAGATTTTTGTTGAAAGATTTTTGGACCAAAAAAGATATTTAAATAAATTATTTATTGATTTTAAAAAAAGTATATGATAAAATTTTTTAAAAAATATTTTGATGGCTCTTAACGAATAAATGAATTTCTTAAAAGAACATTAACATAATCAAATATATTTACGAAGGAATTATATCAAATGTAAAGACATTTGATGACGTCCCTGATAACTTTCTCATTGTTTGAAAATTACTTAAAATCTCAACACTAAATCTTTTTTTTTCTTACTAGTTATAGACACACTCATAAAATATATTTAAGATAAAGTGTCATGCTGTATGTTATTTGTTGATGATATAATCTTAGTTACTGAAACTAATAATAATTTTAATGAGAAATTAAAATTATAAAGATATACACTGAAGTTTCAAGATTTTAAATTAAATAGATCTAAAACTAAATATATAAAATATATGCTTAATAATCATAAAGAAATAAGTATTACTGTGATTAAATTGGATGGTGATATAATATCGATGAGTAATCATTTTTTATATTTAAGATTAATTATTTAAAGTGATACTAAAATAAAAAATGATGTAAATCATAAAATTTAAACAAGATAAATTAGATGACGAAATACATTAGATATATATAAAGTTAAAGGCAAAATTATATAAAACAACTATAAGTCCTATATTACTATATGAAACTAAGTGTTAAACCCTTAAGAAACAATATGAAAGGAAAATTAATGTAGTTAAAATGAAGATACTTAAATAGATGTTTAGTAAGAATATAAGAAACAAAATAAAAATTAAAGGTAATCCCATTAAAGAAAAAATGACAATGAATCGTTTGAGATGATATAGACATAAAACATAAACTTATCTGTGCATTAATAAAATAAAAAAAAATAAATAAGAGTTCAAAATATCTAGAAGTAGATTACGAAAAATGTAAATATAAATAATAAAAAATAATATGAAGATTAAAGAAATAAATGAAAAAATTATTTCTAATAAAAATGAATGACACAAAACAGTTCAAAATTATGACTTAATATAATTATTTAAAATTTCATATAACTGACTCTAAAATTATGGGACATAAAAGTTAATTTATTATTGTTTTTGTATTTTGTCAAGAATCAAAAGAAAGCGGATTATGAACTATCTTAAACCCCGACCAAAATCTCCCTAACTTCAATTTTCACTCATTCGTAGAGTTATAATATCCATCATTTCGACCCTGCAGGCCATCCTGGTAATACTATATCTTTATATAGTGTACCCCAAGACCTCATCAAACAAAACAATGTCGCCTAATCCCGTAATATCCAGACATCATTGGATATAATGTTCGATGGAAAAGAAAAAATGGGTTCGAGCAAACAAGGCAAGATGAATTATTATTATATTATCATAACAGAAGAATCGCATGCATCCAGAGAAACAAGAAACAAAATCTACTATTTGTCAGAATACACCCTACAAGTGATTATAGTGTCATTAAAAAAATTCTTTTTGTGAACTTTTGGTTTGCCTTCCCTTTTCATCCCAAAGAAACAAGCCCAGAAAGAGAGCCCCGAAATTTTAGTCACCATATAATAAAATTACAGTCACCATCAGCTTCAGAGGCTAAAACAAGTGAATACCATCGCAGCATAGCTGCTTTCTCTACAAGTTTACAGTATGGTACAACATTGATTGGTTTTCTTAGCCTACTTGTAGAGCATCTGTTTCAATAACCCAAATTAGGTTTGATGTTAGCAACAATATATGGCCGTTGTTCAATTGAGAATTCGGATGATAATGACAAAATGTGATAAAATGGGCGGATAAGTGTAAAATTGTCACAGGCCCACCATGTTCAGGACCATTTGAAGACAAAATATGAGTATGCTGACTAGCCATTATAATATCAATTTACCGTGGAGTAAAGACAACAGAAAGTTCTAAAAGCACACAAAAGAAAACAGGGTGAGGAGACGAAGAAAAAGTAACACTAGAAAGGCCAACTACTAATAACAATGATAAACAGGAAAGAAAAACAGGCCTTACAAGGTACGGTTAGATGCATATATAAATTGGTGAAATCATACAGGATTTACATTAAGTCTTGCACATCTACCTGAGATGACGCACTCAGGTCCAAACTCTTTTCAACTAAACTATCCAGCCTCACACCTCGTTCAAGCACACTTTCAATAGTTTTATGCTGCATCAAAGAAAAAACCATTTCAATGAATGAGAGAAGAATTAATAATCCATCAAATGCTAAAACAAACTTAATTCTTTCAACATTTCATCTTCAAGTTACATTTTAAACAAGAAATGAAGAAAATACAAGGATTGAATTCAGCATAACTAACATAGCTTGCAAATATTCCTTTAAAATCCTCAAGTTGAAAAAACAGAGAGAAAATAAACAGATGGCCCTCATTAACTGCTTGGAGTGCCAAACATATCAATCTATGACACAATCTGTTGATGGATCTGTAATCAATTCCACAAGGAATTGCTGCCAACCATTAGCTATTTCGCAAGTATGAATTAATTAAAACAAACCATATACAAAGAATGGAGCCTAAATTCACTTGAGTTGGCAGTAACCATAATAGACCTTTTCCTCTTTTCTAAATAGCCACCTGGCAGTTGATAATGATATGACCTGAATTTGAATATTTTGGCCTGTTTTCCTATAATGTGGAAAAGAAAATTCGCTAATCGCACAAACTTTTCATTGGGATTCAGTCCAAATCACAGTCTCATTTTCTTGTTTCTGAATGGGTTTCGTCAATTTTTTATTCATTGTTTTAGGTTTATGCTCTACTTCGAGTAAAGATCAGCCAGATTTTTATTTGCACATATAGGACAAATGACCCAATACCATGTCTTTGTCACAATGATTTCACAACATCTTTCTTTCCCCTCAATGACAATAGGCTATAAGTATAGCATCAACAAACAAACTTTCTCACTTTTCCAGCCATTTTCCTGACAATAGAATATGAAACAGGAACAGTTTAAGAAACAAATAGACTTGCAAATTGTACTCGTATCATCCAACTGGAAAGGCACAAAACCAGTTTCACTCCTAGTTATACAAAATTCATGATGACCTTAACTAGTTTTCTATTTATAAACAAATCTTTCAATCCATGAATGTTATCACTGTTTGCCAGCATTAAAGCGAAAAAAATTTCAATCTAAAGCATCTATTTTGCCTGTTACACAGTCAACAGTCAACAGTCAACCAAAGTATGAGTTGTCAACAAAATGATAATTTGAAGCTGAAGATTGCATGATATGATAGCTGAAAGCTAAAGGGAAGACACATATAAATACTTACAAGGATGATTTTAGTTTCATCCAACTCCCTCTGAATTTTCAACAATTTATCCGCCTCTGCAGGGTCCTGAAGATGGAAAGAGGATTAGAAAAAGATTTTCAAATATAACTCCCCTAAAGCTCCAATAATATCCTTTAAAAATAGCTTCTGAGATGAATTTGAAAAGTATAATTCCACATCATGCATTAAAACTACAGCATACATGTATGACAAAGAAAACAGATACCTGAAATTTGGTCAAAGCTTCATTCAAATAGGGTCAAGGTTGAGTGCCATCAGCTTGGATGGTTCTCCACAAATCCTCAAAAATTTTCTGATATTCATCTAGCACCTGACAAACATGATCATTAATATTAATTTGGCTCTTGAATTATATTATTTTAACAATTTGATAAATATAGAAAAAAATTTACGATTAGGTATTCAAACTTTGTTCCTGTCAAGCATTTTGCATCAATGACTAACACTGTTAGTCAAACTATTGATGTGGCAAATACCGAACAATAAAAATGTGCCATGTCTCATGATATTATTGGTTGTTTTTTGGCCACATCAGCTTACCATTAATAGAATTAGTGTGTGGGATAAAATACTTGATGAAAACAAAGTTTGGGTATCTAATCGTGAATTTTTTTTCTATAGGTACCAAATCGTGAAAAGTGGTATAATTCAGGAGCTAAATCACACATTAACCCTTTGAAATTTATCAAAGAAACCAAAGGATACACAAACTAACAGATAAATTTCACAACATCAAAGCAAAGAACAACGAAAAAGAGATGCATAACAAATGTCATGATATGAACCACAGACTCTTGACATCATCTTACACTCTTTAAGGCATCATATAACATACACTCACACTCAACATCTTCCTCCACCCATCCATCTAGTTATCACTATCAGATGCAAAGAGAAGGGCAAGAGAACCTCTATATACCTATCCACAATACTAAAAAGATAACACCATATCCAACATATGTGCCATGCAACACGCATAAACATGAGTAAGACAAGTGAACATCAAACAAAGACTAATTGTATTTAGAAGGAAAATTTTAACTTCTATTGACACTTTATGTGTAATTTCTTGAAACATAGCAGATCATACCAAAGAGGAGCAAGAACCCTGTAAATTTATACTTATATTACTCAATACAACCAATGCAAAACACCATATATTGCAGTCAATAAGATTGGATGGCATTGAATCATAAAGCAAACCATGAAACAGAGAGAAATTGAGCTGCATTTTTTTTCGTTACCTGGTTGAGAAGCGAAAAAGCACTTCGAACAGGATAGTGATCATCCATAAATCCCAAGGAACAAAGTCCATTTCTGTTTTAAGCATGTACCTTGTACTCTACATTAACATCACCAAACAACAAAATTTGAAATTTCTCATACTCTCATCATAATCTCAAACCTAAAATAGAAACGAAATCCAAAAAAAAATAAAATAAAAGGATCACCTACAGATACAAGGTCAAATCTTAATTAATTGAGTGGAAACAAAACCGAATTATGATTTCTCTTTTACTACTAAAATCACATTTTGGAACAGATTAAAAAAATTCACAATTAGATAGAAGAGATAATACAAAAGATCCAAACACGATGTTATTAATCAAATCACCACCGATATCAATAATCAACAAAAGGAATACTATCATATGACACAAAACTAAGAAAGTTAAATCGTGTTGAACTGGAATGGAAAACAATTGGAAAAAGCTGACGGACCTTCGTTCTGGACGGACTGGCTCTGACCGGGAGGGGTCCGCTTGGCGACGGTTCGAGAAACAAAGACGATAAACTCCTTGACGGTTGACCTTTGGAAGTAACGGAAATGGGTCACATCGGATGCGTTCGCTAAGATTATCGGATCGGATCCTTCCGGGTTGCACTTTAACACCACTAACGACGTGATCTTCATCTTTGTCTCTCAATTTTCCCTCCCAAAAAATAAAATAATAATAAATTTAATTTCTTTCTTTTTTCTTTGTTTGGTTTCGGGTGTAACAGTTTGTGATTCTTGAGAGGAAAGGGCAGAGAGAGCGGGAAATATGAATCTGATGAATTCGAGGCTTTTATTCGTTTCTTTGCCATCGCTTGGCTGTCGGTTACAAGAACTTTGATAGATCAGGACCGTTAATCTGTTTGGTCACAGCCGAATCTCGTGTTATGGCCGATAGATTTTTCATAATTGTACTTTTTAAGCTGGACCATTACGATCCAGTTAAAACCCAATTTATTTAAGAAACTTGGGCTTAGTCGGCCCGTTTGGATAGTGATATCCCAATAAAAGATTTATAAGGAATTTTGGTTTTCTTTTATAGATAAGAAAAGGAAATGAATAAAACTAGTTCGTTTAGAGCTTAACAGGCCAAGACCACTACTGGATTCTTAGCTTTAGAGATTAAAGTTTAAATTATGATAATTTCAAGTATAAAAATTTTTAATGATTATTTGATTAATTTTAAAATAATAAAAATCAAATTCCTATAAATAAATTACAAAATTCATAATTATTAATCATTATTAAAAATAAATTTGATATGAGGGAAGAAAAAAAGTTTATTTTCAAATAATAATAATAATAATAATAATAATAAAGAGAAAGCATAATAAATTTAAATTTTTTTAAAAAAAATTGATATTTTTAATTCAACAAGAATCAGATTCTAAAGATTTCAAGTTGTTATTTATGGGTAACGGATGAGAAATAACTACAGTTTTTAAGAAATTCTTTGTTAATATTTTAAATGAAAAAAATCCAACGTAGCGTATGTTATATTTACTTTTTAATTCAAAATATTTCTTTTTTTTTTATCAAACAAAAATTTTAAAATGAGGGCATTTTAAAATAAATCATTTTAAAATATTAGTATTTTTGTAATTGTGTTGTTTGGATAAATTTTTTTTTTTTAAATAATCTATTTAAATTTGATAAAATAAAACTAAAATACATACATATATATATATATATATCTAATATAATATGGGTATCATTTTATTTGTAAAAATGTATAGATATTATTAATAAGAGTTAGTATTTGATATACTATATATAAAATTTTAATTACACAAGTAAAATTAAGAGGATAGCATTTTTTTATTTTTTAATTAAATTTTTTATTTTTTAAATATATCTTAAAAGATATTTGTTATCATCTTAATCCTACTTATATAATAAAAAATTTATATTGATAATGTATAAAATACTAACTCTATTAATAATATAAAAAATAAAAAATAATTAGCTAAAAAATAAATAAATATATATTAAAATTAAATAAAATGATATATATTTTTAGTTTTATATTTTAGGGTAACTTATGTAGCGTGAAAAGAGATTTAGAGAAAATTTGAAAAATCACCATTTTAATGGAATTTCAATAGAGAATTTGAGGTGATCAAATTTTTTTTTTGAAATTCCTCTTAAATTTTGAAACTCAATCTTATTTTTATTTAAATAAGTAAATTCATTTTTGAATTTTTAAAAACAAAATGAAATATTTCCTCCAAATGTCTTATCCAAGAATAATCTTATATATCTTCTTGAATTCTACACACTCTTACACACACATAAATATATAATAATTTTTTTATATTTTAAATTGTCAATAATTAAATTTTAATAATTAAAATTAAAAATTCAATACTCTACTACAAATTACACAAGTGTTGACCTCTCTCTCTCTATATATATATTTATATATGTATATAACACTTTTATTATATATTTATCAAGTGTTAATTCTTAATTAGTTGTCCATGAAATTTCTTTTTCTCACTTATAGTTTTAAACAATTAAAAGGTTTAAAAACTTGTTATCTTATAACTTGATGCTTAACCCATGCAACCACCTTTAAAAAAATTACATTCGATAAATTTATGATTCAAATCTCATTATCTTCAATTTTTTTTTTAACTTTAGACTATGATTCCTTTCTTTAAAAAAAAAAAAAAGAGCTTGTTATCATACAAATTATTACAAACTATATGATGTTAATCCTTATTAAAAGGCAATGGAGTAAAAGAAACCATAAATAAAAATTTAATAATCACTTAAACTTTGATATTTTAATGTAATTAATTAAGTCTTGAACTTTTTATTTGAATTAATTAAATCTTTAAACATTTATTTTTATCTAATCAAATCTTTAAAACATCTATTTTCACCTAAATTAAAACTCTTAATTAGATGAAAATTGATGTTAATGATTAATCAATTTTTGTTTAACAAGAGCTCAATAGATGAAAAAAGATACTCAAAAACTTAATTGATTCTAATAAAATAATAAGAATTTGAATGATTATTAAATTTTTATTGGAAAGTTTTTTTTTAACCTTCTAGCTTTATTAAAAATTAATCACCATACTTAAATCAATTAACATAAATAGTTGAGTGAGTTCCAATTCTTCCCTTTTGTCAAAAATACATTGATCTTCTAATCTATCTAACCCTATATATATATATATATATATATAAGACAAAACTGCTTAAAAGAAACCATAATCAAGGTTTGATAAAGGCAGCAGCTGGGAGTTTTAAAAACCGGTTAAGCCGTTAGATTTTTGAGTTGTTCTTTCCCGCTTAAGTAATTTGTTGTCCATAAAAACAGGAACAAGAATAGCAAATAACTATGAGCCCCTTTTAATATAAAAGGTTAAAAAAACCAAAAAAAAAAAAAAAAAAAAAAAACTGGTCTTTCAGTTAAATAAATTCTGACCAGCTATTAATGCGAAAAAATTGTGGGGAGTTATCATAAGAAAACTTTAAACCAGTTAATCTCTCCCAACCTCTCTTTTTTCTATGCTTTTCATTGCATTGCATTCCCTATGAGAGTTTCTTCTACGGTTTATGTGAAACTTGACAAGGGAATGTTCTTTTTACACATCTAATCAAACAGGGTTCGGGTAAGCTTTTTTTTTTTTTTCTTGTTAGACAGTATCCTAAGATGTATTTAACTTTGTGTTATTGATGATGATGATGTTTCTGTTGTTTTAAATAATTGCAAAGTTTAGATGTCAGCCAATTTCAGATTCATCAAATGAAACAAAGAAAAAAAGATTTGATGAAAATCCTTCGTAAAACTATGCACCATGATCTGTCAAAATTTTTTTTTTTTGTGTTTGATATCAAAACCTTGACAAGAAAAAGAATGTGTTTTGATTGTTTCTATCAAATGATCAATTGCTGTTATGGTTTTTATGTCCTGTTCCTATTATATAGGCCGTTTCTATCAAACAGATTTGCAGGATTTTTGGGGGCAAAATGATCAGGTGTTTGCTTTTGATTTTCCTGTTGATCCATGCCTCTCTAGCAAAAAACCAATTTCAACCTGCCAAGTCTCAGGCTCCTGTAAAGAATTGGCCAACTTTAAGTGGTAACACAATTTTTTTTCCCTGCAGAATCAATTAGTTTTTTTTTTTTTCTCTTTTCTTTGCACCTCAATTTTTAAACAATTATATTTGCAAAGATATAAGTGAAAGGCTGTGAATTGAGATAGCCTTGGCTTTCTGTTTGGTCGCTAGGTGAACCACCCCTTGTAATTGCTCGCGGTGGATTCTCGGGGCTTTTTCCTGAATCCAGCTCATATGCAAATGACATGGCCAATCAATTAAAATTTACGGAAGTGGCTTTGCTCTGCAATCTACAGCTGACAAAAGATGGCATTGGCATATGCCTGACAGATATCAGGCTTGACAATTCAACCAACATAGCAATGATCTTCCCAAAAGATTCCAAGACATACAACATTAATGGACAAAAGGTTAAGGGTTGGTTTTCAGTAGATTACTCATCTGATGTAATAATGAACAATGTGTCGTGTAAGTCTCAAATCTTCCTACTTTATAACCAATATCTTATTTCTCTATCCAACGGAAGAATGGTGAAGAGAGTAAAATAGGTTTGAAGCCACAAATTTATAAGGTATAAGATTCCTAAACAACTTGTGCTTCGTCATGTTTTTTTCGCTGGCAGTGGTTCAAAATGTATTGTCCCGAACAAATGCGTTTGATGGTCAACTGCCGGTATCTACTGTTGAGGATGTCACAGGACTTAAACCCTCTGTGTTTTGGTTGAATGTTCAGGTTTCTTATTTCTCTGCCACTTCTTTTTACCTTTTTCAGAGAAGATTTTCTCTACTCTCTCCATTTTTTATTTTCATCACTACCTCAGAATGAGAAAACATGAGATTAACGCAACAGCTAAAATGGCTTCCTTCCCTAATTTGTCTGTTCTCTTTTTGCAGTATGACGCTTTCTGTACGGAACACAAACTCAGTGTGTCAGGATATCTTGAAAAGGCAATGAGATTTATGGGCATAAATTTCATTTCATCTCCTGAGATTGGTTTCTTGAAGAACATGAACGGAAAGGTTAACAGAGCCAGGACAAAACTCATCTTTGAGTTCCTAGATCCAGATGTAGTTGAACCCACAACCAACCAAAAGTACAGCGCAATATTGAACGATCTTTCAGCCATCAAGCAATTTGCATCAGGAATTCTTGTCCCCAAAGGATACATATGGCCTGTTGATGCGAACAAATACTTGGGAAATCCTACTACTCTTGTGGCTGATGCTCACAAGCTCGGCCTAGAAGTATATGCTTCTGGTTTTGCAAATGATGTGCCAGGAAGTTACAATTATAGTTATGATCCAACAACTGAGTACTTGCAGTTCATTGATAATCCCCAGTACTCTGTTGACGGGCTGCTTACAGATTTCTCCCCTACAGCATCAAACGCCATTGGTGAGCTTATAGACTGCTGTAGCGCTTTGCCATTTTTCTGTTTTAATCACAATTCTTATATACATATCAAAGAAAAATCAGTCAACCAGTGAAAAACAAATTAAACAACTAAAGCATGAATATAAGCTACATACTCGTGTATTTGAGGTTGTGATTAACCCCCTCCAAATGGTCTTTCTGATGCAGCATGCTTTGCAACTAATGAAACCGCCAAGCCCAAGAAAGGTAAGTGCTAAGTTTGAATCCTTCAAACAAGTTACCTTTCTATAAAATTAAAAAATGTACCATATATTACCATACCTTTTATAGATGCTTGAGGAAACCAAATATAATGTTTCCCTAAGATTTTGTGCCTTTCAAAGGGAAAGCTTTGATCATAACTCACAATGGAGCAAGTGGGATTTATCCTGGTTGCACTGATCTCGCTTATGAGCAAGCAGTAAACGATGGAGCTGACATAATAGATTGCTCAGTCCAAATGTCAAAAGATGGAGTAGCTTTCTGTTTAGATTCAGCCGATCTGACAGGGGATACTACTGCAATGCCTGCCTTCATGTCTCGCTCTTCCTCCGTTCCTGAAGTTCAAAAGGATAAGGGAGTGTTTTCATTTGATCTTACATGGAGCGAGATCCAGACCTTGAAACGTAAACTTCTTTAACACATTTGACACATACAGCCACAGAAGTTCGATTTTATAATCTTTTAGCACATTCCCACTAATGGTCTATCTTTTTTTCCTTAGCTCAAATGGTAAGCCCTTTTGGACAAAATGCTGGCTACCAAAGGAACCCTGAAGCCAAGAACAAGGGGAAATTCATGACACTCGTTGACTTTCTGGAGTTGGCTAAGGCGAAGGCAGTTTCTGGAATTTTGATAAACATAGAAGTAAAAATTTTAACTTTATTTCTATTTTCCAACATCCAACTCACGTTTTGACTTCTTAACTTTCTGCCAATTCTAACACCGATGCCTCTCCAGAATGCTGCATACTTAGCATCAAGAAAAGGTCTTGACATAGTGGATTCTGTTACCAAAGCCCTGAGTAATTCAACCTTTGACAAGCAACAAACTCAACAAGTCTTGATCCTATCAGACGACAGTTCAGTGCTGTCCAAGTTTCAAGGTGTCCCAGCTTACAAAAGATTGTTACGCGTTGAAGAGGAGATAGGTGATGCTCCTAAACAGACAGTAGATGAAATCAAGAAGTATGCTGATGGAGTTGTTTTTGCAAGACCTTCCCTTATTTCAATTGAAAATGGCTTTCTTAAGGCTCAGACAAATGTTCTTGATGAAATGCACGCTGCAAATATCTCAGTATACGTCTTTGTTTTGAGAAATGAATTTGTTGCACTTCCGTTTGATTTCTATGCGGATCCAATGGTGGAGCTTGCTACTTATGTTGCAGCACTAGAAGTTGATGGGGTTATAACAGAGTTTCCTGGAACAGCCAGCAAATATATGAGTGAGTGATTCAATCATAAAAATTGATTTCCTGCTATTTTCATCACAGTCAAAGTTACTGAAGATTTTTCATAACAAACCATGATTTTATTACATGCATGCAAATAACATGTGCTACAACTTTGCTTTGGTGCTGCAGGGAGCCCATGTGTGGATCTCAATGGAGAGATTGCCATCATACCAGCTGAACCTGGTGCACTGCTTAAGCAAGTTCCTGCCATAACACAGCCACGAGCAAATCCCCCCAATCCACCACTTGAGATTGCAGATGTTGTTGACCCTCCACTTCCGCCAGTAGCCAATGTATCATCATCTACAGCTTCACCAGGAACGCCCGGTTCCCCAGGTGCACCTGCACCTTCTTCTAGTGGCATGGCAATTACTGCCAACGTTGGTCTTTGTCTAGCAGCAATCATGGCGCTCACGTCACTCTCTCTGGGACATTGACCTTAATGACTATTAACTCTAAAACTTTGATTTCTTTTCCCGACTGTTTTTCTAAAGCGTAATATTTCATGATTTATTTTTGTGTTTCTTAGCTTAATATTTCATGTTTTGTACTATAGCGAACAAACAACTGGGATTAGTTTTCATAACAAATGAATTTCATTTGAATTTCTGATCGTGTTGGAAGGGAACTTGAATTCTCAACCTTGATCGTGTTGTTGATTCTTAAACGTACATCAAAATTCTGGGCTGAATCTCTTCCTTTCAAGAGATGCCGTATGATGGATAGTCTTACTATTTAAATTCATGCTTTAGCCAGAGAAATTACAATTCTGCATCATATCCAAAATCATCCAACTGATTGACAAAAAATTTTTTTCGACTTTCAAATGCCAATACATTTTGGAGAGAACAAGGAGGGAACATTTGAAATTTATGATGACATACAACACTAGCAAGTGATAATTTACAAGGAGGAACAAGCTGAACGATCACCCCAATAGATGATGGATGTACTGTAAATTGAATGCCATCTACAACAATTGTTGAAGAATTGAAGGACAACTGAGAGAAGCTCAAACAAAATTGAAAATCCTGGAAGCAACTGAATAGTGGCTTCAAAGAATTGTTGATGTGCTTTCACCACTAGACATTTACATGACCTCTCTCCCCCTTTGTTGGACTACAACTTTGTTCACCACCGACCCTGCTAAGGTAACCAAGTAGGTCACCTGGCATACAATGATTGGAGGATGCATTACTAATGAGATTCAGGGATTTGGCAAGAAAAAGAGAAGATTTACACATCCAATGCCTTATAAAAACAATGGACCATACAAAAATTTACGGATACTTTTAAGTTCAAACACCCATAAGTCTTTTGGACATGAATTATGATCAATTAAAAATGAATCAACTACTTACCATCTCCAGCAAGCTGAGTCTACGGAGAAGAAACCCATTAATCATTTCTCTGGAGAAACAAAAAGACCAAAAAAAATCATTTTAGGATGAATATTTGAAATAGAAAACAGATTGACATGAGGTAATTTAAAAAATAACTCACTTTCTAACTAGGAATCTCCCATTGGCAGAAGCCAAATGAGAGTTCGCTTCAGTCAAACCTGGGTTACCTATATAAGCAACGCTATCTTGAAGGGCATAGCTATAGCAACCTTGCTGGCTTAGGTAAACATTCTACAAACAAGCACAATACTAAGAGTCAGTCTAAGCCTAATGATTACTAGCAATATCATGTTGAAATGAAAAAAAAGAAAAGAAAAGATTTGCCATTTCCCTTTGAGTTTATTCAAAATTAATGTTGATACTGGAGTTCATTATAATACTGAATCTGAAGAAGCCTCACTTACCACTCCCAACTTCACAAATATATGGTGTAGAGGCTCATGAATCTGCTCTGCAATCAACTGCTTGTCATTCTCTTCACGTGCAACCAATGAGTGGAATCCAACTACTATGCGCCTGGGTTCATTGATCACAAGACAAAAATTACTGCTAGGATGGAAATCTATAAGCATCCAATAATAAGCTGAAACTCAAAGAGGCAGCTTGAGGGAAAAAGCAGTAGAAGCCAAGAAAATATGGACTAATTCTCAAGGTTTCAACTTCTGTGGGCTGGAGCAACTGCTAAAGAGCCAAAAATGCAAGATTTCTCACTTAAAACAACAGGTGCTAACTCAACTGAGACTATATTTCAATTTCAGATCTTTAATATTATCACTGGGATAAAAAAAAACAAAAACCCTTGTCAATGCTTAAGTTAGCTAAACCTACTACAAAATTAAAGTACAACCAGCCAACAAGTTATAGACTCATTTACCAGCTACTAGTGGTTGCTTCTAGCGTCCTTGTAAGCCAATTTAACAGATTGTCCCTCATGCCATTTGATGATCCGACAAGCATTGTGTCCTTACAATTGCATAATGAGACCAAATTATAGGAAAGAAGAAAGAAAATTAATACAGATATTTATGCTCATAAGTAAGACAAAAGGTAAGTGAACAATTTCTTTAAAAAACAGAGTAAACACATTCAAATTCCAGGGTATAGCAACAAGACAGCAAAATACCCCAGTCTACCATGCAGGACCTCTCACCATGGTGATATCCCTATAGCCAAACTATATGGTTTGAAACCAAGAAGTATGACTAAAAGTAATAACAACATAACTGACACCAATCTCTTACAGATATTCTAAGGGATGGTGCAGGAGCCATTAGGCTTTTCTTTTTATATCTCATCATACTTTAAGTGAAAAAAGAATGAATTTAGATGCAGGATTTGACACACAAAAATCCACCTGCAGCAAAGCAATATTCAAACTAACAATATCTAATATTCTCCCATGAGGTAATTTGATCTGCTGGAGAAAGCAATCAAGGTCCTCACGTTCAGAAACTCCAGTGGTGTACCTACAAGCATCATTATCCATCACTACAAATTGAAGCAAGGCTGACAAATCAATGCAAACATGTTGTTATCCTTATAAAGCATTTGAATTCAAGACATTGCAGCAAATATAATAACTTCCGCATATGATGCTAATGTACGCAAGTCAGACACTTGATTGGCAAGAGGATGAATACCAGGGAACATTCAGTAATGTGGAGAGCCTGGTCACCTGCAAAGAATATATATATCTAGAGTCAATACTAGCTATGGAAACCAAGCCAGAGATAATTTTTATATTAAACTTATTGAAAAGGATTTTTGCTGTATGAGTAGAATCTACCGTTTATAAAAATTCGATTTTGACAAGAAATTAGAGAAAATGCAAAGAGGTCTTACATTTTGCATGAGTGGGTCACCCTCCCCAAGCTCACTAATGTTCACCACAAACCTTAGATCATAAGCTTTCGCCACATTCTCCATCTTTATCAAGGACAAGAACTTTAGTCATACCAGGAAATCCACACTACAACTATTCTGACGCATCAACTGATTATGATTTGATGCAATCATATAAGATAGAGAGAACAAAAATAGAGAACCAAAGCTAATGAGCTAAAGAAAATAAGGAAAGAGAACAAAAGAAATTGAAGACCCAGATTCCAAAACATGCAAAACTTTAAAAAAGAATAAATATGGAACAAAAAGCCAAAGTTATTACATTGATATGGAGAATTCCACCACCACCAAACTTACTATCAATGTTGTTATAAAACTCCATCCAAACCGTGTTCTCATCCAAGCTGTATTCTCATAAAAGCATGGACTTGAAAATGTAGTAAATTATCATTGTTGTTATAAAACTCCATCCAAGCCGTGTTCTCATCCAAGCTGTATTCTCATAAAAAAAATGGACTTGAAAATGTAGTAAATTTCAAGTGATTGATACCGAAAGGTCTATAGTCATGTTATTGGTGCTTTTGATTGCGAAACACTCAAATGTCTTCTTCTTCTTCCTTTTTTTTTTTTTTTAACATAATTGATAAAAAAAATATTTAAAAATTTAAATAAATAAAAAAACGTAGAAAACTTTAACTTAATCAAGACAAAAAAATTACAAAATTTGAAAGAATGAAAGGTTTTTACCGAGTATTTGCCACGATTGATGGCTTTTTTTTTTATTATTATTCATAGAAGGGGTAAAGCCCTTATAAAAGGGAAGGGGGATGGTAGTGTTAGAACCCGTGTCCACATGCTTTCTCTAAAGCCTCTTAGTCACTAGGCCAAGAAATGAAGGCTTTGTAAATGTAATAATGGTTCATGTTCAGAAAGTTAGGGTCCCAATCTGAAAATTGAGAGAGCGATGGAGGGTCTTTTGGGAATAAGATATGTTGGGAGCTTTTTGAAGGAAAAGATTTTCTATTTTGAACGTAGAAGATTTGAAAGAGCTTCCTCCGGTACTCATCTTGAAATTCAACAGGACTTCTTTACGAGGGGTTTACAATTTTTTAGAGAAGATATGGAAAGAAGATGTTAGGCAGTAAGAAGGAATATGCAAAAAAAAAAAATATATTTGCAATTTTCCTTCTCTAATTTCAGAAAATTTACAGAAGGCGGTGTGTGAGAAATAAAAAGTTGGTTTTGATTTAAGGTGAAAGAAAAGAATGAGAGAAAAATAATATGACTAAGAGAAATAAAAAAAAAGGAACGATAGAGATGTGCCAGAAGGCTCCAAAGTTAAGTAATATTTATTGTATTGGATTGGATTGGATAAAGAGATTGACTTCATGTTCATCACAAAAAGTTTTTAAAAAATTCGAAAAAAATAAAAAATAAAAGTTGATGAAAATTGTATTGGGTCATATAATATTAAATTTAAATTTAAATTTTATTTAAAATTTAAAATTTAATTAAATTTATTTTTTTAATATAAATTTAATTTAAGATAAAAATTAAATTATTTAATTTTTTTATTTAAGTTTAATTAATATATAAAAATAAAAATAAATTTTATATTATATAAAAATTTAATTATTTGTACTTAAATTTAAGTTTAAATTTGAGATATTTTATTAATTAAAATAATAAAAATATATTTAAATATAAAAATTTGATTAAATTTATAAATTATTCGTATCAAATATAAAAATATTTAAATTTAATTCGATTAATGAATCAAGTTATTTAAAGTTAAATTTAATTCGATAATAATCAAATCAAAGTTAAATTTTATTTAAATAGAATATAAATAACTTATGAGTATTAATAAGTAATTTATATATCTAGGATACTATATAGATAAAAAAAAAAGTTAATTTGATGCCATCACCAATAAAATTAAAAAAAAAAAAAAAAAAAGGATGACATTCTCTTCAAAATAAAACCAAAAATAAAAGGAAAAAAATGGATGACGTGGACAGGCTCAAGCTTTTCATTCTTTATCAAATTCATATCATATCATACATAATATTATATTATAATATACATAAAAATTTAATAAAATTTATTTACGTGAATATTTAGATGAATAATCTATATTATTGACACATAATATTTTTTTCAAATAATTTTATTAAATCAATTATTTAATTTTTAAAAGTTTTAAAATTTCAAAATTTACATTTATCAAAACTTTTAAAATATATAAAATTTATCTTAATTTAAATCTAATAAAATAATCTTCACATATTTCACTTTTATCCAATCCAAATAATTTTTAAAGGTTAAATTCTTAAATCATAAAAAATTATACACCATTTAAATTAATATTCATATAAATTTAAATAAATAAAATTTATGGTTAAACCACTGTTATTTATCAATTTTTTGTCTTTATTTTTTATAATTTAAAATAAAAAATATTTTATCTCAATTTAAAATTACATATATATTTAAATTTAAAATTATACTAAATTCTTTTATCTTAATTTAAAATTAAATTTGGATAAACTAAATTTTTAAATTTTAGATTTTTTCAATTAAATAATTATTAAATATATATTTATGATTTTTTCTCACAATCAATATTTTATTCTTTTTGTCATAAAAGTTTGATAAGATAAAGTTTCAAAATTAAATATGAAAAAATCTTTCATGATATATCATATGTGTAAATATTAACTTTTATACTAAAATAATATATATTTTAAAAATTTTTGTAATTGTGAATAAGAGATTAATTTTTTCATTGATATTTATATATAATTTTACTTTTATAATGCTTATTTAGATTTTTTTTTAATTTTACACTACAAATTATAAAATGATTATGATTATTTTTATTTATCTATATATAATATAAAAATTTATATAAATTAAAATTTTTAATTATAAAAATTATAATAAAAACTCTGTCATGGCACGGGTAAAAAAAACTAGTTATGGATGTCAAAATAGAAAACATCACAATGTAATCTGCATTCAAATCTTCACCACTTACAAAAAGATAAAAAAAACTGTTATTTATCATTTCATTTTGTACAAAGTTTAAAAATCAAGAACCATACGAAATCCTAATTATTCATCAAACAATTGGGGCATATCATAAGCAAAAACCCCATTTTTGCCGAATGTTTCCAAATTGTTTGATTTAATTAAGATTGATAATGCATCGAGTTGGATCGAATGAATTTTTATTCATCTTGAATTTGATCTGATTTTATAATTATAAAATTTAAATCGATCCGACGTGAAATTTTTTTTACTTTTTTCATACTTGAATCTTATCTTATTTGATATTATATAAATTATATCTAATTCGATTTAACTTAAAATTAATAAAATATTATTTTTAAATATAAATATATAAATATATATAAATAAAAATTAAAAAATAATTTTTTATATAATATCAAATCAAATCGAATTTATTTAAAATTCGAATCCAATCTAATCTTACTTAAAAATCAATTTAAAAAAACAAATAATCCTATAAAATTGAATCAAAACTCTTCGGATTATGTTACATCCCTAAATTTAACGACAATAACATCATCGACGTGTTAACACATTGAACTGAGAATGAAATGGATGGTACCCATGATTTCTGTACGCAATTTTCGGAGCAACCAGGCTGCCTCCGTTGCTGCCAATGTCCCTAATATTCCCTACTTCTTCCTTTTTTTCCCTTTCCCCATTCACCGCATGCCTTTCTTCTTCACCCCATTCCTTCACCTTTATCCCTTGGTTTGCATCTCCATCAGACATTATCACAAGCGGGTCCTCATCTTCATCGTTTTCATCATCTTCCCCCATAATTCCTCATCTATCCATAACCGTCGAGTGGTGGTTGTTGTTGTTGTTTAACACTGTATGTAAATCATCTTCGCTGTCACGATCCCAGTCATTCCTTTTTCCATCGGTTTCCACTTCACCACCTCAAATTTCATTATCGTTTCCGTTATTGTTCTTTCCAGAATCTTCCTAGCGAATAGATTTTGTTAAACTCGAAATTATTGGGTCAGCTGAGCTGATATCCGCGATTCCATCATTACCTGCTCTTCTATATCAAATTTAACTGTTTTTTCCATCGACGGGTTTTTGTTTAGAACCAAAAACCATTGGTTCAGAGGCTAAATCATGGTTAGGGATCGAATCCGTAGCTACAGCAGGAATAGTATGAAGAAAATGAGATTTAATAGAAGGTGGGGTTTGGGTGGTGGGAATTGGACGTGGAGCTCCGAAAATGGTGTTATCATCGTCTTAAGATTGAAAGTTGAGATCGATCAGAGGGTGGAGATGTGAAGGTGTGGGAAAAGGCTGGCGTGTTATCGAGGAGGTTGATGAAAAAGGCCTGAAAACATCTGTGTATAGATCTCCAAACTCATCGTCATCTCCCATCGAAATTTGTCAAAAAGAAAAAGAAAGGCTAAGACAGAAAAAGAGAAAGAGCGTCAGAAAGAAAGGTTGCTTTCGTTAACAGAGAGGCTTTATAATTGGGACTTCTAAATTTACCCACGTTTTTCTTTATACATCTCTTTTTTTTTTTAAATTTTTGTTATTGAAAATTATTAAAATATCCATCTCATAAATTTTATAACTTTCAAATTTTATTTTTAAAAAATCATAATATTTTTCAAAAATATATTTTTTAAAAGTGTTATGGTTTCTAAAAAATAATGAATATCCGAAAATTTGTATAAAAAATATTTTAAAATAAATAAAATGTAAAGAAAAAAAAGATGGGATGCATTTAACAAACTTTTTTATGATTACATTACATTGAATTTTCTTACTTATTTCTACTCCTTTTCTCTTTTCATTTCTTTTTTCTTTTATCTCCTTTGAAATTTCTTATCCTTTTTCAAGATTTTTTTTTTTTTGAAAAGAAGTTTTTGCCTAAAATTTTGATAAGGGGAAGGGAACGATAATAAAGGTGTTAAAATCAAGCAATTAGGTAAATCAATTGAAAGATTATAATTGACTGACATTGATTTAATTTTCTTTTTCATTTTTTTGTTACCTTCCATCTAATCAATGGAGGAGGAATATGAATGAATAAAAACAAAGAAAAATGAAATTTAAGAGCACGACCAACCTTAATATAGAGCTAATGTGCAATTCATGAATGTGTAAGATAGCAGTTCTTTAAGGGTTTTTATATATGAAAACTTTGTTTAATGAATTTAAGAATTAATTAAATTCATAAAATTAATTTTAAAATATGATATTCAATACATTTAAAATCTTTCTTTTATAATTTTTTTTATCGTAATATGTGACCTTATTTATACTAAAAACAACATCAATATGAAGATAATGTCAATATCAAATTAAAAAAAATTAAAATACCTATTATTTTATATAATTATTATGAAAATTTAAATTTGCTTGATTTGTTAATAAAAATATTAGATTTTTTATTTTATGATTTCAAATAAAAATTTTGAAAAATAAAGATTATTTAAATGTAATTTGCTTTCGAGAATTGGTATATTTGAATTTAAGGTTTTTTTTTCATGAAATTTAAGCTTTGCAGTACAATAAGAAACTGACTTTAAGTAAGCAGGAGTTACCATATTTTTTTTTTCTCTTTTCACATGTGCAAATGGAAGGATATTATGTTATTAATTATTTTAGAAATTTAAATTTAAAATTATTATTATTATTAAGCTATGGAAAAAGAAAAAGGAAAAAAACACGTGGGCGCTCTGTGTACGGAGGAAAAAACCAATTAGACCGGCGGTTCAAAACGGCTTGCATAGTGAATGCACGCATACTCTCGCTCGGTGTTTCGCATTGCTAGTAGCTGATTCATTTTTTTTCCTGCAGTTTTCTTAGCAGCCAAACAGAAAATAAAATTTATTTTTTAAGGAAAAAATGATCGGAGTCGGGAAGATCAAGCAATACTCCAACGTCCTCGACAAGCCCCTAAGCAAAGGCAAACAAGAGGTTCCTTCACTCTCTCTCGCTCTCTTATTTTATTCTTCTATTGTTTGTACTTCCTCTGATATGTATTAAAATACGATATAAAATTTTGAACTCAAGACTTGCTATTTTTTTTCTTCTATTTTATTTAAACTGTATTTTCATATTCTTAGCAAGTAATTTGAGGTCCAGATCTTTTCCATATTTCACCATTTTTTTTTTGTTGCAATATTGAGATCCAACTTTTTTTTATTATTATTGACTTGTTTGCTTTGGCCATGAATTAGTTGAGAAATCCTGATCCAATCACACAAATTAGTCTAAAAATAATAAAAAAATTCTGTTGAGCTCCTAATTACTTTGGAAATTTGAAAAAGTTCATATAAACGCGAAGAAACCGAATCAGCGGTAATTTTGATTGGGGATTTTTTTTTTCCAATTTGGAGTCACAATTTCCGAACTGTTGATTGTTGTGCTTCCATTGCAG
The DNA here is from genome assembly GCF_002303985.1 of Durio zibethinus. The sequence goes on along the minus strand of NW_019167882.1, from coordinate 9,902,797 downwards.
GTTAGCTTAAGTGCATTTGCATTCTTGTTTTCGGAGCTTGTTCAGTACAATCAAACACAGGTGGATAACATTGCTGAATTAGAAAGGAGGTAAATTTTTTTTATGTTGGATATATCTCAGCTGATTCTTTCCATTTCCAACCGATGTGCACTTGAAATTAGATTATTTATTGAAGAAGATAATGAAAAATGAAAGAAAAATAGAACAAAAGGGTCCTTATTTCAAATTAAAGTAAATATTGCCATGATGCTTAGTTCAGTGAGTGGTTCTTCTATTGTGAATGAATCTAATATTATTCATGGGAATGCATCAGGCTGGAGGATGCAGGGTATGCAGTCGGGGCTCGAGTTCTTGAACTTTTATGCCATAGGGATAAGGTACAACACATTCATACGCTATACTCAAGACTCCAATAGCATTAAGGTTCTCGAGTTTAATCTTCATTAGTATTCTTGAGGTATTGCTTACAAGTGAGCATCTACCTTCTTAAGATAGAGTTTTAGTTCTGTTAATTTGATGGGAAAGTCATGATGTAATACAAGTATGCTGTTCTTATTACCTTATGTGTCTGGTGGTGGTATCTCATTTAAATTTGCTGTCATTTTGTGTATCTTGGTTTGGCAATTTGCTTGCAAAGATGTGTGCTCATTTGTTTGAACATGGGTATTCTTCCATGATGTCAGCACCAGTACTAAACCAATGTTTTGTTATGTCATAGGGAAATAGAAGGGAGACTCGATTGCTGGGTATTTTATCTTTTGTGCACAGCACCGTCTGGAAGGTGTTATTTGGAAAGGTAAGCCTGCAATCTTGTCTATTGGTGCAACAATTGAAAGTTTTAATGATATTGTGAAACGCAATTTTTATATTTCCTTTGAGCCTATAGACATGACAAATTTGCTGGCCAACACCTTCTGCATATGCTTAAAATCATTTTAGACTCCAATTAGTACTTCTCTTACCAGCTTCTTTTTGTACTATGTTAGGTAGCTGACTCACTTGAGAAGGGCACTGAACATGAAGACGAATACATGATCAGTGAGAAGGAACTCCTTGTGAACAAGTTATGCATGGCCCGCTACTTATCACTTAGGACATTGTTTCAGCTAACTAGATCTGTAGTTCTAGATTAATAATCAACTGGTCTGTTTGCATTGTAGGTTTATTTCAATTCCAAAAGACATGGGGACATTTAATTGTGGGGCATTTGTTGCTGGAATAGTGAGGGTAAGTGCTGCATTTATTTTTTTTTGTATAAATAACTGATCATCTGGTGGAAGGAAGCTCTTATAGGCTCTTTTTCTTGGTTGGAAGGGTGTTTTGGATAGTGCAGGATTTCCAGCAGTAGTAACAGCTCATTTTGTACCCATGGAGGGACAGCAAAGACCTCGGACAACTATTTTGATAAAGTTTGCTGAAGAGGTAGTTACTACTCTTATCCTCTTGCATCTAATATTCCCTTGATAACTGAAGCCTGGTGTGCCCAAGTGTAGTTGTGCCTTTTAATAAAATGGATTTGATGCTTGTTATCATGTTTGTGATTCATTCAATGATATCTATCTTATTTTTCTCCATGGTTTGTTTAGGAGTGTGGTAATGTATCAAGTCAGTTTACTCATATGGTCAAATGTCTTCAGGATAAAAAGAAGCATTGTCACTCTTTTAGATCTAATTAATGGACTGCTGGCTTACCCAAAAATAATCATGAACTAATTTTAAAGGATCATAGTTGTGCTAATAGAAGAGAGTTGCTTCAGATATGAAAAAAAAAAGTATGAAGTAGATAGTTTAGGGCTTGGTTTTCTACGCTTTTTTCAACATATACAATATATTTAAGTTCTCATTCTCTTAAACAATATTCAGATGGTCATGCAAGTGTCTTTTTCTTTTACTTTTAAAAATCTTTTGGCACCACTGTTGACCATTTCCATACTAACATATTTCAATTCCTATAATCACCATTATCATCACAGCATGGAAAGGGAAAAGCTCCACGTATATTCTTCTATTATATTTGAAGAAGGCTTTCAGAGCCTATACAGCAACCTGTAGCTACTAGCTTCCATAAGAATATGCTATTCCTTCTTCTTTTGCTTAACATTATACATGGCATGGGATATTGACTTATTTTGATGTGGATAACATGCATATTTATCACTGAAGAAGGTATCTCCAATTAGTTCCGAGTTAATGGTGGTTGCAATGTAAACTAGATTTATTATGTTTTCTCCCCCAGGCAAAGATTCTTACGTTTTGGCTGATGTTATATACTTGATTCAGCTCTGATCCCTTTTTTCTATAACCAGGTATTGCAAAGAGAAGCCAGGTTAGGTTGATTAGTATGCCTGGGTTGTTTGAGTTGTCCATGTTCTGAAACACCAGGAAGGGGACACTAAATTTCAGCTGGTTTGTTGATCTAACAAGGATTTCACCTGCCAATCACACTGGCAAATCTGAATTCCTTGATCTGATTAATGATGGTTGTGTATTATCCTTTATGTCACAGTGGTTACTGATATGGTAGCAAAGATTATTGCAAGTGCAAGTGATGTAAAGCAAAATGTTATCATTACTTATAAGTTTTTTGTTAATGTGACCTCAAAATTCAAATGGATTATTAGTACTGTGGAGAATAGGATTTCAAGGATTTTTATCTAAACACTTAATTTGCCTTGATTTCTCAATAATTTATTTTAATATCTTATTCATGTATTAATTAATTTACTTGATTTACTCGTAAACTAATGAAATCACTTTTAAATTTATTTCATAATTACATATTATTTTAGGGAATAGAAATCATTTGAAAAAAAAAAAAAAAAGATGAGGCAAATAGCAACAAATTTAAGCAAGTTTTGAGGAGGCAAAGAATTTTTCAGTCCCTTTCTATTTATTAGTTAGTCCTTGAAGCTGCCAAAGAATCTCATATTGCTATTCCTCTGTTCTTTATATTAAGGTTTTCCCCTTAACATAATTTTTCTTTGGTGAATCAACTTGTTTTAATGGAGTATTGCATACATTCTATTTTGATACTTTTTATACAATTATTTTTAATGTTCAAATTTGTTTTATTACTCAAGCCTGTCTATTTGATGTAAATTTGATAATTCCTTTTTTATTCATACTAATAAATTTCAACATATAACTTAGACGTTTGGTTTGCCAAATTTAACATTTGGGAAGAAAATGAGTTTTGGGAAAATGTGATTTTGAGGGAAGTATGAATTTCCATGGCATTTCGTTTTTAGATTTTTGTGTTTAGTTTGGAAGAATCTAAAATTACTTAATAATGTATTTTTATTATAATATCTTTCATTACATAACAAAGACAACAATTTGTCAAATAAAAATAATTGACAAATAATGTGTTTATCTTCAAAGAAATGCAGTAATTATATATTGTAATTTTTAAAAAAATGTAATAATTGATTATTTTAAAAAATTACAATGAACAATTATTGTGTTTATTTTTAAAGAAACAAAGTATTTGATTTTTTAAATAAATTACAATGGTAAATTACTCTGTTTATCTTCAAAGAAATATAGTAATTGAAATTTTTTACATGTTTTGAAAAAATTACAAAGAATAATTACTGCATTTTCTTAAATAAAAACATAGTAATTAGTTTATCATTAGCAATTATTGCGTTTCCTTGAATAGAAACACGATAAATAATAACAATTATTGCATTTTCTTGAATAGATATACAGTAATTAACTTCTTAGTACATTAGTTGACTTATTATTTAATGTTGTTAGATATTACTTTTTGTTTTTAAAGAAACACAATAAATAATCACAATTACAATGTTTGTTTGAAAAAATTTTAAATTTCTTCACCATACGTTGAATTTTAAAAAGGTAAACTAGAAAGAAAATATTTTTTATTCAAATCAAATTTGAGATAAAATTAGTTTCCCAAAATACCATAAGTTGAATTTTTTATTTTGGGACTTTTAGGTAATATTGAGAATATGACATTTTATCTTTGAATTGGATATTCGTGAACCAAATATGTGAATCTGAAATTTTTCCTGCAATCAGATACCCATGAACCAAATGTGAGAATCAGATACGCATAAACAATATTTCGAAGGAAAATCTCATATTCTCCTGAACCAAATACTTTTTAATAGTAATTTTCTTTAGTTTTACCATCTGTATAAGTCTGCAAATTCAATAGAAAGCAAACCTGAAATTTACTACCCTTAAAAAGGTGACATTTAGCATGTTTGATATTTGAATCTCAACATCTGCAACCCTTTTTCTTTATCTTCAGCTTGTGATTTTTTATGTAAAAAAAATTCAATGGAGAGTATTTCAGAAAAGTTAAACATTAGTGAATCCGAGATTGATTACTACCAAGAGGTTCCTTTGAACAACTGAAAGGTAGAAAATATATAGTCAATAACTCAAATTGTAGCTTTAAGTGCCCTTTCTGCACTTGGAAGCAATGCCTCTAGGGTAAGTGTTGGCTCATATAGTAGAAGAGGATAGCAAAAGGAAAGCACCTTGCTTTAGCATAATATTTGAAAAAAAATGTAACAAATAAACCAAATTCAATGATATCTATATCGGAGGAAATCATTGCCACCAAACAATTTAAGAAGGTGAATTGTTTGTCTGGCCTTGGAAAAGGACTATTGCTATTATCTTGAGCAAGCCGAGGCATGAAAAAGAAGTTGATGAAAGTGCATATTATTTAGGAAAATTTTGCTTAGTTATAAACCCATAGATGTGTATGTCATATGGGAGGACAAGAAGAAAAAGGTGTGCTATACATGATTTTTGGCAAAGATTGTATTGGATTTAATAATACAATGGACCTTAAAAAGGATTTTACAGCCACTGAACATGGTAAACAGAATTGAAATAGAAGGAAAAGTCATCCTGGTTCAGTAATCTATGGATGATGTGCTTAGGTTGATGATTATAATTCACAAGGGCTAGTTGGAGATTATCTTTATCGAAAACTAGAGCCTAATACATTCTTGAACATCAATGCAAAGGGGAAATGAGGGAATAAACAAGATTATGTGAATCTAGCCACGGATTTTGATACAACTAGATGGGATGCATTGCAAATACAAGGAAAATAGTTTTTCTCTTAGTAGAATAATCAAAGAGAATGATAAACTGTATAAGGCCCATAATTATTTAAGAGGCGGATGATAATGGTCATCTTTAGGAGCATGCATCATTTTCATAAACTTAGTTTTTTGTGCAACTCCTTATCAAGATTTACTTTTTCAGACTTTTTGGTCAAGTGTGTTTATAGATGCATCGCTGCATAAGTGATTTTAAATTGATTTTCATTTATTTGTTTTTTGGAGATGGAAAAGTTACAATGTATTTGCATAAGATCATGCTTATAGAGTTTCTAGAGGAAATTGAAAAATTAAAGCTTGGGGTAGACTATAAAAGATAAGAACTTGATCCATGGTCGAAAAAACTAAAAGAGCAAAAAGATTAATTAATATGGGAAAAATGTTTGAAAATGAGAAGAAAAAAAGGTAATTATTGGTGTTGAGCTTTAACTTCGAGGTATTTTTAGAAAAGCGAAAGAGAATGGTGGTTAGGGGCAAAAGCAGAGTGTGTTCCCTACATTTACACTTTGACGTGCAAGTTAGAAAGATTCAAGTCGAAAAAAAAGTAAGAATGAGAGAAAAAAAGTAAAATGGACTTGTCTTAATAATGCTTGGACCTTCATATTTATATGTAAACTATAAAGGATCATTAGAGGACAATAAGGACAATATCGAGCTGATGTAGCATGAAGCATGTTAGATCGACCTGACATGTCAAGTCAACATAAATGATAAAAATATCTTTGATTGTTTGTTGAAGGATCCAAAAAGAAAAAAAATCAATACATTTTTAACGATCAAATGCCCCTAACATTCTGTCCTTTCATTAGGTAGTCTAAGAAGCAGGTCATTAAATGTATGATCGATGCCTTTGGTGTAGGGCAAATTAGTTAAAAGAGATAACTTGAAAGTTTAATTTTTTGTAACCAATATTATAAATAGAGGTCGATCTTAAGGGACTAGCTTTAAGCCATGGTTTGACCTTATGTTTGTTTGATCTCACGCATGTGTCTTGGGTTAAGTGCATAGCTAGCTTAAAGGTTATTGAGGTGATAATTATTCGAATTGATTTGAGGCTAATGCTAGAGTTCATTTGGTCATTGTAACACTTGTATTTTATTTTAAAAGCTTGGATTTGAGCTTTTATTTTGAACTTTGATGGTGGATTAGGCTTTCGGTTTGCTTAGCTAAGTCATTCAGTTTAGTTGATATGACTTGAGGTTCATCTAATTAGGCCAGTTTAACAACATTGAATAAGAAGAAAAGTAGTCTGACCGAAAAAATTTAAAGGGGGAAGAAGAAAAGATGTCTTCCTACCTTTGCTTCGATATGTGGCATAACCTATGTCATTTATCTGATCTATGGCTCATCTATACAAAAATTCATTGGAGTTTCAATTGTTCACCTTTTTTTACTCTCAATATGACTTAAACTTTTTGATTTTCAAAAGTTTTTCAATCTTTAAAGTTTTTTCACACCTTTTTCAGTATGTATTCTTATTCATATCATCTAGTATAAGTTCTGAGAAAGTCAAAAATTACCAGACAGAACCTAGAGTAGGTTAGTACAATAACAAGACATCGATCTAATTTCACCCATTATTTGAGGCCATAATTATGAAAGGACAACCTACTGGTTCAATTTGATGTCTAAGAAAAGGTAGTGATGAAATACAAAAAATGATCGAGTAAGAAAAGAACGGCTCCTGAGTATGAAAGAGTTGTGTATTTAGATTAACTTCGACTTATAGAGTTCATTACCTTTCCCTATCTCTCATGTCGATCTATCTTCTATGACTAATCTTTTTTCATTTTCATTGTTCCTTCTTTTGGGGTTTAATCTTATTAATTTTCTTATTTTTCTACTCTCCCTCTATTGATGCTCTCATTATCACTTTTATTCCTCCTCAATCAATTCTTGTTAAGATCTCTTCCTCTCCTAAAAGTTTTTCACCTTGTCATTTTTTTTTTTTTGGAATTGAGTTATCCTCAGCTACTATTTCATCTCAGAATCTTACTCTTACTTAAGAGTGAGGTTATTCTATTGGTAAAGATTTTGATGAGGGTTCTGAAAAGGAACAAGAAAAAGGAGTACCTTAATCGAAAAAAATGGCAGCGGAGAAGAGAACCGTATGGTGTAAGACTAACTAGCCGAGATCCTTATATATATTTCCTATGACCTTGGTATAATATTTAAGGACGTGATAATCAGTATACTATGGGTAACTTGTTAAATATGTATGCAGTAAAATTAGTATGTATTTTTCATTTCAAATTGTATTTTGACCCGTTTATTAGCTCGATCTAATATGATTAAATGACATGTAGTTATTCATGTTGGTTTAAAAGCTTGATTATTTTTAAAGTTAGCTCAAAAAATTTTAAAAATAAAATAAAAGTTTTTTTTTTGTTAGAACTTAAAAGCTAGAGCGGTTTAAAAGTGCATTTTTGTCAAGTTGGTTTTATGTTCTGTGCTCTTGCTAATGATTTTTTGATTTTTTTTAATTTTTGGTGGTTATCTTTTTTTGCTTTTGACCTCAGTTTCTATCAAACTACCCGTTTGCTTCCCAATCCTACCCTTCATTGTTGTAACATAATATTGTCGTGTTATGGATTGTTCTCCCTAAACCTTTTTAACCTCATTGGGTGTTAAAAATTTTACTTTTAAATAGGGAGCTAAGCCTATAAGTTGCATAACAGATTAGCTAGGTCAGTTTAATATCATGTTATAAGCTGATGGGACATTTACAACTGTGAATTCTACAACTAAAGTGATAGTCTTTGGTTCAATCCTAAAGAAGATCAGAAGCTTGATGGTTTTTTTTACTATTACCTGCTCATTCTCGAACCCTACAAGTGTCACGATAATCGCCTTCAATTGATCTTTACTAATTTTCATTTTCTTCATACAACCATTATACATGACATCAGTTGAACTTCCATTATCAAATAGAATTTTTTTTACTACATAGTTGTATACTAAGGCTTTGATTACTACAGCATCATTATGTGAGTGTTGGATTCCCTCAAGATTTTCTAAGTTAAATAAGATCAACTCATCTCTCTAGTTTTTTTCTTTTTTTGCCAAGGTGTCTACCACTATAACCATGTTTGGTTTAAACTTTTTCTTGGCTAAGGTGGAGTTATCCCTAGTGATTACATTAATCACCTTGATAATTGGCCTGGTATTATCAGTTCGGACCTCTTCTTGAATTGGCTCGTTTCCTCGGGCTTTTTTCTTCATGCTTTAATCTTCTTTTTTTGCCTTGAACGGGCCCTCTTTTATCTTACCTTTAGTCCGTTCTAGATTGGTCTTGTCTTCTTTGTCCCATAAATCTTTTCAGTTGACCTTTTTTTAGCAAAGCTTCAATATCATTTTTTAGGTCAATGCAATCTTCAATGTTATGACTTATATCTATGTGAAAGATACATCTTTTGGTCAGATCCCTCTTTATATTCTGTCTCAGTGGCTTTGGCCATCTAAGGTCAGGGTTTCTTTCAATTTGTATTAGAATCCTCTCTTAGAAGGTATTTAATATAGTGTAGCTTCTTTCTTCACTAGGGCTTTTAGTCCTATGTTGTCTCCTTATTGGGGGAAGATCATAAAAATCCTTACCTTTCTTACGATTGAAGAGAGATGATGAGTCTCTCTCACCTTAGTTAGTTTTCATTGTAGCTTTAGTATTTATGTATTTCTCAAATATCAATAGGACGTCAGCCAAAGTTTTAGGTGATTCAAGGGACAAAATTAACTTTAAGTGGTATTCTTTATTATGGAGTCCACTTATCAGGAAGGCTACAGCCATCATCTGTTATAGGCCCTTAACTTGCAGAACTTTCACGTTAAAATATGTGACATAGCTCTTCAAAATTTCATTCCGTCCTTGGTGGATTGACGTCAAAGTTAGAGTTGTCTTCTTTGCTTTTTAACTACTCACAAACTTGGACAAGAAAGAGTGGTTGAGCTCCTTAAACGTCGTGATTGATTTTGGTTCTAGGCTATTGTACTAGGACTGAGCTACACCCTTCAGTGTAGTAACTAGGCCTTTGCACATTAACGCTTCATTTGCCCCATGCATCATCATATTAGTTTTATAAAAGTCCATATGATAGAAGGGATCAGAAGTACCGTCGTAGGTTTTCAAGGTCAACATTTTAAACATTTTGAGAGGCATGGCTTTATAAATTTCTTCAGTGAAAGGCAAGGTCTCTAGAAACTTAAGCTCATACTTAAAGGCTATTGTTTTCATTTTTATCTTTTTTTTTATGGCCTACATCCGAGCTTTTAAAACTTTGTTCGGTTGGGGTTTGGGGTTTGTTTGTTTGGATTTTTGGATCGTACCCTATGTTGAATTGTGGCTAGGGTAATGGTGGGTTGGGGTTGTGTGCTCATTTTTTTGGAGGCTGAAGAGGCTTCCACCTCTTCGTAACTCGATTGTCTGATAGTGGCTTCTAGGCCAGGGGTGATTAAGTTAGGCATTTTCGAAACTTAAGGTGGGGTTATGGTTTGTAACATTTGCTTGAGAGCCTGTATTTGTTCGATTAGAGCTTGAAATTGTTCCATGGTCAGGCCCACTTGTGGTTGGGCCAATTGAACGTAATGCTTACTATGATGGGTTTCTATTCTAGTTGGCACAACTATCTCTCCTTCTTCTAAGATTATGTTCTTTAGCAACATTGCTTTATGCTCGGTTAATGAAAAAAAAGAGCCCCCTACTTGGCACTCCAAATATTGGTATAGAGCTCCAACTTTAATATATTCTTGTAAAGGCAGAAGAGAAGTGCAGTTAAAAGTAAAGACAGGGTGTGCTCCTTGTGTTTGCACTCCAACATGTAAGTAAAAAAAATTCAAGTTAAAAAGGAAGTAAGAAGGAGAGAAATGGAGTAGAGTGGACCTGCCCTAATGGTGCCCGGATCTTCATATTTATAGGTAAACTATAAGAGATCATCGGGGAACAATAAGAAAAATACCAAACTGATATGATATTGAGAATGTTAGATTGACCTGACATGTTAGATCGACTCAAATGATAAAAATATTGCTTATTGTCTATTGAAGGATTCCAAGAGAGAAAAAAGCTACTATATTATTTTTGACCATCAAATGACCCTAACGGTAATCCTCTTAACTTTCAGAATCATTCGAGAAAACTGTGAATACTCTCTTATAATTATAGAGTGCTTGTGCATATAAATATAGACTCTACATGAAATGCAAAGCTGCTTTATGCTGAATTTTTATGTTCCCTGTTGAATTGTCTGAAAAATGACTCGCTCCACTGGGCTTCGGAAATTCAAATAATGGCGAATAACAAAGTTTTGATGCCGCTTCAACAACAACAGGCGTGTGTATTACTCTCAATCTCTCATAAGACATAACTGCAATCAGTCTTCTTATTATATTTATCTTTATTTGCCGACTGTTATTAGTTAAGCTTCTATTTGACTATATTTATGCATTTGTAGAGGGAGAAAAGGGCAGCTTTATAAAAAAATTCTTGAGCTAAACAGAAAAATGGTTGACAAGCATAAATTGCAATTGGAAATTGGAAATTGAAAAATTAAAGGGGCAACTAAAGGTGCTGGAGTCCATGGGAGGTGATAATGATAAGGGAATGCAAAAGATGATGCGGGACATATAAGAAGAATTGAAGGAAAAGGTTGAGGCATTGGAAGATTCTGAATCTCTGAATAAAGTGCTAATAGTGAAGGAACGCGAAATCAGAAACCAACTACAAGCAGCTCGCAAATAAATGATAGCAGTATGATTTATATACCTTTTTTGTCTACCTTATACTTCTATATACTGGCTAATAATATATATATATATATATATATATATTTATGTATGTATATTGGAGAAAGTCTCAAGTAAATGCAAAAAACAAAAGATGATCTAAGGGAAGTAAATATGTAAATTTCCAAAATTGGAGAACTCGAGTAACAAATTTGAAGCCAGACTTTTTGCATTGTAGGGGTTGGATGGGCATCAGATTAATCGTACAGCTATTGGAGTAAAGGAAGTGGGAGATATTAGCATCAAGCCATTTCAAAACGCATTAAGAAGAGATGAGGAGTGAACAAAGTACTGGAGGAGGCTGCCAAGTTTTGCATCCAATGGCAGGAAGATATACAGGATTCAAGGGCATCTGTTGAAGGTCGTGGAGATTGAAGTGTAAAATGTTGTATGCCTCTGAAGTTTTATTTTCTGTTCTGCTGGTCTTTTCCATATCCTACGCTGATGGAAATGCGTTCTTTGAACAAACAAGAACCTGTGTGACTAAAGTTTTTACATGTTCCAGGAAGTTTTGAACGAAAATGATAGAAGAGTGAAAGGAAGACTGGGGTGAAGAGGTTTATGAGGCAGTGGTAACAGCTTTGAATGAGTTAAACGAGTACAACCCAAGTGGCAGATACCCTGTCCGTGAGCCCTGGAACTCCAGGAAAGGATTAATCGTAAAGCTTCATTGAAGGAAGCCATTGCTTATATAGTGCTGAGTATTGATAGGAAACAAAGGAGATGATGCAAGGTAAAGCACCGCATTGAGTTCTTTATTCCTTCTTTTTCATCATCGTTGTGTACCTTTCCCAGATGCCGGCATAGACAAATCTAATCAGCCACTTTTACTTTATAGAATAATAAAGAACATTCCAACTGCACAGCCGAAATATAGTCTCAGAGGGTCCTATGAAATCTTTTTCCCCACCCCCAATTTTACTTCATATGCTTATTTTACAATAGGAACATATATAATTAATTGTGAGGGATGATGATCAATGAATCTTGCAGTTTATTTTTGCTTTTCTTAAAGTTTGATTAACAATAACCTGATATGTCTGCAATCTTGATACAGCATCTGCTCAGCAAAATGGCAGTCTTTAGAATCAACTATCGCCAAGTTACCTCACAGCTACTCCTTGGCAAAACCGAATTGGGGCTGTTGAACTGAGACACGATGAAACAATTGCAGTGAAAGAAAGAGAATCGAGTAGATATTTGATCATATTTTACACGTTTGGATAAGGTTACCCTATCGGTAAACAAACACATCGGAATAGCTCAACCACCATGAAATTATCCTTCTACCTATCTTTTTGAAAGGAATTACTCAGAAGACCAGACCAGACCATATCTTTATCAGGATTCTGGAAAGTAAGCTTACAATTAGACAGAAAATCTCAGGAGAAGAAAGCCTTGTCCCTTGACCATTCTGAAACATTTTTTTTTTCTATCCCTCCTCACTTTCTCTCTCACTCACATGCATTTTTCATTTCTTTGATAACCAAAAAGAATAAAACGACCAAGTATATAACAGGTCGATCAAATGTCATAAATTGGATCACAATAATATATCCATGATGATAGAAAGGACAGTGAGGTGTCTAAATTAGGCTGATGATAAGAGATCAGAGGGTAGAAGTAAATTGCAAATGGAACCCAAAGTATAACAACTAGAATTTATTTCATAATTTTTTTATATTTAAGCAGTATTCTGTCCATTCTCTACACCGAGACCATATAACACACCAGCATATTTCTCTGGCGACCCACTAAAGAAATTTTCTTTCATTTTCATAAATGTACAAGAAGTAAGCAAACTATCCGAACCAGCTTGGTGACAAATACCAATCCTCTCCACCGCTAGCAGCTCTGCAAGCTTGTTCAACCCACCGTGAAGGCTATTGCAATACTTCATCAGATGCTTGATATCATAAAGAGTAGGGAAATATACCTTGATCAAACTAAAGAACCCTGTTTGCGTATCAGGAAGATTCTTGCAAGTAAGCAACTTAAGCAAATACCCGAAATCATAACCACTATGAAAAGTCACCCAATGCACACTATCATTCAACACAATCCCAGATGACATTAACAGTTCACTAAATTGATGAGCACTAACACCCTTTTCCTTGTTCTTCTTGAAATCAATGCCACTTTGAGACAAGAGCTCAATGGAGTCAATAGCATAAACATCCTCATTGGGATCGAATTCACAGAAATTGAATTGCCAAACGCAATATTTATCAGCTCCACAAGTAGGTAAGTTCCCTTTGGCATCAGAGAAAGTAAGACCCAACTGAATCAATTTCAAAAGATCAACATTTGCTTTCAACGTTTGGTAATTGTAATCAGAACTGCTCTTAAAATTGCCTATCGGGCGTAGAACAATACCCGGAAACTCAGTGTCCATAGCAATGTAAGGGAAATCATCCACGATATTTCGAATTAACTCCAATTCACAAGCCAGATTCTCGCCCCAAACTTCCCTTATGTGAATTGATCCACTTTTGGGCCATATCGACATCTTTCTTCGCCAAGTAAGGAACAAGTTTTGATTTTTGGACAACTAACAAAACCCCAAATCCCCAGAGTCTGCAATAACAACATAAAAAACCAATAAGAACCCATTTATCTGAATCAAAAGAAAACAAGAACCCATCTCTTGAAAAACCAATCAGCCTTGAAAATTCAAGAAATTAGAAAAAGAAAATGAAGGTAAAGAACACGAGATCTTACTTCGGAAACGTTGAAGCCCACTAAAAAATGTCAGATTGCAGGCAATGACAATGGGATTAGAATCGAAATATGTAGCTTCAGAGAGATGAAATGAATGAGGACACGAGGGTTTATGGGATTTTACTTTTATTTTCTTAGGAAGAGGAGAATTTGATTTCTGGGTTTAAGATCTTTTTGATTTAATGTTTAACGGGATGGAGAAGATAAAGAAAGGTTTTATCCAAAAGCTGCCCTTCCCTGTGTTGACGTCGTAACAACGTCAACATGGAAGAGACAAAATTATAGAGAGAGAAGAGGGGACGACTAGGCAACATTATTTATACTTTTTACCTTTCACTTGCGTCCGCTGTTGCGTCAGCTGTCACTACTTTTTTTAAAAAAAAAAAAATTCGTAAATTGATTATTTAATACTGGTAAGTATAGTAATTTATATTTCATTTAATTTAATTACTATTCTCTTACCAAGCAAATTGGACAATATAGCTCTAATATGTAAGGACTCCTAAATATGCAAGTAATTTATAGAATGTCTTTACTATTCTTTACTATTGATCTGGATTATAGATTAGCTAAAGTCAGTTTGATAGATTCAATTTTAAAAATTTAAAAATGATTTAATTGATTTTTATTAAAAAATAATCGAATCCATCCAATTATTTTTAATAAATAAAAATAATTATATCAATATAAGATTGTTGATTTGATTGTTAGATTGTAAACCCAAATTTTTTCATCATTTTGTGTCATTAAATTTGCAACAGTTTTTGTCAATAAAACTCACTTTAGTTTTATCACTAATGTTATACTCGTTATTTTTAAAAATAAAAATAAAAATATTATATATATTTGTATTATATTAATATATTTAAAAATCTATTAAAATGAATTAATTTGATTGATTTGATTATTAATTTCAAAAAACAAAAAATTAATTGAATTAATTAATTAATTAATTAATTAATTTAATAAATTATTATTGAAACCAAATTAACCGATTTAATTTTACCAAATTCAATCAATTTTGATCTATCAAATTGGTTTGAAATAACTTATGATCACTTGAATTTTTTTCTTGATTTTAAATATTTATACTTCTATCTATTAAGAAGAACTCCTCGAGCTTTTTACACATGACGATTGTTATATTTTTTGAGTTTAGTGGCCTTTAGGGTCTAAGATAATGTGGCTTTAGAGTGTGAAGAAATGTAGGTTGTTTTATGGGTTGAATTTTGTTTGAAAGAGTTTGTTATTATATAAGCTTTTGACATATAATAGGCTTAAAAGCTGTTCATTTTTTGAGTCTAATAGATTTTTGGGTGAGAAAATAAAAAATGTTTTTTAAGTTAGACTTTATTTGAAAAAGTCTGTTTTCATAAATGATTTTGTTTACATGTTTTTGGTTCATTTGATATATATTGATTGGTACATAAAATAAAATTGTAATATTAGCTTGTCATCTTTCACTAAATTGTAATATGTTTTTTATATGTGTAACTTCCAAGTTTTTTTTATTTGGTACATAAACACAAACTATAATACATTTAAATATCCTTAAATCTATCTCTATACTGTATGTTAAAAAAAAATTATTGACATTAACCAACCCCAAGCAAAACGGGGTTACAACACTATTTACTACTATTTCAATCACCCAACATGAAAGAAAAGTAACTTAATTCATTCCTGCCATGGTCCTGCTTTGCGTTTGTCAACGAAATTTGATAAGCACGTTCCATACATTCCATCTTATAGAAGAAATAATATAACTTGACCACTGTGCTTTCATAGCTCAGTTGGTTAGAGCACCCGTTTAGTAAGCGGGAGGTCTTGAGTTCGACTCTCAATGAAAGCAGGGTTTGCACTTTCTCCCATCTGGGCCATTCTCTCTATTTCCAATTCCAATATTGGGCCTCAAGAATCAATTCTCTCCTGCCTTTATTATCCCCCTTCTTTTTTTTTGTTTTTTCCCTTGTTTGTGATACCACAAATCGCTGAACCTCCGCCGGTTTCAAACTCGGTGTTCGCCGCTGCTATCGGCTACAAATCCCACCCACCCAATTTCCCTTTCTCAGATCCCGATTTCACTCAAAAAGTGTCCCGAAAGATGCATCTTCAATTCTTCATCCGGTCCCCAATTCACCAAACCTTAACACTAACCCTAGATCCCACCCAATCCCTACCCCTTCACCACCTCAAATCCTCTCTCCTTCGAAATCCCCAATCCCTCTCATCTTTCTACTTCACCCTCAATGGGAAACCCCTCTCTGATTCCACCCTTCTCCCAAATCCCCAAATTACTCATCTCTCCACCCTCTTCCTCCTCCCCCGCCTCTATGGCGGCGGTGGCGATGGCGGCGCCACTGGAGCCGAGTCCCGGGACTGCTATCTCAAGATGTACGCCGTTAAAAGGCCCGATAAAGTCGACCCCAATGAGCAAAGGCTCGGTAAGTGGCTCAATTGTGCCTTATCTAATGAGCCCTTAAGAGAACCTTGCGTGATTGATAAATTGGGGAATATTTTCAATAAGGAAGCTCTTGTTGAAGCTTTGTTGAGTAAGAAATTGCCCAAAGAGTTCAGACATATAAAAGGTTTGAAAGATATGGTTGATGTTAAGTTGTCCATGATTCCCGGGAAGGAATCAAATGCTGCTGATGGTGCCACGTTTCAGTGCCCGATAACGGGGCTTGAATTCAATGGGAAGTATAAGTTTTTTGTGTTGAAGAATTGTGGGCATGTGCTTAGTGCCAAGGCTTTGAAAGAGGTTAAGTCGTCAGCTTGTTTGCTTTGTCATAAGGAGTTTGTGGAGTCTGATAAGATGGTGATTAATGGAAGTGAGGAGGAGGTAGCAGCCTTGAGGGAGAGGATGGAGGAAGAGAAAGCGAAAACAGTGAAGGAGAAGAAGAAAAGGGGAATTGATGTTCTTGTGGAAGGGGACAAGGGTTGTTGTAAATTGGAAGGGAATAGAAAACTTGAGAATGGGAAGGGATTCATTAATGGTGGGATGAAGAAGTTTAGAGCTTCAGATGTGGCACCGGCTAATGCTACTAAGGAAGTTTATGCTTCTATATTTACTTCTTCGAAGAAGTCTGATTTTAAGGAAACTTTTACCTGTAGATCACTACCACTTGGTCGAAATTGATGGTGTCGATTGTACTTTGGTAAAGGTGATCTGTCGGTGTTTTTCTTTGTTTGTTCATGAATGGAGACTATTGATGTGTTTTGAGGTCGCCTTTCCGTCTTTGTATTTTTCCATTTTTACTGTAACTGAATTGGATTTTACTTGTTTAATCTAGAATTCTAGTACATATTTAATTTCAATAGTGAATTGTCATTACATGCTTTATTACTTGCTTTGGTATGATGAATCTTGAAGGCAGTGTTATCTTTAGATTGTGTTGTTACTGAATTTGAATTTTGTTCCTATAAATAGGATCTGTTAGTTGAGTTACGGAATAGATGAAAGCAGAAAAAAAGAACCAGTGGTAGCTTTTTAAAACATGGAAGAAAAGAGGTTTTGAGAGCTATCAAGATCAGCCTTCAGATGAATCTTCAGTATTCTTGTAGAGTATCAATTTAGATAAATCGTCTGATGGATCAATGTTGTCAAATATTTGTTTTGGGTTCAAAGATCAATTGATGGCGCCATAGCTGGATTTGAATGGTTAATTTTATTATGTTGGTTACCCTGTGAGACTGCTACCAAATCTTTGTCGTAAATTACAACTCTGCTTGGAACCCACTTTAAATGTTCATTCCTGCTCATAGCTTTCTTCATATGTTAAAAAGAATTTGGTAGGTATGGGTATTTATGTCACTCATCTATTGATGTATTTTGAGTGATGGCTTAAATGTAGAATTATTAACAGTATCATTTTTGTTTTCATTTCTTACATTGTCAACAGGGAAATAAGTGCTCTAATTTGTTATACTTATGAAGTCTGTCCTGAAGTATTGTTTTGATCACTTATCCTACACATCCTCCCTTTATTTTCATTGTAATTTGTATGATTCCGACTCTTGAATGCGACTTTTTTTTTCTGTCAATTTGTTGTCAGACCTCTGTCTAAAACTCTCTGCGGGGAAGATTTTGGTAAAGATCGAAGCATACTGCCATTGAAACCTATTTTCTTTGTTCTTTATTCTATATTTTTGCTAAGATTATACAACCCCAATTGGCCTTAGATCACCTGGAATGTACAACCGCAAACCCTTCTCTTCCCAACTCCTGTTATTATCAGATTTTCTTAAACGAAGTCGAAGCTAACACTAATCTTAAAACAAAGTGGAGATGGCCCTTCATTTAACAGGAAGAATGTGAAGCTGTAAAAAGATGTGTATAATGATAAAATCCCGTACATCAATCCTATACAAGAAAAGAAAATTATCAAGTAACTGGTTTCCTTGTAGATGACTCAAAATCATTTAATCCTAATATATCCTTTCAAGCCAAGGCCGAGAGGACAAACATGAATCTTCCTTTTAAACCAAATCTAAGCCAACCAACCATGAATAGGATGTTTTCTTCAAGAGTGTTTGTTACATGGTTGTTTTCTTCAAAAATATTTGATATGAGATAATTAATCTAAAAGTTATAGTAATTTATACTCGATAATTACATTACTTTGTTTGATAACAATTTAAAAATTTTACATGACAGTTATTTTAAATCAATAAAGTAATAAGATTATTACTTTGAAAAGTGATTTGATTCTAAGAAAAAGTTTTATTATCACGGAAAAAGTAATTTTCAATATTATTTTTGGTTAATTTACTTTGACAAAAAATTTAGTAACATTGCCTTTGGCAATAAAAATGTTCAAAAATCGATTTTTCTAATCACTAATTTTAAATTTTTTTTTCAATTGAATAAATGTTTATTGATAAAAAGAATATAATAAATATATTTAATAATTTAAAAAATTATTTTAATCAAAATTGATTTATATTTTATAGTTTTCTATAAAATAATATTTGATTATTTTATAAATTGTTAATTTAATAAATATTTAATAAATATTTTTTTATAAGATTATTTTGGATATTTTATATTTTATTATTTATTTTTTCACATATAATACCAGATATGGTTATTTAAGATTAAAAATTATTTATAATATTACTCCAAATAAGATAATTTAAATCACTGATGATTACTAATAATTTTAAAAATGATAGCAAATCTGATACTGCTTTTCAGTTAAGATAAATTTTAACTAACTTCTTTTTTCTAGTTGAGATAAAAGAGTGTAATGAATTCGTCGACAAAGCAAAAAGCCCACTCCAACCCAAAGCAAAGAGAAGAGGAAATCAGCTTGGCCCATAAAAATGGAAAAATAAGGTTTTATTATAAAATGGCTTCACTTTCGTAGAACCCTTTTCCTTCCTCCGACAAAGCAAAAATAGGGTTCGCCGCTCATCATTTTCATCATTCAAAGTTAGGATCTTCTCTTTGCCTCTTATTCCTATTCCTGCTAGTTTATTCTCTTATTTTTTGTAACTCGTCGAACGATTCCATTGATTTCTATACCAAAAAAAATACTGAAGAACACAACTTTCCTTTTGTGTTCGCTTTCAGCGTTATATCAGCTAAGAGATCTGCTTGGTTGACTTTGTTATTCTCTTTTGCTACCAGGAAGCAGAACCCCTGATCGCAACTTCCGCCCAAAAAATGTCCGGGTAAGTGATAACGTATTCCTCGGAATATCAGTGGTATTTCCATAAATTTTTATCTGGTTTTTGTGTTTGTTTTAATATCTCCATACACCATATGGCTTCAAGTTGCCTGCATTTTCACTATGTAGACTTTGGATTTAGTTTGCTTTAGTGTGTAATAAATTGCTATGTTATTTATTGTATGCTAATATAGGTATCACCGGCGTTTTATTTGAGATGATTTGCCCTGTTTAAATTGTTGTTTGTGTTGTTCCAGATTTAGTTAGAAACGGGATGTATCTGAGTTTGTACTGGGTATTTCTTTCTACATTGATAAGAATTGGGGAAAGTATTTCCATTTGTCCCATCTTGAGATTAAGTCTAATTGGGATTCCATTTTGTCAACAAAATTTGCCCTTTTTTGCAGTTTTTCAACCAGTCATTTTCTCCCCTAATCTTTGTTTCTGGCTGATGTCTTTATTTTTTTTTATTTGAAAGATTTCATCTATTAATTTCCCTTTTTATCCTTTCTTCTTGTATTTATGCCGTATTCTTGCCTGATGGTTTTGCAGAGAAGAAGTTGCAGTTGCTGTCCCAACTGACGTAGCAGCTGCCATTGGTGAGCCAATGGACGTCAACACAGCCTTGCCCCTTGTGGTGAGGAAGTCTCGAGCTCATGGTGGGCTTGCACGTGGCTTACATGAAGCTGCCAAGGCAATTGAAAAGCACAACGCACATCTTTGTGTTATAGCCGATGACTGTGATCAGCCAGATTATGTTAAACTGGTCAAGGCCCTCTGTGCTGATCATAATGTTAAAGTGCTGCGTGCGCCTAGTGCAAAAACTCTTGGCGAATGGGCTGGTGTAAGTAAAATTTCCTTGCTCATTTATGTAACATGAGTTATACCTCTTCTCACACTTTTACACGCACAAACATACCCCTTTCATTATCTAACCTGTTCATCAGTGAATATTACTACAAACTTACTGTCAAGTTCTACAACCAAATTGAAAGAGATCTAATTGCTGTAAATGCTAATTGTGCTTCATCTCTGCATGTAGTTGTGTAAGATAGATTCTGAGGGGAAAGCAAGGAAGGTGGTTGGTTGCTCTTGTGTGGTTGTCAAGGTATGACCATGTACATTGATGTATATTCTATTTTACTTTAACAATATTTTTTTTGCCAATCCATCTTCTTTCTTTTCACCTTATATTTGTTTTAGATTAGTTATATTGTCAAGCAAGATGTAGAAAATTTAGCCATGCATGTTATGTATTTATGATTGTTGGGATTTATCATTCTTTTTCCCACAGGATTATGGCGAACAACATGAGGCTGTTGAAGTTGTTCAGCAGCACAAGGATTAAGCAATCAGAGGATGGTTTCTTTGGTAGATGCAAAGTTCTTTTGTCATTTTATGAATTTTGATAGTTAACGACAGATTAATGTGCTTGAGAAATTTCTTTTTACTAAGTTGTTGAAATACCGAACTGCCTGGTGTTTCTTAAGTAGGCTACTTTTTTACATTTTAAATTATATGCTCAGTATGTGGTAAACCATTTTGAAATCCAACAATTTTATATGATGTTTCTGCCTTTAATCATTTTTCCCTCTAAAAATAAATTCTATTTCGACCTAAGATGTCTGATCTTTTCACCAATTCGGTAAGGGTGAGATAGTTTGGCCGAAATTAGTCATGGGAATATGGTGAGAAGAATTTTTAATTGCATCAGTGTGCTGATCCAAATCGAGCTTAGCATTTCATTTGGGTCTTAAATATCTGGACGTTAAATGGATTAAAAAATTTCAGATCAAAGTAAAACTTAGGTAAACATCCTCTTTTATTTTATTTTATTTTTTAATTGAAGTATTTTAAGTCACAGTTCCCTAATTATGTATGTACAAATCATATTTTGTTTTCAACTCATGTATTAGTAGGTCCTAATCGTATGTTGATGCTGTTGCTAATGATGATTGTCTTCGGTTCTTACTACTATTGGCTTTCCTTTCGTATATTCAGACAGCAAAAGAAGCCAGGGTAATAATATAAACGGCAGATGATTCCTCCATTTATCTCCAAAGATAATTGACTGAGCGTAATACAA
This sequence comes from Durio zibethinus, assembly GCF_002303985.1. The sequence goes on along the minus strand of NW_019167882.1, from coordinate 9,881,435 downwards.
ACGCCAATACAAATAACAGGGCATCAAGCAAATGCTAGTTCAGCAGGTTAAAGACTGTTGGATGGGTGTTTGGCTTTTATAAATGAAAGCGAGGAATACGTTCAGGTCCATCAATATGAATGGATTAGTGGGTCAATCGGCTTTGTTATTAGCATGATCATCTCTTGTATGAGTGGTCCATGGAACCTGATGCACCATTCAGACATCTACCACCAACCTCAGTTTTGTGGCCTGTATCTTAAGCTGATTCTAAACCAGGCAGGCAGCCAAATAGGTTTATCAACCGTTACTATGATTTGAACCCTCCCGCTTTATTTTCCTGCTAACTCTCCTATGATTAAGGCTACAGCTGCTATCATTTTCTGTTTGAAATTTGTGATCTTTATTATTTTGATCGGACAATTTAGAAATTTCACCAGCTATTGTAGTAACCACCACAGCTGTAAAAAAAAAATAAATAAATAAATAAACCGTGTACGTGAATTGGCATATGCTCATGGCAAGGCCACATGGCATGTGAGATGTCATGGCTATTGATGTCAGATTTAAAAAGCCATAGTAAGTCATTATTCTTTAACAGTTAGCTGAATGATAAAACTTTAAATTTTATAAATGTTATTGATCAAATTGTTATTTTTTTATAGTTGAATGATTAAAAGAAAAAAACACAATAACTTGAATGAATAAAAGTGTAATTTACTTCCATTTTTATTTGAAGGAATAGATGTAACGTGGTCAAAAAGAACATCCATCCACAGCAAAATCTGTGTTTGGAGTGCTTTCGAACTCCAAATGGAAGAGGGGGAGACTTAGGCACAGCAGTTTATGCAGGATGATCCTAGCTGGGTATGGCAGTTGGCATGGCAATGTTGAGGATAACAGTTGCAGGTAAAAGGATAAACCGACCAACTTATTATTACTTTAATCAGTTGTCTGCAATCTTCAGCATGTTTCACATGTCAGATCGATAAAATTCTTTACCATACATGCAATTGGAAACGTATTGAAAATCATTTGCAACCCGCAGCTGTATTTAACCTGAGGATTCAACTGAACTTTTCGGAAAGAATTGCCAACATTAAAATTGTTGATGGTAACAACCTTAGAGGAGACGTTTAAAATGGAAAGAAGACATTAAGAATCAGCAAGTCAATATCGGTTCAACCAATTTATAACTAAAAAGGATATCTTTTTCATCTGATCCATTTTGCCTAACTCTTCTATATATAATCAAATTATGATTGAATGTTATTAACTCAAATTGTGCAGTTAACAACCCAAAAATGTGTAGCTTCATCATGAAGTCATGTGCCATACCTGATTTCGGGACAAGTTTAACGACTATGTAAAAGGGAAATCGGAGCATTGATCTGGGTGGACAAGAAACTAACATTTGTTTCCGAATTCTGGTAGCCGTAAATGAACAGAACCAATTAATTTCCAAGGTTAAATTTCTTTCCGAGTACATCAACTTTTTACATTGAGGCACAAAATTATTGTTCTGATTGATTTGCAAGTAACCACAGACTAATATAGGTTCCATTCTTTTAGGCACAAACTTTTTGCATTTGTTACACCTTGATCATCCTGTGTGCATAGTTTGTTGATTGTCAAATCAATATTTATTGATCGTCATGTTGACAGTTATTTTAATTAATTTAACACTTAATTAATATTAAATAAATCAACTAATAACAATAATACAAATTTAATATAAAAATTAAGATGATCACGGTATTTTATTTTGAACCATTCATTATCATTTTATTTATTTTACTTGTTTCTGTACTTTTCTCATATTCTCTCTCTCATATATTAATGATTCAAATTTTTTATTAAATTATATATAAAAAAGTTTTATAAATTTTATATAAAAAATTTCATTTAAAATTTATCTTACATACTGTATTTTCCTGACTTGAACATTAGTATGCGTCTAAAAATCCTACTTTTATATAAAAAATTTCATTTAAATTTTATCTTACATACTATATTTTCCTGACTTGAACATTAGTATGCGTCTAAAAATCCTACTTTCGACATCTCAGACTAGCATCTCTAACTATCTCTCTATTTCACATCACACGAACTTTCAAGTCAATTATCCAACCAACTTTTCAAGCAAGCTCCCGCTCACCAAACCCAAAACACTTCATCAATATTGTTAAATTTGGAGTATTTAAAATTCTAAATTTAACTTACGCACAGGTAAGTACTGCAATTCAATATTTCAAACAGAGTCTAGTAAGCAGTTTTGGCAAACTCAACACTAAAAGACTAAAACCAAGTTGAACTCGTCTCTGACGTGAGGCACATGAAATTATTAGCTTGGACTGGCTAAAAGTACAAACATCCATTTCTGCCATTTCTTGCTGGAAGGAAAGGCTTCAATATGTGCAGGACAATAGAGAATAGAAAAAAGCATAAAAAGTTAGAGCTGAGTCAAGTGGATGTAACAGGAAAACCGAGGCTAACTAACGTTTTAATTTGTAAGCTGCAAATAGTGAATTTGCAAAAGGAAAAAGTTGCAACCATTTGTTTGCTTACTTGGGACAATGTGATCCACCTAATCCAAACTCGTTTGTCCGAAGTAGCTGCAACAGGGGCAAGGCTTGGCTCACCTTCTCCCTATATATTTAAGTACCCAGACACCCACTGCCTCACCTTTCACTCTATCCTCCAAACTCTGTTTCCCTGTTTCTCTAGGAAAGAATTTTTTGCTGGAGCAAGCAAATCCGAGGAAACTAATTAGATTTTCTTTGTTGGGGTGAGTTTCATTTTCATAATGGCTGGGACTGGAGTGTTCGCGGAGATACTGGACGGAGATGGTTACAAGTACTATGCTGATGGAGAATGGAAAAAGTCTTCTTCTGGAAAAACTGTTGCTATTATCAACCGAACTACGAGAAAAACTCAGTAAAAGTTCAAGGTTAAACAGCTAACATGTAAAATCACTGGTTTCTGCTAATCAAGTAATCATACATCCATGCTCTCATTTTAAAATTTTCTCATCAAGTTTTGCTTTTCTTTAGAAGAATGGAGTGTTTTTCTCTTCGTTCCTTTTTAATTAGCTAATTGAAAACTTAAGTTTGCTTCGTGTGGTAAATCGATTTCTTTGTTGTCTTTTGTGGTGCTTTATATTGATCAAGGTGATATAGTTATGTAATATACCAAAACCTGAGCCTTAACTGTGATTCTATTTGTTTGTCAAAAATCAAAACAAAGAAATGAGAAAGAAATGTTACCCACAAAAGTCTGGTATCTTCAGGTTTGTTAACTTAGGGAAATTCATTATTTATGGTGCTGAAACAGCTTGTACACAAGAAGAGGTAAACAAAATAATGGAATCAGCAAAAATTGCGCAAAAATCATGGGCTAAGACTCCACTTTGGAAGCGAGCAGAGCTCCTTCACAGAGCTGTTGCCATCCTAAAGGAGCATAAAGCACCAGTTGCTGAATGCCTGGTTAAAGAAATTGCTAAACCAGCCAAAGATGCAGTTACCGAGGTATATAATTTGTTCCTGATTTTTTCTAGGCACTTGTTCAGTTCAGAAGTGAACAAGTCATCTTAAGGAAACTGGTTTTGATCTGATTCCATGAAGGTTGTGAGGTCCGGGGATCCGGTTTCTTACACTGCTGAAGAGGGGGTTAGGATTCTTGGTGAAGGAAAATTCCTGGTATCTGATAGTTTTCCCGGGGATGAAAGAACCAAATATTGCCTCACCTCCAAGGTGAAGATTCGTTTCTTATCCTTTGGTAAATTTCTTCAGGTTCTTGTCAAATAGTATTGAATTGATATAAATTACGGTATCGATTCATTGATTACTCCAACATTTAAAGGAAATCCATCCATTGAACTCTGAGAAAACAACCTCCATGGATAGATGATACTCCAAATTCACTATCTAGACTCATCCCACCATACTGTTCAGACTGGTGTATCGTGCACGCATCCGCATCTAGCATATAAGTTGAGAAAAGAGAAAATTCCTGTGATTGTTCAGCGGATGTGAGATCTTTAGTTGATTTTTATTCTTTTATATGCAGCAGCAAGCGGCCATCTTTACATTTGTATTTCTTGCTTATCCAGCTGAGAGTTTGTTACAATTGACATTCTCGACTGATACTGTGACATGTTGAAGATAAGACCTAAAGTACTAAAATCCAACCTTTTAAAACAACCTCTTGATCAGTCTTTTACCCATTTCATTTGTTTTTCACCATACTCTTCAGTTCCTATAATTCTTTCTGTTACTTCCTTTTGTCATTGAATTATCAATGCGAAGTTACTGGTGGATTTGTTTAAGTTCAATATAAGATGTAACTCATGTAACTAGTATAAACATTGACTCTCCTGTTGTTTCATATCTTCTATGTTTTTATGATGTAGTTTATGATTTAAAGTTGCATTTAAAATGCAGATTCCACGTGGAGTGGTTCTAGCCATTCCACCATTTAACTATCCTGTCAACCTGGCAGTTTCAAAAATTGCACCAGCATTAATTGCTGGGAACTCCCTTGTGCTCAAGCCACCAACACATGTATTTTACAAAGAAACACATAACTTAATTGAATGGGATTGGTGTCCTAAAATTGTTTCTAGCATAAAAAATCTAAGTGTCTCCCGTAACCTTCTCCCAGGGTGCTGTTTCTGCTCTTCATATGGTGCACTGCTTTCATCTGGCTGGTTTCCCCAAAGGGCTCATCAGCTGTGTGACAGGGAAAGGCTCTGAGATTGGTGACTTCCTTACTATGCATCATGGAGTTAACTGTATAAGGTGATTCCAATTCATGTTGCGGGCGCTATATTTGCTCTTGTTTTACTATATAGCTAGTCATCCGTGTATAACTTGCATCCCTTTTTGCTCAGCTTTACTGGTGGAGACACTGGTATTGCTATCTCAAAGAAGGCAGGAATGATCCCTCTTCAGATGGAGTTGGGAGTAAAAGATGCCTGTATCGTACTTGAGGATGCTGACTTAGATTTGGTTGCTGCAAACATAATAAAAGGAGGATTTTCTTACAGGTTAAAACGAACTCTGTTAATGTGACCACACTAATTCTTTTCACTTCAACTACACATTAATGTGCTCTCAACTCTTTTGTACCTACAACTACCACAGTGGCCAAAGATGCACTGCTGTTAAGGTTATCTTGGTGATGGAATCCGTTGCTGATGTTCTTGTGGAAAAGGTGAAGGCTAAAGTGGCAAAGTTAACAGTTGGGCTGCGGGAGGATGACTGTGACATCACACCCGTTGTGTCGGAGTCATCTGCAAATTTCATTGAAGGGCTGGTCAAGGATGCTAAAGTGAAAGGAGCTACATTTTGTCAGGAGTACAAAAGGGATGGCAATCTTATCTGGCCATTGTTGTTAGACAATGTTCAACCTGATATGAGGATTGCATGGGAGGAACCATTTGGACCAGTTTTGCCAGTAATAAGAATCAATTCTGTTGAGGAAGGAGTCCACCATTGCAATGCTAGTAACTTTGGACTCCGGGTATATATGATAAACTTATCAAAGTGTTAAAGATCTCTCTTTCTTCCATGATAGCAGATTGATACTGAAATATGCATATGAAATGCAGGGATGTGTCTTCACTAAGGATGTCAATAAAGCAATATTATCAGTGATGCAATGGAGACGGACGGTTCGGATAAATTCTGCACCAGCTCGTGGACCAGATCATTTCCCATTCCAGGTAAAAAAAAAAAATCTACAAAATCCTACTTGGAATACTTTTCTTCTTATACTGGCTTCATGAACTTCAACAAATGCTTTGTTAACAGGGTCTTAAAGACAGTGGAATCGGGTCACAAGGGATTACCAACAGCATTAACATGATGACAAAGATCAAGACCATCGTCATCAATTTACCAACCCCATCTTACACCATGGGTTAATACATGATCTCACCACTTGTTATCTTAGCTGAGATGTTAAATTTGTGTTTAGACTTCATTGCCATATGACATTCAGTGAAAAAAGTACGAATAATGGAGAAACGCAAATTTGAACATGAAGTTTAACTCGGTTTATGTAATTATTTTTAAGAAGTATCATCCAGTAGGTTTGGGGTTTAAATCTCAGCATCTCTTCCCCTATCTTTAGGCTGTGACCTCATGGAGACATGCAAATTTGCATCCAGCTATATTGTATGTTATCAGGTGTGCCTAAGTTTCTGCTACACTTTGAAGACCTAGGAGGGAAATTGAATTTGTTATTACTGCATTGCTTCTTTTTTGAAGCATGGTCAAAGTAGAAAGAAAAGCTTTGAATGAACTGATTGAACCCTCATAATTATGGAGTAGTGTGTGCCTGTTTTCTTGACCAAAGAACAAAATGATGCAGCCAATGGACATTCTAACGTATGAGAGGCGTCAAGGGGCCTCTATTTCTCATCCATATCCTCGTCATCCTGATTCCTGCATCATCAATTGTTCATGATTTTTCATCCGGGGAGGATTACGTTCTGAAACTACAAAGTCTTTGTTTATTGCACTCCACTTGACAGTCTTATCCAACAAAAAAGCTCACTCTTCGTGTAGCCAATTACAAATGATTAAAAAAGACAAATGCTTTCTCTAATGGACATCTTTATTCTATCTTGTCCATCCACTTGAAGCCCAAAAGAAAGCTCCAAAACTGCCAGAGATAGGACCCAAGCCCAGACAAAAGCCATTCCATATGAACAAAAACATTTCAATAAATATCAAAAAAATAAAAATATTTAAAAATGCTTTGCTCATTATCGATAGAGTATTTCCCCCTTTTCAATTATCTGTATTTTTCCACCAAATATTGAAGTTGATAATGAAATTTCTGAAATTTGAAGACTAAAATGCTGACAATTAAAGGAGTTTTACTCTCCAAATCCTTTAATAATAATTACATCTCATTTCCAACCAAAAAAGAAAAAAAAAAAAGATTCCTTAAGCCTTTGTTTATTTTACCATCAAATTATTAAGGAATGTTATTAGAGACAAGTCAATTTGAGCAACCCTCGATTTAGTACGCTCCTTAAACCCAAAATAATTCGTGTCTTGATTGATGCTTAACTACCCAATTAATGGCCCATCTCTTTTCTTTTCTTTTTTTTTTTTTTTATGGAGCCCCATCTTTTAGGCATCAAATTAATAAATACTTTTTTTAAAAAATAAATATATATTTTTTAAAATCACATTTAAGAATAAGAGAGGGAATTTTAAATATTGAAATTTAAATTTTAAATATGTTAAAAGTTATATTTTAAGAGATAATATATAAACCAATTGAATTAAACTTTAATTCAAAATAAATATTTTTTTTAATTGATGAATTATCGTTCTTAATTCTTATATTTTACCATAGTATTCAACTCTTTTTTCTTTGTCAGTTAAATTTTAACTTAGTGGTAAGAAAGAGTTTATAAAACCTTAAGGTCCTAAATTTAAATTTTATTGTGTATTTATTTAATTAATTATATAGATATAATAATTATGAGTGTAACTTAAAAAAAATTAAATGTTCAATTTAAAATCTAATATTTAAATTTTTTTTAATTAAAAATATCATCTTTTATTTGATTTAATTTAAAATTAAACGTTTTTGAGTTGGTTTAAAACAAGACTCCATAACGGAAATGTCATGCAGGCATTGCTAAAATCTAATATTAACAACGGAAGTGTGATGCACGGCATTGTTAAAATATAATATTAACCATTAAGTTATTTTTTATTAGTAAAAATATTAATTCTTTCAAAAATTTTTGAAGAAAGGTTGGCTCCATTCCCATTCGGCCACCATTGAATCCTACTCCCATTTCAACAGAATCACCCACAACACTATTAGCCGAAAGCCCATTCCTTAGATCCTCCATAACCCAACCTGTCTCCACTGGCCAAACACGCCACCACCAACCCCATTACTACCTTGCACTAAACACAACAACCAAACCCATTGCCTCTACTAAAATCGAAACCCACATCTTTAAAAAAAAAAAGATAAAATACATCACCTGGAGAGAGGAACACAGCGCCAAAACCACAAAAAGGGGGGTTTCGGTTTCAAGAGGATCTAAGGGGGCTTCAAGGCCTAAAATTTAAAGGGAAGGGAGGTTGAAGGAAAAGTCAGGTCATAATAGAAGTTGGTGGTATTTGGTGCAACGGTAGAGGCTGTTTTGAGGGGTTGAAGCCGCTGGTTCATGGATAGATTTAGGGAGTTTGGTCGATTTTGTAAGAAGGCAGCTAGCATAGTGATTGACAACCAAAATCTAAGCAGCTTGATTTCCAGTGGATTCCAATTTTTGAGAGAGATGTTCTGTCTTGTTCTGTTAGAGAGAGAAACAAAAATGTAAAAAACAGAGAAAGTGTCTTCTTTTAGCTTTTGTAGTAAAAAAAAAATTCACTCTAATTTAATGCAAATGCAACGTACTGCAGTGACGAAATCTTATTTTGAACTAATTTAAAAATATTTAATTTTATATTAAATTAAATTAAAGATAATTTTTTAATTAAAAAACGTACAAACATTAAATTCTAAATTGAATAGTTAACCAAAACAAATCACCTTTCTTTCTGTTATTTAGTATTAAAAAGATTGAAATGATTTTACACTTCATCCACAATAAGTAATGACCATTAAGTGGGCCTCACAGTTTGGGTACTTCTAATTAATTTTTTTTGGAGAGTCTTCTTCCTTAATAATGACACATGAAATTAAACATGCATGTTTGGCAGAAAGAAAAACCCAGAGTTGACTATCACACAGCTTTTATAACCTAGAGTTGACTATCACACAGCTTGTATAATATGTTTAAAAACCCATACTTTTATATTTTATCACATTGGTGGTGCTAGTTAATTCTCATTTATAAGATCTTGTTAAATGCAGAAATATTCATTTACTTTCTCTTTCTGATAACTATAACCAGCTTCTGACTAAAATTATGATCAAACCCTAAGTTTACCACTATAAACCTATTTAAATAGTTCTATGATACTTAGATGATATGAAGGGTTTTTTAATTCTATGCTTTTGAACCTTTTTTCTCTATTAGTATAATTTTTTGCATCATATGATCTAACTATATTTTGCTTTCAAGTCTGCTAATAAGGCTAAGCCAGCCTGAACAGCTGAACTAAAATACAGGTCGAAAAGAGGCAGCTGGTTCTCATGCCTTTATGATAATCAATGGATATCCAACTAATTTGATGTTCAAATCTTAGCATCTATAATTTTTTTTCTCTATCCTCAAAATTCTAACCTCCTTTATGAAAAAAAAGTCCTTCATCTGAATTTTCTCCAATAATCCCCTTCCTTCTCATTACTCCCAAAAAAGTAGTACTTGAATTGATAATATGATACTAATTAAATTAAACTTATTTTTTTTATTTCATTTTTTAATAGGTTATGAATGATCCTTAAAGTGAAATGTTTAAAATGTTATTTGAGGTTTAAAAATTTTTAATATAATATTTGAATTATAAATCTATTAATTAATATAGTATTTTATTTCTAACGTGATTAACTTTAAATGATAATATATGATACACAACCTATCTTTTACGTACCATATTGTTAATGATTCATAATTCAGATATTAAATTAAAAAATTTTAAGATTCATGTATTAAATTATTAAATATTTCACTATAATTTAAGAGTTATTCATGACACTATTGAATTTTTCTTTTATTTATTTGAAAATAACCTTAATTATACTTGATTTGGTTGGTGAAATTGCACTTACGTGAAAATACTAAATAGTACGCAATATTTAGTGTTGAAAGAATTTATGATATGCTCTCAATTGAATTTAGCATAAAATTATTGTTTGAATGATTGAATGATTGGTTGAACGTAAATGAAATTGGAATTTTGTTTTTCCAAGTATTTAAAATTTAATTTTTCCGTCCCTCACCATATAATACACTTTTCTACCATACCAAATTAAGCAATTTGGCAAAGGGAATATCGGTATCCAAAGGAACTTCACGACATCCATTGGGACATAGAAAATTAATTTTATATATTGATATTAATATATGATGTCGTAGTATTCCAGCTTATATTAATTTTTGTTATGCCATTAAATAAAGGATTTTTCAGTTTAAAACTAAATAATTTATATTTTAAGTATATATGTTTTTATTCCATCAATTACTGGAAAATAATAGCTTGGATTTTACATTAATTGCTGACTTTGTCATGACTTGCAAATATTACATTTGAATTATTATATATATTAATCTTCCTCCTAAGAATACCAATATTTTAACAACTTAATTAGTGAAGCAAATAGAATTTGACACTTAATTTTATTAGTTCATATGATTATTTTTAAAAGATGACATCTAATAATTTTAAAATTTAAATACCAATATATATAATTATTTTTAATTATGATTTTTTTTGTAATAAAAAATTAATAAAACAAATACGGATGTGATACAATATATATATATATATATATATATATTATGATTACCGAAGGAAGAATAGATTTGCTAATGGAAAACCTGTTGCTTTAAAAGATAATAAACATGTTGTCTAAACAACATGGTTTATAATTGAATTGGCGTGGCAGATAAAACGTGTGTGGGTAAGTTTGAGGTGCAAAGAGATATGATTGGTACAAGACAAGGATATATACCTACAAAAACTCATCTCTTTTCCTATATATATTTTCTTCAACTGGGGTCCATCGTCTATCTTCAAAGTCTTCAGACCCCTTTCCACCAAATAATATAGTATATATTTTCCAAAACATGGACTAAAAAAAATGCTTTTTATTTATGTTTTAATTTGAAAAGTTTTGACAATTAGCCTGATCACATCAGGAATTATCCTCTCTGCCTGTAAAGTTGTAAACATGATGAATTAATAATCATTAGTCATAGATATGAGGAAGAAAAGTTAATTAAACTGTGAAGCAATCAACTAATTATGCAGCCAAAATGGGTGATTTCAAGATATATTAGTAGTGAATATATATATATATATATATATATCGGTTCAAAGGAGGACAACGCCTTATTATATAGAAAGGGGGAGAGGTTGGTTTGGTTCAAATTCAAGTTCTAATATCTTCTTTAAGGTTTCTTTATCACTAAACCAAAAAGCGAAAGACATAGTAAATATATATTTGTTATCGTAGTGGAGTAAATCTTGGCCCACTGATAATTTTGCCCCAACTTTGATCTAAATTTTTACTGAGCTTGTTCCTCTAATTTGTCCATGTTTCCCATGAGTTCATGCCATTTTTTGTTTTGTTTAATAATAATAATAAGTGTTGAGTGGTGTGTTGGTTCATCTTCTTTTGGCAAAAAAAAAAATAAATTAATAAAATATTTGATTCTTAATTCTAATAATTATAATTCGATTTGGGCATTTGACAACTTTAAATAAAAAATCAAGAAAGTTCATAAGAACATTTTATGACGAGGGATTTCAGAATTAAATGATCTTCCAATTAATAGTTGATGCTTGAGCTGAATTTTATATAAATTGCGTATATCTATTATATTATTATAGCTAGGATAGAATCTTGTAATGGTTTTAAGATTCATACAATTAAGATCGGTCCAATGATCTTGCAGATTGGTTGTAACGATTTCGGACCTTTCTATTTTTTTTATACTATTATCATTTCATTCTTTTGAATAAAATAATTCTATCCTTATTGTCATTTCATTCTTTTGAATAAAATAATTCTATCCTTGTCTTTCAAAAGAAATAAATAAATAAGATTGTATCTTATAAATAAAAGATAAGAATATATTGTGATATCATCAACTAATATTAATAAAAAACAATGTAATCATGATCTTGCTGTTTTTGGTTGTGGTTCAGGAAACAAGGTTTGAGCATTGTATATTTTGCAATAGAAAGCGAGATATTAAAATAAATAAAATTAATTGCTATAGATCGACCATGCATTCTTGCAATTAAACTGAGTGTGCATATGTTAGGCCTTTGATTCTCGGGATTTCTTTTGTACATAATGAAATGAAAGAGGGTATGCTGGAGCCATTCTAACCAAGTTATTTTCTTCAATTTTGTTTTGTTTACTTCAAACACAGATTTCAAATTAGTATTTCTCGTTGGAAAAGCAATTTTTTTAGGTTGAAACTAAGCAATTTTTAAAGCCATGTCTCAATTAAAATGGAGCTTCTGTCTAATGTAATTATTACTTATTAAAAGAAAATATGATCTTATTATTGTAAGAATAAAAACTTGATAAAGAATATGCAAGAATTTTTCTTTCATATAAAGGGAGGTAGTCAAGTTACGATAGGAGTTTCTTGAATTGGCCAAAAAAAAGTTACAATTTGAGTTAATTCAAAATTTAATTTAATTAATTTATATAATTTTTTTAAAATATGATATTTAACATATTATGATTAAAATTTTAACATCAATGTGTCACAACATATAGATTTGTGGATTTACCGTTAAACATAAATTGGAAGAGTCGCTATCAATATTTTTTGTTTAGATATGATTGATCACCTAATTGAATATCTTATTTAAAGAGGAATCTCAAGATTGACTTAGATATCTTTAAATAGTAAATTTTTATTTACAAAATCAGAGTTTAGATTCGGGAGTACGGTTACACGTAGGAAAAGTTATAACACCCCCACAACGCCAATCCACAAGATGATACTAATTTGATTCTAAATTATCCGAGCCTTAAAAATGTTCATAATTTGTCAAAATATTAAATATTGAAAATTAGTCTTAAAATTATCCTAATAGTTTGGTAACAATTTAAGATAATTTTTTCACTTTATGAGTATTCACGGAGACTAGTATCCCATTCTGAAGAAACTTCGTCGTTGGATTTATTAATGTATTTTATTCAAAAAAATCAGTAAGTCTCTCAATTGTTTAGTAAGAGTTACTTTGAAATAGATCTCATAATAGTTTGACGAAATTTTATTGTAAAAATGTTTATAACAATTCTGAAAATTTTATTAAATCTCTCAATAGTATGGTAAGATTTAATTTCAAGCAATCCTCCAATAATTTAGAGGATAAAAATTATTTTTTATTATTTATATATATTTTTTGAAAATTGATTTATGAAATTTCCTAATAGTTTTGGTGGATTCCATAAATTCACTTGAAAATATTTTTTCTCTTTTTCTTGGTCTTTATCCTTTCTTTCTTTTTTTTTATTTATCTGAAAAGATTTTTTTATATATAATTTTTAAAACTTATTTATTTTAAAAAATAAAACAATAGAAAGAAATTTTAGAAAATAATAAAATTTATCAAATAAAAATAAAATCAGTAAAATAAAAACTAAAAATAAATTAAATTAAAAAAATCAAAAAATAAAAAAAAAAAAACCTACGATCAAGTCGGATCAGAGCGGCAGGTCAACGAGTGGGTCAACGGGTTAGCGCGTGAGTCAATGCGCAGATCCTAAATTGCCGAAAACTCTCTTTTTGGGCCATTATATAAGCCAAGTTTCAACATTTTTTTCTAAGAAACCCTATGCTCTCTCTCTCTCTCTAGCCTATATTCTTTTTGACTTCTCTCTAGAAACCCAAAACACCCATCAAAAACTTCAACCAAAATTGAAAAATACATCAATTTTTTGAGAAAGTCATCAAAAAATTTATTTGAAAATTAAAAAACCCACCGATTTTTAAAAAATTGGTCAAAATCTAGCTGGGAAATTCAACCTCTTGCTGAAAAATTCATCAAAAATTTCATATTCTTCCCCAAAACCCAGATTTCCTAAAAAAACCTAGAAATTTCCTAGATTTGCCCAAAAATTTTCAAATCTTTTTAGAAATCCTCCAATAACTTAAACCACACCCCAAAAAACCTAGATCTAAACTTAAAAACTTTCAAATGTACCCAAAATTTCAGAATCAAAATACTGTAACCCAAAAACTTAAACACTAAGTTTTTTCACCAAATCCACCGTTCTTGCCAAAATTCACCCTAATTAATTCTCTTGTGTTCTCTCAGAATTGTTCAATTTATAGCCACCTTTAGGATAAATTTTAGGAAACGAACAAAACCCAGTTCAAAACCAATCCAAGCTTGAATCTTGAGATAGGGTTCTGCTCGAGCATAATCCTAGGATTTTGATTTGGTTCAACCTAATTTGTCAATTATTCAAGCTTAAATCATCATTAAAATGTTTGACTATGAGATTTTGATCTAACTAATTCAATTTTCGTTTCCATAATTCTCGCCAGAAATCGAAAAAGAAAGGAAGGAAGAAAGAAAATAATAATAATAATAATAATAATAATAATAATAATAATATGATATGATATTATAATAGTAGTACTAATATAATATACTATATAAACTGGTGGAGGAATGGGAGGGAGGGAAAAGGCTTCCACTGGCTTTCATGGAGGAGGCTCCGCCAGGGAAAAGATGTAGGGGGAATGGGGTTTAGGGAGATGGAACACTTTGATATGGCATTATTGGCCAAGCATGGATGACGGCTCTTACAAAACACAACATCTTTGATGTATAAAGTTCTAAACGAAAATATTTTGCCAACTCCACCTTCTTAGAAGCTGACTTGGGTAGAAATTCATCATACATTTGGAGGAGCAAATGAATGGGCCGAGAAATCTTAAAACGGGGGACAAGGCGGCAATTAGGCAGTTGACGCACGGTTCGTATACGGGAAGATCCTTGGGTGCCAAATGCAGATTGCTTTAAACCAGTCCCAAAAGAAAATGCTATCGTCAGAGATAAAATGGTTAGTGAACTGATAGATGAAGATAACAAGCAGTGGAACATGACTAAACTTGATTGTTATTTCCAAAGTGAGGTGATAACAGACAAATTTTGCATCCCACTTTGCAGCATGGACACACGAGATGAGGTGGTGTGGCATCATACGAAGGACGGAAGGTACACCGTCAAATGCAGCTATCGCTTGTCAATAGCAGAAGAACCAACGATAGTGAGCCACGCAAATACGGGTGATATGAGCAGTGTGCAGGGAGGACTGCTTTGGAGCAAGATTTGGAAGACAAATACGCCAAGCAAGATAGGAGTCTTTGCATGGCGACTGAGCTAAGTTGTCATTCCAGTGTTTGCAAATTTGAAGGAAAGGAGGCTACCGGAATTTACTATGTGCCCGAGGTGTAACCAAGAAGAAGAGACGGTTTTGCACGCATTAACAAAGTGTCCACATGCCACTGAGTGTGAAAAGAGGCTGAGTTGCATAAAGCCATAGAGGGACACTAGTGGCGCAATGCAGGGGAGTGGATGGCTGATGTTATCTCAAAGATGGACCAAGCTAAAGTAGAAAAGATGATCACTACTGTATGGATAATTTGGAACAGTAAGAACGATGCAGTGGTGAACAATAAAAGATGGAGATATCAGGAAACAGAAAAGTATGCGGAGAAATATTTGAAGGAATATCAACAAGCCCAAGACACTCAGGGAACAGATGAACCAAGACCGCATGCAAGGAGGCAGACACCGTCCTTTAATCCCATCAAACTGAATTTCGATGGGGGAAAGATAAAGGTCTGGGGGGAGTGGGAATACTGGCTCATGACCACAATGGCGAAGTAATAGGGGCTATGTGTAAACCACTGAATGGATGCAGAGAAACAACCACTAAATGGATGCAGAGAACCAGAAATAGCTGAAGCAATTACGGCAGTAGAAGCAGTGAAGATGGCGAGTGACATGGGATTTCGTAGAGTTGAACTTGAAGGGGATTCACTGGGGGTTATTGGTTAGGTGGGGAAGTATGGCAAAAATCTGTCTAAAGTGGGTGCATTGATAGAGGAGGTTCAACTACGACTGAAGGCCTTTGATTCATGGAGTTGCAAAAATGTGTTTAGGGAGGCAAAAGTGGCGGCCCATAAGTTGGCAAAATTAGCACTAGACCAGGGTGAAACTGTATACTGGGTGGAATAGTGTCCCCATATCATCAGTGACATTGTAGAATATGACAAAGTTGGTTTAGAGCAATGAAGTTAACGCCATTTCTTTCCAAAAAAAAAAAAATGTTGCATGGTAATTACTTTATTAATTAATAAATTTGATCCATTGTTATGGGTGCTGTGTAACTCTGATAGAAAGCTAAAAATACTTTCGATGTAAAGATTTATGTCACCTACGATTCTTGCCTACATCTGTTAGATTATTGTTCATAGTAGTATTACTACTACATTATGACTAACATGAATCTAACCCAAAGAAAAAAAAAAAAAAGCTCCGTTAGATTTGACAAGGTTGAATGGTTTGGTTGAGTTGTAAGTTTCAAACTGCATTTTTTCAGTAATTTTTTGAATCTTGGATTGTATGGGAACCATGTTATAGGTGTATTTCCTGATACCCTGATGCTTGAATATGTTTGCCTGCATATATATGAGTTAATCCTATCAGAATATGCTTTAATGGTGCAATGACAAAATTTATATATTTCAAGGATATTGCTATCTACTTTCTGATTTTGTTTATTGTATAAATTGATTGTTTATTACAAATTGCTTTAAAAAGTTATAAACACAATTGTAATATAAATCCTAACAGTATGTAGACACATCCATAAAAGGATAAATGTATATCCGTTTACGACATGTTAATATATCGAACCAAGAAATAATTAAGATTTCAAATGGTTTAGTTTTCTTATGTCTTCTCTTTGACTTTGGAATTTGGCCTCCTTACTACAAATCATCATTTTTATTTATAAAAATCTAATTTTGAATTTTTTTTTTATAGAATTATGTTCATAATTTGATCCATAGAGGGAAAATATGCATTATTAGTTAGTTATTTTAGAAGTCAGAAGTCATAACTTTGAATTGAGTTGAATTTGTGTTTATTATTTTTGTGGCATTTTAAAAATGTGATTTTGTATGATTTTTTGTTAGGATTGATATTGAATTAATGACTTTATTTTATTCGATATACTTCTATTTTTAAAATTAAATAATTAAACAAGTCTTTCAACCATTTTATCTTAATTTAAATAAAATAAAATTTATTTCAAAATTCACTCTTTTCAAATATTATTGACCACATTTAATTTTTTTTTTTTATATTAAATTCCTATACGTTAAGAACTTTTAAGAGTATTATACGTTCATTTCCAATCTTCTGTCTTAGTAATGCACCTATTCAAACAATTATTTAATTTTAAAAATTAAGCTTATTAAAAATTTATAACAGTTTATGTTAATTTAAATAAAATAAAACTTATTTTAAAATCCATTCTTTTTAAATTATTATAAAAAATATAATAAAAAAATCTCGCGCTCTACACGGATTTAAAAACCTAGTTTTACAAAATATAGCAAACGCTACCTTAGTTCATAGCGAACTCCGGTGAGACAGTGACCGCCCACCATGCGGGACCTAGGACGTAATTATGCCATCCCACGCGATCACGTTCACCGTGCCTCCAACTCACTTGTGAATGAGTAGTCTTTCCTTTACCTTTATTGGTTAGTTACGTGTTTTGTTTTGCTTTGTATTCCTTTCAATGTTTTTTAGCCAGAACTACATCATAAAGTAATGATAGTAAAACAAATTCTAAGAAGAGACATCAACTAGGATCCTTGAGAGGTTTGTTATTTAGTATTTTTAATTGAATTGAATTTAAAATTCTTATTATCTAGTATATTTAATAACATATAATTATTAAGTAATGAAAATTTTCAATATCGTGAAGTAATTATAAAGAAATGAAATAACATTCGAAAAGAAAAAAGAAATAACAATATATTATTTATAACGTGATCAAGAACATCTTCAAATCATACTTGAACTTAATATCTTTTTAGATGATCTTTAAACGCTTAAATTTTACATGAATTTAATTTTTTTCAAATGCTTTCAATGACAAAAGGTTAATTTTTTTTCAAACGATTTATATGACAGAAAAGGGGGCAAGTGGGGCAATCAGCCAATCACCCTCTCAAAATTTTTTTATATTTGTATAGAATTTAAAATTAAATAAGTTTAGATAAATAAAAAATTATATTTTCATTTTAAAAAATTAAATATAAATTTTACATCCACTTAAATTGAAATTTCTAATTCTTTTCATGAAAGATTTTAAGTATTTAGATTTTAACTATTTAGGAATGATAACGGTTTGGATTATATTTGGTTTATTTTTTAAAATAATGTATTAAATTATTAATTTTTAAAATTCAATTCAAATTCAAATCGAATTTTTATATGATCTGATTTGATTTAAATTAAATTATACTGATTCAGTTTATCATTTTTATTTTTAATTTTTATATATTATTTTAATATAATTTTTAATATATTTATATAGATATAGGTATAAAATAATTATTTTTATTTTATAAAATTTAAAATATATATAATGCTATTAAAAATATATAATTTGATTAGGTTCAAGTTTTTTTTTTAATTTTCACTTCTCAATTTAAAATCAAGTCCGAACTTAATATATATATTTAATATCTGAACTTAATCTAAATTGAATAAAAAAAATCAATTTGAACTGAACCAAATACTATGATTTTGAATAAATTTTAAGTTTTGTTGATTGTTTTCTCACCCCTATAAGTACCTATTATAAAAAATAACAATGCTATTGTTAATAACCTTAGACCCCTTTAGATGGCAGATTGTTTACAGTTGAGGTGTAGTTCATCTCCAAACATAATTAGGAGTGAGAAAAAAAAAAAGAAAATCAAAAACCGATTTGAAACCGTAATGTTTGGTTTAGTTTAGATTTTTTTTTATTCAATTTGAATTAAGTTTCAATGTTAAAGGTAATATTATATTCGGATGAGAAAGTAAAAAATTCAAAAACTGAAAAAAATGAATTGAATTAAATTATATATTTTTATTAGTTTTTATATATTTTTTAAATTTTTATAAAATAAAAATAATTATCTTATACCTTAATCTATTTAAATATATGAAAATCATATAAAAATAGTATCTAAAAAAGGTTGAATTTAAAAAACAATGAACCAAATCGAATTGAACTAGTAGAATTTAGTTCGGATCGGATAGTATAGAAATTCAATTTGAATTTAGATTAGATTTTTAAAATTTATAATTCTATGTATTACCCAAAAATTCAAATCGAATTCAATTTGGTCCAAACCATTATCACCCCTAAACAGAACTGGCCATCAATTTGACAAACAACTACAGTATAGTTGGAGGTTATTTGCATTGCATCATGTCATAAGATATATGTTCAGGGATTCGAGCAAAAGATGTAAAAGGAAAGAGTCTTCACTAATTTTTTTTATTAGGGTGCCATTGGCCACTAATCTCATCTTTAAATAAATCTTAATTAATATTAAGATTTATTTAAAGAAAATATTTTGGTCTATGAATCAAATTGAGTTTGAGAATACGATTACGTATATGAAAGGTTATAACACCCCATAACGCCCGTTCAAAAACAGTACCAATTGATTTTATATTATCCATTAAGCTTGACAAAATTTCTCAAAAAAAATTCTAAAGAATTTAATATTAAAAAATATTCTTAAATTACTTTGATATTTAAGTAGAAATTCAAAAATATTTTTTTACTTCAAAAGTATTCATGATATCTGTTGACATTTTTTAAGGGGCTATGTCGTTAGATTTAAAAAAAAAAGTTATTAGTATCCTTGATATTGGACAATTTTTTAAATATTTTAATATTTTAATAGCATTCAAAAAATAATATCTTTTCATGAATTTACATAGAAATTGTTATTACAAATTTCTAAAAATTCTATTACTTGAAAATTTAAAAATTTTATCTTTTAGGAAACAAATTAATTTAAAATTATTATAAGACAAAGCTTATATTAATCTTTTCTTTAATTGATTTTGTTTAATTTAATTTATTTTTATTATTGAGGAATTTTTTTAAAAAAATTCATATTTCAATTTTTTTCTAAATAAATATCAATTTTTCTTAAATATTTTTCCAAAATTTCATTCTAAGAAAAAAGTAATATTTCAACTCTTTCTTTAGTTTATTTTTTATATATCTTATTTTATTTTTATTCTTAAAAAATTTAGGAAAATTAATATTTCAACTTATTTCTTAACATTTTTCCAAATTTATTTTATTTTCCTAATAAAATTCACACAAAAATAAAATAAAATGTACAAAAAATAAAAAATATATAAAAATTAGGTGAAAAAATAAGAAAAAATAAAAATTTATAAAGAAATATTGAAAATACTCATTATCAATGCAGTTAACGGTTCAAAGACGGTTTGACAGGTTCAACGCATTTCAATTGATTTGGAATAGTCTAGAGTGGTTTAGCTGGTATAGCATAGTTTAGTGTAGTTTGTCGCAATTTGAGCCAAAAGGGATAGGTTTTCGTGTTTGTTGCATGGATTCTGAGTCACGTTGCAAGTTGGTGAGTGAATCATTCCCTTAAAACGACATCGTTTTATTTTTTTTTGTTTTTTACAACTATAAGAGCCATAGTTTTTTTCTATTTCATTTTCTCTCCACACACACTCTCTATACCTTTATCTTTTTTTAAAACCTAAATCACCTATAGCTTTTGTTGTCGTTGCCTCTTATGCCGTCGTTGGAGCCGGTAACTATTTTTAGTGGTCAAAAAATTTTCAAAAATTTACCCCTTGCTATTTTCAACCCTTTGAACACAAATTTGGCCTTCATTTTGCTGAAAGTGGCCTCAAATAGCATAGATCAAGCTTGAAAGTTTCAGGTAATTTTTTTATTTTTTTATGCTTTCGACTTTTTATTCCCCATCCCAAAGGATATGTGTTTTTTTTTTTTTTTATGGTGAAAAATTTAAAAGGAGTTTAAAAAACTTTAGCAGTGAGTTTTGATTTGCAAAATTTTTTTTTTCTTTTGGTTTGACAAGGTTTTTTTTTAGGATTTTTTTCCCTGGATTCTCCCTTTAAAATGTTAGAAGAGCTCAATTTATAGAGCTTATTTGAAAATCAGATCCCAGATTTTCTAAGATTGTTATGGACTTTTTCGAGTTGCCTAAAATCTTATTGTAAAAGTTTGGCAGTGACAAGTGGTGTTGGAATTTTGATGGACATTTTCGGTGTATTGAATGCACTATGACTTTGGGATAAGGGGAGAAAACTCAAGCTGCTAGTGTTTGAACAAAAAATTTTAACTTTTTGACTATTTTGATTTTATTATTATTATTTTAATTTACTTTAATTTTAATTTTTTAATGATTATAATTAGCCTTAATTAACATGACCAAAATGTTTGAATGTGATTTGGAACCATTTCGATCAATTTGGATAAAATTAGGTGTTTACATATCATATCCTTTTTTTTTCATTTCCCACTTCTTCTTTTAATGTACATTGTCATTTCTACCATAGCTATTCTTATTTACTTGAGACCAAGAAAAAAAAAAAAAAAGAAAAATCAACCACATCCCCAACATGAAAGCCATAAAAAAATTTTTAAAAAAATCAAAAGTTACAAAGCATGAAAAAAATGGGTATTTCAAGTTAAAGGGGTTTAAGGGAGGAAAAGAAGGCCAAATGAAAAAGGAAGACATAGTGGAAGCTCAAGGTGTTTGGATGGTGGGAACAACGAAAAATAAGTAGGAAACTACGAATCTTATGTTCAGATCAAGCAAGATCTAGGTTGTTTTTGGAAAAACTAATTTGAAAAACGAGAAAATGAGAAAGGGAGCTTATCTTGGTGAGCTTTGGAAGCAAACATACGTAGGAAAGCAACAATTAGCAAAAATGGATAATGGCTAATAGGGTGGTCTGACCACCAAATTTTAGGTTTGAGGGAGGCTATCACTTACTATGTTAGAGAGAAATGAGAGAGCTTTTGAAAGATAATGAAATAGACGAAAAAAAAGAGTAAAAAATGAAATTAAAAAACTTCAAAATTTATACAAGGTGCTAAAAATCAATGTTTAGGAGAAAAAAATGAAAATAAAGAATGGATCCACGCGTGTACGCAATTGCGTCTAACCCATTTGATTGGATCTGTTAATCTATGATGACTTTCTATTGGCTAATGTTGATTAGTCATTGATCGACCAGTTTTGGTAAATTTTTATCTTTTAGTTTTTCCTTATTTATTCACTTTAATTAGTTTACTTGCTCACTTGAATATTTAAAATGTAATTTTTAAAAAATTATTTAATTTGAAGGGATTTTGAAATTAATAAAAATAATAATAATTGAAAATCATTTTAATGATGAGATAGCAAGAAAATTCAAATAGTGATTGCTTTAAAATCTTTAAGTTAGGGTATTTTTCTAAAATACTATCAAAATATAGAGGTATTCAAAAAAATATTCAATAAAAAAATATTTCCATTTACTTATCGATTTTGTTTTAATTTAAAAAAAAAGAAAAGGATTTTGTTTTCTAAAAGAATAAAGTTACATATGGATCAATGAATGAATATCATGTTTTATTATTTGTATCTCATGCACATGCTTTAATTATAAAAATAAACTTGAACTTCCAAAGATGAAATTGTAAAAATATTCGAATAGTGATTCTTAATAAATCTTTAGACAAGAGAATATCTTCTAATGTTATTAAAATATTAGAATATTTTGAGAATTTTTCAACAAACAAGGTTCTAATTTATTTTTCAATAAAAAATAACAGTGAATCTTTTTTAAGAAATTTTAAAAATGGATGAAATAAAGCTAGTTAAAAAAATATGAAAATAAAAGAAGTTAAAAAAATTATTTTTAAACATAAAAATTAAAATCTTTTTATTAGAATTAAAAGATAATACATAACTAATTGGTTTAATTTTTTAAACAAATATTGTAAGGTGTTAATCTTTTTCACGTATAATCGTATTTTTGAATTCAAATTATTTTAGCAAAATTTTTTTTTGATAAATATGAATTAATTTTAGAGTTTTATTTAAAAAGTAAGTTTTCTTAAATAATCAATCACATTTAACTTTAAAAAATTGATATCAACTTATTTTGTTTTAAAATTATCGAACAATCGAGTTCTCAAACAAAATCATTATGACATATAAAATAACTTTGATAATGTTTAATTATTTATTAATTTCACTAATATTAAATATATATTATATATTTTATTATATATAAAATTTAATCTAATTTTTTAATTATTATTATCTCTTTTCATCATATTTCATCTAATAGTCATCCATACATTTATATATAAACACGCATCATCTAATATCACATCTCAATGCTACAATGATTAGGTTCATCAACACATTTTTTTCAATAAAAAAAAATCAATTTTATCATTCATCTAGATGGGCTTTTAGTGTTTGAAATTTAAAAAATAAACACTGAAGTTCTAAGTACGTGAAAGTGAGTCCACGCGCTGGCAGTGGGTCGTTGGACAAACGAATGGCTACTCGCTAATTACCTTAAAGCTTACAGAGGGATGATGATGAAGGATTGGAGCAAACTCCCCAAACAGAGCTAGCTCTCCCCCCTTTCCTATATTTAATAAATCCAAACCCAAAGAAAAACAAATAGTCTCGTCCGTTCATCTTCACTCTTCTGCAACAAAAAGAAAGCAAAAATCAAAACCATTCGAACCCATAACCCTCTCATGCTTCCTATTTTCTCAGTTTCCATCTCTCTAAATCATAAACAATGATATACACTTCCACCAAACTCTATCCTATCTAACTCTCTTCTCCCCACACCCCCCTACCCTTTTTTGAGAAATATGCAGCCTTGTAGCCGGGAAATGCAAGCAATCAACTCTCTTCTAAACCCAACTCAACAAATCCCTCTCCATGACCTTCAAAGCAACGGAAACAGCAATAGCCACCAACAGATCCAAAACCCACACTTCGATCCCACATCTTCCCACGATGACTTCTTAGAACAGATGCTCTCCACGCTACCTTCTTGCTCATTGTCTGACCTCAAGTCACCTTGGAACCCAACTAAATCTGATGAAACGTGTCCCCCTAATCCAGACAACAATGTTGGGTTCCACTACGATGAGATTCTAGCTACCAAGCTTAGACAACATCAAATAAACGGCGGAGGAGGGTCTTCTCCTGCTACTGCAGCTATGAAGATGATGATGCAGCAGCAGATGATGTTAGAAGGAAGAGCGACCGCCTTTGGTAGAGGAGTAGGAGGAGGGTTGACCATGCCCTTATCTTTGGGGAGTGGTGCTGCTGGGTCTCATCACAACGACATCGTTGATGGATCTTCCTTTAAATCCCCCAATAATCAGGATCACGTCAGTTTTCAGTGCTCTTGGCTTCCTTTTTGGGTAGTCTATTGATATATAGATGTAATAATGAGTGATTAAATTGTGTTTTTTTTTTTTTCTTTTCCAGGGAGGAGAGGGTTCTGTGCAAGCTTTGTATAATGGTTTTGGTGGTGGATCTCTGCATGGGACTAATCAGTCATCGAACCGGCCTCAGCATTTGAACCATCCTCAGGCACTTCTTGTTTTCTCTTTATTTTTTATACAAAAAAAAAAAAAAAAACACAACGAGCCTACAAATTTGAATTTAGTATTTACAAAACATTAATGGAGAAATACTTACGAGTGCTTTATTAATTGTCTCAGGGAGGGACTATGCAGGCACAAAACTTTGGAGCTATTGCAGGAACAGTGATAAAGCAAAGTCAGGCAAGTGGTTCGATAACCGGGGGTACCGCGGCTCAACCTAAACAAAGAGTTAGGGCTAGGAGGGGTCAAGCTACTGATCCCCACAGTATCGCTGAAAGAGTAAGAGAACTCTTCTTTGTTCATTTTGTTAAGTTTTGGGGGTACGTAGTGCCAAGCAAAGGAAGCTCAAAAATGATTTTATTCGATCCGTATTCTGAAATGATGTGTCTGGCAGTTACGCAGAGAGAGAATTGCAGAGCGAATGAAAGCCCTTCAGGAACTGGTTCCTAATGCCAACAAGGTAAACTTCTTTTTTCCTTTTTACAAAAAATAAAGAAAATCTATAATAATTAACACGAATTCCCCGATTGTCAAGCTTAGCTTTCACCATTTTCATTTGAACTGGAAGCTTGAAAAGCTTCGGTCTCCAGCTGGAAACTCTATAAGTCGCCGGTCAATGTTAGGTTACTCTTAATCACCAAAATACGGACAGGTGTCGATAGTATGTTCAATTATTGGTCACAATTCAGTGGCTTTAATGTTGCTCTGAAAGTGATATAAGTTGGTCCCGAACCGTACTCCAGCAAGAGAGCAGTTAGCAACCGAATGTATCGAGATTTTTATTAAGCTTGATCATATCTTTAATAATAATAATTTAATTAAAAAAATTAGGGTTTGTTTATATGGGAAAAATAATTAATCCGTGTTAGCATATAGGTTTATGTTTTTTTTGGTAGTTCAGCTAATGGATTAATTAGTGTAGTGATCTGTGGGGGGGATTCGGGGTTAATGACAGACAGACAAGGCCTCAATGCTTGATGAGATCATCGACTATGTCAAATTCCTCCAGCTCCAAGTCAAGGTACCCTCTTTCTATCCCTGAATCTTTTCTTCTATTCTGTTAATATTACTTAAAAAAGCCTTTTTTTTAATAATTAATTAACAACATCATAAAGGATTCCCTTTCCTGGTTGACTTTGTTTTTAAGATGATTTTATTTATATATAAATAAATCATTTGTTATTAAATCCAGTTGTATGGGCCTTCCGAAATTAAAATTCCTTTGCTCTCCCTTTCTGCTTTTTCCTGCAAATACAGGTTCTGAGTATGAGCAGATTGGGCGGTGCTGCTGCTGTTGCTCCCCTTGTTGCTCATATTCCCTCCGAGGTAACTTCAAAGTCCAAACCATCACCATTTTAGTTTAGATACAATTTTAAGCTTTGTTTTAACATTTACTAAACAAAATTGTGGTCATTTTTCTCTCTATTTTGTTAATAAAAAAATTGGCATTTTTTGTTCATTTAGCCAAGAAAAAAAAAAAGTAAAAACAGAAACATAAAGAAAAATTCAGTTAGTTGGTTTCCATGAAAAGAAACAAAGGAATGAGAAAACTATTACATGTGATTTTATGAAAAAATGTAAGCATAAAAGGCTTCTTGTCTTGTTAAAATCACTGCTCAAATCTGACCATTCCTTAATCACACCACAAACGACAAAACAAAATAGCACGCGTGTTCCCACTTTCATAGATTCCTTACTCATTCTGTCTCAAACTTTTTTTAAAAAAATTTTATTCTTCTGTAGTAATCAAAAAAGAGTACAATGCTTTTTCGTCTTTGTAGGGAGGTGGTGATTTTATCCAAATGAGTACCGATGGTGGGTCTCTTCCACGAAATTCTAACGGCAACCATACGTCGTCAAGTAACGACAGCCTAACGGTGACGGAGCAACAAGTTGCCAAGCTAATGGAAGAAGACATGGGCTCGGCCATGCAGTACCTACAAGGGAAGGGCCTTTGCCTCATGCCAATCTCACTCGCCACTGCCATCTCAACTGTCACATGTCAATCCAGGAATCCTATGATCAACAATGCAAACCAAAATAACGGCAGCAGCAACCACCCGTTACTTCAATCAAGCGGCGAAGGGTCTTCCTCGCCTAGCATGTCCGTGTTGACTGTCCAATCAGCCACAATGGGTAACGGCGGTGTTGATGGCTCCGTTAAAGATGCTGCCTCCGTTTCTAAGCCGTGATAATGGCGTTGACTGACTTTTAGCCTTTTTTTTTTAATAAAAAATATGAAGAAAAGGTTAATGAAAAGGAAAGAATGATTTTGGGAGGGAATTCAACGGCCGGTTAAGCATGATAATAAGGTGGCTTCTCTTTCTTTCTTTCTTTTTTTTTTTAAATTTCTCAACGACGCCGTATTTACGTATACTTTGGCAAAAGCCTAAAGCTAATTTCACCTACTCCAACACCAACACCAACATAAACAACAACAGACAAGAAGAAGATCAATCCATTCCCCACAACTTTATTATTATTATTATTATTATTGGTTTAGGTTCTTTGTACTTCAATCTCCTTTTTATTTTTTGTTTGTTTTTGGTTGGTTCATACTTTATTTTATATATATATATATTTTAATTTCAGTTTTGGCTGTCCAATGTATGAAGGGTATTTAATTTTTTTAATATACGAGCTGTGATGATGGTACTGATATTAATTAAATTAATTAATAGAGGATTAAGTACTTTAAATAATTACGGAATTGTTATGGATGACATTGGGAGCTTTATCTGAAAAGAAGTGGCAGCTTTCATTACTTTTCAATCTACTTATTTTTTTCAACCCTCTTATTTGAACTTTGTGTTTTCGTTACATAACATTAAGCAATCGATGTCTGAATTAAAGGAATGTGAATTAGCTTACAAAGTCAACGGCGTGTTGCTTTAGTTTGTCTCCAATTAAAATAATTGAATAATAATACATTTTATAAAGGCAGATAACAAATTAATAAATAGAGATGATGATCCTATCTGGTTGTACAACCTTTACACTTCTTTTTCTTTTTTTTTTTGGAAATGTTATACATAA
Organism: Durio zibethinus; assembly: GCF_002303985.1. Next base: position 9,854,006 of record NW_019167882.1, on the reverse strand, counting down.
TAATGCCATTGTTTTATTTTGTACTTCTAGAGTTGAGGGTGTGGGAGGGAGACCCAGTGTTCTCCCACATTCTTATAAAATAAGAACTAAAAACTGAGGTTATACTTAGACAATTATAACCATTGGATTTGAATAGGTTTACTGACTAAGATGCCATTGGAAAAACTTGAGGGTCCATTCATTCTTTTTGTTGTTCTAAAGCAAAACAAGGAGATAAATAATTTGATCTATGGCTCCTTGGAGTCTTTGATAACGTCAAATGCGTTGACCACTTTGGTGGCTTTCGTCTAATCCGTCATCTTACATCTGATTCTGATCCCTTCACAAAAATTCGACAAAAATCTTTCCTTCCACACCCCCCCCCCCCCAAAAAAAAAAAAAAAAAAACCATGACTTCTTGGTCAAAAAATTGTCTTCTGCTCCATCTTCAATATTCGATAACAAATACTAATTAATACTACAAATTTGTTTTTGAAAGTATTCCGAGGGCGGAAGACGATGTTTTCTGTTTGTCGGACGCAAAGAGGGAAGGAAGAAGATTTAATAAGTGCATCTCTTTATAAAAAGCAAATAACAGTAATTAAATAGGATTGTTAGGTCAAGAAAAATCAAGGCCAGAAACTTGTAATTATGTATAAGTTTGACGAAGAAAAGATTTTGAGAAAAAAGGAAGAAGTGGGCAGCAACTAAGGAGTGTTGAATAGGCTATTGGCTAAATGAAAAAATTAATAGGTTCGCTATCAACTGTGAAAATCGCTACTTATATTTCTGAAGCCTGATAAACAAATATTTCATTGAATGTTTCTCATCCCTCAAGAACGGTACGATGGATGGTCATAAGGTTAGGGGACAAATTGACAAGGTACAGATGATTATCAAAATACTGTGGCATACCATTGTCTTTGTAACCAACATTTGTGAAATCAAAATGGAGAACATCCAATTCTCCCAGCAGGCTTACAGTTAATGGCAACATGAAACAACTTTGCCACCCAAAGAACAAAAATCAAGAAATATATAACCCGCACAAGCAAGAGATCGACCTTGGTTGCAAAATTGCCTAGAAGGTAAGTGTATCCAACAAAATTCAACAGGTCGGTTCTATATTATTACTACTTCACAACACAGTAGAGAAATATGCCTATCTTTAAACAAAATGGTAGATAACCCAGTTTTGCACAGCTGGAGGCATCCCTCAAACATTCTCAAATTAGTTAGATTAATGGGTGGTAGAGTTCAGAGTACACTGATTACCTACAGCTTCTTCACATTGACTTATCATCACCCAGCAACATTAGCAATAATCTGTTGATAATATATTTTGCAATGAGAATAGGAGGAGAAGAAAAGAGGAATTTAAAAGAGATGAAGATGTGGCAACTAATCTGAACTCAATTTTAACAGATTAATTAATATCTAATAATTATACATCCAAAGACTCATGAGTATTAAGAGAAATAGAACGTACTCAGTGTCAATGAATATTATAGAAGTATTAAGCTTAAAAAAGTTAAAAATACTTTCATTCATTTTCGCAGAGTAACAATTCAAGGATAAATTAAAAAAAAAAATAAAATTAAACAACTTGGTAAGTTAATTCAAAAGCAGTTGTATTCTTCAACAAGTATATCAATAGTTTAAACTATTTATTACTGTCTCAGAATATCATCATTTTTTCCAAAAAACACTTTCCTCATAAACATTTTATGCAATTTGTGATGTCTAGAGAGTATTTACATGATAATAGGTACATGTTTTCAACTCGATTAAACTCTATAAAAACTATATTTGAGCAATAAATCAACACCTTGTTGAAGCCAAAATAAAGCTTCATACTGCATAATGATGAAAGGAAGCAAATTGGCAGTCAAAGATATCATAAGACCAACTCCATTGTAAATCAGATACGGATTTCAATTGGATTGAATGAATACACGAGCAGAAGATATAAATAAAAGAGTTACACCTATCTGCTATATGAAAGTAAACTGCTCGAACTAATGATATGCCTCATGCTTTTCTTTAAGTATAGAGGTAAAGTATTATAAGAGAAAATTCAACTATTACTACAGACTAATGCTGGCTTACAAAATCTTGCCACGGCTTTGCAGCAGATCCGACAGCAATATTTACGAGTTCAAAAGCTAAGTAAATCTCGAATAGAGTTTCATATAAACAGCAAAACATTTCCAGTTAACATTAGATTTGTTAATTCGTGTATTCGTTAGTGTAAAATATTGATAATTTATATATTCATGTTATATTTTATTCAAAAATTATGTATTATAATTCATATAGACACAAAAACATGAAACACTTTTTTTGTTTTTATTTTGTTAAACTTATATATGATTTTTGCTAAAATTTTAAACCATGTCACTTTCGTATATTTTATTCTTTATTCATATTGTTTTCGTATCATATCATCATGTGGTGTTTTAGATTGCTAGGTCTATTTATCGTCAAGTTGATAGGTTGTAATCATGGTCGATGATATAGGAGAAACAATGATGAGCAACTTGATGGCAAATGAATTGGAGAAGGACTCAAAGCAAAAGATGGAAGCACATAGGGCATGCAGGGAAATATGCTTAAGAGTGCGAGTTACAATAAGGAAAGGAACAAAGTGATGCAAGATAGTCTAAATTTAGAAAAGGAAACTGAAGAGTAACGATTGTTGACAATGCGTAGCTCTGACTCCAAAAAAGAATTATGAACAGGAATGAAAATGGAACGAAAATGTAGAAAGAAATGAGTCTCAGTGTACACATTTAAATGGGAAGAGGATTAAGTCAACCAAATATTTATAGTACAAACATATCAATGTAGTCAATGACTCAACAAAGCTTAAATGGGATAACATGGAAAGCTGATAACTGGCATAAAATGTTCATTCATCATCACACTTGAGTTACATCCTGGATTATGGATGATTAGAACCACAAAGAAATGGATAAGAAAAAACTAAAAGTTGAGAAAAGTACAACCAAGTTTAAACCTTATACAGACATATCTTCTTAGGAATGTCTGAATCCAATAACAGATAGAATACAAGAAATCATCAAATCATAACTTAGAATAAGCATCCCTAAGAAGCATTGAGTCAATATGAAAAAAAACCAGCATGAAATCATACCAGAAATAACATTATAGAACCAAAAGGCAATTATAAGGCAAATTCAAAAGCCTATATAATTTCTTTACCAATTACCAGATATCCAATTTCCTATCAAAACAAATAAGCATTTATGTGATTGTATTCCTAAACACTGCATAACTGCAATTTCAACAAAATAATAATAATAATAAAAGGTATTCAAGAAACTAAAGAAGCCCCTAACAGTCTAAAAGCTTCAACAAGCAATCAAGTAGAGGTTGGGTGCTTGAAAGTGTAAGGCTGTGGAAGTGACAACGGACCTCTCCTCGTTTCCGTATCATCAAGCAACCTCTGCGTTCTCTTGGTCTTACAATACAGCCAATCAAAATGAATCACCTACACACAACCCAAACCGAAATGCGGCCCAAAATCAAAAACAGGGAAAAAAGACACAAAATTTGTGGTTAAATAATTAAGATTAGATAGTAATTAGTTACCCGAGAAGCGCGGCAATTCTCAAAGTATTCATTACTGTAGCGTTTGCATTCAGTGCGGTATATGAGACCCACGGAAGCGATTTCAGTGGGTTTCTTGCCCGATTGCTTTTCCAAGCAAGAATCGAATGCAGCACCCGCCTTTTTTCACCCGAACACAAAACAATAAAAACGACATTTACGTTAGATTGCAAGTGTCTTTTACAACAAACAGTTTTTGCTTTCCGTTTTTCGTTTCTTGTTCTGGAGGCATGCCAATTCAAGAGGGCTCAATTTAGGTTTTGATTTGTTGGGCTGAGCTTGGCCTAAATTGGACCATGGTTTAATGGGCACTTTTACAACTAGTTTCGGGAAGTAGGCTTGGTAGGACTGATATTTGAAGTGCCCATCATCGAGCATTAATATGTAAAGTGTAGGCTTTTCGCCTCATGGTTCAAAGTTAAGAGGCTCTAAAGAAGGTAAGTAGGTGTAGGTTTTAATCTTATCATGTATTTTTTTTTGTTTAAAGGTTTGATCTTAATGACGGCAATGGGTTAGATTGCGATAGACTTTTTCTCACCCTGAAGTTGATCAAACTTCATAAAACATATGCTTGGTTTTGGACCGACATTAAAATATATTTTTTTATATCTAACTCGATCTATATATATATAAAATCATAATCATCCTTATTCGATTGAAATTAATTTAATAATTTTAATTAAATTATTATTCAGAAAATATTAATTTTTAATATAAAAAATTTTAATTAAATATAAATATAATAATTTTATTAAGTTAATATTTTAAATTAAAATATTAAATAATAATTTTATTAATATAATATATATAAATATAAAATTAAATAAATAATATATATATATATATATATATATATAATAGGTCAGAGATTTATCTGAAACTCAATCTTAATTTTTTTTATAAAAATATTTGATCTAACTTAAAATTTAATTTAAAAAATAAAAATTTTATAAAATTTGATTGGATCGAAATTTGATGAATTTGGGCCTGGTTGTCATCTCTTTGCCCTCCTATGAAAAACAAAAAAAAAAAAAAAAAATGTAAAGTGTAAGGTTTGCTTTTTCCGTTGGGTTTTCTTGGGTACATTTTTCCTTTGGGCAATTGAATAAAAATTTAACATGATTATCACAAATTGATAACTTAAGAGCATACGACCAGTTAATAGGGTATTTGACTTTTAATTTTGATAATAAAAATTTAATTATCTATAATTTCAATTAAAATATATATAACTTATACAAAAGCAAAAAATTGGAATTTAAGTTTTCAATTAAATAATTCTTAGAATCTGTAGTTTTTTAGCAAGGAATGAATAATTTGGGAAAGAAAAGAAAAGGGAAATAAAGAATCAAAGCAAACTGACCAACAACTCAAGTCATATGTGGGCAAGATTTAAGTAGAGCTTTTTAGGCTAAATTCATGAAATTATTATTAAAAGGAATTAAATAAAAAATTAAAATCGAAAATTTAAATATATAAATTGAAAGGGTTTATGATTAAGTGTATAAATTTTAATGCATTTCAAATAAAAATTTTGCTAAAAGTTGTAATAGAATTTTCATTATTATTGAATAAATACTAATAAAATTTTGATGGTAAATAATATTTTTAACTTTTTTTACATAGTATTGATTTTTTATTGAATTCTATCAATTTAAAAGTTTTGATTTTTAAATTAATTTTCATATAATCATTTTTAATATAAAATCTAAGTCATTGTCCAGGCAAAGGTTAATTAGGGTTAGCGGCAATTAGTATTTCATTATAACTTATATAATTAGGCGAGACAAATTTTATTTGATTTTAATTAAAATATTCCACGTATTTCTGTAATTGATAGCGACTGCATGCTGACTTGCATGTCCACCATACCATTTATATGTCTACAGCTGCAAGAATTTATGTTTCTTTCATTTTGCAAGACAGTGTTTGAGAGAATGAAAAATTTGAAAAAGAAAAAAAAAAAACACAATTAATTTGTAATTTAAACGTGACGCCTTTCCTTGGCTTGACATTTTGTCTCTGCTTGCATTCCTTATATTTCCTTATATATTTTTAATAATTTGATTTGGCTCGTCATTTCTTCTTAATTTCGTCAGGTTTTTTTTTTTTTTTTTTCCTTTTTTTGGGTTGGTATCAGTCGAATTCAACAATTCTATGGTATTGTTTTCACTCTTTCGCTTTGAGTGATGTTAAGGAGAACATTGCCATCTATACCTTGTTCAGATGAAGTTGGAGGAAGAAATTTAAGTAGTTTGCTTGTTGAATGGCGTCAGTACTGTCAGTGAGAGATAATGCATTGAAGTATCTAAGCCTATCCCAAATTAATTTGTTTATCAATCTAAGCGGGCCAAAAAGAAAAAGGAGATTTGGAATCACTAGCTACCCTTCTAGCTACAAGAGCCTGATAGTGAGTGATATTAGTATATAAATATCAATTGTAGCGTTTATACTGATATTTATATATTTAGCATAATCTATATACCCTATATATCTCTTAAGGGATCTTTACTTATCACATGTACTTTTTTTTATTTGGATTTTTTAGAGACTTTTGCCATTTCAGTTGGATAAGTGAGATATTTACTCAGATAAAATAGCAGAAACTTCTTTCAATGCTTATAGGTATTTTCTTTTCTTCTTTTATGTTTGACAACTGTATTTTAATTTCAACAGGTGTGTTTGAACTTCAATTTTGAAACTTCAATTTTTCAGTTTTCATTGCTATTTAAGAGAGTGTAAGTTTGGTGTCAAAGAGAGCCTTTTCTGGTCTGTAGGCCTTTTTTTTTTTTTATTTCTTATTTTATTTCTTTGGTTTTTTTTGGATAAAATCTATGACTAATTTTTGTTGTTTAATTGAATGTGGATTTTTTTTTAAATTTTTTTTGAATGGTTTTACTATTATATACTTTTATATTAAATGGGGTTTGGATTTTGTGGTTTTCAAATTTGTATGCCGTTGTGAATGTGTTTTTTTTTTCTTTGTATGTTTTGTTGTTGTATGAAAATTAGATTATTGTTTATAGAAATATAGTTTTGCATCGCATAGTTTGTGTCTTTTTTAAGATTTTTTTTTTGTTTTACATATTGTTTGAATGAAGTTGTCATTTTATTTTTGATTTATTTTTTGTTTTTTTATCCCAGGGTTTGTTCAAGCTCTTTGGTAATTGGATTAGGTTTTTTTTCTTTTTTTTGTGGATTGGTTTCCATTTTTTGTTTAATTAGTGTTTTTTTGTGCATGTATTGTTGAATGTTGTTGGGAATTGAGTTAAAGGTTAGTGGGTGTTTTGTTGTTTTTATAATTTTTAGGGTGTTTGGATTTTTTTTTTACATGCTATTTTTTTTTTTAACCCATGTTTTTTATGTTTGGTTTTTTTAATTTTTTGACCTTTTCTTTTCTCGGATGAAGAACTGTAGAGGAAGACATAGAGAAGGTCAAATATTTTATATAGGATTCATTATAAAAGATATTATTTCAGATAATATTTTTTCTTTTCTTTTCATTATCTAATTTTTTTGTTTGTTAAGATGTCCACACCATAAGCTTATAAGGATATAACTGTTCAACTTTAGATCCACCATAAGCTAGATATCTTGTGAAAATGCAACATTGCAGCAGTCCATGGCTCCACTCATAAGCAAATGAAAGGAGTTTTGTTTGCCCTCATTAGCCACACCTTGATCAGAGAGAAACTTTTGCCAAAAATAAATGAATTCATGAGAACTTTCCTCAATAATTAGGATAACAAAGTCATTAACATACAAGAAAAGACCAAAGAGGTTTGTATGACATTCAAATTCATGTAAAAACTATGAAAAATTTTAAATGTTTTTGCACATAGTTCCCCTATTTCTAACATGCTTATGTTATGATATTTTGTATATACGACATTTCTATGATTAGTTTAGTAAAGTGCCACTACTGAATCTAGTTCAATAGCTTAAGAATTCATGCTTGAGTTCTTTAAATTGGTTTTAGGGACCTTATCACTTCTTATCGATCTTCTTGATTTCAGGTAAATTGACATGCATTTCAACTCTGATATCTAATCTTTCATTGCAATTTTTTTTTATAGTTAATAAGTAAGATGTTTTATTATGATTTGCAGGCTAGGAAAAATATTATAAGAATATTAGGATAACTCATAAAAGAGAGAACAAATCCTCAAAAATCCCACAAGGACATGTTTGGCTACTTGATGAGAAAAGATGATAGTAATAGACATAAACTAAGTAATTATGAGATCATTGATCAAATAATCACAATTTTATATTTTGGTTATAAGACTATTTTGACTACTTCAATGATGGCTATCAAGTATCTCCTTGATCATGTAAGAGTTCTTGAAAAGCTAAAGTAAGTTTAAAAAAGAAAAACATTTTTCTTCAACTTTAAACTATTTTGTATATCGTTGTTCCATGCTTTTTGGATTTTTTGACTTATTGTAAAAAAATTTGTCAAGAAGAAAATATGGCAATTAGAGACAGAAAAAAACAAAGGATCTAATTGAATGGAATGAGCTCAAGTCAATGAGGTTTACAAAAGCAGTAAGAAATTTGTAGATTTTCTTTTTAGACAAACCATTTTTGTAATCACTTATTTTATAACGAAAAATTCAATGATTTACGATGTTTTTTTTTATACAATTGATTTTTAAGACTTCAACATTAGCTACAATTGTTAATGGAGTTTTAGGCAAAACTACTCAAAAAATAGAACTAAATGGTGAGCATTAAAATATTCATAGTGGGATCTATATATTGAAAATAATTCTTTTTTATTATTCCTTTCTATATGAACTTTATGGGCTCAAGAAGTTGAGTTTGTAGTGAACTTTTTGAACCAGAAAAAAATCATGTGAAAAAATGAAATGGATATGAGATCATCCTTACCTATCATGATTTACATGGCATAACTACCAATCTAGCTAGACAATTTCATGGTTTGGTTGTTGAAAATCTGAGGAAAAAATAAAGGTAATACGACTGAATGAGTTATGGTCTGTAGTTGTTTGGTTTGCTAATTTTTACAGTTAAAAGTATTATGTTGTTCTATCAGTAGTAAAATGTGTATTTTTATCGAAGTTAAAGCTTTTTGGACAAGAGAATCTTATAGTAAACATTCTTTTGTTTGGTGAACTTGACTTTTTTTTTTTTTTATCCAGAAAATAAGATGGCAGAAAGAATGGCTTATTTTCGTTTCTCAATTAACGTGGTGGCCTTTATGTTATATGTAATGTATAGACCCTTTTCAAGTTGTAGATACATATTTGTGTCCGGGGTCAACTTTTGTTTATTATTATTATTATTGTTGTTGTTATTTTTTTTTCCTTTCATTTTCTTAATTTGTTCTAATAAACAAGGAAATTGAAAGGAAAAGGAATCATATCAATTCTATGGAATCAAGCAACAAATTTGCATAAAACTAGGAACCAAATTAAAGAGATTGAAAGCTTAAGACTATCAATCAAATCAGATAGAATCTAATCCCAGGATTCAAGCCTGGATTGATTTTGTTTAAGTTTCAAAATTTTTACAAAAAATGGCTATAAATTGAACACAAAATCATAAAGGAAGACAAAAAAGGGGGTTGGTGTAAAAACAATAGTCTTGACAATTCTGAGTTTTTGTGAAAGTTGTTTTGAGTTTTTATGGTTCAAGGGTTAGATCTCTGGTTCAAAAAATAATTTTTTTTGTTTTATGAGAAATTTGAAAAAATCAAGGTTTTGGGTTAGAATGTTTGAATTTAGGGTCTTAACCCGCATTTGACCCATGTGGATCCACGCATGACTTGCTTTTGGACTTGACCTGATTGCAGGTTTTCTTTTTATTTTTTGTTTACATTTTTAACATTTTTATTTTTAAGACTTTTTATTTTAATTTATTTTTTTACTTATTATTATTATTATTATTGTTGTTGTTGTTGTTGTTGTTATTTTACTTATTTTAAATTAGATAATTTATTTTTTATTACATCCGTGAATTTCATTCTTATTATCTTATCTTGAAAATGTAACTAAAAAAATTCAGGGATCCTACTAAACTATTGAAGGATTTTTAATGAATTTAAGTTTTTTTATGAATTTTACCAAATTGTTGGAGAATTTCATAAATTGATTGTAAAAAAAAATTATTATAAAAATATTTTGTATTTTTATCTTACCAAACTATTGGAGGATTTATATATTAACTCTTACCAAACTATTAAAAGATTTAATATATTTTCTAAAAAACAAATTCATAATGAAATCTCACCACACTATTAGGAGATCTACATCAAAGTAAATCTTACCAAACTATTGAAAGATTTTATTGATTATTTTTTTAACTAAAATTTAAATGAATCTGACGATGGAGCCATTTCAAAGAAGGACACTAATCCCATGAATACTTCTCAGGTGAGAGAATTATCTTAAAATTGCTACCAAACTATTGGAGTAATTTTAAGATTAATTTTCAATATTAAATATTTTGGTAAATCATAAATATGGTTAAGGCTTGGATAATTTGAAATCAAACTGGTACCATTATTTGGATGGGCATTATGAGGGTGCTATAACCTTTCTCATACGTAACCGCACTCCTAAATATGAAATCTAGTTTCATGGACTAAAATATACTATTTAAAGATACCTAAGTCAATTTAGGAATTCCTCTTTAAATAAGACAGATCCAATCAGTTGGCCAATCATACCTTAACAAAAAAGATTGGTAGTGACTTCTTTAATCCATGTCTAGAGATAAGTCCATGGATCTATGCATTATGATGGTTTGATGACTTTACTGGGGACATCGAGAGTGAGGCCAGTAAATAATTTTTTGTTATTTAAGCCTAACCTAATAAATTTGAGATTTTTTTTCTTTCCTTGTTTGTATTTATTTATTTATTCATTTTCATATATCTATCATTCATTTGCATATGTATAACATGAGCTCTAACCCAAGTTTTATCCCTTATGAGGGAGGAAAGTACCTACGCCTTTGTGAGATTTCATGTCTTCGCATCCCACTTAAATTAAACTCTTTTTGCTTGTAATGTATAATGGGTGAGGATGGGGTGCCTTATTAGTCTATAATAGACAATAATGTAAAAAATAATTTAAGAACCTTTGACTATCAAACCTTTAAACCTAGCATATAAGTAAACCATAAAGGTCCAAATATAAGTTAGAGCCATACCTTCTTTTGTGTTAGAAAATCCTAAATAGGACACATGATTAGATGTTTATTTTACTTGTAAGCTTATGCATTGTTTTATATATATATATATTACATACTAACCCTATATGTTGGTCTTTGAATTTACACATTATTTTTTATGCCTACTAACCTTTTTTCTTTTACTATGCATTCACATAATTAGATTTATCATAAGGAATATTTGTCACAAAATAATTTTAACAAGGAAAGTCTTAATTACATCCATGGAAAGCCTAGCAAAGTTTTCTACTGGCCTAAAAAAGGAGTCTGAAGATTTGAAACTTGCAAACAAAAGGCTAAAAAGGAAAGTTCAAGCACTTGAATAAGAAAATGATGAATTAAAGAGTTTGTTCATTGATTTTAACATAACACAGTCATTCATTAATTGAGAACTAGCTCAATTTTTAAAAGAAAATGGACAGTTGTAAGCAAAGCTACAAGAAAATGATAAAACACTTTTTGAAGCACAAAAGCACATCCAAATGTTGACTGGAGTGGTGGTGGAAGTTAGAGCACAGATGGGGGCTGTGATCGAAGAATGTGAGCAAATGAAAGAAGCATATTCGAGAAAATATGATTAGTTGGAGTTTTTGCTTGACGGAATCATTATGGCTATTTACAAAGCCAAGGATATGGCAGAAAATATTGAAAAATGAAAGGCAATGGTGCCATTAGTGGGAGCACATGGTCAAGAATTGATAGATTTCTTTAATGAAGTGTAAAGCTAGTATTGACGAGTTATGAATTTTTTTTCTCAGTAAATTCTAGACTCTTCATAGAAGTAATGTTGGATTTGGTTAAAAATGACTTTTAATTTAATAAATATTTTTTTATAATAATTGTTATGTAGTAAATTCTCCTTATTGCATTCATGCATTTTGTTTTTGCATTCATTCTCACGCATAATTTGATGGTTCCAAAGACATCATTTTAAATTTGCATATTATGGGTAAGGTTCGAGGATAGCTTAACACTAGTATAACACCTAAGCCTAAGGTAAAATAATGTAACAAGGCAATACAAATCGCATTGAGAAGTTAGAAAGGGCCCAAAAAGAGTTCAAAAGAGAGTTGAGCAAAATTTTAGATGAAGTAAGCAAGCTGAACAAAGGTAAGACTGTAGAAGGAGAGGTTAAACCCAAAGATCATTCGTTATAAGATGTTATTGACCTTTTCTATCCCCTTGGCTATAACCCATATCATGCCCATTCCACTTAAAACACATCATCGTAACAATTTACATTCTCTTCATGGTACATTTATACAAGAATGCCATCTGCCCCAATTCAGAGGCAATTTCAAAGTTTTGCTAATCCTATCTTCACTGAAAAAATGATAAAGCTAGTCTCAGTCCTCAACTTAAATGACCTCAAGGAGAATAAGAAGCTAAAATTAAAGATGATTAAAAGTTAAAAAAACTCAAGGTCTAAACATAAGATGAACTTACTGGAGAAAAGACTATGAGTCAAGGTATAAACTTTTATGGCTCAATGGGTGTAGGCGGCCTCTGCTTGGTCCCGATGCTGTAATCTCACCAAAGTTCAAAGTCTCTGAGTTTGAGAGGTATAATGGTACTAAGTGCCTGATCACACATGTCACTATGTATTGTCAAAAAATAGCTACCCATGCTAATGACGAAAAGCTACTCATGCATGTTTTCTATGACAAACTTATTGGATTTGCTGCAAGATGGTATGTCTAGTTAGATAAGACTTGTGTTTGAACATGAAAAGATTTGATTTGCTCATTTATTAATCGGTATCGTCACATCATAGACTTTGATTGACTTTCTTTACAAAATATGGAGAAAAAGGTAACAAAGTCCCTTAAAGAATATGGCTAAAAATGAAAAGATATGGTTGCTCAAGTTTAATCTCTTTTGATTAAGAAAAAAATAATCGTATTGTTTGTTAGCACCCTAAAAGCACTATACTATGAGAAGATGATAGGAAATGCAATAAAAAGCTTTGCTGACATGGTGATTTGAGGGGAGATTATTGAAAATACCATCAAAAGTGGTAAGCTTGAGGATGGAAAGGCCAGTAGTACCAATAAAGGTGAGATGCCTAAGAAAGAAAAAGTTAAAGCCCACGCGGTGAGTTTTAAATAGCAATAATTCATAAGTCATGCTTCATATCCACCATAAATTGATCTTGCTTATTATTCAGTAGTCAAAATATTGCAGAAGTCCCTTACCAACCTCATTACCTGACCATGAACAATATCTCTCTAGGTCCTTATTAATCAACCTTTCAAATATCTACATATGGGCCTATTTTTATCAATACGCCAGTTTTAAGGCATTACAATCAAGTAAGTAGTTTGAGAAGATTTATGGGCAACTAAGGGAGAACTCATATTAATCCTATCTTCATAACCTATATTAAGCTATTTTCAGAGTTGGTCAAGAATGATCTAGTATCCCTAGTCCTTTTAGAACCATTAAGCCATCCTATTTCAAATGATATAACGTTAATGCAACATATGACTACCATAATAGGAATATAGGTCACTCTATAAAAATATGCCCTACTTTAAAAGCACAAGGTGCAAAGATTTATCTAAGCAAGCTTGGTGAGCTTCAATGAATAAAAAAAACTGAATGTCAATAAAGACTTTTTGTTTAATCATCCAGGGACATGATTTTGGGAAAATTGACTAAAACTGCTAATCATCTTAAGAATTTTTGAGAATATGGATCTCTTTTATTTATTTAGATTTCATCTTATTTTTTATCATTTTAATAAAAGTAATAGATTTGATGCATTTTCATGATATTTTTTCTTTTGTGAACTATTGTTTTATACTTTTGCTTTCTCCTATCTTTTTACTATATCCATTCTTTGATTTTGAATAATCAATGTTCAGATAGTCATAACAATAATTCAGATTCGATTTTAAAAATATCATTCATGATGATTGATAAGTTGAGATTGTTTATTCATTGAGATTACTGAATAAAAAAAGATAAATCTAGTAAAAATTTTCAAAAGTGATACAACACATGATCTTTGTAATTATTCATTTATAAGTTTGCTCTTGATCGATAAATATCTTTCATTGAAAGTATTCATGTTTGAGATAAGAAATAGCAATCTTTTTTCTATCCAAAAAAAAGGTAAAATTATTCTTTGTTACTCCATTTGAGTTTTTTGAAAATTTCTTTTAAGGAACCCTAATCCAGATCACCCTCACAATAGGGGCAAAGTTTGAGAAGTTTGTTTAAATAGAGGCAAAGTTTGAGAAGTTTGTTTATCTTTAGTGATTTTAAGGGCAAAACTCTGTGATGCTGAAATTTTTCTTGAAAAATGATGAAAAGAAAAAAGAAAAAAAGAGAAGAAAAATGAAAAATGAAAAATGAAAAGAAAAAAATAAAAATGAAAATGAAAATGAAAAAGAAATTGATACAACAAAATATCAAGGTGTTCTACATGAAGAAATGATCATTGGTTTGATTACCCTTTAAATATAATTTAGGCCTATTTCATCCATTTCTTTCATAACCTCTCACCGTAGCCTACATTACATCCTTTAAAAGTTCATTTTGATCAAATATGAATACTTAAATTGAAGAATTATGAATTAAATTAAGGCATGATTAGCCATTAGATTGTTTGAAATTTTGATTAAAGTATCGTTGATGGATCAAAGGAAATGAGAAGAAATGATAAGAAAGAGGTGTGTAAAAAAAATGAAAAAGTGAAAAAAAAAAAAACAAAACAAACAAAGGTAAAAAAAAGAGAATATTTAAACTAAAAACCCAAAAGGGCAGTTTAAGTAAAGATGAAAACTTGAAAAAATAACTTTATGTGAAGATCCCAAAAATGATGATGATAATTGACTCAAAGATTGAGAATATCAATCGAATGTGTTTTGAAAGAAGATTCTGAGTTAGAGTTCAAAATTATTTGAATAGTCATTATTTTGGATATTGATATCCCATTTATACAATTACAACATTGTGCTTTCATTCATCTTTGAATTGCTCTTAACCTTATTTTTTTTAATAATGAAAACCCTTTTTTTCTTATTCTTTACCTAATGTACATCCCTAAAATGAATCAAGAAAATATATCATATTTGTCATGAATTAGAATGATGGTAAATAAAAAAATGACAATGTTCATAAAGATTTTTCATTCTTTTGAAAGAAATCTAAGATAAAAAAAGTGAAAGAAGCCTAAAGAGGTGATTTGAAAAAGGTAAATGAAATAACCTAGAAATGAATACAATAATGGGTTGGTCAATATAACCTATGAGTTGGGACCAGATAAAGAAAATAATATGAATCAAAAGATGGGATGTGTTCTGAGATCATTAATTCTGAGAAGGTGAGAAGGAATATATGAGATGGTAGAGTCTTGAGAACCTTATTACCACAATTGTAATTTCATGGCATTAATTTAGTAGCATCATGATTGGGGCATATATGTGGAGCACATTTGAATCATTTTATGACATTTGCATTGGCATCATTTAATGAGTTGTTGCATTTAGAAGGCATTTGCATTATTAGCATGATGATTATTTTTGTTGCGAGAAAATAGTTGACTTTTGATTCCTCCAATGAGGAAGATCTTTCATTTTTGGACAAGGAAAAATGCTTAAACTTTTAAAGTTCTAAAGCCTTGGTTTAAATGAGCTTTTTTTAATATGCATCCCAAAATTTTTCGAATGAGAATCTTTGAATTTTGAAGGTGAGTCTTAAAACTTTTGATGTGAATTTGTTTATCTGAAACTTTAAATCTTTTGAATGCGAATCTTCAAATACAGTTTACCAATCCTTACAAACTTGAAAATTCTTATGAAATAGAAATTCTTATGAAACTTGGAATTCTTGCAAACTTTTGTGAATCTTGACCTTTTACGAATTTTGAAATCTTTGTGAATTTTTTGTGAAACTTGGAGTATTGAGATTTTTCAACTGCTATTATGGAACCTTGTAAATTTTTTAATTTTCAAATTGTGAATATTTGGATTTTAGGTTAAAAAAATTTTTAATTTTATTTTTCAGACTTATGGTTCAATCTCGATCACTCATCATCGATCTTTGCTTGGTCCATATCATTTTATTTTCAGACTTACGGTTTAATCGCAGTCACTCACTTTGATCTTAGCTCAGTCTAGATCATTTTATTTTTTGAACTTGTGGTTCAATCTCGATCACTCATTTCAATCTCAACTTAATCCAGATCATTTTATTTTTCTAACCTATGCGTTAATCCCGATCACTCGTTTTAATCTTGGTTCAATCTAGATCATTTTAATTTTTAGACCTGCGGTTCAATCTGGATCACTCATTTCAATCTTAGCTCAGTCCAGATCATTTTATTTTCAGACTTACAGTTCAATCCAGGTCACTCATTTCAATCTCGACTCAATCCAAATCATTTTATTTTTTTGACTAGCGGTTCAATCCCGTCACTTGTTTTAATCTAGGCTAGGTCCAGATTATTTTTATTTTTTGACTCGCAATTCGATCATGGTCGCTCAATTTTGATCTCTGGTCATTTTAGATCATTTTACTTTTATGACTCGTGATTTGATCCCAGTCACTTGTTTTGATCTTAGACTTAATCCAAATCATTTTATTTTTCTAACTCGCAGCTCAATCTTGGTCATATTCATTTTGGCACAACTCATTCACTTTCGACTTTGATTCAGTTTAGTCATTTTCACATTCTAATTTGACTTCATCTAAATCATTTTAACTTTGAATTTTGATTTGATTTTTTAAACCCGAACAAAATGGATGTCTTTTGTCTTTGTAAAATTCCTACTTCACAAAAATTGTGCAAAAAAGAGCAACTGTAGACACCTATTTGTGTCCGGGGTCAACTTTTGTTTGTTATTATTATTATTATTGTTGTTGTTGTTATTGTCTTTTTTTTTTCTTAATTTGTTATGATAAACAAGGAAATTGAAGGGAGAGGAAATCATATCAATTCCCTTAGAATCAAGCAACAAATTTGCATAAAAAAAAGAACCCAATCAAAGGGATTGAAAGCCTAAGACTATCAACCAAATCGAACATAATCCAATTTCAGATTCAAGTTTGGATTGGTTCTATTTAAGTCATAAATTTTCTACAAAAAAATGGCTATAAATTGAACATAGAATAACATAGGAAGACAGAAAGGGGGTTAGCATGAAAGCAATAGTCTTAACAATTCTGAGTTTTTATGAAAATTGTTATGGGTTTTTATGGTTCAAGGGTTGGATATCTAGTTTTTTTTTTTTTTTTTTTTGGATTTTTGAGAAATTTGGGATTAGGGTTTGAATGTTTGAATTTTTCGATTGAACTTTTCAATGGGATTTAAAGTTTCTGGCAACATTTTCCAAAAATCGATAGATTGCCCAGTTTTTTACGATTGGTTTTAAAAAATTCTAGAGAGAAGCTAGAAGAAATCCTAGCTAGAGATAGAAACACTGAGGCGAATCTGAGAAAAAACGTGGGATTCCATCTTTAATACCCCTCTAGAACAATGTCGTTTTGAAAAGGATCTTAACCCACATTTGACCTATGTGGATCTGCATGTGACCTGCTTTTGGACTAGACCCGATCGCATGTTTTTTTTCTTTTTCTTTTTATTTTTTGTTTACATTTTTAACATTTTTATTTTTTAGACTTTTATTTTATTTTATTTTTCACTTATTATTATTATTATTGTTGTTGTTGTTATTTTACTTATTTTAAATTAGATAATTTATTTTTTTATTACCTCTATGAATTTCATTCTTATTATCTTATTTTTAAAAAATAACCCAAAAACTATTTCTAAAATAAATTTAGGGATCCTACTAAACTATTAAAAGATTTCTCATGAATTTAAATTTTTTATGAATTCTACCAAACTATTAGAGAATTTCATAAATTGATTACACAAAAAAAAATTATTATCAAAATATTTTGTATTTTTATCATACCAAACTATTGAAGGATTTGCATCTTAAATCTTACAAAGCTAGTGAAAGATTTAATATATTTCTAAAAAAAAAATTCATAAAGAAATCTTACTAAACTATTAGAAGATTTTACTGATTATTTTTTAACTAAAATTTAAATGAATCCAATGACGAAGTCTCTTCAAGGTGGGACACTAATTTTCATAAATACTTCTGAAGTGAAAGAATTGACTTAAAATTGCTACCAAACTACTAAAGTAATTTTAAGATTAATTTTCAATATTAAATATTTTGGTAAATCATAAATATGGTTAAGGCTTGGATAATTTGAAATCAACCTAATACTGTCATTTGGATGGGCACTGTGAAGGTGCTATAACCTTCCTCACGCATAACCACACTCCTAAATTTAAAATCTGATTTCGTGGCCTAAAATCTACTATTTAAAAATACCTAAATTAATCTTAGGACTCCTTTTCAAATATGACAAATTCAATTAGGTGACTAATCATACCTTAACAAAAAAAGATTAATGACGATTGTTTTAATCTATTTCTAGTTGTAGGTCCATAAATTTATATGTTATGACACAAGTTTTTCAAATGTAGTTAACAATTTCCTCGAGATATCTCAAGCATCATCTGTTATTGGTGGTTTTCTACTTGATGCCTATCTTGGTCGGTATTGGACAATAGCGATTTTCACCACAATCTATCTTGCGGTGAGATATCCCTATAAAACCCTTTTGTTAAGAAACCGTTTCCATCAATTTTTGTTCACTTTTCAATCTAATTGTATCCAATAGGGTTTGACAGGGATAACTTTATGCATAACAATGAAAGTTTTTATGCCAAATCAAGATCAATGCGATCAGCTGTCCCTGGTTTTAGGTAGTTACAAGCCTGCAAAACCATGGCAGATGTTTTATCTATATACTATCCTTTATATAACTACTTTTGGAGCTGCAAATATAAGGTCCTGGGTCTCTTCTTTTGGGGTTGATCGATTTTATGAAAGAATTAAAGATTACAAGACTCTCATGGATAGATTTTTCAACTTCTTTTACCTCTCTGTTATTGGGGCAATTGTGGCATTCATTTTGGTAGTCTACATTCAAATAGAGCATGGATGGGGAGCGGCCTTCAATTCATTAGCTATAGTTATGGGCTTATCCAACATGTTATTCTTTGTTGGTACTCTTTTATATAGGCATAGGTTGCTAGGAGGCAATCCCCTAGGGAGTTGCCCAAGTCCTGGGTACTGCCTTTAGGAAACGAAATGTCCCGTTTAATAGAAGCAAGTTAATAGGACCATATAAGCTCTCTGGAAGACACTCTGCTATAAAGGGTAGTAGTAAAGGGTAGTAGAAAGATACCTCACACTAATTTCCAAAGTGTACCATTAATCTACTTTATTCATGACTTCTAATTTCCAAGTTTTGGTGTTGCAGATGCTTGGGGAAGGCAGCTCTCCAACTGAAGGAAGAAGGAAGCAATCCCAATCCCTGAAAGCTTTGCATGGTGACTTAAGTAGAGGAAGTCAAGATACTCATTAAACTTATTCCAGTACCAGCTTGCACGATAATGCTTAATGTTGTCTTAACATAATTTTTAGCTTTCTCGGTACAGTAGGCATATCCGTTGAATACTCACATTGATAAAATGAAACTCCTAGTAACATGCATGCCTATTTTTCCTAGCCTCAGCAATTTTTCTTATATTGTGTCTCTATTACTCTGTATTTGTTCCTATATCCCGACAAATCACTGCTCATCCTCATGGTGCTTCTCAGCTTCTCTGAGTGGGCTTTAACATGCATATTCATGTATTTTTTCTTTATCTTTCACATTTGTTAAAATGTAACATAGAAACATTTTTTTTAATTTTTCTTTCTGGCCAATAAAACTAGATGTAAAATGGCTTCATACAATCACATCTTTGGTTTTGTGTGTTGAGTTGTTACTTTTAATCTTGGATCTTTTTAGTGGATAATACTTTGTGTACATATTAGTTAGAGCTATAATTATTCTGCAGTCTGCAATTTTTTAGTCAATGAATTCAAGTATAACCAGTTGTACTTACAAACTAAATATTTAATTACAATTTATATTTAACAACTACTATTTTTAAAAACTTTGTAACTTTAGAATACACACTAACATTTTTTATTTAATTTTATATTAACTTTTTGTTGCTAATTATTTTAAAAAAACTTTTGCACACTTAATAATACCAATTTTATATTCAATTATTTTAAATTCTAATTTAATCAAATATTAATGAAATAAAATACTAAAAATTAATTTAACACATGAGACAATGCCGAGGCTGAGCCCTAGTATATAATATAATCTTCCCTAATGGCATGCACGCATTTTAAAAGAGATAATAATAAAAAAATACACTAGTATACAGATTGTGTTGATTTTGCAACAAACACATGCATACACTTTATTGTCACTTAGCTTAGCGGACGTCTGCCATTGTGCTGCTAATTGCTAACTCAAAACTGCCCCCATTGCATAGATTGCAGTTATGTTTCTGCATGAGGCATAGGAAAGGTGTAGTTATGTTTCACCATGCGCCATAGGAAAGGTTAGAGAAAAATCATGAAAATGGCTTTGATCAGTTTGTGGTAGCCAATTTTTGATAGTAAAGAAGTTTTTGTTTGTTTGTAGGAAAAATATAAATAAATAAATAAAGATTGTCCCAATTATATATATATTATATCTAAACATTTTTTTAATGATAAAATTAATAAATTCGTAGATAATTATATATATATATATATTATAAGTAGATAACTCTAAAAAATTTTTGGACCCATAGGTATTGATATTGCTACCTAACTCTGATCATCTGCATTTAAATACATGCACAAATATGTTGCATATACTATATAAGTAATACGTTACGAGTAATATTTATCATAACGGTTTTGAAACCGTTAGATGAAAATTTTAAAAATTTCAAAATAGAGAATTAGTTAACGATTAACAATATTTTTTAGCTAATTATGATTGGTCATTTAAAAAGCTTGTCCATCTAAAAAGCTTATCTTCTTAATAAAATTTTAAAATTAATTAAAACTAATTAAAAAAATAAATTTTCTTTTGGCCTGCAAAAATAAAGTTGAGTTTAGAATTTCGATTACGCGTGAGGAAATATTAGTATCCCATAATGTCTATTTTAAAAACCATACCAACTGATCACATGTTATCTTTTTGTTTTGATAAAAGTGGTCTTAATTTTAATATTTAAAATAATTTCCTTAATTTTTTCATAAAAATCTTTTTAAAACCTTTTATTTATGAATAAGATGAAAATTTTTAATTTCAAAATATTTTACTACATTCATCAATATCTAGGTGAAATTTCAAAAAATATTTCTTCACTTGTGATTCTCATGATAATTTTTAAAATCTGGTATAATATTCTTTTATAAAAAAATAATTATTAAAAAGCACTCCAATATCTAGATAAGATCCCAAGAATTATTTTTACTTAAAAGAATTAATTTTTTTCTAAAAATCTTTTTTTTTCAATTTTATTTGATTGTTTCAATTTTATTATCAATAACTACCATGCATATGATGCAATATATAATAAATGATACAAATAGAAACAAAATCATACAATGTAAACAATCAATTTTATTTCATTCTTTTCAAATCTTTTTTTCTCTTTTTCATTATCTCTTTAATGAAATATTTATAAATAAAAATCTTTAATGATGGAAAATTCCCTTGATTCCCCAATATTTAAGTGAAATTTAAGAAAATTAATCCTATGTTTAAAAAAATCTTGTAATAATTTTTTTAAAAGAAAATTAACATTTCTTGGTAAAAACAAACGTTTGAATTTCTTTTAATATCTACGCAAGATTTTCAAAGTTATTTTTACCTAAAAACATTAACTTATTATTTTCTAAAAATATCCCTCCATTTTAGAAAAACAAAATCATTATTTTCAATTTCATTTTAAAATGGCTACATTGTGATGCAAATGAAAATCGAATAATAACCATGATTAATTTATTCCAACCTTTTCAAACATTCAATTTTTTTATTGTTTATCATACTTTAATCTTATTTTCAAAAGTATTAAGTGATAAAATAAAATCTTTATAGTCATAAGATTTTCTTAATTCTCTAGCATCAAAACAGAATTTAAAAAAATTAACCTTCCACCTGAAAAAGTTGCATGATGATTTTTTTGAAATAAGAATAATATTTTCGATAAAATAATTATTTAAGTCCCTTTCAATATCTAGGTAGGGTCTTCAAAATTATTTTACTTAGAAATATTATCATATATATTTTTATTTTCCAAATAACAATAATAATTATTCCATTAGAAAGATAATATATATAAAAAAAAACACTAATACAAGCATTCATAATTTTTAATTCCAAAAGCATGCATTTTTATTTCAACATATATATATATATATAAGAGAAAGATAAACAAATGGATATGTACAAAAATGAGTAAAGAGAAGAACTTATATCCAATTTCTTTAATGCTAAGGCCCAAAATCAACACCAAATAAAAAAACCAAAGTTGCAAGGCCCATAGGATTTTTGGGCTAGGTTAGTTCAAACTAAGTAAGCTGTGGATCGTAATTACGAGTCGAGTTAGGTCTTTTTTTTTTACCTATTATAAAAAGAAAACTTTTTTTTACATAATGTCATTCTTCTTCTCTTAATGAAAAAACTTCATTTCTTCTTAAAAAAACACAAGATAGCTAGCCACCTAATTTTTAAAGCCTAGATTCTAGTGTTAGTTGCTACTTGCTAAAGTCAGTTGGATCCCAAATTTCATCCAAAAATTCTTTTTAATCTTCTGAGCGTTTCTACCATACCAAATTTTTAAAAAAAGTATAGATTTTCCTAGATCCAAGGCCAAAACCAATGGTTTTTCACCTTTTATTCGTCACTTTTCACAATCTAATCCTTCCAAAATCTTGATATTCTTCCCACTCTTTATTTTCACTATTCATATCATTCAAAAGATCTCACCGCTGCAAGCCATTTTGGGTTTTAACTCCATTTGTGACCTAGAAATGACACCCTTTCTTCCTTAACTAAGCCTCAAAATATTTTCTAAAAGATAACCCCTTTAGACTCGAAACCAAAGCCTATTCCCACCTTTGGGTTTTTTTTTTTATGTTTGGTTTCTATTCTTTTAGCTGGTATTAATTATGGCTCCCTTTGGGGATGAGTTTTTTTTTATTGGTATTTTATTGTTGATAATGGGGATGGCATGATGGAATGTGATTTTTATGTGTGTGGCTATTTAGTAGTAGAGGTGGTTATTCAGTTGGCAAAAAGGTCTCGATTGGTGAATGGCGATGGTGGCATAGTTTGGTTAGGTTGTGGGGTGGCATTATGAAGGTGTTGGGAGACTAAATGGCTCGACTATACTAGTTGAGGGTAGTTCTCAGTGGTCTTGGGTTTTGATGTTTGTTGAGGCCAATGAGGGGCTTTTAAGCTATGTGCTATGAGGTTATCGTGTTTTCTAGGTAGTTCGACTATGGGATGAGCTACGAAAAATCTATGGAACTTTTTGTGAAAAATTTTTTGTTGTGAAATTCCTCTATCCAAGTGCCCTATTGTGTGTATTAAGGTGTTTTTTTAGATTGGAGCTTTTTTAAGAGGTAATTGCATTTTGGAGTTTTTATGTAGCTTGGCAGCATAGTTCTGCTTAGGATCACAAAGCTACTGATTTTTGGATATTTGGTCAATCACCAATTAGTGGTGAAAGGTCTATGATCAAAATGGGAGGGAAAATGCAAAGCTAAAAATGGTGAGGCAGTTTAGGGGAAATCTAGTATTTGGGGAGAAAAGGGTGTCATGGCTGTCAACCCTTTCCTTTTTTTTTGTAATTTTATAAAATTTTAATTAATTTAATTAATTTTGATAAAATGATATTAAGCCTTAAAATGTAATTTAGGCTTGGAGTTGGGCTTTTGGATTTATATTGGGCTTTCAAGCCTGAGTGATCGAATTTTAAATTGATCCATAATTAAATTGATTGGACTTTGGCTTATGTAAAATGGTCAAAAAGATGATTAATCCAAAAAAAAAAAAATCCAAACGAACTCAATCTAATTTAAACGTTTATGCTGACCCAGACTAAAATGTTCATATTAAGTCCAAAAATCAAACAAATTCAAATTGATCTGGATAAAATTAAGTATTTACAGCTACTCTTATTTGCACATTACTAAGAATCAGAAATAGGGCAAAAATGTAGATAACAATTTTGTCTGGAGCTAACAATTTGAAGATTTTTCAAAAGACGTTTTCTTTTTTAATCTTTTTTATTTTTTTCATTTTCTTAGGTTTTGAATTTTTTTTGGATTTTGGATTTTTTTTTTATTTTTGGATTTTTTTTGTCTTTGATTTTTTTTTTGAATTCTTAAAAAATTCCTCTCATTAAAGATTCCATAACTTTTGAAAATGTATCTAAAAACTCCTCTCATTAGAGGCTTCACAACTTTTGAAAGCAAATCGAAATGAAGACTTGGATATCACCATAAAAAAATGAGAAAACTTTGTATATCACTACCGAAGAGAAACTCAAATATCACCATCGAGAGAATTCCACAAAAGCTCCCTTCGAAAAAATTTAATGAAATCCAGAAAAGAATATTCGAATATCACCACAAAGTGATTTTGATGATATTCAAATATGAATACTTGGATATCACCATTAAATGATTTTGAAAAAGCTCTGATATTGCTACCGAGTGAGTTTTATTGAAAGTTCCTACCAAGAAAATTTTAATGATATTCAAATATGAATACTCAAATATTACTATCGAGTGAATGTTATTCAAATTTTAATACTCCATATCATCATTAAGTAATTTTGAAAAAGGCTCAAATATCACCACCAAGAATTGTTTAATGAAAACCCTCACCAAGAAAATGAAATTTAGACACAAATATTCAAACATGAATATTTAGATATCACCACCAAGTGATTTTGAAAAAGGCTCAGATATTGCCACTGAGAATGTTTAATGAAATTCTGATATCATAAATAAAAACCTCATTTTTCTTTCTATCCATCTTCATTCTTCTCAATTCTTTTCTTATTCTTTCTTTTTTACAACGTAGATATACTTGAAGTTTCTCTCTCTCTTTTCTCAAGGTTTTCAAAAATAACAAATGTAGTTATGCCTAAAGGTGCAAACACCAATGTTCTTATGCAAATGCAAATGCCACAAACATGCATCTATCATTTCTATGATGCAAATGTCCCTCATAAAAATGCAAACACAAATATTGTTGCTAATGATGAAAATGTTTTTTTTTTTAATAATGCAAATGCTCCATGCCAATGTGAATGCAAAATTCTTTACCATGGAAGCAAATACTTTTAAAAAATCCTTTTTTTGTTTGCAAAATTTTTTCTTTTCAATTCCAAATCATTCAGTTATTCCTCTTTCCTCTTCAAATCATTTTTCATCTTCTTTCCAACAAATTTTCCTTTTCATTCCTTCCCATATTTCTTCATACTCACTCATTTATTTTCCTTCTTGTTTTCTTCATGATTTTTTTTCTCAACCAAGATTTATTATCTTTCTTTTCACTTTCTATTCACATTTTTAAACCCAATTGTGCAACATACATGTGATCATTGCCAACTTTATTTCCATGATGAATTCAAGAAAATAAACTAATATGTTTTTACTACTCAATCAATAAAAAAAAATTGTCATACTAGAAACAAACGTGTCTCATTTCATGTTTTCTTGCCCCAATACCATATGCACTTGTCACCTTTCCATTGAACAATGATCTCACTTATTTTTGCCAAAATTGGTTTTTCTTTCTATTTAAAAAAGGAAAGAAAATCAATATGTTTTTTAAAAGATTGGTTTTTTAGTAAAAACATTTTATTTTGTAAATCAAAACTCACTTTGTATAGACAGAATTCTCATCAAGAATAACTTCTCTTACACTTTATTATTTACAAAAATGCCTAACAAATGACATAGAATTGACTAATAAAATTGCCTTACATAACTAAATTTCATGATCAACGAAAACTAAATATCCCAAAAACATGTTTTTCAAGTCTCTCAAGAATTAGTGTTAACAATTATGAATGAAAGAGTTGATCCTTTTGAAATTGATTGAACAATTGATCATATCAAGGTTTTGGTTCATCAAGAAACGCATCATAATGTGATAAGAAAATTGAATGATTTTTCATCTAGGCTCATTTACAAAACATGGGTTTTCCTAAAAAAAAACATAAATTCTTTGAACACCAAACATGTTTGACACTCTTTTTAGTCTCTAAATGTGGTATTTTGAATGACGTCAAGATTAGTTACGAAAGGCTTAAGATTTCCAAAAGTCATTTAGGAATGGAAAAAGAAGCCTCAAATTTTCAAAATTAATCTATTTAGTGGATTTCAAACTTTCAACACATCTACATTCTTGGATCTTTTAAAAGTTTAGTTGTTTCATATTAGCTTCTCTTACTTCCTACACTCTATTGGCTTCATAATTTTCAAATTTGCTTTACATTGCCCTTTGAAGTTTTCAAACTAGAATCAAATTTTTTTTTCATTTTTTGCTTTTTCTTGATTGCATTATCTTTCCTTTAATAAACCAAGTTTCATCCAAAATGGGTTAATGGTTCAAATAGGTAGTTGGACAGTGAAATGAGACAAAAGACTCATATGTTATATGGTGATTTCACAAAGGAAAGCTCTTTAGTTTAAGCATTTATGCTTGATCAAAATAGACTTTTCAAAACATATAATGTAGGTCAAGGTTCAAGATTTTGAATAAAAGGATGAATAGGCCCAAAATATGTTTAAGGGTGATCGATTCAAAGATCATTTCACATCAAATACAGGGTTCACTTTGGGATGTTTATCCTTTCATTTTTCACATTTGCCATTCAATTTTTTTATTATTTTCTTACCTTGTTTTTTTTTTTTTTTTGTTTCTTTGCCTTTTTCTTTTCTTTTCTTTGCACATATCTATTTCTAATTAAGTGAGTTCAAAACTTTTTGAAAATTCATATTATTGGACAATTGCCTTTCAACACGTAGGGTTTTTTTCTTTATACTTGGAATAGGGTTTCACCATACATAATTCTCAAACATGTCCCTCTTTTACCCTCCAATGTGAAGGGTGATCATTGGTCAAGGTTTATTTAGAATGAATTTGTCAAGGCTCAAAACGGTAGCAAATAGGTAGTTTTCATATTTGTAAAAGGATAATGAAATATGATCATTTGTCATCTCAAGCACAACCACTTAATTTGAAGAGCAATTTGTAGACATCGATTTTGTCCGGGTCTACTGTTTTAATTTTAATAATAATAATAATATTTTTAATAAAAAATAAAAAAAATAATTATTAATAAAAAAAAACAAACAAACAAAAGAAACAGAAAACGACAGAAAGTAGGGCGACTGATGCCTCGCACCAATCACCTTGCAGTCACCACTAGCAGCCCCAACCAGCCACCCTACAGCCCACCTCCTGCCACTCCCTATAGCCACCCCTACAACATCATCTGCTCCTTAAAAAGTCCCTACTTCTTCCCCATGAAGGGCTGGAATCCATTTCAACATCTCTTTCGGACCCCCTCTAAAAAAAAAAAGCCTTTGAACAGACCTTTTTCTCGAATCCCCTTCAACAACTCTTGAATCCCCTTCAACCTATCTAAAACCCTTTTTCCAAAAACTCTTAGACCAAGAAAGTACCCCTTTCGAAAAACCTTTGAACAGATCCACGCCAAACCTCTTACCCATCAGAAACCAAATAGTCAGACCACAAAAAAAAAAATAAAACCATAAAAAATCATAAAAAAGAAACTACAGTCCTCGTCGAATTGACAAGGAATCCAGCGCCAAGTAGATACCTGTAATAAAAAAGAAAAGGTCATTAGTTTGAGTTTTTCAAAAAAAAAAAAGAAAAAAAATAGAAAACTTTGAACCCCGATCTACGTCGATCGAGGTTGTTTCCAGCGAAGTGAAAATCAGATCTGAGAAGACCTTGTTGAAAGGAGCTTCTGGAAAAATTTTGGTAATTTTTTGACAACCAACGACCACCGTCGATGGCGACGGTGTGGTGCTCCGACGGCCGGGAGGCGAGACTGCCGGAGCTCTCCCCCCAGAGCTCTCTCTCTCTCTATCTCCTTTTTTTTTAAAACAGAAACCAAATGAACAAAATTTTTTTTTTCGGTTATATATAAAGGATTAAGAAGCAAAACAACGTCATTTTAAGGGAGGAGGATCCGTGTGTTGATCCGGATTTGACCCGAGATCCACGTAAACCGACCCACCAACCTGCTTCAACCAACTTCAAATCAGTCCAGAAAAACCGCCAGTGAAGCGGTCTGAACCAGTCCGAACCACTGGACCGTCCTAACCGCTGACTGAACCGTAAAATCGGTCAGACCGATCCAGACCAGCGTTGACCGGATCGTTGACCGGTTCGTTCAGGTAAAAAAATTTTTTTTTGAATTTTCTAATTTTTTTTATATTATTATTTTTGTTATTTTAAGTATTTTTTTATTGATGCATGATAAATTCTTAAATTTGATGGAATAAATGTTTAATTGTTTAAATAATAATAAAATTAAAAACAAGTAATAATTAAAATATATATTAAAAATGTTCAAAAAAATATTTATTATTATTATTATTATTATTTTCCCTACCTAGATGTTGGAGGGAATAAAAAATATTTTTTTAAAGAAATAATTTCGCCTAGATGTTGGGGAATTATTATGAATAAAATTTTCATAAAAAAAACACCATAAGAAATTTTTAATTAGTTTTTAAAAATTATAAAAAATTGAACCTGCTCCGAAAGTCCGCCTAGATGATGTGGATTTTTAGAGATGTTCGCATTTTACTTAAACCTTAAACACTAATTTTAAATTTTCAAAATCCTAAGTTTTTAAAACCCCTAAAAATCCAAAATCCCTTAAATCCAATCCTCCCCAAATCCAAAGTCCTAAAAATCCTAAGGACACGTATGAAAATTTTATTTGAAGCAATTTGTTCCCGAATGCCGCCTAGATGATGGGGTATTTAGGAAATTTTACTTCGTTAAGTCTTTTCACACGATTTCTTAATTTACATTAATAATAAGATTAATAAATAAAAAGTATAATAAAATTAGGATCTTAAATATAAACAGTCGCACCTAAGCTCTGCCTAAATGTTGGAGAGACGGGGTGGTCTCATTATACTTAAGAATGCAACTCTTAAATTACATTTCATTTTACATGATATTCATTAGCATACATATGTTAGCATGTTATCATCGATAATTGTCTACATTATTCTCTTTAATTTACTGTTCGATGATAAAATATTTTATAATAAAAAAGAATAATACTTTAAAAAAAAATCTTTTTGTGATATTATAAATAAAATAAAAATAACATTCCGAAAGAAATAATTTTTGGTACTCTACCTAGATGTTGGAGAGTCACTAACAATTATTTTCTATAAAAATTGTTATTTCATTTTAAGGATTGTTGTGTTAAATCTTAAGCGAAAAGAGTTATTTTAAATTCTGCCCAGATGTTGGAGAATTTTAAGATAATTCTTTAACTTAAAGATTTTCTCAATATTTCTAAATAAAAATTTTAGCAAAAATATTTTTTAATACGAAGGGAATTAGTATTAAATTTCAAATCAAAATCATTTTTATCCAACACCGAAAATAGTGCATAATTAAATGGTACCAATTTATGGGCGTTGTGGGATGCTAATCCTTCCTCACATATAACTGACTCTCGGATTCAACCTGACTTTTCATAGATCAAAATTTATCTTTTTGATAAACTTTAAACCCGTTTTTATAGTTTATTTAAAAAGAAAAACTTTTGGGTGGCCAATCACACCCTAACAAAGATTGGTGGAGACTCCCTTTTATTTTTCTCGATTTTAAAACATCATCTTTTAAGTCTGATGGTCCCAAAATCGTTACGACAGCTTGGCGACTCCGCTGGAGACTTATTTGAGAGTCAGGCCAAAATTTTAATTATATGCTATTGACAATGGTTGGATTTAATTGATTTTATTTGATATTTAATTTAATTTCTTTTATTTTATTTTTTTTAAAACATTTATGTTAATAAATAAAATAAATTATGTGCTAGTTATTACTTTATTTTGATTTTGTGGTTATGATTTATTCATGTTATTTTGATTAATACATTGCTTTACACACATTTTGAATATTCATTCACATGCATGAGCTTTATGCCCGAGCTCTACCCCTTTTAGGAGGAAGTGAAGTAGTTACGCTTTTGCAAGGTGATAACCTTCGTATTTGCTAGCAAAACACTTTCACTTAGATTGAACCATTTCCGTTAATAACCCATGATGGACGAGGATCAGGGAACCTTACTAGTCTATAATAGGCGATGATGTGAGGAATAGTCTGAAAACCGTTAGACGCATAAACCTTAACCCAGCATATCGTAAGCTATATGAACCTTGTCGATCTTTTTATAGAAATAACCAGAAATGGATGATAAAAGAAAAGCATTTTCTAAAAAAATAAATTTTCTCTTTACATGCAGTTCATTCATTTGGTAATTGTTCAAATTTTATAATTTCATAAAATATTTTAGAATAAAGTGATTTTTTTTAAGCATTATCCAACAAGCCAAAAAAAAAAAAACAAAAAGGTTTTCAGAAAAATTAAAGATTTTTCTTAAATTCTTTGTTTATTGGCCCAATCAAAAAATCAATTTTCATGTCCTAGTTATTTTGTTTTTCCTTTTTAAAATTTTTTTATTTTGTTTCATCTTTTGCATTTCATACATCATAAAAAATAATACATGTATCCCATCCCATATACATCATAAAAGGTAGTATCAGTTTCACTAGGTTGGCATAATACAAACATTGCATTCCATGTAACATGCACTTGATAGGTTCATGCATTCCATACAAGTATGTTGTATTAGTCATAGGAATACATCTCATCATTCATGTAAATATGTCATTGCATTTCATGCATATAAATTCATGAATGGTAGGGTCGTGTGGAACAAACGTTACATTTCATATCTCGCTATCCCTGCAACATAACATTTTTTGCATACACATTCATGGTTGACAAAAATTTTTATTTGGGTATTTGTACATATAAAAATCCATTGTCATAAGTATATATGCATTCCGTGACATTCTCATATTCATGTATTCATAAACATACTTTGTGTGTTTTTGTTTTTGTGATATTCATTCAATAAGGGTAATAGTCTAAAATTTTTGGTCTAAGTTCTGGAATAAAATGTCTGTCTTGGTAGAAATCAGAGTGACGAAAATGAGAGATCAATTGAAAGCAAGGATTAGTGCTTTGGAATTGAATCAAGAGGAATTATGGCTTGAGCTTCAAGAGATGAAACAACAGATGGCTCAATTGATAGAAATATTTAGAGGTAGTGATGGAGTTAGTTTGTTCATCCTCAAAGATCGTTGTCACTTCCGTCAAGTCAATGTCAATTGGCCCCCATTAGTTTCAACACTCTACCAGAGTATGCTAAAGCATTGGGTGATTTGAACAGTGATCGAAGTTTGGGTGAACTCAAGAGAGGAATGGGTGAACTAGCCACGCAAATGACTGAGCTTAAGAGTTTGATTTCCAATAAGGAGTCACCTAGCTTCAAACAACCATCACCAACTATCTCAAGTCCTAACCCGTACCTAAATCCTCCCTATGACTACTTTCAACCTTCTTTCCAAGCACCTAGAATTAAGCCCTTAAGTGTCATGCAACCTTTAACATTGTCACACTTGAATTCACGTCCCTCACCTCACATTTCACAATCATCTGTTCAGCATGTTATCCCGTCACTATCTTTTGAACCCGATCTTCAACCCAGAGTTTTTCAATTCACCTCGAGACCAATTATACCAGTACTTTTTCAACAAAACAAACCAATCATAGGACAAAAAAACTCTGGTAACACCAAAGGAAAAGCCCTTATTGATCTAATACCCATGTCCTACACAGAGTTATACCCGATGCTCATAGGAAACTACCTCATTGCCTCTATCTCTGTTGAACCTCGCAAACCACCTTTTCTTAAATGGTATAACCCTAAAACCAATGTGAATACCATTTTAGTGTTGTAGGCCATTCTCTGAAAGACTGCACAGCTTTGAAACATAGGGTGCAGGGATTGATAAAAGTCGGATATCTGAGTTTTAATGCCAAGATGAAGCCAGTTATTCACGAAAACTCTTTTTTGATCCATCCTGAAATGGTAGGTAGTGCTGCAGGTAACAGTAAAGTTGGTCAGGATGATGAATAAAAATTTTTTTAAGCAAACAGTTGTCCTCCCTAGTAATCATAGTCAACTATTTTTTAGATGAGACAAAGGGAAGTGGGAGCAGGTCTGACACTTTTTGGCCCCAGCCCTAGAATGATTTATGAGGTGTAAACTTGATACTTTTGGAATGAATGAAAACTTCTTTTGGCCTGAATTTTTATGAATTAATGCCTCTGTCCATCTTTAATAATTGGAGCCAATGAAAAAGAGTGACAGTTGTGATATACTTTCATCGAACTTTTGAAGAGGAATGAATGTCTTTAGATAACCCAGCCAAAATATATGATGGAAATCGAGTTCCCTTCTTCTTAATAGTAATAAAATTTAACTTGTATATCATGCATCATTTGCTTGAATTCATTGCTTTTCATGCCAGCTAAGGACAAGGAATGATAATTGTAAATATACTTGTCAAACCTTCAAAGCAGTTTTTTTTTATATATATAATAGAATTCATGCCATGCATTTTTTACTTTTGGTAATTAATAAAAGGTTCAAGGATAGCTATTCTAAGAAATGAGGTCAGTTGAATCTGCACACTTATAGCACTCGAGCCAGTACCATAATCATGGAAAATAAAGGTGCCAGTCGAATAGACAGAATAGCAAAGGCCCAAGAAGAGATCGGTGAAACAGTTATGAGAATGCAACAAAACGTGAACAGACAACTAGCAGAATTAAAAACAGATGATAATGGAATTGAAAAAAGAAAAAAAAATTGTTGAGACGCACAGGATAAGAGAGAAAACAGCTATCGAGACACCATTATATCCATTTAGGTTCACATATGTTCAAGATCCCCATGTGTCATAAGCACTTCCAACAACTCATCAACCTTATATTGGCCATTTTGCCAAGTTACCATCAGTTCAGACAAATGTCAATCCTGGGCATACTCCTCACGACTTCACTACTATGCCTAATGTGGATGATCATAAAGAATTGAAAAAATTGAAAAGGGTGCCAGATCCATCAAAAGATATAGTGATGAAAGATAAGTATGATCTATTGGAAAAAAGACTGAAAGCAATTGAAAGCCATGATGTGTACGAGAATATTGGCGTCAGTGAACTTAGTCTAGTACCTGATCTTATTATTCCATCAAAATTCAAAGCCTCAAGTTTTGAAAAGTATGATAAAATGAAATGCCCTTTAATACACATTACCATGTACTGTCGAAAGATGACAGATTACACTTATAATGATAAATTATTGATCCATTGTTTCAAGATAATCTCATTGGACCTGTAACAAGATGGTATGCTCAGTTAGACCGAAGTAAGATTTGTTCTTGGAATGAATTAGCTAGGGCCTTTCTAGCACAATACAAGCATGTTAAAGATATAGTACCAGATAGGTTGTCCTTACAAAATATAAAAAAAAAATTAACTGAAACATTCAAAGAATATGCACATAGATGGAGAGACATAACAGCTCAAGTACAACCACCCTTGTTAGAGAAAAAAATTACTATTCTATTTGTCAATTCTTTGGACACTCCCTATTATGAAAGAATGATTGAGAATCTCTCCAAAAATTTTTCGGACATGGTGATTTCTGGTAAAATTATAGAAAAAACAATTAAGAGTGGCAGGATTAAGTTAAAAGATATGACAGATGTTGAAAAAGAAAGTACATTAGAACAGAATAAAAAAAATGTGCAAACAGTCACACTGGAGGGGCATCTACCTAATAGCTTTATCCCGTACAATCTTTATCGTGCTTGTCAATCCCATCACCCTGCCATAAGCCATATCTCTCAAAACCCATATCTTTGCCAAGCAAGACAGCATTTGAGCTTTCCAGCAAACTCTCATCCTCAAGTGGTCATTCATAATCTTATTCCTATATTTGAATCCACCACCCGACCAACAAAGAATCGAAAGAGACCAAGAAATGATCAAGAGAAATTATCCATCCCTATTTCTCACCTTTTATCTTTGCTAATAGAAGGTTGATATCTCACTCATGTGCCTCTGAAAACAACATCAAATCTATCAACAAGGAGTTACAATCCCAATGATAAGTGTGATTACCATATGGGGGTAATTAGTCACTCAACTGAAAAATACAGGCAGTTGAAAAAAAAGGTTGAAGATCTTATCAAGAATGGTATTCTGACTCCAGAGGTAATAGAACAATGGAAGTTGTTAACTCCATTCAATTGTTAAATGTGAGAAGTTGAGATGAAGAGGGAGGTGTCAAGTTTTAAAAATCAAGATAAGATGATTTTTTTTTTACTATGTATGTAAGACATGTGTATTGTGTCTCTAGGAGTTATTTAACTTATTTTGGAAGAATTGAATACTTTGGATCTTTTTCATAAAATTTTTTCTTTATGCATTTGTTTGGATAAAAGTCCCACATAAGTAACTTTAAAAAAAAAAAAGAGAAAAAGAAGTTTTATTTTGTAATAAAGATGGAAGGATTCTTAAAGAAAATGGTGATTACTGTTAGGAAAAAGCTCATCAAATACCTCCACACCTTTTCAAATACTTTCATGTCCTTAATCACTTAAATGATTGAACTTATCAACCATAACCTTTCAGGGAATGTGAGTTTGAGTTCAGATCTTAAAGGGTCGATAATCTTTTCCTTAGGCAAAGAACAAAAGAGATTAATTTTGAAAGTTTATTTTGAATTTCAAAAATCAGATATTCTTTCAAATTTTCCAATTGATAGTCCAATGTGTGTCAAAATTTTACTATGACCATAGATACAAAAACACTTGAACCTTTTTCTTAAATAACCTTTGTTCCATGTCTTAAGGCACATTGAGAAAAAGAAAAAAAGAATCCCTTTCTGCCTAAGACAATTTATTTCATACCTTTATACCTTTTCTCTTTCTTTCAT
The DNA here is from genome assembly GCF_002303985.1 of Durio zibethinus. Next base: position 9,819,095 of record NW_019167882.1, on the reverse strand, counting down.
CAAAAAAATGTCAAAAAAAATTTTAGAGCCCAAAGAGCTTTTTTGAACTATGCGATCGATCATATACGATTTAATCGTCGTTAGAACCTTCAGTAAAAAAAGATGAGGCATAAAAAAAAGGAAAAAAAAAACAAAAGGGACATATTCAATGATTTGCTCTTTTACCCAAATGATCATGTTTGAAATGATGAATGGCCATCTTTCTCTATCCTTCTCGTACATAAAAATTATCCATTTGCTACCTATTTGAGCCTATTAAATTTTTTGTTCCAAAATAAACCGTAGCCAAGGATCATTTTTTATATTAGGAGAAAAAATTAGAATACATTCAAGATTAACTTCAAGAAAAGTATCCGATATTGAAAGCATCTAACATGCCTTTTGGAGGTGAAAGTCTGGGGTAAAAAGTGAACAAGACTTCGATTGAAATTTCAAGATTCAAGAAAGTGAACAGCCAAAGATAAAGTTAAGTATTTCTAAGGTAAAACAAAGAAACCTTAGAGATAAGAATCTGAAGCTTCAATTAGAATTCAAAAAAAAAAATCAAATAAAAAAAATATGTATCTTAAAAATGAGAATTCAAGGCAAAAAAAAAAAAAGGTGCGTAAAGTTGCTGAAATTAAAGTAAAATATTTCAAAAAATGGGAGACAAAAGAAGAAAGTCAGAGAGTGCTCATCAGGATCCATGGCCTAATCACCCTGAATAATATATTTGAGCCTATTTATCCATTTTTTCAGAACTCTTAACCTCGGCCTACATTACACACCTTGAAAAGCCCATTTTGATCAAATATAGATACTTAGATTGAATAGCAATATCCCTGAATTTATATATACTTGTTGAATTTTTCACTGATAAAAAAATATAGCTCTAAGGTGAAAACCTTAAAAGGACAGTTTAGAGCTAAAGTCATTTTTTGAGGCTCCAAAATGAATTTCAGAGTTTCAAGGTTCTATCCGAAATAAAAAGTCTCGATACAAAACCTTTTGAAATACCAGTACCCATTAAAGACCTTTCTTTTAAAAAAAATAGCCTTGTCTTCTTCTCAAATCTTGTTTGAAAAGTAATGGCTAGTTCTGACTCACATTGGAGTATCATGTTTTTAATAAAAAAATGTTTTAAAAATTTATCTCTTTTATGAGCCCGAAAGAAATTCTTGCAACCCTCGTCGAGCTTTCCATGAGATATGCCTACCAGTAAAAGGAGTTAAATTATCAATTTAGCCTCCCATCCATAAGCTTTCCAAATAGTAATCATCAATTTTTAAGAGATTGAAAAGTCTTGAGTTTTAAATTTTTTCATTCAATTGCAAAGATACTTTATGTACGGTAATTTTTGATCACTTTTGAAAATTTTCAAGATTATTTGAGCATTTTGCACATAATACTGAGATCAATTTTTTTTTGGGTGAAAGTAAAACAATGAAAATTTAAACAAAAATTTTTTTCAAAAAAAATAAAAATTTTTCAAAAAAAAAGGGCAAGAAGAGTTTTACATTTGCATCACTTGCATCTGTATCACAAGAAAGACATTCGTATTTGCATCACTTACATTGACATTTGTATAAGACATTTGCATTCACACCATAAGAAGAATTTGCATTTGCATCATGGCATCTGTATTTTAAGAAAAGGTATTTGTAAGGGCATCTACATGAAAATGACATTGTCATTTACATTGTGAAAAACTCAAATGTATCAAGCATTTGCATTCTTACGTTGGCATTGACATTTGCATCGACATTTTCATTAGCATCATTTGATGAGAATAGATATTTGTATCATGTTTGCATTTATCAACTTTGTAAGTATTAAAAAAAAAAAAAAGGCATGTTTTTAAAGTTTTAAAGTCTCTGTTTAAGAAGAACTGTTTTCAATCAAGATTTCAAAGCCCTCTTTAAGAGGAATCAATTTCAATCAAGATTTCAAAGCCTTTGTTTAGAGGGAACCTTCCTCAGAAAAAGACCTTTAGAGTATCAAAATCTCTGATCAGGCAAAAGCCATGTTTAAAAAGATTTTCAAGTTTTTAAAGTTTCATTGTCTCTGATTATGAGGAGCATTTAAAGATTTTGAGATTTGTAAGACCTCCGAGCATAATTTCTAAAAGCTTCTGTGTATGACTTTCAAGATTAAAAGATTTTCAAATTTTAAAGTTTTATTGCCTCTGATTATGAGGAGCATTCAAAGATTTTAAGATTTGTAAGACCTCCGGGCATAATTTCGATTCACAATATTATCCCGATCGATTCTTTATCTTTCGACTTGTGGTGTTATCCCAGTTAATTCTGTAAGACCTCTAAGCATGATTTTTAAGAACTTCGGGTAATTCTGTAAGACCTCCGAGCATGATTTTTAGGACCTCCAAGCATAATTTCGATTCGTGGTATTGTCCCGATCAATTCTTTATTTTTGACTTACGGTGTTATCTTAGTCAATTCTGTAAGACCTCCGGACATAATTTCTAAGACCTCCGGGCATAATTTTGATTCACGATATTATCCCGATAGATTTTTTATTTTTGACTTGCGGTGTTATCTCAGTCAATTGTGTAAGACTTTCGAGCATGAGTTCTAAGATCTCTGTGCAATTCTGTAAGACCTCCGAACACGATTATGTAAGACCTCCGGGTATGATTTTTAAGACCTCCGGGCATAATTTCGATTCACGATGTTATCTCGATCGATTCTTTATCTTTCGACTTGTGGTGTTATCCAAGTCAATTCTGTAAGACCTCCGGGCATGATTTTTAAGACCTCCAGGTAATTCTGTAAGACCTCCGGACATGATTCTGTAAGATCTTTGGGCATGATTTCTAAGACCTCCGAACATAATTTTGATTCACGGTATTATCCCAATCGATTCTTTATTTCTGACTTACGGTGTTATCCCAATCAATTCTATAAGACCTTCGGGTATAATTTCTAAGACCTCTGAGCAATTCTGTAAGACCTTCGGACATGATTCTGTAAGACCTTCGCGCATGATTTTTAAGACCTCTAGGCATAATTTCAATTCGCGATGTTATCCCGATCGATTTTTTATTTTTTGACTTGCGGTGTTATCCCAATCAATTCTATAAGACCTTCGGGCATGATTTCTAAGACCTTCGAATAATTCTGTAAATCCTCCGGGCATGATTCTGTAAGACCTCCGAGCATGATTTCTAAGACCTCTGGGCATAATTTTGATTCGCGATGTTATCTCAATCGATGCATTATTTTTTGACTTACAATGTCACCTCAATCGTTTTGTGTTTTTAAAAATAAAAAAAAATCATGATTCGAACAAAACCGTTGTCTTTATCTTTACCCTATTCTTGATTCTCAATAATGTGCAAAGAGGGGCAATTGTGGACACCGATTTTGTTCGGATCTACTGCTTTAATTTTAATAATAATAATAATATTTTTAATAAAAACTAAAATAAAATAATTATTAATAAACAAAAAAAACAAACAAAAAAAAACAAACAAAAGAAACAAAAAACGACAGAAAGTAGGGCGGCTGATGCCTGGCACCAGCCACCTTGCAATCACCACTAGCAGCCCCTACAGCCCACCTCCTGCCACTCCCTATAGCCACCCTTACAACATCATCTGCTCTTTAAAAAGTCTATACTTCTTTCCCATGAAGGGCTGGAATCCCTTTCAACATCTCTCTCGGACCCCCCTTTAAAAAAAAAAAACCTTCGAACAGACCTCTCTATCGAATCCCCTTCAACAACTTTCGAATCCCCTTCAACCTATCTGAAACCCTCTTTCCAAAAACTCTCAGACCAAAAAAGTACCCCTTTCGAAAAACCTTCAACAGATCCACACCAAACCTCCTACCCATCAGAAAGCCAAACAGCCATACCACAAAAAAAAAAAATAAAACCACAAAAATCAACATAAAAAATCATAAAGAAGAAACCACAGTCCTCATCGAATCAGTGAGGAACCCAGCGCCAAGTAGATACTGCAATAGAAAAGAAAAGGTCATTAGTTTGAGTTTTTCAAAAAGAAAAAAAGAACAAGAAAACTTTGAACCCCGATCTACATCGATCGGGGTCGTTTCCAGCGAAGAGGAGATCGGATCTGAGAAGATCTCATTGAAAAGAGCTTCTGAAAAAATTTTGGTAATTTTTTGGCAACCGATGACCACCGTCGACGGTGGCCGGTGCGGTGCTCCGACGACCGGACGGTGAGATTGCCGGAGCTCTCCCCCCAGAACTCTCTCTCTCTATCTTTTTTTTTTTTTCAAAACAGAAACCAAATGAACAAAAAAAATTTTTTTTCGGTTATATATAAAGGATTAAGAAGCAAAACGACATCGTTTTAAGGGAGGAGGATCCGTGCGTTGACCCGAATTCGATCCGAGATCTGTACAAACCGACCCATCAACCCGCTTCAACTAACCTCAAACCGGTCCAAAAAAATCGCTAGTGAATCGGTCTGAATCGGTCCAACCACTGGACCGCCCGAATTACTGACTGAACTGCAGAATCGGTCAGATCGGTTTAGACCAACGTTGATCGAACCGTTGACCGATCCGGTTCAGGTAAAAAAAATTTTTTTTTGAATTTTCTAATTTTTTTATATTATTATTTTTGTTATTTTAAGTATTTTTTTATTGATGCATGATAAATTCTTAAATTTGATGGAATAAATGTTTAATTGTTTAAATAATAATAAAATTAAAAACAAGTAATAATTAAAAATATATATTAAAAATGTTCAAAAAAATATTTATTATTATTATTATTATTTTTCCTAACTAGATGTTGGAAGAAATAAAAAATATTTTTTTAAAGAAATAATTCCGCTTAGATGTTGGGGAATTATTATGAATAAATTTTCATAAAAAAAAACACATAAGAAATTTTTAATTAGTTTTCAAAAATTATAAAAAATTGAACCTGCTCCGAAAGTTCGCCTAGATGATGTGGATTTTTAGAGATGTTCGCGTTTTACTTAAACCTTAAACACTAATTTTTATTTTTCAAAATCCTAAGTTTTTAAAACCCCTAAAAATCCAAAATCCCTTAAATCCAATCCTCCCAAAATCCAAAATCCCTTAAATCCAATCCTCCCAAAATCCAAAATCCCTAAAATCCAAAGTCCTAAAAATCCTAAAGACACGTGTGAAAATTCTATTTGAAACAATTTGTTCCCGAATGTCGCCTAGATGATGGGGTATTTAGAAAATTTTACTTCGTTAAGTTTTTTCACACGATTTCTTAATTTGCATTAATAATAAGATTAATAAATAAAAAGTATAATAAAATTGGGATCTTAAATATAAACAGTCGCACCTAAGCTCTGCCTAGATGTTGGAGAGTCGGGGTGGTCTCATTATACTTAAGAATCTAACTCTTAAGTTGCATTTCATTTTACATGATATTCATTAGCATACATACGTTAGCATGTTATCATCGATAATTATCTACATTATTCTCTTTAATTTACTGTTTAATGATAAAATATTTTATAATAAAAAAACTAATACTTTAAAAAAAAAATCTTTTTGTGATATTATAAAATAAAATAAAAATAACATTCGGAAAGAAATAATTCTTGGTACTCTGCCTAGATGTTGGAGAGTCACTAACAATTATTTTCTATAAAGATTGTTATTTCATTTTAAGGATTGTTATGTTAAATCTTAAGCGAAAAGAGTTATTTTAAATTATGCCTAGATGTTAGAAAATTTTAAGATAATTCTTTAACTTAAAGATTTTCTCAATATTTCTAAATAAAAATTTTAGCAAAAATATTTTTTAATACGAAGGGAATTAGTATTAAATTTCAAATCAAAATCATTTTTATCCAATATCGAAAATAGCGCATAATTAAATGGTACCAATTTATGGGTGTTATGGGGTGCTAATCCTTCCCCACACGTAACCGACTCCCGGATTCAACCTGGCTTTTCGTAGACCAAAATTTATCTTTTTGATAAACTTTAAACCCGTTTTTATAGTTTATTTAAAAAGAAAAACTTTTGGGTGGCCAATCACACCCTAACAAAGATTGGTGGCTACTCCCTTTTATTTCTTTCGATTTTAAAACATCATCTTTTATGTCTGACGGTCCTAAAACCGTTACGATACAATTCATTTTAGGAAAATAAATTTAAAGGAAGAATTTTCTAATTTTCTTGACTTTCTTTCTTGGTTTTTTCAGTATGGGCTTTTTGGTTTCCTTAACAAGATTTTTGGCTTTTTTTTTATTTATCAAGTTTTCATTTAAATTTATTTTAATTTCTCAAGTGTATAATGTCACAATCATTTTTATTTTTTCCTTTTTTTTAGTTTTTTTTATTTTACATGCCCATATAACTCATACATTAATCCACTTTGCTAGTAACATAATTCATAGAAGATGCCTTTAATTTAACATGCCATCATTGATGAACTCATTTAAGGTATTAAGTATTTCATATAATTTGTCAAAAGAGAATGTTGTGACACAAATCAAGTTATCTTAAGGGTAATGAATAGTTTTGCTCCTTTGGTCGATTTGCCTTAAAACATGAAATAAGGTAGGGTGACAATAGGGCGTTTGTTTCCTTAAGGTCATTTGATGAAATTTTAGTGTTTTGGTTTTGGCACATATCAGACTAGGTATAGTCTTAAAACATCAAATTATCCACATCCAAATTTTTTAAAAACCATCGTGTTTGCTTGATTTTTTAAAAATCCAAAACAAAAAAGATCTTTATCCCTTTTTTTTTTTCAAATTGACTATCTCATTATTCATTGCTAAGAAAAAAAAATATCATCTTAATATGATCAAGTGAAAATAATGTTCATAGAATTCGAATGTGTGCTCTTGAAAACTTAAGGCTTTTATCTCATTTAATGGGCTTGAGAAGAAAAGTGTGAGGCTATTTATTGACAATGACCACCGATTCTTTCAAGACTCCTTTTCACCTTTTTATTAATTTTTTTTAACACAATTCATTTCATTTTTTTTTAAGATCTTGGAATTGAGTTAAATTGGATTTCACACTTAATTTAACCTATAATTTTTCTTGAAAAATTATAGAAAATTTGAAATCTATAAAAAAAATTTCAAATCACAAATCCATAAGATAATTCAGCATGTAAAAATTCATTCAATCAAATATCAAAATTGAATCCTAATTCACATCCTCAAACTAATACCATAAATTACCCTTGAACTACATGTTGCCCCCTTACCCTGAAAGTCAAACATTTCTTCGAACTTCCCAAACAACCTTGAATGTTAAATTTTTTGGTATTTCACCATTCATATTGTACTTTTAACTCATTCCCACTGACAATTTAAGTAAATTCTTCATCTAACTCTTTCTTTGTCCTTAAAACATAATAATCTAGTTTTGATAAGATCTCTAACCTTATATTTTAGTTCAAGACAGTCTTTTATTAAATGTCCCTGTTTGTTAGTATAGTAATCACATCATGCATGAGCATCATATGGTCTTGGGTAAAGAGGTTTATGAGGTTCATATGCATCAAAAGCTTTTTTTAGATAAGCTAGGGTAGAAATTTAGAATATGTTAGAATAATTGATTGGATCTAGCTTCTAGCTTGCTTACTTTATGATCTCTTTGGACCATTTGTCTTTTTGTCACACACTGTGATTGGTTTGATAAATGATGCAATGTTAAGGCTAGGCATATAAGTAGATGTTTGAAAAACAGACATTGGCTAAAAAATTGGCATTGATGTTAGTTGATGAGAATAATGAGTTGATGCTAGATAGGCTTGGTGCATTGGGTTATGATAATGTAGGGCGAAACTTCTAGATTGTTCTTCCTTATAACTCATAACTTAAGTTACGCTTTTCTCTTTCTTGGGTACACTATTCCTTTTTACCTCAGTGGTCTCTCTTCCATCAAGTTTGTCATTCTTGATAGCATTTTCAATCATTTTACAAAAGATCACCATGTCAATAAAGGTTTTTGGTAACATTCATAATCATTATTTCATAATATAGAGTATTTATAATGTTAACAAACAAAACAATGATTTTTTTCTTCATAAGGGTTGGCTGTACTTGAGTAGCCATGTATGTCCATCTTTGGGCATACTTTTTAAAGCTCTTATTAGCTCTCTTTTTTATATTTTGTAAAAATAATCTATCAAGAGCCAAGTCAACCACATGTTTGTATTGAACAACAAAGGTTCTTATAAAATCCTTTCATGAACATATTTGGCTTTTATCCAATTAAATGTACCACCTAGCTATCGACCCTGTTAGGCTGTCATGAAAGTAATGAATTAGGAGCCTAACATCATACGTATGACCTATCATTTTTTGGTAGTGGATGGGCATTTTGTTCCATCATATTTTTTAATATCTAAGACTTTAAATCTTACATAAAGGATTAAGTTGGAGACCAAACTGAGTTCATTCACGTCAATGCTCTCAAAAATAGCACTTCTTTCTACTACCTGAGGCTTTTCATCTAGCAATTCATACTTGTTTTTGCATTTTCATGTTTTTAGCTGGGTCTAGCATGCTTTTCAACTTTTCTTTTTCTTTAAGGATCAAAAGGACTAGATCCTAGGTTGGCATGTACATGAACTCTGGTTGACTAGTAAAAAGACCTTTATAGGTGTAAGGTTACCCTTTTATTGGCTATTGGCATATGCCTTGGGAAACTTGTGCATGGGATAGAGTAAATCCATGTGGGTATAATGATTCTTCAACATTGACCTTTTCCCTTGGTTCGGATGTATTAGCTATTTCTTTAACTTTTGACAAACCTAATAATAGTTACTTTAGTTCCATCATCTATTTCTTATACTTTCTTGCATCTCAATCATCTTCTCTCTAATTTACTCCTAAGCTTTTTTGACCATGTTGTGAATAGAACTTTTCTCAAAATATTTAGCAAATAATCAACATTATTGAACTTGTATTATTGAAGATGCAAGATCGAATCTAATTCACATGATGGTGAATGTGCATGACATGATCATGGATGCATGTGTGGTGAAAATTGTTGTTAAGATGCACAAATGCTTGAAATTGAAATGTTTACACAAATATGATTTCTAAATGACAAGAATCATTATCACTTGTAAATATGAATGCATAGAATACAATGTCATGTTACAGTGGTGATGAGATATGTTCATATGAAATATAATTTATACAATGCAAGTTTTATCAAAATCATTTGTTCATGAATTCATATGCATGAAACACAATGGCATACTACATGAGTAATGAAATATATGTATATGATTGATAAAACATACTTAAATAAAATACACTAACATATTATATGCATGATGGGATATGTTTACACAAAATGCAATGCATGTACAATGCAAATTTAATAAAATTGACATTATCATTCAATCGTGCATGAAATGAAATGTATGCACAACTTTATTATTTTTAAATATAAAAAATGATGAAAATGATTATAAAAATGATCAAACGAAATGAAAATGGTCAAATAACATTTAAAATCAAAATTTTCTTTCTTTTTTTCTTTTTTTTCTTTTTTATAGAAACAAATAAGAATTCAAAAAAATTTTCCTACAAACAACAAGCACATAAAATAACCAAAATTTAAAAATTATTTTCATACTTCTACTTTTATTATTTGGCCAATAAACAAAGAAATTAAAAAAAAAATTTTTGAAGAACTTTGTTTTTTGATTTTGCTTTTGTTTTGTTGGATAATACAAAAAAAAAAAAATCCTTTTTTAAAAGATGTAGATTTTGGATAAATACTAGATGAATTGAATTGTGTGTCAAAAGAAAATTTATTGAAACAATATTTTTTTTTAAATTTTATTTTTTCCATAATTTTACTTTTATTTGCATTATTATTAACCCTAAATATAGATTATTTTATAGTGTTCCTTACATATCTTAATTAGTGTAATTTTTACAAAAAAGGTTAGCATGGTTTTTCCTAAGGCTAATTCCCTAGGATTCACTGTATGTTGGGTTGGGATTTATATGTCTAAAGCTCTCCAAATTATTTCTCACATCATCATTCATTATAGACTAATAAGGCACCTTGATTCTCACTCATGATAGGCTACAAATGAAAACGTTCAATATGATTGAAAGTATTTAGCTAGCCATTGTCGAGGTAATCATTTCACAAGGGCATAGGTACTTCAATTCCTCCTAAAAGGATTAGAGTCTACGTATAAATCTCATGCATGCAATGCACATGTGATCATGTGTAAAGGAACGAGTCAACGCTTTATAACATTACAACTCTTACCCTAAGTGCCTTAACATTTATTAAGAACAATATATAAAAAAATGTAAAATAAATTACACAATTAAAATACAAATGCAATGTAGAACATTTTTTAAGAAAATCAAAATAAAAGAAATCAAAGTTAAATATTAATTAAGACAATTAAATCAAAACTTAAGATAACATATGATCAAAATTTGGCCTGACTCTTTAAAAAAATGATGGTCTTCGGTGGAGTCGTTAAACTATCATAACAGGTTTGGGGATCACTAGATAAAGATTTTAAAAGTTTCAAAACTAGAGGTATCGCCACTAATCTTTTCTAGCTATGTGTGATTAGTTACCTAAAAAACTTGTCTATCTAATAAAATTTTAAAATTAATTAAAACTTATTAAAAGGATAATTTTTCATTAGGTTAGCAAAAACAAATTTGGGTTCGAGAGTTTAGTTACACATGGAAAATGATTAGTATCCCCCACAACATCCATTTTAAAAGCAATACCAACTAATCATATGTTATCATTTTGTTTTGATAAAAGTGGTCTTAATTTTAATATTTAAAATAATTCCCTTAATTTTTTATTTTTTTTACAAAAAATCTTTTAAAACCTTTTAATCTCTAATAAGATGAAAATTCTCAGTTTCAAAATATTTTACTGAATTCTCCAATATCTAAGTAAAATTTCAAAAAATATTTCTCCACTTATGAATCTAATTATAATTCATAAAATCTAGTGTAATATTCTTTTTTAAAGAATAAGTATTAAGAAGCCCTCTAGTATCTAGGTAGGGTCCTAAAATTTATTTTTATTTAGGAGTATTAGCTTTTATTTGTAAATCTTTTTTCCTTTTAAATTCTATTTTATCACTTTAAATTTATTATCAACAAATGCCATGTGTATGATGTAATATATAATAAATGATACAAATAGAAACAAAATCACACAATACAAACAATCAATTTATTTCATTATTTTCAAATCTCTTTTTTCTTTTTCATTATCTCTTTAATGAAATATTTAAAAATAAAAATTTTTAGTGACGGAAAATTTCCTTGATTCTCCAATATTTATGTGGAATTTAGGAAAATTGATCCTTTGTGTAAGAAATCTTGTAATAATTTTTTAAGAAGAAAATTAGCATTTCTTGGTAAAAATAAACGTTTGAATTTCTTTCAATAACTAGGTAAGATTTTCAAAGTTATTTTTACCTAGAAACATTATCTTTTTTTTTTTTTCTAAAAACATTTCCCCATTTTTAAAAAACAAAATCATTATTTTCAATTTCATTTTAAAATGCATGTATCGCAATGCAGATTAAAATCATATAATACCCATGATCAATTTATTCCATCCTTTTTAAACTTTTAATTTTTTTTATTGTTTATCATACTTTAATCTTATTTCTAAAAATATCAAGTGATAAAATAAAATCTTTGTTGTCGAAAGATTTTCTTAATTTTTCAATATTTAAGCAGAATTTAGAAAAATTAACCTTCCACCTGAAAAAGTTGCATGATGATTTTTTTGAAATAATAATAATATTTATCAATAAAATAATTATTTGAATCCTTTCTAATATATAGGCAAGATCTCCAAAATTATTTTACTAAGAAATATTATCATATATTTTTATTTTCCAAATAACAACAACAATTATTCCATTACAAAAATTATATATATATAATAACATTAGCATAAGCATTCATAATTTTAAACTCTTAAAGCATGCATTTTTTTATTTCAACACACACACAAAAAACATATATATATATATTTGTATATATACATATATGAAATAAAGATAAACAAATTGATAAATGGACATGTGAGAAAAAAAAGCAAAGGGAAGAACTTATAACTAATGGAGCTTTGATGCTAAGGCCAAAATCAACACCAAGTCAAAAAACCAAACTTGTAGGGCCCAAAAGATTTTTGGGCATGGTCAGCTGAAACCAAACGAGCTATTGATTATGAATTCAGGTCCAGTCAGTTTACAGGTAAGGTCAGCTCTTTTTTTATTTTTTACTTATTATAAAAAGCAAACTTGTTTTTTTATATCATTTCACTTTTCTTGTCTTAACAAAAAAAAAAAAAAAACTTCATTTCTTCTTAAAAAACACAAGACAACCACTACCTAATTCTTAAAGCCTAGATTTTGACATCGGCCATTGCTAACTCCATCATTGGCCTCTCTACATCGATGTCGATTAGCTCTCAAATTTCATCCAAAAATTCCCTTCAATCTCCTGAGCATTTCTACTAGACCAGATTTTTTAAAAAATGTACATATTTTCCTAAATTTAAGGCCAAAATCAATGGCTTCTCACCCTTTTTTCACCGATCGATCCTTACAAAATTTTGATATGTCGTTACCTTCTTCTCACTCTTTGTTTCCACCATTTGGATCATTTAAAAAATCTTACCATCGCAAGCTACCATGAGCCACCATGGGTTGTACCACCACTTGTAACCTAGAAATGACCTCTCTTTAATTTCTTACCTAGGCCCTAAAAGATCTTTTAAAAAATAAACCTTTTAGACTTGAAACTAAACCCTATTCCTTCCTTTAGACTTTTCTTATGTTATCATGGCTTATGTTCTTTTAGCTTATGTCGATTATAACTCCCTTTCGAGGATGAGTTTTTTTTTTTTTTTGGGTTTTTTGTTATTGATAGTGGGAATGATGTGGTGGAATGTGGTTTTTGGGTGCATGGCTATTTGGCCATGGAGGTGTTTTATTGATCGGTAAAAAGGTCTCGACTGATGACTAATAATGGCGACATGGGTTGTTTTGGTTGTAAGGTGGCCTTAGGTGGCTTTATGGAGTTGTTGAGAGATCAAATGGTTTGGCTATGCTGGTTGAGGGTGGTTCTCAATGGTGTTGGGTTTTGGTGTTTGTTGCAACCAATGAAAGGCTCTTAACCTATGGGCATGGGGTTATCGTGGTTTTTGGGTAGTTCAGCTATAAAAGGAGTTGTGAAGGGGCTATGGGATTTTTTGTGAAAAATTTTTTGTTATAAAATCTCTTTGTCTGAATCCCTTACTCTATGTATTACATTGTTTTTTCAAATTGAGCTTTTTCAATAGGTAATTGCATTTTGGAGTTTTATTGTAGCTTGGTAGCATGGTTCTGTTTAGGATCACAAAGCTGCTAATTTTTAGATATTGAGTCAATCACCAACTGGTGGTGAAAGTTTTGTGATTAAAATGAGAGGGAAAAATGCAAAGCTAAAAATGGTGAAGCAGCTTGGGGGAGATCTAGGATTTTGGGAGGAAAGGGTGCCATAGCAATTGACCCTCTCCTTTTTTTTTGGTAATTTTTTAATTTTTTATGATAAAATTATGATAAAATGATAATTAATCCAAAACAAGCCCAAAAGAACTCATTTTAATTTAAATGCTTAAGCTAGCCTAGATCAAAACGTTCAAATCAAGTTAAAAAATTGAACAAACTCAAATTGATTTGAACAAAATTAGGTGTCGACAACATCTTCTTTCAAAGTAGCTTTTTCCTTTAAATAATTTATTTGTAATTTAGGTAATAATTTTATTTCTAAATGTTCACTTATGGCTTAAAAAGTAGTAGTTTATAGCCCATTTCATTTCAAAGCATGGGTAGGGTAGTTAATCGTTCAGATGGGAGAGGCTTGGAGAACATATATACTGGAACTGAACAAAGTTCTATATTATTATTATTATTATTATTATTATTATTATTATTATTATTATTATTATTGTTATATGAAATATTTTTGAGAAGTTATTTTATTGGTGAGTTTTTTTATAGTTTTAGAGTTTTAATATGATTATATTATTTATTTAGATATTTCAAGACATTAAGAGGTTATGATGATTACAGAAATTGAAAGTATGACTTATTTATAGAAGTGTTCATAGGTTAAGTTGAGTCCATATTTGGTACTAATAACTTATATACTTGCGTAAATCTAATCTTGCTCGATAATTCAGGCCTTAAAATTTTCTCAAGTCTAGCATAAATTGAAAAAATAAATCTCAAACTCATCTATTAAATCTAATTTATATAATAAAAAATTTTAAAATATAAAATATAAAAATAAAAATTAACATATATATACTTATATAATTATAATATTTTAATTATATATTTTATTAGGACCAAGCCAAGTTGGATTCAGGCTTTAATTCTTTTATTCAAGACTCGACTCGAAACTTAAATAGACCTAAAAATTATATCTATATTCTCTTAAAACTCAAATTATCCTTTAAATCTGAACAAATAACTTGACCGAATATGTTCACTTATTTATATTGAGGGTGGTTATTTATTCAGAAATTTTGTTGAGTGTGATTTTGTATAATAGGTCTACGTGTGGCTTAAAAAATGCCTATGAAAAACTCAATAGAGATAAATAAAAGTCGTGTGATTATGTGATCATCTTTATTAAAATTTCCAGTTGCAGTTTGTCAGATTAATAAAATTATTTTCTTGTAATATTTTGTGATTGCATCGATATAAAATTCAGCAACAGCAAATCAAATAAGAAACAAGTAGGAGGCCGGAGAAAGCTCTTTCCTTCAATGATCTTTTAGAAGAAAACAAATAGTCAAATTCAATATCACTTACAGTTGAAAAAGATTGTTCAAATGCATCTTATTGTCCCCATTATCATCATCCTCTGCTGGAGAACTATTAGATTAGAGAAATGAATGGAATGGTCTTTGCCAATTGCCACCACCATTTTTTAAAAAAAAATTTTTTGGCTACTTATCTGGATGAATGTTTAACATCCCTTGACAAATAAACTAAATCTATAACCAATGAAACTTTGATTTAATTACAAAGAAGAAATCCTAAAACTTTGATTGGATTTAGATTTGATTGGTTTTTAGTTAAATGATAATTTATTAATTAAATATTTAATAATATAATAGTTGATTATTTAATTGATTATATAAATATAATATTTAATTATATAAATGTAATTTTAAAAAATTATTATTATTATTATTATTATTATTATTATTATTATTGATTTCATTTTCAAATGTATGATCATTTTCAAGTGCCTTCAATTTCAAACACGACAGCTCACCAATGCGCTTACACATATTGGTTTGATCCGACAGTTTGGGCAAGAGCCTCGACCTCTTGCAGATAAAGTAATTGCAGTGAAAGACAAGACGTTTGTTGACCAGGAAAAGCATGCTAATCTTTATCATCACCTTCAAAGATTCCTGCCCCCCTTCACTTGAAAAATCCTAATTCTAATATTAATTTGTAAGGTTGGGATCATTATATATACATTTATTTCAATGAATAAATATATAAAATACTTTAATTTTCTATATTTTAATTAAATTTGGTTTGTTGTCTTTCTAGTTATTCATTTAAATGAAGGAATGGAAGTTTTTTATGTTGACCCCGAATCTAGCTTTTTATCAAAGGTTTGATGGTCAACCTTTTTAATAATATAATTGGGAATATCTTTAAATTTTTTTTAAAATTCAATGTCAGATCCAAACAATATTAAAAATGTATTATTATTTTTCTTATGCAAGATTAGATCTATCCAAAAATTAAATCAGATCAAATTGATCTCTAAATTCTTTTATTTAAAGCTTGATTTTGCCCATTGGGTTCGAATAGGTTTGATTATTGTTGAAAGATATCAAAATATTAAAAAATAATTTTATATTTTAAAAATTAAATTTAAATAAAAAATAATTTTTTATTCATTAAACAGTGGTTAAAGTCAGATTCGGGCTCCTAAACTTATATTTTAAGGCCTCAGTCACTCAATCCATGGACAGGTTTATGCAGAGTTGTGCATTTAGGGTTTTATTTTGAATATTTCATCATAGAGATCAAACCTTAATGATAAACAAATAGTCTGGTTAATGGATGTTTAAATTTGAAGATAGTTAAAATACTATTTAAAGAAAATTTTGTACATTTAATGCATTATTTTCACTAAATTTAAAAATAATACGTTAATAATATATATTTTTAAATATCATCTTCATTAGTATCACTAGACATTAATTAATATTTTTCTAACAAAATTATTTTATCAATTGGCTTAATGATCATTAGTTGTTATATATTTCTCATGATAATTTGCTTTATTGTTATAATAAATTTAAATTTTAATATTTATAATTTTTTATTTTTTGTCCTCGACATATGATCTCTTTTATAAAAACTAATAATGAGATAAAAAAAAAAAAAGAAAACAACCCAGAAATTGTTTGTGAAAATGGCAAAATGGGATCAAACTTTTAGGGGCTCGAGAATGGAGCCAAAGTGTCTGTGCATATATATCCACAAGCTAACTAGGGCCTAGGGAAGAGTTGATATTAATTAAATTTTGTACATAGCATAGCATTAATGTATGATGTACCAGCCATTAGCACGTACTTAGTTAACAGTAGATGTTTTTTTGTCCTCTCTTCCTTTTCTTTTTAAAGAAGAAAATTAAGGATGATTTCATTTTTGTCCTAGAGTTTGCCAAATTTTGAACTTATTTATCGCCGCTTCCGTGCAGAAAATACTACATAAAACTTTATTGGGAAGAGTTTTTTTTTTTTTCTTTTGTATAGGTACGTATTTCTTTTGCTTCCTGAATCATTAAGTAAATGATGAGATGAGATTACACAAACCGTATATGATATTCAATTGTTATTTTGTAATTCATTTAGTGGAGCGGTTGTTAAATTTAAATTATCCTAAATTATTAATTAATATTAATTAATTTGATCTTTAATTATTTTAATGTTATTGTTAAAAGGGTGGAACTCTTTTATCTCGTCAGCACCGCACCGCACAACTTCCTAACAAACCCAACATTAGTCATCACCGACAGGAAGGAACCCCCCACCCCTCATCATGATCAATCACAGGGCCCAAATCACATAGCCGTAACCCTATTCCATTCACTCTCTCTATATTAGCTTCTGCGTTCTCTAATCCGTGCTTTCCCCTCACCTTTTTTTTTTTTTTAATCCCTTCTTTGCTTCTTAGAAGAGCAAACCCAGACAGAGCCATGCCAAAATAAACCAAAATAAAAACTGTTTTTATGACATTTTTTTTTACATGTTTTTGTTTTATCTTCCATCATCATCATAGCAGTAATTTTTGTGTCCAAATTTGGTTTTGAAGCTTCAGGTTTTGGAATGGTTTTCTTTTTTGATTGGGAAAGAATTGAGTGGCATATGGTTCAGGTGATACAGCAGCAGCTGGGGAAATCTAAAAAGAGATAGTGAAGAGAATTATGAAGATAATAAAGGGTTTTATGGTGAGTTGGTTTTGGATTAAGGCTTTGGGGTCATTGGGGGAGTGATTAAGGAGAAAACCCTAAGTCTTTTTCCTACTCATTCTCATATCTAAAATGGGTTTCCAGAAAAGATTAAAAATGATAACAGATCTGCACTGAAAGGAGTGATCTAATCTCTGTATAAAGCAGCAGTAGGGGGTTTAGCTTTATCTTTTTCCCATTTAGAGGATTGCTATGATTTCACTTTTTGTTTTCACTTTTTGGCCATTTATACCAGCGCATTTTAGCTAATGATGGTAAGAAGTGGATAATAAGAGAGGGACACAAAGAGAGACTGACAGAAGAGAGTGAGCACACACAGGCAATCGTATGGAAGTCACACCTTTGCCGGTGTGTGCTCACTTCTCTTCTGTCAGTTATTCAGCTTTGCACTTTGTTCCCTCAACAAATCACAATATTTATTTGTTAATTATATAAATATCCCTCGCTGCTTCTTCTTCTTCTTCTTCAATCTCCAGATGACACCTCACAGTATCGATTTTGCCAGATGTTTTTGTTTTTGTTTACATCCGTCCACATGTCATTCGCTCTGGAACTCTCTTTCTTTTCGGATAAGAAATAGCTACTGATCACAAACAAGTACACGAGAAAAAGAAAAGAGAAAAAGAGATAAGAACGCAGGGTTTTTTGTTGTTAAAACATCATCAAATGGTACCTTTTCTACAAACCCTCTGAAACCTTTTCGTTTGATTGATCAGACAGAGATTGAAATCCTCATATTTATGTGGGTGAGATAAGTCAATAAATAAGAGAGTTGGCAAAGAGTAAGATTCTTTGCTTTTTTGGGGGGGTTATCATTTATCAACAATACTTACTATTTTCTGTGCCTTTTAGTATTCCATTTTGCGTTTAAATTTTGCTGCTCTTGTTTTTGGGAATATTTTATGCTATTCAAATAACAAGAATTTTGTGATGGTGCTTTAAAAGAAAGCGTGACTTTTGATGGTCCTCTCTTTGAAGAGGACGAAGTGGCTTCTTCGATGGTACGCCTACTCGCTGTTCCCATTTTAACGGAAACCTTACCGGTATCTCGGAATTTTTTTTCATTCACGTTCTCATTTTTTTTCCTTGGTTTAAAACCCTTCTTTTCCTCTTCATCTTCATCTTAATCTTCCTGTTTTCTTGGAGTCCTGCAAGGTAAAGGCTGTCTTTGACTTGTGTTCTTAGTTTCTTATCTTTAATCTGGCTCTGATTTTGGGTTTTTTTTTGTTTGTTTGTTTTCTTCTGGTATTCCTGAGTTTTGACCCCAATACAAGCTGATAATTTTTGGATTTTTATTCAGATATATATATATATATTTAATTTTATTGTCGAACTATGGAAGCTTTTAACTATATTTGGGCTTTCCCAAGGTTTTAGATCTGGTACTATTGGCTACTTTCTTTGCAGTTACTGAAAATCTTGGGCCACTCTACTCCTTATGGTAGAATGGGAAGTCATCTTTTTCTTATTTTCTGCTAAAATATGCACTATTTCCTTTTCATCTTTGAAAGAATGGTAGCAGAAAATTTCCTAATGCAGGTTAGTAATTGATTCTGACAGTGGATTTTGCTCTAATTTTACTTTGTTTCCCTTTTTCCGGAAAAGCTTCTTTCTAAAATCTGGTTTTTTAATATCTTGGTAATAAATATGTTTGCAATTGTTTTACATACAGCACCTTGTTTGGAATTGGGAGGCAATGAACTGTTTCAATTTTGCACTGTTTAATCAATAATCATCCAGGTAACCATTTTCAATTTCATTCAAGCTTGTTTTGGTTAATGCTGTTTTGGCTTAAACTATATATTTTCTTTAAATTTTATGTGTTTTGTTGAGAGGTTACTCTTCAATTTAGGCAAGAACGCATTTCTCTATGTTGGAATCCAGATTTTGAGGCTATTCTTGAATATATTGATTAAATTGCAGCCATAATAATGGTTTTGCACTTGCTAGTTGCTATAAAAGAAGATAAATGATCAAAGAAGGATCAATGTATTGATTTAGCATAAAATTTAATGGGAACAAACAACATGCAAACAAGATAGCAGCAATTCCAGATTCATTTAAAATGCCTTTAATTTTTGCTAACTTTGATGCTAATTATCCTTCAAAACAGTGTTTGATATTCATCTAAAAGAGAGTTACTTCTCGCTGTTTGAGCATGCATGTTAATAACCTAGTTAACTTTACATTTAGTCTTGATAGATATAACTTTGGCTAATTTTATTTGTCTTGTCCTTATAATTTTGAACCATACAACACCCTTAAGTCAATCTTATTATTTGGTTATTTCACGCTATGTTTGGATAAATATTAATAAAAAAAAAATAAAAAAAAGGAAAAAGAATGAAAAAGAAAGTTTTTTAAAGAAAAGAAAATGATATATGTAACTCTTATTTGGATAATTAAAATTAATAAAGAAAAGGAAAAAAAAGTAATTCTAACAACCATTATTTGGATAAAGAATGAAAAAGAAAGGAAATGATTCATTATAATAATTTTTTAAAATTATAACCTTTTATTACTTGTAATTTTAGAGTATTTTTGAACTATGATATGTTTGTTATCTTGTTTGATCTCATAATTGCTACTATATCAATGGTTTTTAATCAAGTGAAACAAGAAGATATTTTACAAACATGCATTGATGGATTTTGAATTAGCCTGTCATCTCATAAACCAAAAATATATTTATTCATATTTAACTATTCATCAAAATCAAATCACCAAAAAATTATAAAAAATTTTTATATTTGAAGAGAAATATGAAATTTATTTGAAAAAAGAGATGACTTTGAAAAAATTATAGGATAATTGTGATATGCTAAGACTTTTTTATTAGGTTTTTAGTATTAATAAAATGATGAACATAATAATTTTTTTATAAAAAAAAAAATTTCAACTTTCCTTTCTCTAGCTTTTTCTCTAAATTGGGGTATTAAAAAATTTGGGTTTACAAGGGAAATCAAAGATTATTTGATTTTTACCTTTTTTCTTTTTTTAAAATTAAAAATTTATCTAAACAAGGGAATGAGGATTTTATTTCCTTTACATTCATTTACTTTACTTTCTTTTCTTTCCTCTCCCCTTAATCCAAACACACTGTTAATGTAAAAACAATAGTTATTTTGGTTTTGTACTTAAAACCTTGAGATTTTGGGTTTTGCTTGCAAGACAACCAAGCAAAACTCATATTCTGATGGTTAGAATTCAAATATAATACTGGAAATAAATGTCTTCTTGTAAGGTCCTTGATTTTTCCATTGATTGTTGATGCGTGAGAAGCTAATTTAGAGTTTATGGAGCGTGAGTATAACTACCAAAGATAGAATCCCTCAGTAGCTTTGGTAACTTATGGTCTTAGTGGTTGTTGAAATGAGAGTTCCTGTGATTGTTACTGTTCTGTTTAAGAATCAAAGCAGTAGCAAAAGCATTCCGGCAAGAAGTGGAAACTCTTCCTAGGTGGTTATAGTTACGGTGATAGGACACGGCGTTTGCGAGGTTATGTCAATAGCTTTGGTTGTGGATGGCAATGATTAGCTTTAGAGCATTAATTAGGAACAAGGCTAGCATTGTTATAGCATAAAGGATTGCTAACTAATTTTAATTAGAAAACAAGTGCACTGACATCACTAACTATGGATGGAATTTGAATTATGTATATGAGTATAGTAGTCTTGCAAATTTAAGTTAGTTTGGATTGTCATTAACCAAAATAGATTATAAATCTTTGTCTAGAAGGAGCCTTGGTTGAGCTTTTGAAAACCATCTTTTGGCACATGAAGTGAACCCTTGTAATTGCTCATATGTTTACGTTAGATCTTAGTTTGCATTTGGATGCTAACGGGGCCTTCAGTAGACATGCAGTTAGCATGTAAATCTGTGCCAACTGTGGAACTAAAATCCAAATGAATTATCAGTGTGGCCTGATTTTTACCAATTGTCCACTAGACTATTTTCGTCTAGTCCTTAACTAGTTTTTTTTTTTTTGTTTCCTACTTTTGTGTTTGTTTTTCTTTTTTTTTTTTTTACCCTTCAAGTTAAGTTGTAGAGACAAAAATATCCCTACAACTTAACTTTTTATTTTAATTTTTATTTAAAAATTATACATTAATAAATTAATAAACTTCATTATCTAATAAATTTATAAATAAATAAATTTTACTTATTTATTGACAAAATTATTATTTAGTAAATAATTTAATTATTTAAATTATTTATTAATTTATAAATATGAACTAATTAAAATTTTTATTATATATAATTTTTAGTCTAATGTTCTTAATGGTTATTTTTTTTAGTACAATTGATCTCACCGTCAACATTGTTTTTGTATCCAAACACGTATTTCACCAATTTTAATCTTACCATTATAGTAATTTATCTCACTCCTACCACCATCCAAATAGACCCTTAATCAATAATTTAAATGTTGGATTCAAACCATTACTAACTGTCATTTTTCATAGGCTTTCAAACATGCTACACTAGATTTAAACTCATGAAAACATGGTTGATATGGATAGAGATTAAGATTACCATAGCCTGTTAATTAGATTAAAATCTTGAATAGCTTGACCAGAAAATTGGTTGTCGAAGTCTAAAAGTAAAAAGTGGGATGTGAAATGGTTTATGTTTGAAGAAGGGTTAAGAAACTGATTATATTTGATTTGAGAAGAATTCTAGTATTACTGGCTTAACTCTCAAGTTAAATGAAAATTTTTTAGTGAATCCAAATTATTCTGCTAAAACTTATTGTCGTTTTAGATCTTTATAATTTGTCAAAATGACTGGCACTGATACTGAGAAGATTTTGCTTTTATTCATAATATCTTATTATGTATAAAGGGGGTAGGTCTGGTGTTCATTACTTTCATCCTCCTCTTCTATCTCCAACCATATTTTTATAACAAGGCAAACAAGGTAAAGGACCAATGGAAAATCCATGTGATAATCCAGAGGCAACTAATACTTGCATCAGGCAAGAAAAGGAAAGACACAGTGTAGAGAACATTACCTAAAAACAAACCTAGGATGATGAATTATTTAAAAAATTGTGAAATAGTGAAAACCTACACGACCATCGTGTGTAAGTTAGTAAAGTCACTTTTGCCTCTTTTCTTATTTAGTTTTTAAAGTCACATTTGCCTCCTTTGTCCTTCTCTTGCTCCAGATAACCATAGCTTGCTAAGATGGCACATATGTTCTTTCTGTCTAATTGTTGCACCGGCAGCCACGATGAATGCCATATCCAGTTCCAAAGACAGATGAATTACTCACCTAGAGAATTTGATGCTTTATAATGTTTCCATTATTTATTGTAGTAGAGGTTCCAAGTTGTGGACAAGCATTTGATCAACATAGTTAAATATTCCATGAATTTTCTTCCTCAAAGTTACATAATGATTAAATTATGACCTGCAATTCACATAGAGAGATGCAGCTTATTATGGTTAGCCCCTTCTCATAACTGTTAAGTATTAAATGAAATACTTGTTCTCTTTTTATTTATTTAATTTTTTTTGCACAAAGGAGGCTACAACCTGAGGATAGGAAAAGGGTTGCAGGTGGTGGGAATTGAAGGTTAAACTTGATGAATGTCACCTTTTAAAGGTGATTGTATAAACTAACTGAATTAAATTATGGATTCAATGAAATAATCCTTTCTCTTTGTTAAATGAGAACATTATTTGAGTATTCACTCAATTTAAGTTTAAATGAAGTGAATAGATACATAGCTTAAACTTGTGTCTCTCAAAGAAAAAAATAGATACTAACAATATAGCACAAGGAATGGCGCATTCAGGAAGCATGAATTGACTTTTCTAGTGTCTTACACATCATTTCCAAGTCTCACTTATTCTGTTGTTCGGAAATAGAATTGATGTGTTGATCAAAGCTGTATCAAGCAACATCATAGAAAGGTTTGTCTTTTTTTTGGGGAAATGTGGTGCTTTCAAGCTTCAAAATATGACAATGAGTCCCTACTACTAGATAAGCCTTTTAAACGTATGTTATCAGTTAGCTGGTTAACTGGTTAATAAAGGAAAAGCTGCTTGTATAATAGGATTGTTATTTATGCAAATGTGGTAAAAACACTTTCTAATCTTATTATGATTGGTGAAAACTGAAGTCTAGCTGTTTTGCTTAATTGATAAAAAAAAATCTTGACTGCAGCTTAATTATTATCAAAATATCTGAAATTCAGCTAATTTTAACATCCATAGGATTAAAGCCTATGTGTTGGGGCTTTTCCGACAAAAACTAGGGTGGTATGGCTTTTTAAATTTGTTCTGATGTATCCAAATGCTAGCGTCAAGTCTGTCAAGTTTTAATGCAGTTTCCTGATGAACTCTATTTGGCTTTGGGAAAGATTCAAAGGTAAAATAGACTTGCTTGGTACCTTGATTTCCTCAACCCTTGGTTTCTACTCATTTGCTGTCAAGTTTTGTTCTCTCTGTTTTCAAAGATGGAAAAAGAAGATGCCAAAAGGCTTTTGTACTTTTTTAGTATATGAAAGTTTGGAATCAGATGCACTTTATAGTAGAATGGTTTTTGAGAATTTTCTTGTTGCTGCAGCTTATAGGAGAAACTTTGTGTTATTTAAAGTAATGTAATTGTGCATGCATTGATCCGTAAATTCAGTTCTATGCCTAGGTATTACCTTGTCCTGCATCAAAAAATGCAATCTACCTTGGTTTATATGGGCATCTTTTCCCTTTAGTAGCAGTGTGTGAAACTATTGCTTTTAGTCAATATATGTATATATGTATATATGTGTATATATATATATATATATATATATATATAGGGTAAATTATAGTACTGTTGGCTTTACTCGCTAGAAGATGTAAACGACCAAATGCTTGCTGGTTTTCAGGCTTAAATTGTTGCTTATAGCCTCAAGTTATTTCTCATTCTATTTAGTGGACACTGTAATGCCTTGGGCTCTAGTGTCTCTATGGGTTTTATTAAGTGATATTATCTACATCTGTTAAGTCTTGGGTTGCTTGTATTCTTAAATTCAAATTGCACTTCTCCACCTATAATCAATTAGTTTTAAATTAAATGCTTAACATGATATTAGAACTCAGATTCTGTTATATTCTTCATACCTAATATCTTTTTTAAGTGTTACGCCTACATGTGACGAGCTGAGCTTATAACTCTTCTGAGTTTGTCACGTGTAGTTATGCCTACACATAATGGAGGTGTGTTAATTAAGTGGTAGTGTCACATATCACTTAGGTTTTGGGCTACTTATGATCTTATTTTCAAGTTAAGTCTCTTCACTTATAGTTAATTGGTGTTAGATTTGATACTTAATATACTTATGTTTCTTTTCCAATTTTACAGCCTTGCATTCTAAGTCTATTTAACATTTTGTTATAGGTTTGTTTAGTGGTATACCACAATAAAAAGGGATGAATAATATGTTTGGATTAATTGTTATTCAGAATGTTTTTAAGGACGATTTTAAGTTTTCTGTAGGGTGTGTTCCCATTTAGTTTGACAGTGGTTTTCAAAACTTGTCTGCTTATGTTTTATTTAGGTATTAATTGTTTTCCTTTTTTCAAAAATGATTTACCAGTTGCATTCTTAATCAGTTTCATTCTGTTATCTATGTCTCTTTATATTACACTACTAAAATTTCCAATCATAATGTTATGTTCCTCAGAATCATAATGGGAGAACGAAATGTTCAACATGAATTGTAACTCGCAATTCTCATGGAAGCATCTGCGTAATTCATCCATGAAATTCGAAGGTAATATGGAATTTGCATGGTGCAACATCACTACTGAAAAAGAAAACCTCTCTGAATGCTCATTTCTATAATGACTGCTACAAACTATTCTTTTAGGACAAACCGGTGTTGGTAAGGCATTTCATGTCGGCAAAAGATGTGCTGGAACATACTACTTTACCCCAGTTCTGGGGATGGGACGAGATCTAACATGTCGATTTTTGCAATAAATTTTATGATGGCTATAGCAGTCGAAATTATGTGTTCATGACAGGGTCGAAGGTGGTTTATGAGATGTAGAGGTGGAAGATGTTCATCATGATTGATGCTTTTCAAGTGTGAAAGTAAATAGTCAAAACTTTGTTACTTTTAACATTGTTTCCTTTTTATTAGTACTTGTCTATTAGTAGTATTTAATTATAGAGACTTGAAGTGAAACACGTATGTGCTTGTGAAAAATGAAATCCTTGATAATTACTTGATGAACTTTTGTGTTTCTCTTTTACATTGTCTTCTGTGGATTAGAGAAGGGATTGTATATACTGTAAGAATGATAGTATGAACCAATTAAGTTAAACTTCAAGTGTATAACTTGATGCGTTTTGATTGTGATTGTTTCTTACCAACATTACTTTTTTTCCCTACTAGCAATTATTTTGTGACTGGAGTTTGGGGTTTGGAAAGGCATAGGAAAGGCTGAGCCACGCCCTTCCATCCTAACATTCTTCTTGTCTCTTGTAGTTTTGCCTTAGTTATTTGTGTTGACATTTTTTAGAATGGTCCAGTATTTGAGGCCCAAATCATCTAGTTGATGGGGGCCGCCAAAAGAGTTTCTGACCATGGACTGAATACTAGATTTACTCAATCTAATATGGGCCCACCTGGCCCAATTTCTACAGTAGACCCCACTGAGTACCCTCCATTTTAGTAGGACAAAATAAAAAGCTTTTCAATTATTAATATTATTACTGTATTAAAGCTAAGTCAATCAACTCCATTAACTAGAAATAAAACACTGGCGCCCACAGATTAATTATTCTATAAGCAGTCTTTTATCTTGGACAATAAATTGGGTTATCTTTGTCCCTTTAACTACGTTTGTAACACTCGGGGCCATTTAGGTGAGATTCCCCTTTATCATGTCCAAATATGTAGTCATAATTATGTCTCATATTCTTGGTAGTCAAACCAGATTATCAAAGGATTATGATTTTTAGTATATTATTATATTGTTTGAAAACCCTTTTCTTTGATTTGTGATTTTGGACAGTCCATTTGTCTTAGTCTATCTCATCTGTTTAGCCATAAATAATTATGTTTAGAGATGAAGTTATCAACGAATTAATCATTCACTTCTTTGAATCTAATTAAAGTACCTTCCCACATAGATGCAAGAGAAAGAATATGAATTAAAATTTGCAAAGAATGCATCATCATACATATCATCCTGTGATTATTGGCCTGATTATTGCAAGAATATTATCTTTTAATCAACTATATTAAGCATTAGGTTATAAGTAATTAACCTGGTAGTACGATTAAATGTTTTTTGTTATAATATGTCTTTTACACAAAGGATGCAGTCTAAAGATAAAAAAGAAATTGCAAGTATTTGGATTTAAATTTTAAACATATTGGATATTAATTTTAAAAGTGATTGGATGAAGAAAATTACTGTGAAAATTAATGTTAATTTCTTCTGGTAATTAAATCGGGGAGAACCATCATGTTGAATTGTACTAAGATAATTAAGTGTTTTTGAGAATTTATAATCTAGATGAAACGTTTCGCATAGTTTGATAGGAAAGAACTTAAAATTAGCTGCACTATTACTATCATTTCAAATAAAAAGCAATCTTGGTTATGAAAGTGTTGCATAAATTCTTGAAATACAAAGTTACCACCAACCTTATTAAAAATAGTTAAGATTACAAGATTTGTGATAGTAAACCCAATTTTACTTTGAATAAAATAGAGAAGGGTTTGGAAGTTGAGATGAAATGGTGAAGAAAAACATCAGACAGAACGCCAAAACCATATGCCTGAAAGTGGAATGGGAGCAAGTTGTAGTCACCACAATGTGACAGATGCTCTCCTTCACATGAAAGAAAATTTGGCCATGTAGTCTCTTATTCCAACCTGACAGCAGCTCTTGTCTCCCCCAGTTGCAGTTACATTTTTACTTCCACTTGCAAGATAGAAGCTGGAACAACACCTTTCTTTCGCTCTGGTTGACCCCCGAATGTTACACCATTTCTGTTAAACCATTTAGTTTTTTAGATTGCAAAATACTTTTTTTTTTTTTTAATAAAATTATGGGTAGAGCTACTGCTGTGAAAGCACATATTTACACTGTTTACCAACTCGTCTTGAGGATGAACTTATGTTCTGAACAGCTCTAACGAGAGGTCATAAGTGCTCAAATCCAGAGACATCTGGCAATCGAGGTCAAACTTGACCGATCGAACCAACCCCTCCTTTTAGGAACATTGCAGAATAGAGCTTCCAGGCCGTTTCCACAATATAAGAGTCACTCACGAGTTCAACTGACAGAACCCATATTCTGATTTAAGCAGCAGGACCCTTGTACAAGCTACCACAAACCATTTACAATTTACGTCCAGGGCACCAAACTTAACAGTTAAGGACCACATAAAGAGGGCTTGATCCTGGGTTTTCATTTGCAAGTGGTTAGAAACAGACTTACACTACTTCCTTTACTAGTTTCATGGCAATTCACGGTATCAAGAACATGGCAAACAATGGCATGTTGGACAGTAAATTGAGCTTCATATTTCGATAATCAAAAGTCTAACTTCCAAGTTCCAACACCCCCAAAAGCATATGACATACAATGACTTGCATGGTGCAAAATTTAGGCTCTCCCAAAATATACCAAAGCTTAAGCCCTAGTCTTAAAACAGCCGAAAAGACCATTAAGTTGTAGGACAAAAAGCACAGCAAGGGTTTATCAACACCTCAAAAGTAACTTTTCATTTTCATGATGATGATCAGTCTATGGCACCATATGCTTTCAGAGGACCCATATTATTACTTGCTCTAGAATGTAGATCCTTCAAAAATAGACAACGAAACAAAAGACGGAGGCTTTTTAAAAGAGATGCGATGAAACCAATAAGGCAAAAGACTCCAATCTTTGGTGGAATTGTAGGACAATAATTGAGAGCAAAATCAAACGACGTCATAATTATGCCCAGAAAAAATTGAAAACGCCATCTAGTTTCCTTGGAATGAAATATGATGGAAAGCTTTATCTTCTTTTCTTTTGTCCCTCTAATTTCTACCTTTCAAGAGCCTACAAACCACTCCAAGAGAAGTGGTTTGAACTTTGATTAGCTTTAAAAGTTGAAATTTGAATACGGCGATGGACGATTAAGGCGTGCTTTCCCAATTCCCATAAGAAATAGCAAAATATTTTTGTCTTTATTAGTAAAACGACTCCTAAATCCTAGTTAACTAGTGAAATATCAACTAGAAAAATCATGATGCAAAGCAATGCTCGGAAAAAAGTAAGAATTAGTGCTTAAAGGATGGTGATATGATAAGAGATCATTGATTTAAGATATATCACTATAATTGATAAGAGTGAAAGGAAAAAAAAAGTTGCAGAGAGAAAGGTTGTAACCGAAGCAGTCGACTTTGCACATATCAACACAAACATGAAAACATCAACATAAAATATATCAACAACAATAAAGTTTGTGGAGTGATTCACCATATCACAAACAACCAAACCACGAAGACATGATGAAAAATAATCAAGACGACAATCACAACAACAATAACATCATCAAACAATGGTCTAGAACAGATAAATCTTGAAGCTTCCCACCTCCCATAGCCAAATCAAGCAAGTGTCGAGTTTTCGGCAGGCGACGTCCAGACGATGTCCTTAAGCATCGGTCGGAGCTCTTTACTGCAAAACTGGTCGTACTCAAGGGTATCACCATGGTCTTTTTTAACTTCCACCACCAAAAGCGACGGCGTCACTGCAAATATGTCAGCAGCAATCGCCAATTTCCCTTTCCTTCCACATTCTTGACCCTGCAACCTCACTCTTGACTCGCTCTTCTTGACACTGAAGTTCACCGACTTGGCCACCTCCTCCAATCTCGATATTACACTGCTTGCTGGCCTTGTTGTAGCGAATCTCAGCTCCTTTTTCTCTTCTCTCTTCTTCTCTTCAAACAAAGGCGACAAATCAAAGCCCTCAGACAAAGAAATGATATGGAAGGCGTTCAAAGTCTCAGGCTTGGATGATTTGTCGTCATTGAACGCCTCAAATTCTGATTCTTCCTTGGTTCTAACGGTCTTGGGTATAGATTTCTTGAACCAAGAGGAATCCATGATCTTTGAGATGGTGATTCGGGTACTTGCATTGGGATCTAAAAGCTTAGTGATTAATATACGGGCTTCAGGGGAAAACCAAGGTGGGCACTTGAAATCTCCCCTATTAATCTTCTTATACATGGCCACCAAGTTATCATCTTGAAATGGTAAGAACCCAGCAAGAAGCACATAAAGAATTACCCCACAAGACCAAATATCTGCCTTAGCCCCGTCATATCCATTATTCCCAATAACTTCAGGCGCAACATAAGCCGGTGTTCCACAAGTTGTATGCAATAACCCATCTTGTTTCAAGTGCTTTGAGAAAGCACTGAGTCCAAAATCTGTAACCTTCAAGTTTCCATCATCATCTAAGAGCAAATTTTCCGGCTTCAAATCACGGTGGTAAACCCCACGGCTATGACAGAAATCAATAGCAGAAACCAACTGTTGAAAATAAACTCTTGCCAAGTCTTCCTTGAGGCGACCCTTGGCAATTTTAAAGAAGAGTTCTCCACCCCGGACAAGCTCCATGGCAAAGTAAATCTTGGACTTACTTGCCATGACTTCATGCAACTCAACTATATTGGGGTGCTTCACCATCTTCATAACGGAAATCTCTCGCTTTATCTGCTCCATCATCCCAACTTTAATCACCTTCTCTTTGCCAACAACTTTCATGGCAACAATCTTCCCCGTCTGAAGATTCCGTGCATGGTAAACTTTGGCGAAGGTTCCATGACCCAACATTCGACCAAGTTCGTATTTTCCATGAAGCAAAGCCGGGGGATCACTTTTAGTTTTCGCCTCCATTTTTTATCAGCTCGAGAAATAAAACACAGAAAAAAGCTTTGATCTTTTTCGATCTGAATTATTGTATAAACACAAGAGATAAGACAAAGAAACAGAAGATTAAAAAAAGAGATTCAGATAACCAAGTGTTTTTCTTTTGTTACGGTGCATGCGAATCACCCATCTTCAACGTGTTTACGGTGGCAATTCCTGCCGGCGATGGACCGCTTACCACGCACACATGGCTCAGGCCTTGTCGACGATTTTCTTCTCATCTCTCTGCATTCGCCACAGGAATTTTTTTCTCTTTTTTTCTTCTTTAAATGAAAAAGCTTTGCTCGATCTCTAACGCCAGGAGACGAAAGCTTTGCATTCCTCGTTCAAGCAGATCAACGATCCAATTTATGCAAGTAATTTCAAGCCTTGAATTCCCATTATATCCCTTGTCTGATCCGACGGTTATGAATCAACCCAGTGAATGAAACCCACATGGCATGATCTTAATGAAATGTAGATGATTGAAACAGTCAGATAGTGACTCGTGTGATGGTGTATAGGGAACCATCAATGGTAGCGTGTGGCTTTACGTTCTGTCCTCCGCCTCTTGCTCCAGCGGTGAATCCTCTTCCCGAGCTTTCATAATTATAGTTAGGTTCTTTATAATTCCGTGGGGTCCACACAGTGAAGGAAAGAGTGATTGTTGGTTGGGGATGATACCTTATTACGCCGTTACCAAAGTAAAAACCGAAAAAAAAAAAAAAAAAAAAAGAGTTAGAATTAAAATGGAAAAGAATATCTCTTCTTCTTCTTTCTCTTAAGAAATAAATATTCTAAATATTACTAAATAATTAATAAATTTATTTTCCAAGGTGCAACGTGGATCCCGAGCTATGTAATGGGGACACGTGTAACGGGTAGGGTAGAAACCTACCAAAGCCGACTCCTGTTTTTTATTTTCAAGTTCAATTTCATGCTTTAAACTTTTTATTATTATACATATTTTAATTTTAAATATATTTTTTATCATTTTCTATTATTTCGATGCACTTGGATAACAATTTTCACGATAAGAATGATTTTTAACAAATTTCATAATAAGAAAAAAAAATTTTTTGCTATTTTATTATTTTACTAATTCAAAATGCGATCTGTTTTGCTTTTCTTCATTCACATAATCCTAGTTATATATATTTATTTTTGTTAAGGACATTTTACAATCATAAAGGTCTAATGGTTTTTTATCATAAAAAAAATATTCATTATTAGCTTAGAATTATTTTAGTCATTCAATTTGAACTGAAAAATGATACGTTGATCTTATTTCTCAAAATTTAAATAAATCAGCACTGCATCTCATTTGATTTATCACTTTCCCATCTGATGTTTTCTTATAATGCCAAGCTGGGTTGACCCCATCAGCACTAAACTTGACTCCAAGAACTCAAAACACCAAGTTCCGTGCACCACCTCTCTTAAATATAAATAACTCCTCTTGCTAGGTATGGCAACAAATTCTCCACTCTTTCTAGATTTTCCCTCTTTCTCTCTTTCGAATGTTAATTTGAACGGCGAAACATAAATATTGAAATCAACTCCGACCTTTAGCTCTAACCAACTTTTGATCTCTTGTGATTTCAAATCTTTATTCTCCAAAAAAAGCTTGGCATCAACAATTGTTGTCTAATTTTTCTAATTTTAATCTTAGGATAAGAATCAAATTTATCATTATATTTAATTGAATTATTCAAATGTATCATCAATTTTTCAAATGATGCAATTTTACTTTTATATTTATAATTTTGGAACAAATTTACCATCATGCTTTAAATTTTGGAGTAATTAAAACATATTTATAATTAGTAAAAAAAATTAAAAGCTAATTTATAATTCAAAAAATATTTTTGAAAATGATATGACAGGAGAAAAAAACAGCTATAAAGCTAAATTTTAAATTTTTTATTTTACATAAATTTTTTTTATCATTGTATTTTGTATTAAGGATTAATGCCACGAATTGCCTTTAATTTTAAAAATTTTTAATATATTACTTAAATTATAAAATATTATACTATTAACTTCAAATGATTATATATGATTGACAAACTATCCTTCAAGTATTACTTTAGTTAATAGATTTATAATTCAAATATTATATTAAAAAAATTTTAAATTTAAGTATTATACTGAATATTTTACTATATTTACGGATCATTCATGAATTATCCCTTATATTAAATATGACATCACATAATCCAAAATTTTCTTTTTATTTTATTTTATTTTCTTCTAATTTTAATATGACATTTTCTATTAATGCCACATCATATTTTTCAATTGATCTTCATTTTTTTTCTTATCGTATTTTTTTAGATTTTTTTCAATTTAAAATAATATCTTAAAAAATTTTCTACTAAATATTTTTTATTGCTTCAAGATTTGAAGTATGATAATAAATTTGCTCTAAAATTAAAAACATATAATAAAATTGTACCAATTTAAAGACTAATGGTACATTTAAACTACAAACATAGGTAATGTTGTAAATTTGTACTTTCTTCTTTTGGCTTTACTTACTAGAAAAGATAAAAAAAATGTAAAAATAAAAAATTTATTAATCTAATGATTAAGCTACAAAGTAACAAAGTGGTTATGAATTTAATCATTGAATTAACAAAATTTTCATTTTTACTTTTTTTCATTCTTTCTACCAAATAAAACTTTAATCTTTTGTAACTTTTAAATTAGACCTATTCCAAGTCTGAACTAGCCCCCAAATCCAAAGAATTATTCAAATTTTGAAAGGATTTAAATAAAATATTAAATTTCATTAAATATGTTTGGATAATTTTTAAAATCGTTTAAATTTTAGGTCGAGTTTTAAATCAAAGATTTAAACTTTGAGCCAGACTCAGCTCAACTCAAATTCACATAATTTTTTATTTTTATATATCTATTAATTATATATAAATTAATTTATATTTATATAAAAATTGAAAATAAATATTATATATTTCATTAAACTTAAGTTTTTTATTTTTAATTCTTACATATATAATTTTTAATTTTAATTTATATATATATGAATTAAATATAATCTCATTAAACTTAATTTAATCATATTTTTTTTATTTTTATTATATATATTAAGTTTAATAGATGTGTTTAAGATTTATATTTTTTTAATTTGGATCTAACTTAAAAAATTTTGAAATCTGATATTTTAGACTGGATCTAAATGAACAAACATACTATTAATATCAAACATAAATCCAATCCAACTCAACTTGACCCATTTTATAAACACTTCTACTTTAAATGATCGTAAGATATATTTAATGTAATGATTACTTTAATAAAATATTTAATGATTACTTTAATAAAATATTTCGATCTTAGCAGTTTATATTGTATGTCGTCAAATTGAAGTTGATATCATTAATGAATTAGAATTTAGACTCTTGATGGATTATTATTTAAAAGCTACATGTATAATTTTTTTCATCTTTGCGATAACTTGTGTCTTTTATTTAAGTATTAGTGTTAACTTTGATCACACTTTCAATGGATAAGCCATAACTTTCTATTTAGTTCCTCTTTATTTTCTTAGCATTTGATAATTGTATTTTACTTAATATACATTAATTTTTAATAGATGCAACAATGTGAACTCAATAACCACCCGCGAAGCAAAAGTAACATTCTAATAATGCTTAATTGTAAATAAAATTTTAAAATTATCAATTATTAGTTTTTATATTAATTTTGTTTTAATATTATTATTTTTAATTTCCAAAATATTAATTTAAAATTTATATTTATTGTATTATTAAAAAAATTAAATTTAATAATAATTATTATTTAAGTTAGTTTTTTTTTATTAATAATTGTTTTAAAAAAGGTTACCCATGTAAAGCATAACACCATCCAAGTTGTCATAATTGAGAAATCGTGATAGAATTCAAAATGAAAGTAGTTTAATTTGAAATAATTAAAATTTTTTGGATAAGCAAATAATTAAAAGAATAGTCTAATTAAAAGATAAACAATTTAACTTCAAAAAATATATAAATAAACAATTTAATCACTCATCCGATTACTTCTCCATGCAAAATTGGCATACATTCATGAAGAAGAAGACTAGATAACTACATTTATAAAGTCTATGGTTGTCTCTAGAAGCTCCAACTAGCAAAAAATTTCAGTAATTAAATATACTTCCCATAATTTCTCCAAAAACTTTGCAAATAAATATTCTAAAAGCATTTTTTAAAATTATTATATAAAGCATTCAATATATAAACAATTATCAATAAAATTATGAATTATTGCATTAATACAAAATTATTAGTATAAATAATATATTAACTAACTTTAAAGATAAATATCCCTAGAACACTAATTAACAAAATCGAAAAATCCTTTTTTTTTAATTTTTATGATCAATTTTTCCTTCAAAGACAAGTAAACAATATTCATGTAATTTGTTGTTAACTAATATTATTTTATAATTAATCAAAGTCACACTGAAACTTAATTATGTTTGCAGGGTCCAATCATCGAATTCATCACTCCAATAATAAATCTCTCTATGATTTGAAGAAAAAAAATCGAATAAATGCTTAATTTAATCTCTAACGGTTGTTTAAATCAAAATCTCATCTTTTAATTTTAACAATTAAAAAATCTTATCTATTCAAGATACAATAATTATTCCCTTCATCCCATATTGTTGATCATATATTGACTTTTAGTTTAAAAAAATTTTTTGACTTTAAAGTATTTAATATTAAAATTAAAATTTTTTTTTATAAAATTAAAGTTTCATGATTCTCAATATCAAAAAGAAAAAAAAATTTAAAATTTTAAAATATAAAAATGTAAAAATTTTAAATGTTTAAAAAAGAAAACATAGCATAATTTTGGCACATCTTGAAAAAAAATGGACAAAAAAAAAAGGGACAGAGGGAGTAAAATTTTTTTTTATGAAATTTAGTGCGAGTAATACCGTGCATTAAGTTAGACCTTTTAGGTTATGTGTAATTTATTAAGGGACATGACATTTATAATTTTAATTTTTTTTCCTTTTTCCTTTTTTTTTTTTTCCTTTTTTTCTTTCTTCTTTCTTTCTTCTTCTTCTATCTTCCTTTTCTTTTGGTTCACTTTTTCTCTAACTTAGACCTTTTCCTTTTAGTCCATTTTCGACCATTATGTGACATTGTGACCTATTGGCGCCGTTGTCAACCACCATCTTCCACCATTAGTGTCTTTTTTAGCTCAAAATTTCACCAAAAGTTTCTTTAAACCTCGTCTTTCCTAATATCCAAACGGATTTTCCAGAACACCTCCAATCGCCTAAATTTGTACCTAAAGCCATGGATTTTTTTTCCCAAGAGACTCCTATTTTTGTTACTTCAAATGATCCCAACATTTACCATGTTAATCCCTCCTCAATTTCTTTCTTTCCATCAATTTGGATTTCCCACAACATAAGCATTTCTCAATCTTCCAAAAAAAAAAAAAAAAGCCAAAAACGTCATCACATAAAAGTTATTGTTAACAACATAATCAAACTTCAAACCAATGGCCCCAAACATAATAAAAGGCACCACTTTTTTTTTCAAATACCCAATTCATAAAAGTACCTCTTTAATTCAAAATCACAAATAAAACTGCTAAAAAAAATTTATTTACGTGTTTTCCAAGGAACCAATTAGATTTAAAGTTACAATAAACAAAACCAAGAATCCAAAGTAGAATAGTAAGCCAAAATCACACGAACAGAGAGGATGAACAATAGGGGAAAATGAAAACTTGTTGAAGAAAAAACGCAAATTTTCTTTTACCTATGTTTTGTTTTACTTTGCTACTTTATTGGAAGAGAAAGAGAAAGAGAAAGAAGGGAGGAATGGTGGAGAGGGTTTAGAGGGCGTTTGGTTTGCTTAATTTTGGATTTCGAAAAAAAAGTATGATCTTAAAAAAAATACGATATCTGGGAGTTTTTTAATCATTTTTAAGATATTTCGCATTCAAATTCATTCGTTTGATTGAGAAGAATCCACGTATATTAATTTTTGTATAATTATCATAATTTTTTTTACATATATGATGGTAACTTTTCTTATTGTTTAATTAATTATAAATACTCAAACGACAAATGATACTTTTAATAGTAAAACAAAAATAAATAAAATATTTAAATTGATTGTTGTTTTAATTTATAAAACATCATCAATTAAGGCATTTGTAAACATGAATGCCTTAATTGATCTGTTTTATAATTTTAAAACATATTAATTAAGGCGTTCAAAGTATCAAACTCCTTAATTGATTCTTTTTTAATAATTATAATTGATGGTTTTGAAAATGATCAATTTGTTATGATATTTGTCTATTAAATATCAAAAAATTATTTTTAGATCAATTAAGGAGATTCTGTACACAAACGTCTTAATTGATGATATTTTATAATTATAAAATTGATCAATTAAGGCATTTGTGTTCCAAATCACCTTAATTAATATGTTTTAAAAATTATATTTTAAATCAATTAAGATATTTCTGTATACAAACGTCTTAATTGATCGATTTTATAATTCGATCAATTAAGACGTTTGTACATAAAAATATCTTAATTGATCTATTTTAAAAATTATAATGATTGATCAATTAAGACATTGCTATATTCAAACGGCTTAATTAATCTAACTTTTAAATTATAAAACCTACAAATGAGTTCTAGTTACTTCTAGATTTACTTTTCAAAATAATAATAATTATGTGATAAATTTTTTATTTAGGTCAATTTTGAAAATAAAGTAACTTTTCCCTCAAAATCTTAAAATAATACAAGAAGATATGAGTTTTTTATTTTGAAACTTTGGATATTATTGAAAATATGATGTTTTTTCTCATAATTAGATTATCCTAAATCAAATGTGGGAATCAAATACTCACTATCAAGATTTTGAAAAAAAATTTATAGGTTCTCCTTAACCAAATGCACTCTTAAAGTATTATTTAGAAGGGTACTTTAGTAATTATGTGTACATTTTAATATTTTTCCTTAACCCAATATATTTTTATAGTTAGGCATCCTACATGGCATATGATTGGCCAATAAAGTAATTCAGTTGGCAAAACTAAAATGTTTGTAATATAAATCCCAGATTTCATCCACTTGAAGCTTTAATTGTTATATTTAGAATAAATTAAATTTTTATTTATTAAAATTAAAAAGTTAGATCTTGATTTGAGCAAATTCTTAAATGTTGAGAATCAAATTAAG
Organism: Durio zibethinus; assembly: GCF_002303985.1. The sequence goes on along the minus strand of NW_019167882.1, from coordinate 9,781,421 downwards.
CATTTAGACAAGAAAATTTCTTAAAAAAATGTTAGGGAATTGTACATGGATGATTGGATTTTTGTATATTTGCAGTTTATTTAGATAAACGATAAGATTGAAGTTAAAAACAATGATTATAATTTGAATGCATCCTTCAGTGGTGCAGCCATTGGGCATTAGCAATGGGAGGGTGGAAAATAGGTCTATGACATCAGTCAAATGCAGCGGTTAAACTCGTTTTTGGCGGTCATGCCCACCCCGGACTACCAACCTTATTGTAATTAATTAGTTGGTGTTTAATCTTCATGATTTAGAAAGATAATCGTAATTAGTCCAATAATTGGACCTTTTTATTGATTTCTTCCAATTCTTCAATTTGCAGTTGGTGATCAAAAGATCGGCTTTTTCTTGATAAATTTAACATTAAATTAAAAGGTAGTTTTTCTCATGCTAATCAACCAACAAACCAGAAGGAGCAGTAGAAATTTAAAAAAAAAAAAAAAAAAAAACGGAGGACAAGGAAATATCAAATGGAAAGGTAAGAAAGAAATCTTTGCTGGCAGGTTGTTTCTGGTTCAGGTTGGATTCAAAATTGATGATACCTTTGGGTCCCATGTGCCACATGGTCACACTTGGTTTTTCTGTCTTTACCGTTCAGGAATTGACCCCACACCTCCAGGGCTTGGGTCAGGGACCTTATGGGCAGCAAATAGTCTCTGGGGTTACACTCTCCATCATAATGCTGATATGATGAATGCTCTTTTGAATCTGAATCCTCAAATTCATTTTGTCTATATCTCAAACAATATGCAAAATTTAGAAATTTTCCATAACCTTAGAAGAAGGAAGACTTGGCCAAAATAAAAAGCTGGAGGAGGGATTGGTACAAGCATAATGATCTTACGTGTATTGGAGATAAAGATTAGTCTTATGTAATAATTTTGTTGATATTGACTGTAATTACCTTTTTATTGTGGTGTAATAGTTATATTTTTATATAAAAAAATTACAGTATAAAAAAAAAATTGCAGGTATCATTTGAGTTGACAAGCGAAGAACAATGAATTGCTCTCTTCTCCAATCTGGACCGATATGAAACCAAGTAAAAAATCATGCAAAACAATATTCCATTATGCTATTCTCTAATATTGATAATTCTATAGCATACGGTTAAATGATAAATATATAAATTTTCCTGTTCAAGAAGTCAAATATGACTTTTTTAATAATAAAAAAATAAATTATATAGCAAATTTTTATACATATTTTATTAATAAAAATCAAGGGCCTTACTTTTTATTTCTTTCTTTCTTTCACATTTAATTAAGCATAAGAGTAAGAATTTAATTAAGGTTAATGGCTACCAGAAATATAATTCCTCGTAGCCAACTATTTTCAAGGATAATCAAAGGGATAAACTCCAAAGAAAAACACAGGTCAAAGGAGAAATGGATAAACACCAACATATTTTTAATTGTTATTGTGAAGTAAGTCCAAATTTTACATTACAAGCACAACTTTCATCAATTCATTGTCCCTTATCTCATACATTGAATAGAGTCGGCTTTTACATTCACAAATTTCAACTAATTTTATCTAATGTCGCAATTGAAGTTGTAAGAAGCAGCCCTTGGTATCAATAAGAGCAAAATTTTTAGGTTAGGGTTCATTCTGTTTAGAAATTTTTGAGCAAATCCCACATCACAATGGTACGTACCTGGATACCCATGAAGAAAGAGTACTGCTATATGTATAAATAAGCTTTGGAAAACACTTTCAATTTCATCAATTTTAAAAAATGTACTCCCTCTATCTTATTTTTTTAAATGTTTTAAAATTATATCCTTTTTTTTAACATCTAAAATTTTTTTTTATATATTTTAAAATTTTTTTATCTTTTAATATTAAAAATCATAAAACATAATTTATAAAAAAATTTAATTTTAATATTAAATACATCAAAATCAATTTTTTTAAAAATTTTATAAAAATTAATACTAAATAAATAAATTAAAATGGAGAGAATGTTAAAGTGAAAAAAAAGATCTGTCCAAGTACAAAGATGTAAAGGTTATAACTGTGTCCAACTTTGGAAAAGAATAAAGATGACGTGAGATTGGGTGTCCAATAATTGTGGCAATGAAATGAAAGATTGGAAATCTGAAATCTTATTTTGACGGTGAGGAAGCTGATAACATTTCCGTCCAACTGAGTCCATCCACATGTTTTCTGTTTTCTTAACTCTGCGACAAACTGTCGCCTTCTTGGCATAAAGATATTTTTGGCCAATTATGAAAAAAAAAACTCATTTTGATCAGATTTAATGGAAAGTTAGTCACATGTAAAGTAATTCCAAACGACGAAAAATGGGAACATGTACAGTATATCAAATTTTGTAAAGGATAGGAACAAGGACAGAAGCAGAAGCAGAAGCAGAAGCAGAAGCAGGAACATGATTGATCTCATCAAAAGTAGTTGTATCAGAATTGGAAAATAACTCGGATAAATGTATCAGTGAGGAATTAAGTGTAAGAGAGTAATGAAATTTAGATAGGAAGAAAACAATGTATAACATATCCAGAAATATATATGTAATCTAATTGAAATAGGATTTTAGCAACGATAACTCTTGCATTCAATCCCATAACTCACAATTAATGAGCCATCAACCTATCATCTATATATATTGTTCATTTGTAGAGGACCCCAATGCCTTGTGGTATTCCCTCTATAAAAAGTATGCGGTTGAATTTCCTTCTCCAGTATAAGGTCAATATTTTTCTTCTTTGCTAAAGCTGTTGGGGATAAAATAGTTAACTTCATTTTCGTCTGAACTCAGTTCTAATGATATAAAAGTTTATGTTCATTTGTAATTGTCAAGTACGTAGAACTAAATTGAGCTCATGAATGCCATAAATTTTGAATTGCCATTTGGTTCATTTTGAATTACTGTTTCAACATTCTTCTTCCCACCCAGTAATATATTGATTATTTTAGTTTCTTAATTTCCTATGTTGTAAATTTGGTTTATAGTGAAAATTGGAAGTGACACGTATTGATTATAGATATAATTATTTATAGGAACGAAATTGACAACTTATAATAAAACATAAGTTATAGTACAGTAAAAGGACTCTCATCTGAGTCTTAATCTATCATGTCATTTGATTCTTTTTATATAAAAAATTGTAATTTAAAAATAAAAAATATTATAATTATTAAATTTCAAATTTTAAATTAATTGAATATTATTTTTTAAAAATAATTATATAAATTAATTAAACTAATATCTGAATTTTGATTATTTTGACTAAGCAATAATGTAACAAGGTCTAAACATCTGAATTTGTACGTTAGTGTATTTTTTTTTTAAGATCTGCTAGTGCGCTTAGATATTGTGTACATATAAAATCAGGGAAACTTTCCAAATCCCTCTTTGTTTTGTTTATGCTATGCATACGTAAACCATATGTATTTGCTCATGCGTCCGTCCACCTTGGTTTACGAACATTTTTCAGATTAGACAACCGATTGGACTTTATGCCAGTAAGGACATACAAACAAAAAACAGAAAATCAAGATGATTCAATTTTTGAATTAATTTCAATAAATTAACATCTAAGTTTATACAATGACATTTTTCTCCATGACAAAAGCAGGGGGATGTGTGACGCTGACATGAACTTTGGATGTTATATATAATCTCATAAGGAGATTTTAACGTTTTAGGTGTTTATACGATGTATCTCAAAGCTTTCTTGATGTTAATGTAGTAAATTATAAATGGATCTACTTCCTTTCATTATTTTTCAATCGATTGCGTACATATTCATCCAAATTGGTACATTCAGTATCTTGCCGCATCTATATTTGGCTCGTCTTTCTTGTTATTAATATTCTCAAGCATTTGTAGGCCAATGTCAAATGCATCAAAGATCTTTAATTAAACAATGAAACTTAGGTTAAAAACAGTTATTTTAACCCAATTCGAGGGGTACATGGGACAATTTGTCCTTCAAGAGCATGAAATGCTTCAATGGATTAATTATGATTATATATATAAAAATTTAATCTATAAAATATTTTTTTGGACATAAAATTATAAGATATTTGAATCAAGATAAATAATATTTTTTAAATTAGATATTAATCTTCATAATTAATATCAAAATAATCATTAATTAAAAGTGTTGAAACTAAATGATATAGGATACAAATCATCTCTAGAATACTAACACTCAATACAATCTTGATTATGTGTTGAGCATGATGAAGTATTAAGTTTTAATAAAAATTTAAGTTTTTAACATTCAAATCTTATATTTAAATATTAAAATGATGCATTATACTTTATATATTAAAACTTAAACTTATAAAATATTTTTATAAAATAAAATCTTCAAACCTTCAAATTAAAATATTCGATATCTGGCAAGTTGAAGAGGTCGAACGCATTTTATATAATGCAAATTTGTAACAAAAAGCGTTACATGTTGGCTATGTGGGCTGCCACATGGCAGCTCTTGATTCTTTTTCGGCATTAGGGTGTGAGGCTTACATCCTTTTTATTTTTTAAGGTGTGGGATCCAATTTTTTATGTTGGTTTCTTTATATTGTTTTTTTTTTTTTAATTGGTGAGGTCCACATTTTTTAAAAGTTTTTAAAAGGGTACGAGGTCCACATTTTTTCTTTTTTTGGTTTTTCTTACGGTGCGGGATCCAAAATTTTTTTCAACCGATTTCATTTTTTTATAAAAATAGTGGTGCCCACAGGTTTTTTTTTTAATTTTTTACCATATTTAATAAATTTATCTTTTTGGTTTTATTTCTTTTTCACTTTTTTTTTAATTTCTTTTTTTGTTACATACAATATTTTAAAAATATATATTTAAATTTTTTTTTGTGAGACTCACTTGTACAAATTTTTGTTTTTACTTTTTTAACTTCTTTTTAATTTTTTCAAATAAACATTTTTATTTTAATTTTATTTCAAAACTCACTTGTTATAAGGCTTCACAACATATATTTTTTTAACTTTGTCTTTTTTTATTCTTTACATAATTGATAAATATGTTTTGATTTTAATTTTTTTAGACGATATACAACATGTCAAGCATTTGATTCTATTAACTTTTTTTTTAATAATTAATAGTTTTTATATTTTAACTTTTTTAATATAGACCATTTGATATTATTATTAAAAATATATGTTTGATTTTTTAAATTTTTTTATTTGATCATTTTTAAAAAAATTATATTAGGGGATGTGTTGGCCTCGCATTGAGTTCGATTTTTTTCTTTTTTTGAAAATTTTTTAGTTTTAATTTTTTAATTCGTAATATAAAATTTTTATAAAAACTCATCATTGTTAATATCACATGCGAATTCAATTTCCTTAGAAATGATTATAACACTCTTTTAATTACTTGACAATTAAATTACATGCATCCAAATTGACTGATATGTCTATTTTTTTATTATTAACTAAAATTACTATAATGTTCTTCTAGACATAATTACTAAAATACTTTTTTTTATTATAATTGGATAAAATTATTATAATATCTTACAACCGTAATTATAAAAATATCCTCCTACCATCATTAGCTAAAATTATTATAATATTCTTCTTATTGGATTTATGAAAATACCCCTCATAATATAATTTGTCAAAATTACTATAACATCCTCTAACCATAATAACAAAAATGCCTTTTATTATCGTAACAGTTTTGAAATTGATAGACAAATTTAAAAACAAATGGAGTCTTTTTTTTTACTAGGTGTGATTGATCACCTATTAAAACTTACCATTTTAATAAAATCTTAAAATTAATTAAAATTTACTAAAAATATATTTTTTAGATCTACAAAAATAATTTGGGTTCGTGAATCGATTATACGTGGAGAAGGATTAGCACCCCCATAGTGCTCGTTTTAAAACAGTACTAATTAATTACATGTTATCCTTTGATTTGGATAAAAAGTTTTAATTTTGGTATTTAAAAATAATTCCCTTTCATTTTCTTTGTTAATTTATTTTTATTTCCATATTTGTTCTTTCACACCTTTTCTCCTTTTTTTTTTATTTTAAGTTTCCCTTTTTTATTATTTTATTTTTTAAAAATTAATCTATTTTATTTAAGAAAAATAAATTAGAACCTTATTATCGAAAAAAACTCTTAAATATTTCAGTACATTGATAATATTAAAATAACTCTTCTAGGTATTTCTTAAGAATCACTACTCGACGTTCGATAGAATTCTATCTTCAGAGGCTCATAACTATTTTTCAAAAATTAAATGATATGTAGGCTATGCAAATGATTAAACAATAGTTTGCATTTTTTATTTATCTTTTTATTTTTTAAAAAATTATTTATGGATTGTTTATTATTTTTTTTAGAAAATTTTTATTGTATTGAAAATTTTTTATATATATTCCAATATGTTAGTGGTATTTAAAAAAAAAATCTTCTCATATAGAGATTTCTTAGATATCATTACTCGGATTACTTTATAATCTCATCATTAGATAAATTTTTTTTTCTTTTTTACTTCTTTATTTACTTGTAATCATTTATAAAACAAATACATTTTTTTTGAAAATTTTGTTTATTAATTTTTTACATTTTTATTATTTATTATTTATGATTTTTTTTACATTTTTTATGTAGAAAAAAAAAAGAATTTTTATTTTTATTGAAATTTTTTTATAAATACTCCAATATGCTGGTAGCATTAAAAAAAAACTTTTCACTTAAAAATTTCATAGGAATCACTACACATATTTTCTTAGAATCTCATCATCGGATAAATTTTTTTTAATTATTAGTTTTAGTTAAACTTTTTTATTTTTAAAGAAAAAGTAAGAAAATTTTATTTTGATTTCATTTTGTTGCTCTTCTATTTTTCATTTTATTTCTAAAGAAAATTTTTATTTTTTATTATTTTTTACGAAATTTAAAATTATAAAAAATTTAAACTCTATTTTTATATAAAAAATTTTGGACATAAAAAAATATTGAAAAAAAATAAAAAGATAAAAAATTTTAAAAATTAGAAAAATACCAAAAAAAATTTAAACCGAACCTATCAATGGTCTGAAATGGTTTATAGGCAGCTTGTTAATTTGAAATGATTTTTCTGCGATTTAAGTCAATTCAATATCGGTTCGATCGGACCAGTCAAAACTGGTCAGTTACAACATTTTTAAGTCAAGTCACGTGGATCTTAAGGTTGAATCTGAGATTCATGTAGATCTTTCCCCTCCTAAAGCAGGGTCATTTCGATTTTGTCCTTTTTATTTTATTTTTAACTATAAAAATCCAACATTTTTTTAAACCATTTCAACCTCCCTTAAAAAAAAAATACTTTAAACATAGAAAAACGACCCCTGAGTTGTCTCACCGATAGGCATGAAAATTGAGAAAATGGTTGCTCTCCGCCCTGGTCTGTTGCTGTTACCAGTCGTCGACTGTGGTGTCAGTCATCGAAATACTTTTAAAAATCACCCACAAACTCTTTTCAACCTCCTGATTGTTGTTTCGAGCCTTGTTTTTAAAAAAACTCTCTCCAAAAACCTAAATCTATTCTTCAAGTTTTGGTTGAAAACTATTTTTTTATTTGGTTTTTTGGCTTTTTTTATGGTTTGTTTTTTCTATTACTAGTTCCCTGTTCCAAAGGATGTGTGACTTGCTATTTTGGCTTTTTTGTGTTTTTGTTTTACAAGTTAGGAAAAGTTTTTTTTTTTTGTTTTGTGTTTTTTTTTTTTTTTTTGGGTAGAGGTTCTCCATCTTTTTTTCTCCTTGGTGTGTTTAAACTTTAAATTTATAGAGTAAGGAAATGAGATGAAATCTAATGATTTTTGGGATTTTTAAGGGGTTCAAGATATTGCAAGTGGCCTCTATGCTACCAAGGTGGTGGTGTGTGATGTGATTTTTGTTTTTTGTTTTTCTCATTTTAGCTTAAACTAATTTTTTTGAAGATTTGGCCCTACCTGTCATGGCTGAAAAAGGGAAGGTAAGCCACGTGATGCTTTTGGGGTGAAAGGTTCCAAGTAAAAGGGGCTTGTAAGAGTTAGTGCCATGCATGGCACCTACAGTTTTAAGTTTTTCTTTTTTAATTAATTAATTTTTGTTTTATTTATTTTATTTTATTTTGTTCCTTTTTTTAGGCCACAGACAAAATTCGAGCCTTAAACTCAATTGACATAGCTTTAGGCCTAAGATTCGATTGAAATCGAGATCTGTTTTAGATAATCCTTATAAAATCAGGTGTCTTCAGCTATATCTCTTTGCACATTACTAATAATCAATAATAGGATAAAAATAAAGATAATAATTTTATCCATAGTCAAAAGAAAAATTTTTTGTTTTGTTTTGTTTTTTACTTTTTTTTGTTGGGCTCATCTCGTTAGACACTTGACAACTTTAAAAATAAATAATGAAAAGCTCCTCTCATTAGAGGCCTGATAACTTTAAAAATGAAACTAAAAGGCTCATCTTATTAGAGGCTTAATAACTTTAAAAATGAAACTGAAATGTTTTTCTCATAAGAGGCTTGATAATTTGAAAAATGAAACTAAAAGGCTTCTTTTATCAGTGGCTCAATAATTTTAAAAATGAAACTAAAAGGCTTATCTAATAAGAGATTTGATAACTTTAAAAATGAAACTGAAAGACTCATTTCACTAGAAGCTCAATAACTTTAAAAATTTGACTAAAAAACTCTTTTCATTAGAGGCTCGACAACTTTAAAGAAATTTGAACTGAATGAAATTTGAAAATTATACTTGGAAGTCTTACAAGCTATGTCCAACAAGTTTCTTTCAATCAAAAGTCCATATCTTTTGGAAAAGAATTCAATTGAAAGCTTGTGACACTATCAGCCCTTGGTTAATTTTCAACTTTGAAATTTAGTCTAGACACTATATTTCTTATTTATTGAGTGCGTGCAAGGAATGTGATGCAAACAAAGTAGTACCATGCATTTTCGGTTGTGGTAATAAGGTTCTTAAGATAATCCTTTTTTTTTATCTTTTTTCTTTTTTTTTCAATTTTCAAATATTCAACTTCGAAGTCGGCCTTCGAAATCTTGACTGTTGAACAACCTTTTTAGTAAATCAAAGATTCATTCTTTCAAACTCGTAGGGTGTCAATTCTTTCTTCAATTTTCTTTCATTACCATTTTGTTCATTCTTTTATGTTACCCTTGAATTCTTTTTTGATGCAATGCTAGTATTATCAGGCCAAACATTTTGTGATTTCAATTTTAAATATAATGCATCAATATTTCCTTTATTTGTTTGAGAAAGCAATATAATAGATAGTAAAGTGGGACAAAGAAAAGAGATATTCATTACTAAAGAATATACAAGTAGATTTTTGTGAAAAGTCTGCACAACTAGGTATTTAAAAGCAAATTATTGGGGAAGATGTTAGGATGGGGACAATTAATTTTGAAATAATGAATATGCAGAAACTTTAAACATTTATCCAAAATTCTTATTTTGAAAATCTTGTCATTTAACATTTTTTTATTTTCAAATACATCAGATTGAACTCTGCCTTAGTTTGACATGATCCCCGATTGATGTTGACACATTCTGTACCTAAGCCACCTTTTTAGATTTTTTATTTGAGCTTTTTTTTCTTTTTTTAATGTAAAACACTTTTTCACAGCATTTAAGTGGATTAGGTTTGGCAATTCATCACCATTTATTTTTATCAAAATTAATCCCTCACTTGAGAAGGCTTTCTTTACCACATATAAACCCTTCTAATTTAGCATCCATTTTCCCCAATTGTCATGCTAGATCAAAAGGATTTTCTTCAAAACTAATTCTCCTTTATGGAATCACCTAGGTCAAACTCTTTTATCATAGGCTTGCATCATTTTTTTCTAGTACATCTGACTATGGCAAAGAGCTGTTAATCTATTTTCTTCGATAAGATTCAACTATTTATAACGACTTTGAACTCAATTAGCTTTTTTTAATTCTACCTCTCCTAGGATTCCTAACGAAGGGATTTGTAGCTCAATTGGTAGCACGACCTTTATCCCATATATCAGTGAAAGTAGGGTGGTTTTAGTAAAGTGCAGACTAAAGTTTTGTAAGCATACAGCGTAAATGGTAACTTTTCATGCCAATCCTTATAGGTGTCAATCATTTTTCTTCTATCTTCTTGATGTTCTTATTTGCAACTTCCTCATGCCATTCATCTTTAAGTAATATGGTGTTGAATTGAGGTGTTTAATCCTGAGCTAAGCACAAACCTCTTTTAACATTTTGTTGTTCAAATGGTGAGCATTATAAAAAATACTTCTTTTTGAAAGCCCGTAGTGACACACTATTTCTTTTTTTATAAACTTGCATACTACTGTTCATATCACATTAGCATAAGAGGTTGTCTCCATCCACTTTGTGAAGTAGTTGATCACTACAAAAATAAATCGATGCCCATTCGAAGCTTTTGGAGTGATGGTCCGATCACATCTATTCCTTATATAGAAAATGGCCATGGTGGTGCCAAAACATGTAAAAGAATTGGAAGGGCGTGTATTTTATTTGCACAAAATTTGGTATTTGTAGCACTTCTGGCATAACTAATATAATCATTCTCTATTGTTAATCAGTAATAGCCTATCCTTATCATAACGATTATTCGTCTGGGGAGACTCAATCGCTGGACTTGGCAAAAATTTTCAAAGTCGCCACCAATCTTTTTAGAGGGTATGATTAGACACAAAAAAATCATCTTTTAATAAAAATCTTAAAATTAATTAAGATTTATTAAAAAAAATTTAGGTATTCAAAATCAAGATTGGTTCGAGAGTACGGTTATGAGTGAGGAATGTATTAGCACCCTCACCTCGTCCGTTCGAAGAATGGTATCAATTAAACATGTGTAATCCTATAATTTTGATGACACGATCTTTTATATTTAAATTTAATTTTTTAAAATTTATTTAAAATTTTTTTGTCATGGAATTAATATTATTATTATTGTTGTTATATCCTATAAATTGTCCAACGTCTTGGCAGAATTTACAGAAAATTACTATTTAAAAAATATTTCAAAAAAATTGACAATTCACAAAATTTTCGAAATCTCGTTATAAAAAGATATTCTATTTATTTGTTTTAAAAAAAATTTTAGGAACATTCTAACTCTTTGGTGAGTTTTCAAAATTTATTAAATAAAATTTAAGATCATCCCGACTCTTCGGTAAAATCCTAAAATTTTAAACAAGTTTTAGGATTATCTTAATTTTGGACAAGGTCCTAAATAAAAATAATTTTTTTAGTTAACAGGAATTAACTAATTAATTAATTAATCTTTATTATGATTATTTAAAAAAAATTTATATTTAATAATTATTTTTATTATAAAAAAATTTAGATTATCTCGACTCACCAGTAAAATCTAAATATTAATATCTTGCTTGTATTAAAGAAAATCAAACTCTTTCAATTTTTTCCTTTTTTAAATATTCAAAATATCACTTATTATTTTTTTTATTATTTATTATTGTTTTATATTGTCTAAATCAATCTTTATTTTAGTAAAAATAATTTTGGATTATCCCAACTCTATGGTGAAATCCGAAAAATTATTTTTACTTGCAACAATTAAAGAAAACTTAACTCTTTCAGTTTTTCCTAAAAATTACATTTAAAAGATTCATTTAAATAATTTATTTTTATTTTATTATTATTTATTTAGCAAAAATTATTTTTTAAATTATCTCAACATTTTGGTGAAATTTAAATAATATTTTTACTTGTAATAAAATTTTATTTTTCTTAAATAGTTAGTATTAATTTTTTTTTGCATATTATATTTTTTAGGTCTTTATTTTATTTTAATTTTGTTTTTTATTTTATTTATTTATTTGTAAAAAATTATTGTTAATAAGAACATAAAATAACAATAATAACAATAATATCATAAAAAAATTACATAAAAATCATAAAATAAATCAAAATCAAAATAGAAAAAGAAAAGAAAAAGAAAAAAAAAGAAAAAACTTATGAAACGGATCGGGCCAGCACTCGGGTTAATGCGTAGATCCTGCACAGGTCAGACTCGATTCAGACATTCAAAATGACGTAGTTTTCAAGTGCCTATAAATAGGCCAAAATTAGTTTTTTCTTTATTTTCTCCTTTCCCCTCTCTCTCTACCCTAGAGCTCATCTCTCTAAAAACCCAGTTCCTATGCCGGCCATCATGGAGCCTAGTTTTTGATTGGTTGTTGCCGTGCACCGATGGCTAAAAACTTCAACTGGTGTCAAAAAATTAAAAAATTTTTAGATTCCAACGATGAACCTAGATTCTGGTTGCTGAAAAATTCAAGCTGTCGCCAAAAAATTCAAAATTTTTCAGATTTTGACATCTCAAAATTTTTTCAAAAAAGTTCCAAAAAATCCCAAATTGCTGCTTTTTTGTTTTCTAAACATTTTCTCAAACCCAGATTTTTCAAAAAAAATTTCAAACTTCTTAGATCTAAAATTTTATTCTCGGGGATTTTTAAAAAAAATTTTTTTGTTTGCTACTGGTTCCTCTAAGAGGACTATGATTTGTTTGTTTTTGCAGAACCTCTAGATTTTTCCCCTTGTTCTCTCTGTTTGTTTCATAAAAATTAGCTCTATTTATAGAGCTTCTAGGATTTTAAATCACAGATCTCCTTGGATATTTTTATGGAAAATTTGGAGGTCTATTTGGTGACTTTTGGTCATCGAATTTCATGCTGCCAAGTTAGGTAATGTTAGAGAAAAAAATCACTCTGGCAGCTTGATTTCAGTTGCCAGAGTTGAAACCAACAGATTTTTTTTTTTACTTTTTTTTAGATTAATTAATAATAATTTAATAATATTATTATTATTAATATACAAAAAAAATTTACGTTAGTCAAAATTGGTGTCTACAATCCTCATGATTTGTTTGGCCATTATATGACCATTTACGTGAACCCCACAAATCCCTTCATGCACTTCTTCTAATATTCTTTTTGCCTTCATAACATTTACATACCTTAGCAGCATTTGATCTCGACTTATCTTATATAAAATCTCTCTATCAAGAAAAAATCTCATTACCAATCTTTAAATAATTCTTTTGTCATTCTCTGATGTATGCTTAAAGTACTATCGATGTTTGACATATTGCATAATGTTGTAGTACCAATGTCATCCATCCATCTATTTTTCAACTTTCGAGTAGTGTGCCGATGACTCATATATGTTTAATTTGATGGGTTGAATCTTTGCATTTGCATTTAGCTTGAACATTACTACTAGTGTTGCCAAAGCGTCGGCAATCTACTTTTTTTTCTTGAAAAACATGTTGGAACTGAACATTTTTAAATTGCTTGATTAACTCAGACCAATTTTGAGTATTTAGTTTCCCATTCACCTCGTAACTGACAAATTACTAGGGCCGAGTCTACATAGACTTTTAATCTATTTTTCAATTGCTATTTTCAAACCTATGACACATGCTTCATATTTTGCCATATTATTGGTATAGTTAAAATCTAGCTCTGTTATGCTTAGATAGTAGTTTCCCTTCAAGGAAATTAAAACTACCTCAATTCCATGCCCTAAGGCATTTAAGCTTTATAAAAAAGTATTCTCCATAGTTTTCCCATAAGGTCTACCTCTTCCACTTGAAGGATAGTCATCAAGTTTTCATAAAAAAAAGTCAAACTTTATGGGTTCATAGTCATCCAGTAGCATGATTTGTAAGTAATTTTGCAATTGCACTCCTTTTGATTGACTTTTGTGCTACGTATACACTATCATATTTGGAGAGCATGACTTACCATCTTGTTATTCGTCCTAAGAAAGACGATTTTTCAAAGATGTATTTAAGATGATCCAATTTTGCTATCAGTCAAGTTGTGTGATACAACATATACTACCTAACTCTATGGGTTATCCAAGGCAATGCACAATATATTTTTTCCAACTAAGAATACTTAGATTCGTAATCAATGAACTTCTTGCTTAGGTAGTAAATGGTTTACTTTTTTTTGCTTGTTTCATCCCATTGTCCTAATACACATCTTATAAAATTATCATGCACCATCAGATACAAATCAAAGGCTTTCTTGTGACAAGTGGGAGACAAACTAGCGGGTTTGATAAATATTTCTTGATTTTTTCAAAAGTGCACTACACTCTTCATCCCATTTACCGAGGTCATATTTTTTTAGCGTATTAAAAATTGGATCACACTTGAAAGTGAGTTGAGAGATAAAGCAAAAAATGTAGTTTAGTTTTCTCAAAAAAACCTCTTATTTCTTTTTGCATTTGTGGAAGAGAAAAATTTTGTATGGCATGTATTTTGTTAGGATCCATCTCGATTCATTTTTCACTGACCATGAAACCTAGCAACTTTTTTTATTTGGCTCCAAACGTGCATTTGGCCAGGTTTAATTTGAGCTGAAACTTTCACTACCTTTCAAATAACTTTCTAAGATTGGCTATATGGTTTTCCCCTTCATGAGACTTTACGATCATAACTTTTGCATACATTTCTATCACTTTATTAGCCAACCACTTCAGGTAGTTAGCTACTTTTAGAAAACTTACATCGAACTATTTTTTCACTTTCTCTTTGATCTTCAGCAACATTTTTTATTTCATGTGTCTTAATTTTTGTTGCACTAGTTTGTATTATGGTTTCAAAGACAATCGATGTTTTACAATATCCGTGTTGAGCCTTAGCATATTTTGGTATGACCAAGTGAACATGTTGACATACTCAAGGAGCAATTTTTCCAACCTTTATCTTTCAGTACATGAGAGTGCTGTACCTACTTTGACTTTTTTTTTTACTCTTCTCACTTTCTAAATTTACTACATTTAGAGCTATTTATATGGATCAATTGGTTTTCTTTCTTGCTCTACTAGTTTTAACAAGTTATGGGGGTAAAGTGTAATCATCTAAATTTTTTTCATTATCAAGCTTATCAACATGAATAGTATTTTTAAAATCAAAATTTGGATTATTGTCATTGTTATCTTCATGTTCATTATTTGGATACTTGAAAAATGTATATTGAAGAAACATAGGTAGGTATAAAGGTGTGAAAATTTTAAATGAAAGAAAAAAGGAAACAGAAATACATTGATTTTATTGAAATAAAAAGATAAGCCCATACATAAAAACCTTCAAATGTTCTTGGGCAGAAGCATTAGGGAATTAAACTCATTACATTACTTTGAAAATGACTCAAAGACAACTACAACTTCATCATTTTTCAATTGCTTAGCTTGATTTTCAGGTGGACATTGATACATAAACTCTTCTTCCTCTTTAGTTGCCATATCTTCCCTATTCACCATGGTAATCTTTTGCTTGAAAAAAGCTTTTTCTATGTCTATTATGGGTTCTCCCTCACAATCTCTAACGACTCAGGATAGATGCATTTACTTGAATGAAAGGTATAATAAATGTAAGGAAAAACTATCTTCTCACTCTCCGATTCATGACTATTAAGGCAAACCATTCTTTTTTCTTTTTTCTCAACCATGAGTCTTTTTTTTTTTCATTACATTAGCTTTGCATCCTAGCCTGAATCTTTCTTAGTTCTCTACTATCCTCGATGGCTTCTTGATTCCTTGCAAGTCTAACTCTACACCTTTTCTAAAATGCCACCATTTACTAATTGTTCATTCGACCAACATTTATATAACCTTTGACAAGCATGGAGTTAGTACCATTGATCTTTCTCTCACATATACTGTATTGACAAATTCAAAAGACCTGAAAGAGCATTCTAATACCTTATCGACAACTTTCACATATGGAATACTTAAAGGCTTACTCACCAGTAGATCTTTCTTTTAAAAAATATAAACATGTTTATTTCCAACAATAAACCTGATTTTTTAATACAAAGAACATGGGACAGCATCGACCATGTGAAATCATAGCCTTTCAAGTAAAGAATTGTATGATGGTAAAATGTTCATGATCTGAAACTCTACAATGAATGTACTCGACCTGATTTCCAAGGCTATCTCAATGTCTTTGATTACTTCATAATGAAAACAATCAAATGCCCTCACAATCATATGACTTGGCTTTATATATAACATGTTAATGGGCAACTTCTTTAGAATGGGGATAAGCATAACGTTGATCGATGAGTCATTGTTAATAAGAACTTTGCCTATGATGTGGTCTTTACATAGAATGAAAATATAAAGGGCTTTAGTATTTTTTTCACTTTTTGATGAGATCTCATCATCGTTAAAAGTAATATAATTAGATGCAGTGATGTTTTTCACAATGTGGCTCACATTTTCAATGATATATTGTGCTCCACATATGTTTCATTCAATACTTTTAATAAGGTTCTTCGATAAGGTTCAGAGTTTAACAGTAAATATAACAGTGAGAAATGGGTAGGCTTTTTGGTCCACTGCTCAACAATATTGTTCTCACTATGTTAAATCAACTTAAAAAACTTACATGCTTTTTTTTCGTAGACTGAATTTTTATACTATACTTCTTGGGTTGCTGTTGGATGAGTCTTGTTTCCTTCTTTTAACATTTTTTTCCTTATTTTGTTTTTCTGTTTCAAATTTTCTCTAAGGTTTTTGATGAATAACAACATCCACTCCTAGTCATACCACCTACTTCGATAATATTAACAAAATTTGGATTGTTTGAACTTGAATTGCCATTCGATCCTTAGACTACAATGCCACAATCATTTTTCACGATACTACTTTATTGTTTTGGTATGAAAAATGACTAGGGATATTGATAGTTACAACTAGCGTAAGAACAAAAGGACGTTCTTTTTCTGCCTAAGCTAGTTTTTCATCATAAAATATAGTCATTGGCTTGAACATGACTTTTGAAGGTTCATTCCTTAAAAGTTTCTCTTCTATGGCATTTATCAAATATTCATCACACTTGTCCAAACACTCAATCAAAGATGAATCCATCATTATTTGCAGCACCTGATAGAATGCATTATAGTTCTGGATAGAGTGCCCTATTACCTTCATATGATATTTGTAAGTTTGATCTAGATCATGCATTGTATGACCATTATCTTGGTTTGATGTTAAGGGATGAAGGGCACCAACCTTTACCAATACACCAAAAAAATTTTCAATAAGAGTCTTAATTTCATTCACAAATCTCTTGATGTGTCGTACCTCACTATTATCCATGGCGTTGCTTGTTAGGCCTACATGATTTGGTAAAGGATTACCATTAACATTTGGTTCTTTTTTCTTTCAAAGTTTAAATAATTATTTTTAACCAAACCTTGTACTTTGTATTTAAATGCCGTACAGTTCTTTAAGAATGGTCTGTAATCTCGAAATGGTATTCACACTTTGCATTTGCATCGTACCACTTTATGTAGGAGGTTTAACAATTTTTGATTGGTGGGTGCAACAAGCTATTCTTTAAGAAATAAGGGATATAGGTCAGTATACAACATATGAATTGGATCAATGGGGGTTTTTTCTTGACTGTGTCTTTGCCTTTTCAAAAAACTAATTAGATTATTTGGCTGAGTAAGGGGTTAGTTTGTGGATGGATGAATGAGCACTTGAGGCTAAAAACTTGGTCGAAACCCTTACTGTGGCATTGGTTGATAAGTGTAAGGTTTAGTGAAACATGGTTTATGGTTGGATAGTAAGGGTGGTAAGCTATTTAGGGATAGTACAGGACGTAATTATTGTTTTGGTGCCCCCCCATAAGTTATAGCTTAAACATCTTTTTTTTAATGTATTTCTTTTTCTTTGTATCTTTTCCTTTAAGTTTTCCATTTTTAATCACATTCTCAGTGATCTTCTCTGATATCATCATATTTTTAAATTTTTTTTGTAGCATTTCCTATCATATTTCCATAGTATGGCACTCGTAAAGTATTAACAAACAAAATGGTTATTTTTTTTTAAGGGTGGCTGAACCTGAGCGTAGCATCTCTTTATCTCTACATATACTTTTTGAATCTTTCAATGGCTTTTTTCTTCATACTCTGTAAGGATAGGCAATCCGAAACCAAATCTATAATATAACTATAGTGGGTGATAAAAGCCCTAACCAACTCTTTCCATGAATGGATGTGACTTTTGTCTAATTAGACATACCATTTGGTAGCCAATCCTATAAGGCTATTATGAAATATTTGTATCAGCAGTTTTTTCATTATGAGTGTGACCAATCATATTTCTATAGTTCATAGTAATATGGGTCATTGGACACTTAATTCTATCATTTGTTTCAAATTTTCATACTTTAAATTTAGGTGGGATGACTACATTCAACACCAAGCACAATTTAGTCACATCCATTGAGTCGTAAATGTCCATTCCCTCAATGGCTCATAGCTGTTCTTCTATGAGGCTCATTTCATGTAAAGACTTTGGGTCTTCTTTCACTTTTAAAGCTCTCATTTTAAGCTTCTTTTTTTCTCTTGGGTCGTCTAGATCAAGAACATGGATTGGACTAAAGACCTCATTCCTACTGCTAGAGTGGTGTGCTTTTAAAATTGGGTAGGTCCTTGTGTTACTGGTATAGTAGTGTAGGCAAATAGATATCTTCCCATAAAATATGTAAGTTGTGGTTGCATTCCTTATGAAGACTAGGTCGATATGGGTTAAAACCTAGAAGATATGGGGGATCATTATCCTCTTGTTACGGGTGCCTTTTTTAGGGACTATCTTCCCTCACCATTTTTTTTTCTTTTATCCATCATAGCCATCATTGTGACCAACTATTCCTTTTTCTCTTCTTGTGCTGTCTCAATTTTATCTATTCGATTGATTTTATATTTTTCCATGGCTTTTGCTCACAATCGAGTATTAAATGAATGATGGACAAGTTTATTAAAAAATTTTACCGGTTGATCTATCCTTGAACCTTTATTATCACAATTTAAAAAAAAAAATCATAATGTTGTGTATTGAAAATTTTGGGTCAACTTATTGTTTTTATTTTTTTCCTTTTTTCTTTTTTATTTCTTTATTTTTTATTTTTTGAAAATAAAACAAACATGGTGTACATGACAAATGAATGCAAGTGAGAGATATTTGTTTATTAAACAAATTTCAACATTAGAATTTTTCATTAATTTTAAACAACTTTGGTTACATAAAGCTTATCATTCTAGAATTATATCCATAAAAACATCTAACTTGCTCATAATGATCCTTAGATTTATCTAGAAAGTTCACTATGGGTTATCTATATTCTCCTATGGGATTGACTTTTGGCCTTAATGCCCCTACACTTTTGAGCATTTCTTTTATCTTCTTCATCACCTTGCAAACTTGATTAGTCAGATACTCCATATACTATTGCCTTCTCAACCTTTTTTTTCCATTTTATGCAGGCATCTATTTTTAAGTCACATGTGAAGCTATAGTCTTTTTCCTTTCTTTGCCATTTGAACATAATTGTTGAAATGTGATTTTTGTGATCTTGCAACTGATGTTCTAACCTTTGGATCACTTGGCAAAGTGATTCTTTTTCACTTAACATTTTGAGGTGCTTTCTTTTCTCTTTTTTTGAGCTTGACTTGCAACCTCTCATTTTCCTTTTGACATTTCACCAATCTTGTTGTAGTTGTTGAGTACAATTCTTCGTAATTCTGATAGCCTTTTCTTACTTTTCTTGAGCCTTACCTTTTTAATGATTCATTTCTTCTCAAAGTTAATACATCTCACATTGCTGACTGAGGTAAGATTTGGTAAATTTTCTGGTCTTAAGTTGGACTCGTAATTTTTTGTTTTCTTGGTGCAACTCTTTGAAATCATTATTAACCATGTCCCTTTCTTTTGTGACCTTTTTCAATCTAATCCTTTTCATTTTTGCTTTGTATCTCAATTGTTTCATTTTCTACCAAAGCTTTAAATTTTCTCTTCTTATTTCCTCATTTTCAACTTCTAATTCCTTTCTAACAATCTCGACTTCTGATAACTATGGTTCTACCCAAAGGTTAGTTGATAGATGCGAGCCATCAACATGAGGAAGTACTATATCTTTGAGTTGTTTTGCCCTTCAAATATGGTAATCGGGGGTGACCTTGTCGAGGAGAGACCCTAGTTTTAACCTTCATGTTTTTTCATACTTGGATTAATTGTTCTGATGTTCTTGGTGCATTAGGTCCCCATAATTGAACTATACTTGAGCAAGGCCATGGGTAGTAGGAACAAACTATTTCGTGCCAAATTACCTTAGCACCATCAATAGGGCATACTTCACCATGCCGTATAGTCTTTGTAGTGGTATCCATGGCTCATTTCTTCATCGATATAGTATCGACATGTGAGGCATCCAAGGCACCATCCATTCTATTTTATCTCAGGTAAGCCTTTGTAAGAATGTGATCCATTATTCTTTGGTCTTTAATGTCAGCATTAGCTTTTGTAAAATTTTTCAACCGATGCCTTGTTTCAAAGATATGGCTTTGAGAATGCACTTTTCCCATACTTGAAATAACTTTTCCCATACATACAATAATGGTGCATATCCCATGAAACGACCTTTCCTGTTTTTCAATAGAAATTCAATAACCTTATGGTTTCAACTAAAATTGCTAATGAAAATTTGATTTCTAATGAAAAATTGATTGCTAATGAAAAATTGATTGTTTGGACTTCAACTTGCTTGAAAAGTCTATCACAGTTATCTCGATATAGCTTAAAATCTTTAAGAAAATCACCATGCCATATATTGTCAAAGCAAAAATAGCCATCCCTTGATCACCATTTAAATGCCTTTGAACAAAATTATGGAAAAAATCCCAACAAATATCAAAATGTTCATTCTTAGGTTTTATGATAAAATCTATGGTTTCAACCTTAACCCCTATAAGTTTTCCCAATTTTTTACAGTAACCTGATTTTGGCTTTTGAATGAACACCTTGTCTAAACATTATATTATATCCCAAGCAAAATCGAGTATTCTTTTATGGTCAACATCAAATCCTCTTAGTTAAAAGTGAAGCATTTGTGGAATGGATCCTAAAACTACATAACTGCTCGAATCAACTGTTCCTCAATCACTACTGAAATTAACGATCAATCCACCCAGACTTTTCACCAAATATTTTCTCTCTTTTCAATTAATTGATCCCAGATAATGAATAAATCTTCTAGATTGTTCTGCGTGAAATTCAAATGCACATTTTTAGGTAACCCTGACACATAACCGATAGGCAAACAATATCCATTATTTTGCCAAGCTTTTTTTGACCAAATATGCATCTCATTGTATGGTTGACGTGGGATGCTTATAGATGATGAGCAAATCTATAGCCCTATGGGATCCATGAAAGGAGATTCTTGGAAGAAAAATATCTTAGAGCAAATATCTCAATGGCAAATTGCATGATGTGATTTACGCAAAAAAGAAAAAAAAAGAGAAAAAAATTGAAAATAAAAAAAATTAAATTAGTACAAGGATGTGATTCGAGATTATTAAAAAAACTAATTTTTCCTAAGTCATAAGCATTTAGAGTGCTACATAACAAAACAAAATAATAACTTTTTTTACTAATCCCTTGTTATTTTTGTGTTCTAATAAAAAAGCTCTTTTTTATGAATTTTGTATTGTAACAAAAACCCTTTTTTTTTTGTTTTTCATTTTTCATTTTTGTTTTTGTTTTATTTTGTTTTGTTTGAAACACACAATTTTTTTTTTATTTTGCATGTTTTGGAATTGTTATGAAATGTCTCCTATTTGCCCCAAACTTTAGTGTCTTTTATAACTAGGTCAGCAAGACTTTACCTAAGGCTAGTTTTCTATGAAGTATTATATGCTTGATTTGGATTAACACCCATCTAAAAGTTCCCAAATTGTTTCTCACTGTTGTCCACGCTGGACTAGTAAGGCATTTGATCTTCACCTATTACAAGCTACGAATGAAAATGTTTAATTTGAGTTGAAGCATTCCGCTTACTATTATAAAGATTATCATCTTACAAAAGCATAAGTACTCTACTTCCTCCTATAAAAGATAGAGCTCAGGAATAAAGCTCATGTATAAGATGCAAAGTGTTATTGTGTATGTGAGGAAACTTTACACAAATGCCCCATAATTTATTAAGAATCACATACACAAAAGAAAACAATTAAAAGGAGATGTAAATGATTTTCTTTTATTCATCATTATTATTATCATTATCATATTTGTTTTCGTTTTTTGGGGTTTTTTTTTAAACAAATTCAAAATCAAGGGAGTTAGTGTTAAATACTAATTAAGACCATTAAATCAAGATTAAAGATAATTCATAATTAATTTTTGGCCTGACTCTTAAAAAAATGTTTTTAATGGAGTTGTCAAGCTGTTGTAACAATTTTGAGACCGCTAGATGAATTTGAAAATAAATGGAGTCGCCACTAATTTTTTTTTAGCTAGGTGTGATTGGCCACCTATTAAAATTTATCATTTTAATAAAATTTTAAAATTTATTAAAAAAATAATTTTTAAATCTATAAAAATAGTTTGGGTTCAAGAATCAGTTACGAGTGAGGAAGGATTAGCACCCCCCATAATACCCATTTAAAATGGTGTCAATTAATTACATATTATCCTTTGATTTGAACAAAAAGGTCTTCATTTTGGTATTTAAAAATAATTCCACTAATTTTCTTTGTTAATTTATTTTCATTTCCACCTTTGTTATTTCACGTTTTTTTTATTATTTTATTTTTTTTAAAGATTAATCCATTTTATTTAAGAAAAATAAATTAGAATCTTGTTATTGAAAAAAAATCTTAAAATATTCTAGTATGTTGGTAACATTGAAAGAACTATTATCACTACATAACATATAGATTTAGGGATCTATCACTAGACATTGATTTAGGAGTCGCCACCAATCTTTTTTGTTTAGGTGCGATTGGTCACATAAAAAATATATCCTTTCAAGGGACACTTAACCTTAAGGGTTTAAAAAAAATAGGTTCGGGTCTACTAACTAGAACATGATTCGGGAGTTCAGTTATCAGTGAAGAAGGTTATAACATTTTCACAATGCCCATCGAAAGATGGTACCAGCTTAATTTCGTGTTATCCAATAAGCCTTAAAAATTTTACCAAGTAATTAATTATTAAAAATTATTCTTAATTAACTCTAATACTTTTAATAAAAAATTAAGAAAAATCTCCTCACCTCAAGAGTATACAAAAAAACTACTGTTTTACTTGTAGAGACTCCACCGTCGGATTATTTAACATTAAAAAATTTTCCAAAAAGGAAAGAAAATAAAATAAAATAAAATAAAACAAAAAAAGGAGTAATAATTCAATTTTTTATATAAATCCTTTTTATTTTATAAAAAAACTCATTGCTTTTATATAAGAAAAATTGATACTTTTAACTTTTCCTTAAAGCATTTGGAGATTTTTATTTTAAGAAAAATTAATACTTTTAACTTTTCCTTAAAAATATCTTTTAAAAATTTTTATTTTTTAGAAATTTTATTTTTAAGGAAAATTGATACTTTCAATTTTTTCCTAAAAATATTTTTTTATACCTTTTTATTTTCAAGAGAAATTGATACTTTCAACTTTCCTTCAAAAATATTTTTTTTAATTTTATTTTCAAGAAAAATTGATACTTTCAACTTTTCCTTAAAAATATGTTTTAGAAATTGGAAATATTTTTAGAAATTTTATTTTCAAGGAAAATTGATACCTTCAACTTTCCTCAAAAATATTTTTTAAAAATTTGAAATATTTTTAAAAATTTTATTTTCAAGGAAAATTGATATTTCAACATTTCTTCAAAAAATTTTTTTTAATTTTTAATTTATTTTTATTAAATTAATTCAGGCAAAAAAATCCTAAAAATAAATAACACATAAATAAATAAATAAACAAATAAATAAAATACCCAAAAAAAAAAGAATGGCTCAACTCGAGGGATTCGGTGCGGCATGGCTCCAGGCATAAAGAACGGCTTGAGGGATGTAGCTTGGTGGCTTGGGTCAGCTCCAAGGATTGATGGGTAAGCGGGTCAAGCGTGGGTCAGAAACGGGTTGACGCTCGGGTCAGGTCACCTGTTAAAAAACGGACGGATCTTGGTCCTTTCTTAATTTGAAATTTGAGTGACAACTCAAATCCAACGCAGGCCCACCTAAGTTAAAAAGTAGGCTTGGAATTCTTGGCTTCAAGTTGCGGGGTTTTGAATCCTTCTCAAGTTACACTCAAAATTTAAGCTTTTTGGACTTGGACCAAATCTTCAAGTTCTGGAACATTTTTACAAGATCCTTCCCCTTTCTTTACTCTTTATTGCAAAAGGATAAAGCCTAACTTCTCATTTCAACAACACAGCTCTCAATTTTTGTTGTTGTCTCTTACTTTTTGCCGACAAGTTATATTTTCCCTTCATTTTTAATTTCAGAATCTCACTAATAGTTTACAAATTAAAACACATAAGACCATTTTACCACTTCTTGGAATTCTTAATCCCAGCTACTCAAATCATTGAAAAACTCCTTCAAATCCTTCCCCTTTCTTTTGCCGTTTAAAAGAATTGCAAAAGGTGCCTAACTAAAAGTGAATCCTAAATCGAAAACCCACTACTAGAAGAAAATCTTTTGTTTTTGTCTATCGATTATTGTCGATTGTTGATTCTTATCTCTATGGTCTTTTTTGGCTGCTTGACTCTAGTTATTGTGTTTTGATTATTTGTTGGATTTTGGATCAATGGTTACTATTTGGGCAAGAAAAGGTAGTGGTAGTCTTTGGTGGCTGGTTTAGTTTGGCGATGATTGATGGTGGTGATTGGCAATTGGGAGCTAGGCCGAACAAAATAAGGATTTGTTTCCAATCTTTACGGTGTTGCCCTCTGATTTTCTTTGTCGACTACCCTGAATTGCAATGATATATAAAATTATGCCGATAGAGTGTCAATTCAATTCTAATTAGCATCCAAAGCTAAAGATTAGCATCTAATTATGTTTTCTGATAACAATCATCACCAAACCTAATTTCAATCATTTAGTTTTTTTTTTAATTAATCAGATAATGAAGAAAGAAAAAGAAAATAAACAATAGATAGACCATAAAATAAAATTAAAAAAATGATAAATATGAAATAAAAATGAATAAAAATCCCTACAATCGAACTTGGACTGGTATCAATTGACAAAGAATCCCGGACAAAATGGGGTGTCTATAATCACTTAAAGATTTTTTTGAAATCACTATTTGGATTTTCATAGAATACCGTCCTCGGAAGCTCATATCTATTTTTTAAAAATTAAATGATATATAGGCTATGCGAATGATTAAATAATTGTGTGCATGTTTTGTTTATCTTTTTATTTTTAAAAATTGTTTATTGGTTTTTTATTATATTGTTATTAGAATTTTTTTAGAAGAAAAGAAAATTTTTTGTTATATTGAAATTTTATAAATAGTCTAATACACTGGTAATATTTAAAAAAAATATTCTCACCAAGAAAATTTTTAAGTATCACTACTTGGATTACCTTAAATTCTTATCATTGAAAAAAAATTTTTTCTTTTTTTTCTTTTTACTTCTTTATTTACTGGAAATCATTTTTAAAACAAATACATTTTTTTGAAAATTTTGTTCATTAATTTTTTGCATTTTTATTATTTATTATTTATTATCTTTTTTTTAATTTTTTAAGTAAAAGAAAATGGAATTTTTATTTTTATTGAAAATTTTTTATAAATACTCTAATATGCTGATAGTATTTTAAAAAAATCTTTTCACTTGAAGATTTCGTAAGAAGCACTACGCAGATTTCCTTAAAATCTCATCATCATATAAAATTATTATTATTATTATTATTATTATTATTATTATTATTATTATTAATAACTAAATTTTTTATTTTATAAAAAAAGTAGGAAAATTTTATTATTATTTCATTTATTGCTTTTTCATTTTTCATTTCATTTCTAAAGAAAACTTTTATTTATTTTTTTATGAAATTTAAAATTATAAAAAATTAAACTTTATTTTTATGTACAAAAAAATTTTGGACATAAAAAAATACTAAAAAATAATTAAAAGATTTTAAAAAATGTTTTAAAAAATAGAAAAATACAAAAAAAATCTAAACGGGACTGATCAATGGTCTAGAGCAGTTTGCGGACAGTCTGCTAATTTGGAATGGTTTTTCTACAGTTCAAGCTTATTCGGATCCGGTTCAATACCAATTTGGTTGGATCGATCACAATTGGTTAGCTGCAATGTCTCCAAGTTGAGTCATGTAGAACTTCAGGTCAGGTTTGGGTTTGCGCAAATCTTCCCCCTCCCAAAATGGCATCATTTTGATTTTATCCCTTTTTTCTAAACTATAAAAACCCAACCTTTTTTTAAAACCATTTCAGCATCTCTTTAAAAAAAAAAAAAAAACTTCAAACACAAAAAAGACCCTTGAGTTGCCTTGTCGATGGGCATGAAATCCCAAAAAATGGTCCGTCACCGCTATGATTCATGGTTGTCACATGTCGCTGGCCGTCATGACAATCATCGAAAAAATTTCAAAAACCATTGACAAACTTCTTTCAACCTCCTAATTCTTATTTTGAGTCTCGTTTTTCAAAAAACTCTCTTTAAAATCCCAAATATGTTTTCCAAGTTTCGACTAAAAACTTTTTCTTTTCTTTTTTTTTTTTAGTTTTCTAGCTTTTTTTGTGGTTTGCTTTTTTTTTTTTGGCATTGGTTCCCATTTTTTGGGATGTGTGATTTATTGTTTCGGCTTTTTTTGTGCTTTTTTATAGGTTAGGAAAAGCTTTTTTTTTTATAGAGTTTTTTTTTTTGTTTATATTTCTTGTTGTTTTTTTTTTTTTGGCAAAAGTTCTCATTTTTCTTTCTCTTTGGTGTGTTTAAGCTCTAAATTTATGAAACAAGGAAATGAGACAAAATCCCATGATTTTTGGGATTTATTATGTGTTCAAGGTGTTGCCAATGGCTTCCATGCTATCAGGGTGGTGGCATTTGATGTGATTTTTTTTTTGTTTTTTTTTTCATTTTAGCTTAAACCAAGTTTCTTGAAGACATGGCCCTGCCTGCCATGGTTGAAAGAGGGAGCGTAAGCAACATGATACATCTGGGGTGAAGGGCTACAGGTAGAAAAGGCATGGGTTTTCTCTTTTTTTTTTTAATTAATTAATTAATTGTTGTTTTGTTTTGTTTTTATTTTGTTCCTCTTTTTTTTAGCCACAAACAAAATTTGAGCCTTAAGCCCAACTAACATAGAACCTTTTGCTTATTTCATATAATGCATCTTCAATTATAATTACAAAAATACCACTTATACTACAATTGACTAAAATTACTATAATATACTTTAAGCATAATTATAAAATATCCTTTTGATTGCTTCATAATTACGTATTAAATTTTAATATTCATATAATAATATGAAATTAATCTTCTTTGAAATGATCATGATGCATTTTAATTACTTGAAAATTAAATTACATACATCTAAATTGACTGTAACAGCACTCTTTTATGATTAATTAAAATTATTATAATGCCTTTTTAACATAATTACTAAAATATCCCTCTTATCATAATTGGCAAAAGTTACTCTAATGCCCCAAAAACTATAATTATGAAAATGCTCTCCTATCATAATTATGAAAATATCCCTTATATTATAATTTGCCAAAATTACTTTAACATCATCTAACCTTAATTATGAAAATGCCCTTTTATCATAATTATGTAAATACTCATCATATTATAATTGGCTTAAATTACGGTAATACCTTCTAACCATAATTAAAAAAAATGCCCTTTTGATTGCTTCATATAAACTTTATGATATGTTCTTAAAGATAGTAGAAGCATTAGCAACATATTTTTCTTACATAAAATTTTTTGAGTTGATTGATTTCTTATCAGATAAATTATTTGACCTTCTCATTAGACTTACATAATAGCTTAAGGAAGTAGTTTGCACTGAAACATGTATTGAAATTCATATAAATTTATTACTTTTCTTCTCATTTAACTTTCACGTTTGAATTTTTTTAGTTTGGAGCTAATGTATTGCCATCATTTTAAATATACCTTTCCTTAACCAAGTTATGATCAACAACTGTTACCATGATATTAACCCCTCTCAACAACCTACTAAAGCAATTCCTTAGACTTACTATGGGACTTACTATCGAGATGGCAGTAACAAGATCATCTATTTTCTTTGCTATCTCTAATTTTTGTCTTATTATTCATCTATAAACTAAAACTAATATGTACCTATTGTTTTTAACAGAAGATGGTTTAGCAATTTGTTAAGAGGGACATTTTTGGGTTTTGGGTTATAGAGTTTTTTTAAGTTCTCACCTAACTTGCTTAGCAAGTGGGATATTTCCTTATTTAAAACAAGAGATGATATCATAATTAAGTACTTGATATAAGCTTAAATAGTTCCTAATTAATGAAAATCCAACACAATTGCTAAATGAATGGAACACCTAGAAGACATTTCCATTTAAGCCTATCATTAAATAGGTTGTGAAGATTAGTTCAATTAAGAACAAATTGAAAATGAAACCACAATGAGAGAGCCAACAAAAAACCACCAACCAACAACAATATCTCAAAACAACTTAGAAGCAAAAAAGTTATAAGTACAACAAATAAAATTAAGTAATTAAATAATTGAATCATACTGACAAAAGATAAGCAGAAATATTCTCATGCAATTTTCATATGTTACCTAAGAAGTGATAAAAAAGACAATTTAAATAGTACAAAATCAAATATATTACCTTATTGAAATTTAGAAAAAAATCATTAAAATGAAATCAAAATTTGTAAATACAAAAGAAAAATCAAATGGAAAACAAAAATTTTCAAAAACCCAAAGATAATAGAAAATCACAAAATATAAAACCTACTAAGCTATCATAAAAAAGCTATCAAGCTCCTTTTCTTTGACAAAATCTGTAAATAAAAAAAAAATCAAATCTAAACAGAAATTGGCAAAAAAAAAAATCAAAGATAATAGAGGACTAAAACATGAAATATGCCAAAAAAATCATCAAAAATTATTTACCATTTTTTGTTGACCCTTTTTCTAGCTTTCTTTTTTTCTTTTTCTTCATCAGCAACTTAGCTTGTCGCTAGTGCTTCTTCTCAGTCTCTTTTTTTCTTTCAATTTTTTGTTCATCTTTCATTCAAGCCGATCTTTTCTCATCTCTCTCTTTCTCTCTCTCCATTTTTCTGTCTCTTCTTTCTACTCTCTCCCTCTAGAAACTTATGGGGTGTTAGTTTGTGAAATGGTGAAAATTAAAGCAAACTTTATTGATGCCCAAATCTATCCTCAAAAATTTTTTTATGACATTCATTATATGGATAGTAAATTAGAGTTTAGGGATTCTTTTTATATATAGGTATAGATTATATAATTCAATTCAATGTTCTTGAATAAATTTTTTTCTTGTTTATTTATAAATTCAGAAGACTATTGTGATGCTGAACTCCTTCACTTTGGTGCTGAAATTTATAATGGGGTAAGATGAATGCAAAATCTGACTATTAATGAAAGACCCATTATAAGTAGGTAAAGATCTCGATCATGCATATGTACAGAAAAGGTTAGTTTATTCTATACTAAAGAGAAATACAGAAGGACAAAAAAGGGAGGAAAGGAAATATAAGTAGGTAAAGATCTCTATCATGCTTGTCTTGTCTCCTCTTTAAAATTTCTTTTATCATAATACTAAATAAGAATCTGGGTTCCGATCATGGAAACTATTCCTTGTTTCAAGAGAAAAGAGCTCTCGTTGGTGTGTCTTCTCAAGTGTCTTAGCTTGTCTTAGCTTTGGGAGCTAGCCTGTTTCCTCTCTCACGTAGAATTAATGTTTAATTTTTCACCAGCTTAATAACCATTATGATACTGGTGCTTTGAACTTTTGAGATGATTAATGGAGTAGTTTCTAATAGAAGTTATAATTTTATTGTCAAAGTAATATTTTATGAACCTTTGTTTCCATGGAATTAGACTTTATATTTAATGAATTCAATTTTGAAGGATAAAAGAAAACCCTACTTGCGCTGGAAATTTTGTGATTCAAGAACTCTATGAAAAACCCGTTTACCCATCTCTGCGACAGGCTATAGAGTTCTTATTTAATAATTGAATTGAGTCTATTCCTATAGAGTTCTTATTTAATAATTGAATTGAGTCTATTCAAACAAATTGATAGGTCTTTGTCTTGATCAGCAGGACCTGGTCAACCAAGAAATTTTAGCATAATCCAAACTTCATATAGGTGATAGTATCAAACAAAACTTCAACAGATGAAATTTTCTTTCCGAAAGAAGGCTATTAACTTTCATAAGCCAAAGTTAGGCAACAAAATTCTTATCACCAGAAAAAAAAAAAAAAAAAAAAAAAAAAAAAAGAAGAGAGAGAGACGGCCCAACAACAAGGTCAAGGAGTGGAAAATGATGGGTTGGATTCTTTGGCAAGTGGCAGAAGCTTATCTGACATATTAAAAATAACAAAGGTTTCAAGCAAACAAAAGTCCAGAATTTGTTGTAATGAATTTCAATGTGATGACTCATTTCATATACTTCTTGGTGAACTTGAATTCTATTTAATTATCATCAGAATATGTACTAGAAAAACCCACAGTACCTGAACCTAACGTTTGTATATAAAATAAAAAATATGCAAATCATATCTCAGTTGCATTAATCGGAATTTCCTACAGCTTTGTTGTTTGTTCAACTCTTTGAACTGAATGCTTTTAAAATTAGTGATAATGTTTTAATAGTAATTGACTTATAGTAAAATATTTAATATGACATTTAAAATTTAAAAATTTTTTAAATAATATTTAAATTATAAATATTTTAATTAATATGATATTTAAAGAGTTATTTATTAATCATATGTCATCATTTTAAATTATCCAACTTAAAAATGAAATTATATTAATTAATAAATTTATAATTCAATTTTTATATTAAAAAATTTTAAAATTTATATATCAAATTAAATATTTCATTATAATTTAAAATTTATTTATAACATTAATTCTTAAAATTATACTAATATTTTTTAGGCTAAAGCTGGAGAAGTGCAGAGATGACCAAGCTTTCATGTCGATTAATTAAAAAAAAAAAAAAAGAAAGGGCGTAGCTGCAGGTCCAGGAATTCAGGTGACATGCGAGTGAAAAAATTGACAGCAGTGAAGAGTGGTTGGAGAAAATTTTCTAGTAGTCAGTGTCATAATGTAAATTTATCATTAAATATAGATTTAAGAATCACAATCAATCTTTTATTAAGGTATGGTTGATTACTTAGATAAATTTATTATTTTAAGAAAATTTTAAACTTAACTAAAATTTTTTATAAAAATAGATTATGATATACTAATTAAAATAAAATTCAATAATTTGATTACATATAAAAAAAAGTTATAACAACCCTAAGCTTGTTCAAAAGATAATATTATTTTATTTTAAACTATCTTAAAGGTCTATGATTCTAACAACCTTAAATTTTAATGTTTAAATATTGAAAATAATTTTTAAGATTTTTTTATCAATTTGATAAAATTTTAAAAGTACTTTCTCATTTCAAAAGTATTTAAAAATTTCAATTATTTTCTTAAAGAGACTCTATCGTCGAAAAAACTTAATCATTTATTTTTATTTATATTTTACTTTATTGAAAATATATCTAATTCTTTTCTTAGATAATCATTCATTCACAATTATTAAAAATTTGATCTTTGAAATTTATTTTTTATTTTACAAGTTTTATTTTTAAATTTTTCATCATTTAGTTCTAATTTACAAATATCTTATAAGTTCCTTTCTAAATTTTTTACTGTTTGGTCTAATTTTTAGAAATATTTTTATTAAAATTTAGTCTCCATTTATTGATCATTTATCTTTTTTAAAAAAAATAATATGATAATTATTTTTTAAAATCTCATATAAATCCTTTCACCATTTGCATTGAATTTAGAAAAAAAAAACTTTTAAGTAGAAATTTTATGAAAATTCAACTATTTGTGATTTTTTTTTAATATTTCATATTTGGATAATCATCTTATATTTTCACACCAAAATTTTTAAGTTTTATTTTTTATTTTTAATTTAAAAAAATAAAATTATTTTTATTCAAACTGCATCTAAATTATTTCATCATTTGAATTAAATTTAGAGAAATTCATCACTTAAAAATTTTTTAAAAAGTTTATCATTTGAAATTTTTAAAAATTTTATAATTGAATAATTATTTTTTTATTTTTATAATTGAATTACAAATTATTTTAATCTAATTTACTTACTTATTTTGTTAAATCATATTTTTGTATTTTTATGATCCAATAATTAAATAACTTCTAATATAATCAAATAAATAAATAAAATAAAATAAAATGACATTAAAATTAAGTAAAGAAGAAAGGAGAAATACCAAAAGTTTAGGTTAATGCTTGATCCAAAATAGGTGCAAGTTTGACATTCGGCTTAGTCTTGATTTCCAAACGTGCTTAAATACAAAGATTTAGCCCATGTTTGGAATATCCATTAATTCAAGTTTGGCCCATGAAGTCTACTTCTTAAATGCACATTCCAGTTTGGTCCAAGACTCTTCTTAACTCTTCTAATGCACAATTAAGCTTGGCCCGAGACCTTTTTTGACTTTTCAACTTCAATGCACATTCGTTGATCATACAAGCCTACAAGTTTCTTTCATTTTTACATTACTCCTCTCTTCCTTTACAATAGTTGGTTTATTTGTCTTTCTTTAAACTTTTTACACTTCAAGGACACTGATCAATAGAACCCAGAAGCTAACGGCCTTTGCCCTTATCGGTTTTGTACAGAAATGTCCACCAAGCCGCAAACTGTCACTTTTCGCCTCCATCGACTTGGGTTACGACCAACACTACTTTTCTTTCGTAAATATCTTTTTCTTTTATGATTTCTCTATGTTTTTATGAGTTCCTACCCTTGCTGTGTTGGATCCTTAGTTATTTATAAGGCAAAGCTAATAAAGTTTCAGATCAATTTCAATTCGTTTCAAAAAACTAAATATTAACACCTATTCTCATACTTGTCTAATAACAATTATCACCAAACCCAATTTCAAAGTTCTAGCTTTTCTTTTTCTTTTTTGTTCTTTGTTTGAAATAATTAGATAAAAGTACCAAAAAAACAAGATAAGTAGAATACATAGATAATTAAAAAGTAAAACAACAAGGATAAATAAAAAAAATAAAATAAATATATATACAAATAAATATAACATAAATAAAAATAAAAGGATAAAAAATATATATATAATCCAAAATTTAACAACTAGGCTTGAATCGAGTTCAAGTTCGAGTTCAATTAGTTTGAGCTTCAGACTAAATGGAGTATCTACAACTACTCTTATTTGTACATTTTTTATGAAATAAAAATTGTGTCCATTACGTTCGTGTGTGGCTTAACAACAATTACAAAATCTTGAAAGTTCAAAGATTCACAATTTAAAGTATTCAAGAACTTCATAATCCGACAATTTGCAATGTAAGTTGAAACTTAAAGGTTCACAATTTGAGTTTAAAAAATCACAATTTTAAAATTCAAAGGTTCGTAATTCAAAGACTTGCAAGAATTTTAGTTTTGCAAGATGGAAAGATTCTCAATTATTTTCAAATTTGCAAGACACAAAGATTTGCAAGAACTCATATTCATAAAAATTTTCAAATTCGCAAGAACTCAAAATTTTGTAAAAGTTTCAATTTTGCGAGAATTTCAAATTTGCAAGAATTTCAAGTTTACAAGAATTTCATATTCGTCAAATCTCAATTTCACAAGAATTTGATTATTAACAATTCAGATTCACAAGATTTTTAGATTTGCAAGAATTTCATCACAAGAATTTTTTATTCACAAGCTTTTTTTAGATTTGCAAGAATTTCATTCCTAAGAACTCATATTCACATTTGAAAGATTCACATGTAAAGTTTAATTCAGAAATTCACATGAAAATTACAAAGCTCACATCCTACATTTAAAGATTCACATTTTAAAGTTCTAGAGATTCAGACCCAAAAGTTAAAGATTTAAAAGAAAAATTTTAATATTCACTTCCAAAATTTTTAAAATTCTCATTCAAAAATTTTAGTGTTTCACATCCAAAATTTTAAAGATTCACATTTAGGAAATTTAAAAAATTCAAATATTCACATTAGAGTTCAAAGATTCACATTCAAGAAATTTTAAAGTTTCACATTTAAATTCAAAGTTTACATTCGAAAAATTCAAGGGATCACATCCAAAATTTCAAAAATCTTTATTCGAAAACTTTAGAGACTTTCATAAAAAAATTTCACGATTTTCATTTAAAACTCAAAAGATTATCATTTAAAAATTTTTAAAGATTATACCTAGAGGTCTTAAAAATCATTCTCAACATTGAAAATGCTAATTTAAAAGATTCCACAATTTTAAAATTATAAAACGTTCTCCTCATTAAATATTTTCCTAATTTGAGGATTCACAATCTTATCTTAGAAAACTTCATCAAAAAGTTCAAAATTGCCTTTCATCAGAATTTTCAATCTTTCAATAATGAATGTCATGAAAATGATGCAAATGTTTTCTTAATGATGCAAATGCAATAATGTAGATTCTCACAATAATATAGATGGCATACTCTAAACCATGATTAAAATGTTCATTGCATAATGCAAATGCATGTCTAAACCATGATGCAAATACAATTATCAAAACAAAAATTCAAATATTCACCAAATTATGTACATGTACAATGCAAACAACAATGTAAACACAATATAGATGTCACTAAAATCAATGCCATAAAATTTTAATTATAGTAATAAGGTTCTCAAGACTCCACCATATTTTCCTTTTTTAGCTTTTCAACACTAAGAATTTCAAAACTAATTTCGTCAACTAATTTTCCATCATCTAATCACCATTCATAGCTTATGTCGACCAATCCATCATCATATTTATCACTTGATTACCTTATTTTCCTTTTCAAATAATCTTTTCAAGTTTCTTCCATCTTTTTCATTTTTTTTGCTCTTGTTATCCTGAATTTCTTTTCATAGGAATATAAGAATCTTTTATGAATATTATCATTCATTCATTATCATTTCAATGCAATCATATGTTTTATCAATTTATTTTAGGGATGCAAAAATGAAAGAGAACAAGGTGAATTGAAAGAAAAGGAAATCAAAACAAAAACAAATCTAGAACAAAAATAAATAAGCAAAAGAACAAATTCAAAGCATATCATTGGGATCAGTATTTGAATGGTATAACAATATCCAGAAAATGAATATTCAGATAATATTTAATGTTAATCTAGAATTTTTGTTCAAAAACTCATTCCATTAACTTTCGAAATCATTTTGAGCTAATCAAACTTTGTTTCAAAATCACTCTTGTCTTATTGCTCTTGAAATCATCTATCTTTTATTCATTATAATGCCCCAATTCCAATTTAAGTGTCTTTACCAAAATTTACAAAAGAATATAATAGCAATTGCCTTAAAAGGTTGTTAAGACTCATTTCTATAAAATGTAGATATTCTTATCCTGAACTTATCAAATGGTAATTGAAAATTGCCCTACATAACTTATTTTCAATGACCAAAATGAATCAGTTCTTCACTTTTGTTTTAAAGCACATGATCAATCTTTTGGGAACTAATGATTACTACCTAGAAATAATAAAGTGAGTCACAACTTGGTCTTTTTCAAATGATGAAATGATTTGGCACATCCAGATCTTAGCTATTAAAGGAGACATAGTCCATAAGTGAGAAACAGAATGTCTCTTCATTTAGGTTCACAAATAAAAGTTATCTTTTAAAGCACAATCCATTTTGGCACTCTTTTAAGTTCTTATATATAGCATTTTAACAAATGTCAAGACTAGATATGATAGGCTCAAAATTTTTAAAATATATATATATTCAAATTTATAACAGTTTTTCAAAGTTCGGCTGAGCTTAGATTCATTTAAGCTTCATCCCCTTCAATGGCTTTTTACTTCACCTTGGTGTCATGCATGAATTACTTTTAATCCTACCTAGGCTACTTGTTTTAGGTTTTCACCTTATAGCTCCATTCTTTCTTTTTCATTTTTCATTTTTTTTATTATTTCACTATGTATTTGAAAACTCAAAATTCATCCAGAATCAAATAGTAATGATTTTCTAAGGAATAAACTTTTCAACTTAAGTATCCAGACATGATCAAAATAGACTTTTTTAAAAGACGTAATATAGGCCAAGGTTTAGGATTTAGAAAAAAAGGATAACAAACCTAAAAAATATATATAAAGGTGACTAAATCAAGGATCGTTTTCTTTTCATAAGAACATTTGTCCTTTCCACTTCCCAAGCATGTTTTTCATCTTTTCATTTCTTTTTTCTTTATTTTCTTTCTCTTTCTCTTTCGTTTTTTGTTTATATGCTTCCATTTTTAGAACTCAGCTTACTTTGAACTAGACCCAAAAGGCATAAGATATAATGCTATCTTGATGAGATCTTTTTTTTTTTTTTTGAACTTGCCTCCCAATATGAAAGGTGATCATTGGTTAGGGTTCAAAAAGAAAAAACATAAATAGGCAGAAAGAGGTAAGCAAAGTGATGTTTTCTTATTTTGTAAAAAGAATAATAAAAAATAGTCATTTATCATTTCAAACATGAGTACTTACATTGAAAAAAAAAAATCTTGGAGATGACTTATTTTTCTCTTTAATTTTGGATTCATTTGAAATTTTACATGCATGATATTACAATCAACTTTCTTTTTTCTTTTTTTTTGTTCATAATTCATGCTCATATTGCATCATCTCAACTTTCTAATCAAGCAAAAGGCCATGTAACAATCTTTATTTTCAAGTCCATTCAGCTTGCCCATACAATCTCTGTTCAATAACAATGAATATCACACAAATCAAAATGTTAAAACAAAGGCTATTATAGACATTATAAAATTTGGCTTCTTGGCAAATTTGCCCTAAAAATATGGGTAGGGCAAAGAGAAACTGAGTGTTGAATAGGTCAAGATGTTGGTCAATGATATCAAGAAAATATGGTCTTTCAATAATTTACTCCAAGGAAAAAATTGAAGAGTTTGAACTTTTCGAAAAAATTTGGGTATGATGTGTTTGAAATGGCCCTAACACTTATCAAATTGTCACAACTTAGAATCTTTCGAAAAGTACCTCATGAATTGGCTGTCAAAGAAATTTCAAAATGATTTTACCAATTAATCATCCCTTTCGTTGCTCATATCCTTAATGAATATTATGGTTTTGTCAAGTGGAAATAAGGCTTATCAACATTAGGAATTCAAGCTTTTTAAGTGGTGTGGTAATATAGGATGGCTATTAAAATGACTAGGTATATTCATTCTTAACACTAATCATCAATTCTCTTAAGATTATTATCACAAGAATTTTTTTTTCTTTTTTTAAAATAAAATAATTTTCTTTAATCAAGGAGAAAAAAAAAGTCATGTGGATCTTCATTGTCAAATATGCCTAAACTCAAAAGATGACATAAAGCAACTTTCAATATTTACAAATCTTTTTTAATTCAAGGCAACATGTTGTAATTTCCAAAAAGCTTTTTTTTTTTAAACAAAAAAGCAAATAAAACAAGAGTTCACTTTCAACAAAACTATGTACAAAACTAAGGAAAGCAAAAATTTCTCCTAACAGTTAAACCAATATACATACAAAAACATTCACACAAATGGAAAAAATGTACAATTACATATGTGACATACATAACAAAAAATGAGAATTTATTTCCAATTAGATTATGTACAAGATTGAGGAAAACAAAATTTTCTAAAGATAATATACATACAAAGATGTTTATAAGGATTAAAAACAATTATATGCATAAATGCCCCTAGGTAATGCAAAGATTCATTTCTAATTAGACTACGTACAAGATTAAAGAAAACAAAATGCCCCACCAAAAGTTTGGGTTAATGCTTGATCCACAAATAGGTGCAAATTTGAGACTAAGCTTGGTCTTGATTTCCAAACGTGCTTAAACACAAAGATTTGGCCTATGTTTGGAATATCCATTAATTCAAGTTTGGCCTATGAACTCTTCTTCTTTAATGTACATTCAAGTTTGGTCTAAGACTCTTCTTGACTCTTTTTAACTCTTCTTAACTCTTTTAATACACAATCAAGCTTTTTTTGTAAAGACCCATACCCAACCTATGACGTATTATTCGTTTTGACTCAAAGGTCTCATGATTTTATCCCATAAAAGGTACCTCACAGATTTGAAATTAAGCCTCAACTTATATGTCAAGTCATATCCACATATTCTTTTAATGTGAGATTGTGACCTTACAATCTTCTCACCTTTAAGCTTGACGTTTCTGTCAAACCGAGTTTAACCACAGGACTAAGGTCATACCAGACATTGAGATTTTAAACGTGACTTTCATTGTGTAGCACTTAGTAACTTTCATGATGTAACAAATAGTTTTCATTAACCGATGATTACTCTGATATCATTTGTGGAGACCTGCACCCAACCTGAGAGATATTGTTCGTTTTAACCTAAAGATCTCATAGTTTTATCTTACAAAAAGTACCTCACAGATTTAGGATTAAATTTCTAATTATATATCAAATCATATCCACATATTCTTCTAATGTGAGATTGAGGACGGTATAATTTAACTTTTCTAATACACAATTAAGCTTGGCTGAGGACCTTTCTTTACTTTTCAACTTCAATGCACATTTATTGAATACACAGCCTACAAGTTTCTTTCATTTTTACATTACTCCTCTCTCTCTCTACAATAGCTGGTTTTTTTGCTTCTCTTTAAACTTTTTATACTTCAAGGACATTGATCAACAAAACCTAAAACCTAACTGGCCTTTGCCCTTATCGATTTTGTACAAAAATGTCCACCAAGCCACAAGCTGCCTTTTTTCGCCTCCACCGAATTTCGTCACAACCAACACTACTTTTCTTTCGTCAATATCTTCTTCTTCTATGATTTCTCTAAGTTTCTGTGAGTGTTTTTTTTTTTCTCCCCTTATTGTGTTGAATCCTTAGTTATTTATAGGGCAAAATTAATAGAATTTCGAATCAATTTCAATTCGTTTAAAAAAACTAAAGATTAACATCTAATCTCATACTTTGCTAATAACAATTATCACCAAGCCCAATTTTGAAAGTTCCAAAGTTTCAGCTCTTTTTTTATTTGTTTGAAATAATTAGATAAAAGTACAAAAAATTAAGATAAGTAGAATAGATAGATAATTAACAAAGTAAAACAAGAAGGATAAATATATATAAATAAATATAATAAAAATAAAAGTATAAAAATATTAATATATATAATCAAAATTTAACAATTAAACTCAAATCGAATCGAGTTCGACTGATTTAAGTCTTGAATTAAATAAAGTGTTTATAGTCCGAGAAGAAAACACACATGTCAAAAAGAATGACTTCACCAAAATAAGATTGATTGCTCAATAATGCAGATCCAAGAATGATAAAAAAACATCTACTTGCCTTACTAGTTCAAAGCTTGAATAATGTATTCCTACTCGATCTTCTACCGAGTAACCATGATTCAAAAAAAAAAGAAAAAGAAAAAGGAAAACATGATTTATCACTTCTAACTTACTTGCCACTTATTCGACCAAAGATTTTGGGAATACACAAACTACAATTCTTTTTGGAGTTAAAAATTAATTTTAAAGGATCACATTATTAGAATTATATTTATATACTAAATCATATTATATATGCATAAAAAAATTATAACGTATTTAATAAAATTATTATATTTATTTAGATTTAAAAAAAATTATAAAAATAAAGAAAAAGGAAAGACATTAAATAAGAAAAAAATCAAAATAAAAGAAAAAAGAATCATATTCTTTTTATTTTTTAAAAAACTTTTTTCCCCTTTCTTCCTCTCTTTTTTCATCCAAAAAAATAACAATTTTTTAACTAAATTCTTCAAATGCATGTTGATTAATTATGCACATATTTTGAAATTCTTTTCTTAAATTATTTTTAATTACATAATTTTTGTAAAATTTATTAAAATAAATAAATAAATAAATAACTTATAAAAATGATAATTGATAAAACATTCAAAAGCTCATTTACCACAATAATCCAAACATCTCAATAAAAACCTTAACGAATAAATTCCCTCCTGACCCTAAAATGACGGATGTTGTTATTTTATGAGTATATAATTAACTTTCAATTAATGATCGATAAATTTATAGAAAAGAATTAAAAATTAAAAATTTATGAAACCCACCTTAAAACAAATTAAACAAATGAAATGAAAAACATTGTAAACAAAAACAAAAAGTATTTTATAAAAGTGAGAAAAATAAAATAAAAAAAAGTAGAAAAAGACGAAAAATTAACTATTAAAATTAATTTAATTTTTTATTTATTGATAATATATAATATTATAATAAAATAAAAATAAATTATTAAATTTAAATATTATGAAATATTAAATTTTCAGTGCAATGGATAAAGTAATTATAATTTGATTATTATATTACACATAAATAATAATTTAAATTGAAATTTAAAACTTAAATGAAATTTATTATAGCATTATATACTTAGCCCATTCATCTAACACAAATGAATAATACCCATATATTTATTCAACTCATATTATTCTTTGCTAAGCCTATTCTTTCAAGAATAAATGAATATGTTAATTGAAGACAAAACCTATAATTAATAAAAACCATTCAAATGTGAACAAATGGCAATAATAGGATCCTAAAAATAATTAGCATATGTAACTAATGAATTTTTGACAAATGCTAAACAAACAACCCCTTAAGAATTGTTTTAATATTTAAAAAATTAAAAATTAAAACTTAAATGAAAATTATTATAGCATTATATACTTACCTCATTCATCCAACACAAATGAACAAGGTACATATGTTTACTTAACCCATATTATTCTTTACCAAGCCTACTCTTTCAAGCTAAATGAATAAAGCCCATATATAATTGAGGATAAAACCTATAACTAATAAAAACCAATCAAAGGTGAACAAATGGCAATAATAAGATCTTAAAAATAATTAAAAAATGTAAACAATGAATATTTGAAAAATATTAAACAAATAAGTCCTTAGAGATTGTTTAAATATATTAAAATAATTTTTGCATTATTGTTTTCAATAATTAAAAAGTACATTTTAATAAAAAGTTATTACAATGTGATATTATCTCATACAATTATGCTTATGATACAATCATTCTTAAATTTATAAATTGAAATGGATATTGTTTAATTATTGTCTTTATTATTTACCTAAGTAAACATATTTTATAAATTATATCATCCAAGTAAGAAGTTTTTAACAAAAAGAAACAAAATATTTTATAATGTCATGGTTTTAATTACAATAAATTAAAAATTAATAGTCTTAATTTAATATGATAAAATATGATAAAATATTTTTATTTTTTAGTAAAGTTCGAGACTGTTTTTGGATAGTATTCATATGTGCTTAATATATGATTATATTTATAATAAACAAATGTAAAGACTTTTGATCTTGTTTGAAATCTAAATATTAATATTTGTTTAATCCCTCAACTTATGATTTTATTGAATTTGAGTGGTCAATGCAAGAAAATTACATAAATTTTACTATTTATATAGTAAAATTTATGTAATTTCCTTGTTGCATTCTGTCTGTAATAGTTGTCCAGCCAAAGTGTTGAAGGGCCATGGATGTTGAGTTTGACTCCTCATAGCGTCAGAGAAGGGTACACGATATGCATGACAGACTAGAAGGAGAATTAAATACAATCAATTTTAGGTGTTACTAGGGATGTCATCAGGTCGGATTTTGCTCGTTCCGAATTCGATTTGATTTTATGTTTTAGTATATCCGAATCTGATCATATCCGATTTTTTTAATACTCGAACCCGACCTGATTCGACACTATGTAAACAGTATCCGACCTGTTTAGACCCGAAATTAATAAAATATTATTTTTTAAATATAAATATTTTAAAATATCATTATATAAATATATATATATATATAATAATTAATTAATTAATTAAAAAATAATTTTTTATATAATGTCGGGTCGGGTCGAATTTTAGGCATACCCGAACTCGACCCGACCTCGATTATTCTCTAACTATATCCGATCCGACCCGAAAATCGAAATTAAAAAAAAAATCTGATCTCATAAGATCGGATCGAACTGAACCCGTCGGGGACGGGGTTGATTGCCGTCCTTAGGTGTTACAATGTTTTTTGAACAGTAATTTAAAAGTCTGTTATTTCTGGATAAAGTTTTTATTGAGAGGAACTCAAATCCCATTTTTAGGTGTAACAAAAGGGCTCAACTCGACCAAAACCATTATGTGATTTTCACGGCCCAAAAAAAAAAAAACAGAGAAAATATATTATTATAAAGATATATATTAAAAAAAAAACATAAAACATAAAACAACAACTTGGAACGTGTCTTGTAAACAATACAACACCTAATAGTAGGCATGGGCCAAAGCTCACTCTTAAGATCCTTTCTTCACTTTATTTGGCGCTGCTCTAGGTGGCCCAACCCCATGTCTTCCCATCGGTCCTTGCCATGTTTCTCCAGTACCAGGCCCACCTTCATCCTCCACCCAATCATCTTTCACCATTTTTTGCTGATAGTATCGGAGAGCCACAAAAAGCATGAATGCTACACAATTTTACACCATCAAGAATAAGGTTAAAAAAAGAAAAAAGAAAAAAGAAAACCCATCAATTGAATCAGCTTTGTTAGGAAGGTAGTTTTAGAATCTCTTTGAAAAGTGAATCTATTTCTTACCAGCCCAAATGCGAGCAACAATTGAAGATAGGTTCCAAACCAGGGTGAAGATGACCACTGCCACGGCTTTTTTATGTGTGCATGAGTCCCATGCATCCCAAAAGCGTCGTATCCAAAATTTTCCTTTGAATTCGCATAAATATAAAAATTTTTAGATCATTTTGGATTTTATTAGATCACGAAGTAAGAAGAGATTGAATAAACACTTTTAAGTCTGCAATACATAATTTTTCTCATCGTGCAATTTTAATGCAGCCAATAAATTAAGAATTGGGTAGTTTTTTATGTTATGCAGTAAGGATTTCAAGTTTTATGGATTATATTTCTCTTTGAACTTCTTAAAATAAATTTATTTATATCAAATCTAACAAATTAATAAAAAAAATTTTTTTTACAATTTTCAATGAATTTAAATCCAAACAACTAAAAAATAAATTTTTTTTTTTTTAATTTGAGTAATTTTTTAAGTAGGCGTTTGATGATCTAATTGACTCATTTCCGAATCAAGAAAAGGTGGTTAGGCCAGCCCATCAAGATAACAGATTAAGTCGTTTTCAGGTGCGTAGTCCTACAACATTAAGCACATTTAACCACCCCCACCAACCCAATTGGAGGCGTAGAGCAACAATCCAATAAATAATTTATGACCCAACATGCCTGCCGGCTGCTCTCCTTTGCAAGTCCTATCCTATCCTACCCTATTGCACACAAAAAATAACTAAACATTCATAAAAGATGGACCATTATTTGATGCGTCTGACTTTCATTCCCCACCTTGATGGTAAATTTATTATTGCATTCCACCATTATTATATTTTGGCCCTACGATACAAATATTCATGCCTCAAATTTTCACTCTACAAAATATAGATTTTAATTCAACATTGATTGACTAATGAATAGGGATTCTTCAAATTTAATTCTACACTAATGATAGTTTACCTAATGGTTTTCCAATATGAAAAACGGGATAATAAAGGTAATGTGTCCAATCAGAATCCTATAATGAAGATAAATTTGATATAACGATGAAGACAGACTTTAAACCAAGGTGACCAAATACTACTCATGAAAGAGGAGTACCCATGAAATCTTATCCCCAAGGAGACATCCTCGGATCATTCAAGGAAACAAAAGAGTCGTTAAATTAATCAGACGAACAATATCTAAAGATTAGGTCAGATTGTAGGGCATCCGAACTTTAATGTGATTGACGCATAATATTGTAACGGTAGAACTGTAGATTGTAATGATGAAGGAATGAATAATAGAGCCAAAAAAAAAAAAAAGTTGTGGGTGGGATTTACCGTATGCAGTTAATAGGTGGGAATAAGAGGAGCATACTTTCGGAACGGTGAAAACGCCAAAAAAGCCTGTTAGCGAGAGACAGTGAGCACAGCCAAGCGTCAGTTAAAAGTGAAAGACATTCAGAATTCATGTCATTGAAAGAATTTTAACAGTTGTGTTCAATGTAATGGGATGTCTCGTATGGAACGGGGCGAGTAGATTTTTTTTTTTTAATTTTTAAATTATAATTTATCTTGTATTTAAATTTAATAGGTATTTTAAATTTATTTTTATTTTAATGGTCAAAGATATTTAATAAATATAAATAATTTTTAGTATTCATAATTTTTAAAAAATAAAAAATAA
Source organism: Durio zibethinus (assembly GCF_002303985.1). The sequence continues at coordinate 9,736,913 of NW_019167882.1, read as the reverse complement.
AATTATGTTATATATTTATATAATTTTATTATAAGAATATATTAATATATATTTTTTAAATAAAAATATATTAATTTTAATTCATTTATAATAATAATTTATATTATTTAATAAAACATTTGTTTATTAAATATATATATATATATATATAAGATGCAAATACAAACAAATATATTATTTATTTCTATACTCATAACCCAATAAAAAGTTTTAAATTTCAATTCTCGCATTATAAATCAAATTCTAGGAACGATTGACATGGTTATCATTTCTCGTAACATTACTTCGGGACTCTATTGCTTTCAAAAGCCAACAATGTCCTCGGTAAAAAGGAGACAACCCATGGTTTTATGATGACAGAAATGTTTTTTCAAAAGAAATTGCTCGATTTACATAAAAAAAAAAAAAAGAAATTTGCTTTAAATTGGAAGGTAAATTTTATTATTTCAACCAAAAAAACTTACCCAATTTAGCCATTTTCCAGATAGTTATGGAGCTGCCACACCTGGCCAAAACAAACAGCAGTACTGCCAACTGCAATTGTCCCAAACAATCAACTTCTGTTTCCATCTTCCTCCTCAATGTTAAAAATGAAAATGAATAACATATGGCTGAAAAAATGGAAATTACCTTCATTGTAGTAACAGGATCACCAGAAAAAAGTGCCCTGAGCTTTAGTAGGAACTCATTCAAGTAAGGAAGAACCAATTCAAGTAACCAAACTGCTTCTACTTCTTCAAGCACACAGGTTGATTCATCTGTATCCACAACTCCCCTGCATTGTTATAGAAAGAAAATACAAGGTTAAAATATGGATTAAAACTCAATAATTTGATAATTAATGGCATCTGATGCAGGGCGTTACCTGCAGATGATTGATCTGTAAAGGAAGATGGCAGCAAGGTAAACAAGTCCCAGATAGGAAATTACAGAAATACAGCTGTAGAAGCATTGATCAAACAGAGTTTCAGTAATGGACTCTCTTTTAAAACAGAGGTTAAAATTATAAAAAAAAAAAACAGATAAAAACCCAAAAATAAAACTTGTTTTTCATTGAAAATTTATGAGACCTAATGTTGAGGTCCTTGGTGTAAGAGGATGAGATGATGATAAAAGTTCCCATCCCAAAGACCAATGCCGATTTCGATACGTCTCTCCACATTGCTAAATCAACTGAAAGATTAACAATGCACACAAGAAGAAGAATTAAACATGTTGTAAATATGAAATTCATTGATCTTTCCAAGAAACAAAATTCCTTCCTACCTAAATTCAGCAATTTGTTCTGAGTTTGTGGGAAACTCTGGTAGTGGAAATCATCTGAGGCTGAATCTGTAGGAAACCAGTTAGGTGAGAAACATTTAGAACTACAAAGAGAAAGAAAGATAAAACAACACAATAATCTTTTATCTCAATAAAATATCAAATAGAAACACACACATACAAGGAGTAGATTTTGATGGAGTTGTGTAAACCGAAGTAGCACGCTTAACAACTGGTGGAGGCTGCTTATTGACAGTTGAAGAAAAAGGTGCAGTTTTGTTATGGAATTGGCTATTTTTCTTCACTTCATTAACAACTTTGTTATGTTTTTCTTCTGCAAATTTCTTCACTTCATTAGCAACTTTGTTAGGCTTCTCCTCTGGTACATTCATTTCCTTAATGTCAAAGCTCTTCTTTTCATTCCTAACTTCAATTTCCTCCTCTTCCACCTCTTCCTCTTCTTCATAAAATTCTTCATCATCTTCAACACCATCACCATCATCTTCAACAACTAATACTTCAGGAGATGATTTGACCATATTTCCATTGCTTGTCCTGCTTGAAATGACATTTTCTTGGCACAAACCAAACTCTTTACAGTTCTCCTCAGACTCAGATCCATTCTTGTCTGTTTCAACTGGGTTCTTCTCATTTTCTTCAACGGAAACATGATTCCCCTTTTTTTGATCATCCAAAACCGAAACTTTACTCTCCTCGGATTTCGACCTCCTCAGTTGAAGTGAATTCTCTTCATTTCCGTTTCCATTACCAGACTGATCTGAGGCCTTAACTGAATCTGATTTTGCCTTCCTTAATTGAACTGAATTCCCTTCTATTCTCTCACCAGATTCAGTAATATCAGAAGACCTTTTAGGAACTTCAGATCTTGGCTTCTTCATATGAATTGGGCCTTCTCTCAATTCCATCAACAGACTTACTAAGTTCTCTAACTCCTTCAGATCTTCCTTTGTTGACCTGAACTGGAGTCTTCTTAATTCCATCAACAGACAAGCTCAAGTCTTTGCAATGTACGACGGATCTTCCTTTAGCTACCCGAATGGGGCTCTTCTTAATTCCATCAACGGACACACTCAACTCCTTGCATTGTTCCTCAGTTTTGCCTTTAGCAATCTGAAATGTCTTCTTCCTCTCAAACCCTTCAAAGCTTTCACTTTTCCAAGTCTTTCTCTTGCCACTAACAGCCACACTGCCAATAGTCTGGCCTTTACTCGAGCTTAGTTTTTTATTACCACCATCAGTATTTTCTTCAGTATTGCTGTTTTCTTCTCCATTGAAAACCTTAATTCCACCTTTGACTTCATCATTTTTCATTCTAGTTTCCCACACTGACCCTGCAACAACACTGCTCTTAGCTCCTGCTCTTCTACTACTTAAATCCATCTCTTTCCTCCTATTTATCTTACCTGTTTTACCCTCCCTTTGCGGTAACTGAGTTCTACTGTGACATTGATGTTAATTATTGGATAAGAGGCTCTAAGTTGAAGAAATGGAGTCGGTGGGATAAAACATTATCTTACCCTTTGCAAAGCTATTGAGAGAGAGAAACAGAAAGGGAGATAGAAAGAGTGAATGAGTGAGCTGCAAGGGACGGGGGATTGGGTTTCTTTACTTTTTTTTTCTTTTGTTCTTGTTTCTTTCCTGTTATTTAATGTTGGGTTTGGCTACTCACGAGAAGTCTGAGACGCATACGTGGTGGGGTTAAATGATTTGGGGTCATAGTTAAGGATCTCTCTTTTTCTCTTTATTTTCCTTTTGCATGTTTCTCTCTTTTTCAGTATCAAACGGATATCTGAGAATGAGAGATCACTGTAATCTATGCAGCCTAAAGAGCTTATTTTCACATGCAAAATGGAGACATTGCCCTTGCAGAGATGAGATGGTTTCTTCTGGGAATTTGCATTGGAGCTGAGGCAAGAAAAAACACGTGTGAAAAACTGGTAGGTAGTCCTTGAAGCAGGCCTCTAAACTTGGTCAAAGCCTGGCCAAAAATTTGAAGCTTTACTGTTTAAGGTAATGTCATAATTTTTTTGCTCAATCCTTGCTACGGTCCAAGTGTATTTTATCCAGAGTCATTTTCTGAAGAACAAAAACCCGAACACCAAGAACAGACGGGCGAAAACAAAGATGCGTCAGTGAATATTGTCATTGTCAATCCTTGAGACCTACTCTTTCGTTTGCTTGATTATTGTTCGCTAGAATTAGGTGGACCGTTGGTGTCACGTTACAAAGAAATGCTTGGCTGGTGAATAAAGGACAGTCCATATTTTTCGCTTTATCCATAAACAACCCAAGTTGAAACAGACATGGAAAGTTGACTTGAGAAAGCTCTTATTTCTGTTAAATTTAAATTGATTTTAATCAGTTACCATCTCGAGATGAGATGCTAAAACCTAATTCATCATGAATAGTAGCAAAAAGTCAATTAAAATATGGCATATTTGTCACAATGCACAAAGGCCCATGGCATACGTTAGGAATGTTTGACGTTAGGCTCACTGATGGGATCCAATTAGCACACGAAAAGCTTTGTAAATTGCAAGGCTGCAACCTCATCTAACCCTTTATTTTTAACAAGCATGTGAGGTCATATCAGGACAAGAGCTGCCCCATGTATGGACAAATGGAAGTTGTACTCTTTTTCACACCAACCCCAATTTACCTAATCTAATAATTTTGGGTAATAATTTATGTTTGGAACATAAATTTTTTTAAAAAAGCACTGTTCTTTTTCCCCTCGACGAATGGGGCAGGGTGTCCCCTTTAAAAAAAGGGTTGGATTTAAGAATCTTTCTCCGGCTCACATTAGTTCAACGCCTTCATATAATGTTTATACACACCATGAGCAAGACATGAAAAATCTGAATTGTTAATATGAGCTCCGATTTGAGGTTATTTTTGTAAATACATAAAAAAAAGAATAGTTAGATTTAAAAGTAGATGATATTTTTTGTATTTGTATTCTAACGAGCAAATCAATAAAAATCAAGGTGAAAAGAAATAAAAAGATAAGAAGGAGAGAGAGATGAATGGGATGAATATGCCCTTATGGGGTTTAAATCTTTATATTTATAGGTAAGCTGAAAGGAACACAATTAAGACAAAGTTAAGCTGAGATGACATTGATCATATGTCAAATCGACACAAATGAAAAACGATACTCTTAATTGTCTGCTAAAGGTTTTAAAAGGAGAAAAAACCATTATACCATTTTAACCATCAAATGCCCCTAACACTATGTTCGTCCATCAGGCGGTTTGAGTGTCAGATCGTTAAATTTATTGCCAACATCCCTAATGTGGAACAAATTGGTTGCATGGTTCATCGAAGGTTGACATTACCAAAAAGATTGGTTTTGGACGATGATTTGCTTTAAGCTAATGTCCGACCTAGCGATTATCCGATCTTACGCATATGTTTTAGATTAAGTGCATGATCAATTTAAAGGTTACCAAGGTGATAATTATTTGGGTGATTCGAGATTAGTGTTGGAGTTCATCTGATCGTGGTGAGACTTGTATTTTCTTTCAAAAATTTGGATTTGAGCCTTTATTTTAGACTCTAAAGGTGAACTGGGTTTTTCAGTTTACCCTCAACGTTGTTCGGTTTAGATGGTCTGACCTGAGATTTGTCTAATTAGGCCAGTCTGACAACATTAAATGAAAAGAGAGATTGTTTGAACGAAAAAGTTTAAAACAAAAAGATGAAAAGATGTCTACTCACCCTTACTCAGACACATGGTGCGGAATGTATCATCCATCTGGTTTGTAGCTCGTTTATATAAAGGGTTGGTAGGGCTTCAACTTTACACCTTTTGCTTTCTTTACTCTCAATCCTACCTAAAATTTTCGATCTCAATAGCTTTTCAACCTTCAAAGTTTTTTTTACACCCACTTCAGTACGTATTTCTAACTATGTCTTCTAGAATGAGTTTTTGGAGAGGTAGAAAGTTATAGGATAGAGTTAAGGGGAGGTTAGCGAGAGTAGCAGGATGATGACCTGATCCCCTCTATTATTGGGGGCCACAATTATGAAAAAATGGTTTATTGGTTCAACTTGATGTTTGAAGAAGGGCAACTGCACAATGAAAAGAATGCTCAGACAAAAGGCAAGCGAGTTTTGAGTGAATTTTGATCTCTTCCACTTCTTGTCATTTATACTCTTTCCTTTTAATTAGTTTTTTTGGACATCTCATCTACTTATGAGGGGTATCCACATTGTTCTTCTTTCTCTATGATTGAACTACTTTCATCCATTGGTATTTCTTGGGATCCGTCTTCCAGCCAAAGGTCAGATTTTTCTGACGAAAGAGGTTTCAAAGAGAAACAAGAAAAAAGGAGCACATCGATCAGAAAAAGTGACGGTGAGGGAAAAAGTCCCGTAAAGCAAACAAACTCGTCAAGGTCCCTATATATACTTTGTGTGACCTTGACGTGATCTCTAAGGATGTGATGAGCGAGCAAAAAGGTAGGACAAATCCAAAAAACTATCCTAACATGTGCTCAGAACATCACATTCGTGCTTTAGGTACCACTTTTCTTTTTCCACAGAGAGGTACAATATAATAATGTCGAACTCTTCAAACTGGGTCACTGATAGACTAAAGCCACATCAACTTTATGTATATTGAGATTTATTCATGGTCGATATTAGGTTTCTACTTCATCTTTTATTCATTTCAATTTTTAATTTTTACAATTTGATCATTACTCAACTCACCCCAAATTCTATTCGATACATAGTTACTTTTATTATTCTTTGTTGACAACTAAATATTTTTCATTTTTTTCTTTATTCAGAGAGTTTTTCTTTCTTGAAAAACATCCCAACGACAGTAGGTAATTTTATATCACAGTTTGATAAAATAAAAAACATCTCACCGATTTTTAAACTCAATAAATAATTGAAAGATGCTCTTTCTATGCCTTGAGGAGCAAAAGGCAAATAAAGATGGTGAGCTCGAAGTTGAGGCCTAGAATATAAAAAGTACACTTGGTTCATTTATGGATGTATCAGTGACCCGTTCTATCCTTGATCTGTCAAATCAGGATAAAATTTTAGATTTTACACGTAGAGGAAAAATTAACTTAAAATTGAGCGTTCCTTTTCTCCCTCATAAGGTTTTGTTTTAGGTTAATTTTTCATCTAATTGTTAGCTTGGTTTTGCAAATATGGTTGATGGCAATGACTTCAATGTCTCATTGTAAAACATGTCCTGAGGCTAAAAAAGTGAAAAAAACTCCAGCTCTGGGCCCTATCCCGTGGTGGAGACAAGGTGGTTAACATCACTATGCCATGTACTCCCTTCGATCGAAAGTCAAAAGCTAGGGTAGGTCAGCACTTATCCTTCATAGTGACGTCAACACCACCCCCTCCCACTAAAAAATCATGGGTGAAAAGCCTCTCATCTACTCTTGAGAACTCCAAAGCTAGCGTACTAAGGCCTAGCCCAGAGAAAATATTCATAAGGTTAAAGTATACTCTAACAGATGACCTTATCTCTAACCTTAATGTTGCTATAAGATTATGTAAAGTCACAGTTCCTCCTTTTGGTGAGTATCTCTTAACTTCAGCTCAGTTTCTTATTATTGTTATTGTTTTTATTTTTTAAGTCTAAGGTCTTTTCATGTAGTCTAAAAGAAATTTTCACCTCAACTTGTAGAGAACAATAGTCAGGCCCTTTTATCATGCTCATCTTGGCATGGGGCATATGCTGAGGGTTGAGTAAGATATGGCTACCCTTATTGAGAAGCAAAAAAAGAGCTCAAAGATATTAAACAACATTAGATCAAACCTCAACGTATCCTACAAAAAGGAGGCTAAGCTAAAAAAAAAGGTGAATGAGCTAATAGTGAAGTTGGAGGCTATCTTGGTTAACAAGGCCTTAACTGAATCTATGAAAGAACAAACCAAGCTAAAGCTTAATGATGCTCAGGTAAAAATAACAAGAATAAGGTCCAAGTTAGAGGCTCTAGACAAAAAGGAAGAAAAGTCACAAGTAAAGGTTATAGGGGAGTACAAGGCTGTAAGAGAGTACAAGGCCTCTGATGATTATCTTTGGGTGAAAGTAGAGTTCTCAATAAAGAATGTACTTGATGCCTTTCAGTTGGCCAAGGATGAAGTATAGTTCAAATTCTTTTTTCTCAACCTTGACCTTTCTTATATTGACATCAACAATATCAGATCAAGGCCTTATTAAAATTAGCTTGAGAAATATAAGGAAAAAGAAGAGGAAGATAAATATGAAGCTCTAAAAGATGAGTTGGAGGCTACCCTGAAGTTCGAAGAAAAAGATGTGAAGGTCATTAAAGGTGAGGTTATCCCTCCTACTCCTGCTGATGAGAGTGCTTCCCCTACCGCTACTGCTATTGATGAATGAATTCTATAATTTTTCATTTTTGACTTTCTAAATTTTTTACTTTAAGGTTAATTTTTTGTAATGACCTTTCTTACTTTGATCGATGTATTTTGTTACAATAAAATAAAAAGAAAATTTTTTTCATGTTTCAGCTCGAATTACCATCATTTTTTTCTTAATTGCACAAGTTTGAGAATGGTTAACTGATCTAAAGTTAGACAATTAAACTGAAAACTTACATAATCGCTTAGATCACATAAACATAATTACAAGTTCTAAGTCAGATTTCCTCAAATCACTTAAATGCAAGCTTATTGAAGATAATTTAATTCATGTGTTCGCGTACAAAATAATATAAGGGTGAACTCGATTTGTACCAATCTACTGGTAATAGACTTGATTTACATTTCACATACTTAGGATGGCAATGCTATTCACAAAATAATAAAAGTGTAAGCTTAGTTTATATTGAGCTACTGATAATAAATCTTTAAGTTATCTGTATTCTTTGTCTTTGGGATAATGCCAACATTTAGATTATGTAATTTGTAGGTCACATCGTGAACGATCTCCTTAACAATATATGGTCTTTCCCACATCGAGACCAATTTGTCACCTCGGTCATCTACCCTTAAAGCTTCAACTTTTTAAGTACCAGGTTACCCTTCCTAATGTGCTTGTACCGGACTCTCTTATTATAATAGTTGGCTACCTTTTACTAGTAGACTATAATTTGTGTTAAAGCTATGTCTCTTTATTTTTTGGCAAGGTCAAGGTTGGCCCTAAATACTTTTTTATTTTTTTCTTTCGATGCCAATTCAACTCTTAAGCTTGGTAAGCCGATCTCAACCAGTACTATGGCCTCTATTCTAATTGTCAAATGAAAGGGAGTTTCACCGATGAGCATCTTCATGGTCGTTCTTAAGGTCCACAGAACTCTCGATAGCTCATCGGCCCATTACTCTTTTGCCACATCTAATCTCTTTTTTAGAGCTTTTAATATTATCTTATTTGTAGCTTTGACTTACCCGTTGGATTAAAGGTAAGCAACTAACATGAACGTGAGGTCGATGTGAAGTTTTAACCACCATTCCTTGAACCTTGGATTTTTAAATTATTTGCCATTATCTTTTATTATAGATCAAGGTAGTTTGAATCTACAAATTATGTTTTTTCACATAAATTTTTCAATTTGTACTTTTGTGGTAGTGGCTAGGGCTTCGATTTTTAACCATTTTATGAAGTAATCTATTGCCACTAAGACGAATCTTCTCTGACCTATGGCTGGAGTGAATGATCTGAAGACATTCATCCCCACTGCATGAAGGCCATAGGCTAATAATAAGAGTGAGCTTAGTTGAAGGAAGATGTTGCACATAGCCAAATCTCTAACATTTATTGCATTTCTTCACCAGTTTGGTCATATCCCTCCTGATGGCAGGCCAATAATAGCCCTACCTCAGTACTTTATTAGCCAAAGGTTGAGGTCTCAAGTGATTTCTATATATTCCTTCGTGGATTTTTAGCAGGACGTACTCTACCCCATTTTCATCAACACATCTTAAGTAGGATAGGCTAAAAGATCTTTTGTATAATTTTTTTTTATCATTATGTATTATGAGGCCTTTCTCATCAGTGCCTTAACCCTAACTCTTTCATTAGGTAAAACTTTGTGGTTAGATATGCTTTAATTGGCATTATACAGTTTTCTTTCTTTGTGACTTGTCTCACAAACTTGTTTTCGGTGCTTTTATATGTTAGCTCTTTTACTAGAACTCGGTCTAGACTTTTCATTATTATTTCTAAGGCCAATTTAAATAAAGAGTCTGCTATTAAATTTTTTGACCTCGATATCTTTTTACCTCGATTTTCTTGAAGCCAACTACTAAGGCTAGTGACTTGTTAAAATACTTTCGAATTCATCTTTTTGAGCTTCAAACTTTTCATTTATTTGATTGACCACTAATTGGAAATCGCTATAAACGATTATGTTTTGAACATTTAGCTCAGTTGCCAACCTTAAGCCAGTTATCAATGCCCCATATTTCGCTTAATTGTTAGATGACCTAAACTTGAATCTCAAGGTATATAGGTACTATAGCCCTTTCAGGCTGATCAGAATGAGGTCGGCTCCTTTATCTTAGCTTGTAGCTGATTTATCGACATAGGGCTTCTAATCAACCTTATCCAAGGTTTTTTTTTCTCAAACTGTCCTTTCGATTGAACCAAAGTGCACTCTATGATGAAATCTACCAGTGTCTGTGATTTTAATATCGATCTAGGTGAAATGTGTAGATCAAATTTACTGAGCTCTATTGTCCGTTTGATTAGTTTTTTCAACATTTCAAGCTTCTATAAAACTTGTCTCAGTGGCTAATCGATTAGGATATGAATCATATGGGTTTAGAAGGACAGCCCGAGTTTTTTAGTCAATGTGACAATGGCGTAGCCTAATTTTTTTATGTCGCTATAGTTAACTTCAGGCTCTATCAATACTTTGTTTACAAAATATATCGATCATTATTTTTGTTCTTTTTCTCAGACTAGGACCGAGCTGACAGCCTAATCTATGTTGGCTAAGTATAAGTATAGTGTTTCTCCAATCTTCAGTTTAGACAAAATAGGTAAGGGTAATAACACTTTGAGTTCATCAAAAACTTTTTGGCATTGAGGAGTCCACATAAAGTCAAAGACATTCTTGAAAATTTTGAATAACAATAGACATCATTATGTCGATTTGGACATAAATCGACTGAACGCAGCTATTTTGCCTATTAACCTTTGTACTTTTTCTATTGAGGTCGACGCTTTTATTTTTAAGATCGCCTAAACCTTTTCAAGATTTACCTCTATCCCCCTTTGGTTGATCATGTAACCGAAGAACTTGCCTGATGTAACCCCAAAAGTGCATTTGCTTGGTTTAAGTCTCATTTTGTACTTTCTTAAAATGTTAAAAGTTTTCTTGAGGTCCTCCAAATGCTCAATCAAGCTCTTACTATTAACTATCATGTCATGTAAATATACATCCATATTATGGTCGATCTGATCTTTAAATATCTTGTTCATCAATCTTTAGTAGGTCACCTCTGCATTATTCAATCCGAAAGGCATGACCTTGTAACGTAAAATCCTTTTTCGATAATAAAGACTATTTTATCCTTATTTTTTTTAATATTTTAATCTAATTGTAACTGAAATAGGCATCCATGAAGTTGAAGAAGCCATGCTTAGTACTATCATCTACTAGTTAATTTATACTAGGAAAGATGATGCTATCTTTTGGGTAAACTTTATTCATGTCAGTAAAGTCCACACACATTTTTTATTTTTCACTATGCTTTTTGACTATGACTACGTTGGCTATCTACTCATGATAGTAAATCTCCCTGATAAAGTCAACTGGCAATAATTTATCAATTTCTTATTTAATGGCCTATTATTTTTCAAAAGCAAAAGTTCTTTTCTTTTGTTAAACTGGTTTAACTTCAGGATTAGTGTGTAATCTGTGGACTATCACTTTAGTATCAATTCTTGGCATATCAGACAGTGTCTAAACATATAGGCGAATATTATCTTTTATAAGTTGAATCAATTAGTCTTTATGTTAGAGCTTAGCTCTGATCTTTATATATTTTTAGGAATGTTCTAGAATGGGATTGTCATGTGGTCCTCAGCCAACTCAAGTTGATTTGCATTCGAGTTTGATCTTTGATCAATTATCTTTTTTTATTCAATTAGGTTAGGATCATTTTCTATAAAAATAGAGCCTGATGTGATGGTTAGTATATTGAAAAACTTGTTGAATGTATTAATAAAAGTGAAGTATATTCTTTATTTCATGATATGTTTTAACCGACGTGTTAGCTCGATCCAAGTAACATCAAATTGTTTGCACCGACTTAAGTGCTCGATTGTTTCTAATGTTGTTTCAAAAAATTCAAAATATAAAATAAAATCAAAGTTTTTCAAAGCTCAGAAGCTCTAAACAGTTTAAAAGCATGCTTCTTCTAGGTTGGTTTTATGTTCTATGCTTTTTTCGATGTTTTTTTCTTTTTGTTAGTTTTATGTGTTGGCTCTTTTTTGCTTTCGACCTCAATATCGGCTGGGTTGTCTATCTATTTCTTAGTCTTACCCTTTATTATTGTGACATAACATTACTGTACTGTGGACTAATCTCTTCGAACTTCTTCAATTCCATCCAATATTATAAATTTCACTTTCAAATGGGGAGTTGAGCCTATAAGTCGTATAATAGACTAGTTAGGTTAGCCTAATATCATGTTATAGGTAGATGAAATATCCACTACCATAAATTTTACGATCAAGATAATTGTCTTTGGTTCAATCCCTAAGAAGATCTAAAGCTTGATAATTCATTTTATGAGTACCTACTTTTTCTCAAACCTCACTAATATGGTGGTGATCGGCTTCAACTAATCTTCGTTAATTTTCATTTTCTTTAAATAACTATAGTAAATGACGTCAATCGAACTTTAATTATCAAATAAGATTATTTTGATCACATAGTTATACACCAAGGTTGTGATCACTATGACATTGTCGTACAGGTTTTGGATTTTTTTTTCAAATCTTCTAAGCTAAATGAGATTAGCTCGTCTTTCCATTTTTTTTGGTTGAGGTGCCTACTGTTATTACCATGCTCGAGTTAAACTTTCTTTTCATTAAGGTGGAGCTACCTCCTATGATCACATTAATCACTTCGATAATTGACCTACTATTATTAGCTCAACCTTTTTCTTGATTCAACCCTTCTCTTCGAGCATCTCTTCTTCCCTGCTCTACTCTTTTATCTCAGTCCCGGGTGAACGCTCTGTGGTATTGTCTATAGTCCATTCTAAGTTGATCTTATCTTCTGTGTCCCACAAACCTCTTCCACTAACCTCATTTTATCAGAGCTTCAATCTCATTTTTTAGGTTGATACAATTTTGATGTTATGGTTGATGTCTTGTGAAAGGTTTTTTTTTCTCCCTTATTATGTTTTATCTCAGTGGCTTAGGCTATCTGAAGTTAAGATTTCTTTCAATTTGTATAAGAATCTTCTTATGAAAGGTATTTAGTATAGTGTAGCTTCTTTCTCCACTATTACTTCTAGCTCTATATTGTTTCCCTTTTGGGAAAAGATTGTAGAATTTTTTACCTTTTTTTATGACTAAAAAAGAAATATGAGCCTATCTCACCTCGACCAACGAAAAAGGGAAATGGAGCCTTTCATCGCGTTATGTTTTCATTGTAGCTTCAGCATTAAAGTATTTTTCTGCTATTAACAAGACATTAGCCAGAGTTTTGGACAGTTTTAGTGATAACGTCAGCTTTAAATAGTACTCTTTATCTTTGAGTCCATTTGTTAGTATGACAACAGTGGCCATCTGTTTTAGGACTTTAACTTATAGAGCTTCATATTAAAACATGTGACATAGCTTTTTAAAGTTTCATTATACCCTTGGTGAATTGACATCAAGCTTAAGGGTCAATTTCTTAGCTCTTCAACTACTCACAAATCTAGACAGAAACAAGTGGCTAAGCTCTTTGAATGTAGTGATCAACCTTGACTCTAGATTGCTATACAAGATCGAGCTACACCTTTTAATGTAGTGGCTAGACCTTTGCACATTATAACTTCGTTTGCCCCCTGTATCATCATGCCATTCTATAAAGTTCAAATGATCAAAAGGGTTAGAGGTATCATCGTATCTTTAAGGTTGGCATTTTAAATCCTTTAGGAGGCATAGCTCTGTCAATTTCTTTAATAAAAGATTAGGTCTCTAGGAACTTGAGCTCATCCTTAAACACCACTACTTTTGTTTTTAGCTTTTTCTACATGGCTTATATCCGAGCTTTCAAATCTCTGTTCGGTTGAAGTTCATGGTTTGTTTATTTAGATTTTTGGGTTATGGCATGTGTGGAATTATGGCTGGGGTGGTGATGAGTTGGGTTTGTGTATTCTTCTTCTCTGAAAGTCGAGGAGACGTCCACCTCTTCGTAGCTCGTTTGTTCGACAGTGGTTCTCTATCGGGTGTGATTAAGTCCAACACTTTTAAGACTTGTGGTGGGGTTATAGTTTGCAATATTTGTTTGAGAGCTTGTATTTGTTCTGTCAAGGCTTGAAATTATTTTATGGTCGGTTTCGCCTGTGGTTAAGTTGGGCAGATAGAATGTTGCCTAAGGTGAGTTTCTATTCCAATCACAGTAGCTACCTCTCCTTCCTCTTGGGTTTTTTTTCTTGGTGGCATTGTTTTGTGTTCAGCTAATATGAAATGTGTCCTTACCTGACCCACCAAATGTTAGTGTCGAGCTCCAACCTGAAGGTATTCCTGTGAATGCAAAAGGAAATAACGGTTAGAGGAAAAAGTAAAAGGTGTTCCTTGCATTTGCATTCTAACACGGAAGTCAGTAAAAATCAAGTCAAAAAGAAAGTAAAAAGGTAGGAAGGATAGAGAAGTGAATGGGATGAACTTACCTTCATGGTGCCTGATTCTTCATATTTATAAGTAAACTAAAATGGATCATAAGGAGACAATTAGGATAGGACCAAGTTAAAGTGACACTGATTATGTCAAGCTGAACTGACATGTCAGGTTGGGATAAATGACAAAGATACTCTTGATTGTCTGCTGAAGGTTTTGAGAGGAAAAAAAATTACTATATTCTTTTGACCGTCAAATGACACTAACACGAATACTAATATTTAAGCTCAATGGAGCTCATAGATAACTACAAATCCCCGGGATTATCCAATTCAGAGCTTTCTTTTGATAGATTAAAAAAGAAAAAAGAGTAGCAACAAAAATATGGACTTGGGATTCGCATTTGTAGGATTTTGGCATTTTTTATTCTTTGGCCTTTGGATTTGGGGGGAGAATTATTTAAGCTGCTGCTCGTGACCATGTAGTTGGGACGCCCTCCCCATTTTGTTAAGTTGAAGGCACGCAACTTGCACGACTTGCAAAATATACTATCATTTTAAACCAAATAAAACCAAAACATTATAGACAGTATAAAAGGAATTATAATGATATTTAAATATTAAACACATTCATCATGTTTATTGATAAAATATTTCACTTATAAATTTTTTTATTATAATTTTACAATTATTTAATCACATTCAAAAATTAAGAAAAAATTTATTATTTATAAATATAATTTCATATAAAATTTTGATAGATTTTATACAATTCTAAATTGTAATCGGTTAATTGTAATTTAATAATGATAAGTGATATGCTTTCCTAATGACAACTACATGGGTTATAATGATATTTTTGGAAAAATTACAATTAATGCATTATCTACTATTATAACTACTAAATTATTAATTTACAACTAAATTATCAATTATTGATTATTAAATTGTCATTTATTTACTATTAAGTTATAATTAATTTATTATTAAATCATTTATGATTTACTATTAAGTTATTAATGATTATTATTTTTAAATTTTTAATAATTAATTACTAAGTTATTAATTATTTACTATTATGTTATCATTGATTTGTGTATATCTAGAAAGAATATAGTCACAATTTATGTTACATGATATAATTTATAAGGTATAGAAAGAAAATAAAATAAGTGTAAGTGTAAATGACTTGAAAAGCAATCAATAAACGCTCTTAATTTGTTATTCATAGTTTAACAAGTAATAATAAGTCAAAATCATAACTTTTATATTAATGTAAGTATCAAAGCTAAATTAAATAAATTATGTACAATATATATTAAGTCAATATTTAAAAGATCTTTTTAAAATTTTTTAGTTTATGGTAAAATAGTACATATTAAAGTAAGCTTTATTAATTATTTGATTGAATGAGTAGTGAATGTATTAGTAAAGTACAATTACAAATAAAAAATTGAAAATTTTGAAGTATTCTACCAACAATTAAAGTAATAAACTTTACCCTATATTTTCTATCTTTAAGTATATAATTTTTTATAAAAATTTTATTTATATATATGATAAAAGTAATGAAAAAAAATTTACTAAATAAAAATTTTGAAAAAACAATTTTAAAAATATTAAGTTAACAAATTACTTTCACATTCTCTTTTAAAAATTTGTTTCTATTAAACAAAAAGATAGTATATTACAATTGTTGCTTTATTCTTATTACTATTATTCAGAATAATTTTTTTTTATATTTTGAGACCAACCAAAATTTGCATTTGAAAAGAGTATAAAATATTGCAAGAGGTTATATAATTCTATGTTGTCTTCCTAATTGAATATGAACTATGATATATCTTTCAAATAAAACGTTTAAGTTGTTTCCGTCCACTTATGTAATAGTAACTTGATCAACAAATAAGTGATTATCGAAATCAATACTTTTGTATATTATTTATTAAAATATCATATAGTACTAATCTTGTCTCATGTGAAAAATAAAACTACACATAACTAGTAAATCATTAATTGGTCTTTCATCTTTTTAATTTTAGTTAATTTAAATTAAATTTAAATAAATTAATAAAATTATATATATTTAATAATAAATTCATTAATTTAAAAATTCATAAGTTTATTTTTTGGTTGTTAAAATCCATAAAGTACTTAAATCAATCACTTTTAGCAATTTTGAAATTTATTTTTATATATTATATACAGATAATGAGGAGGGATCAACTTCTATAATGTAAAATTTTTTTACTTTTAATATTTTTTAACCATTAATTTCAATAGATTTAAGAGATAATATTAAATTATTTTTTGTTTTTACTTATCTTTCTCATCTTTTAAATCTATTAAAATCAATGATTAAAAAAATATGAAATTTTTTTTTAATTTTATATTGTTTAATTTGATCTCTCATGATAGCTCATAGATAATATATATATATATATATATATCTCATATAAATATATAAAAATCAAAAACTTTAGTACAAAAGGTAATTTGGCCTATATGGATAGTTTAATTTTTGACATGTAGAATGCCATAAGTAAATGTCATTTGTCCTCTAGTCGCTATTTATAATTATATAAATATATTAATTTGGTAACACAATCTAATATAAATATATATAAGATAATTTCAATATATTAATTTTGGACAAAAAACGAGATAAGTTAAGTATATAAGCTAATATTTTATTCATGAATAATGCCAAATGATGTCATATGTTTTGATCTTAATCAATTTTTTTTTCAATTTTCGTCCAAAAAAATTATTGACTATTCAATGACTTTAATTTTAATTAAAAAAAAAAACACTTTGATTATGAATATTTCTTTCTTTTTTTTTTTTTTAACAAAAGTCTTATTAACCATTCAATATCTTTGATTTTTGTTTTGAATTTGGTAAAATTTTCAATACTTACATTATCTTAACTTTGGGTGTTTGATTGCAAAAATAGAAAGAATTGATTGAGAGGTTAACTTTTGTATTTAAAATTTAAACTCTATAATAATATAATTGAGGGAGATAGAGATTATTCATGGTAATATGTCATTAATTGATAGTTCAATCTTTGGGATTTAATATTTATGAGTATGTATGTGTTGTATATAAATATAATAACGATATGGTGAAGGTGATAAATAGAACAACTATTTTTAAAAAATTTCATTTGTATTCTTTTACTTTTGTTTTTTCCTTTTCCTTGACACATTGCTTAAATAATGATACGATTTTTGGATATTTGACACCAATTTTTTAGCAAAAGGTTGGTGTAAGATTATAACTTTGCACCTTTTTTTATTTCTTTTATTTAGTATTATATTTTTGTAAATATATTTTTCCTTTGAATTAATATACTAACTTTTATATTATGAAATATAATATTTATTTCATATAAAAATTTATTGCAATTTAATTTTGTATACAAGTGGTCTTAGCTAAAATTTATAGATAATTGATGTTAAAAATTACCAAGAATGCTTTCAATATGACATTTTTGTCAAATTTAGCATCATTCAAAAAAATATATTGATTTTTTTTGGGTAATTTTTGAATTACAAATGATATTTTTTATTTCCTTTTATATTTTAGTGGATTTTTTTTTTGGTAGTTGCATTTGATTAGACGTACTTTGTTTTAATGTAGTATGTTGATCCTATTAAATGGGATAAAAAATTATTTTAATTATCCTAAATAATATTAATATATGTAGTGTTACTTTAGTTTTTATATCTAGGGAAATAATATTTTATATTAAAAAGGTGTATGTATTATTAATTGATTTTTTTTGTTATAGTAGCTGTTAATTAAATTTCATATAAGATTTTTAAAAAAATTTTTAATATTAAATTATATATTTTTTACACAGATATGTTTGAATGACATGAATACATTTAAATACATTGAATAGTTATATAATATGTTTTATTATCTTATATGAATGGATTGTAACCTTTTATCATTCACCAATTTATTAACTTTTTTTTTCTAATACTATTATTCATTTTATATTTAAATTTGGAAAAACATTTTGAAAAGTTTTTTTTTATGCAACATTTAAAATGAACTTATATATTTTGAGAAGTAAACACAATCATTGTTAATAGTATTTATTTAATTTAAAATAAAAATATTTATTTGTATTTGTATTTAAAAAAAATTATTACTTATATTATATTACATTTAATTATATATGATTGCATCATAGGCTTAAAGTTAATATATATATATATAACCATGTACGGTGGATTGATGAAAATTGATGACAGTTCACCAACAACCGTCAACTACTCATGCTCTACTTGGTACTATTAGAAATTAATAATTTGTTGCGTTGAAAAGGTACATAAATTTCACCGAATCTCTCTTCAAAAAAATTTCATCAAATTCTGAAACAAGATTAAAAAGAAAAGGTTAATTGTCCGTCGGATCTATTGTTAGTGTATTCTATAAACGGGATTGAAAATCTTTGTTGCCGAGAAAACTAGAGAATCATTATTCAATCATGATCAACCTTTAGTAAAGAATGATCAAGCAGCGTGCCTTTGTTGTCTTTTACTTTCCCATCGATCCACTTCACAATTGACACACAACCAGGACATAGACTTCAATGCTCGTGCAAAAGGGAAGCTGAAACTTCTTCAAAGCTACGCACAAGATGTCTTAAATGAACACATTTTCTTTTTTTATATATTTGAGATTAACAAAATTTGAATCCAAACTAATGAAATTAAGAATCCAATATTCAATATTCTACCAACAGATTATATGTTATTGACAAAAAGACAAACAAATAATGAAAAAGAGACATAGAACCGGAGACTTCCTAAGAGTTCACCTATACTAATACTACTATTATCCAAGCACTTCTAACTGCAGAATTCTGAAGGAATCTAGTGCATTACTGTTGGTATGATTGTAAATTAAACCTATTGAATTACTACTTTGCTATCTCAAATATAATCTAATTTCACAAACTATATACAACAGTAAAATCAAAGCTGAAGCTTGAGATCTTTCTTGTGGAAACGAGCCCCTTCAATTGAATAAATATGGCAGATATACAGTTCCCACTATTATTTATGATCGTGAGACAAATAGGGCATTGGCAAAAAGCAAATTCATGAAAATCAAATAAAAGTAACAAACAAAATTTTGATGAAGTCACAATCCCCAAAATCTTTCTTGAAAACTACTTGCAAGTTCTGTGAGTGGATATACAAGTTACCTACACAAGTAACCGACTAGTTCAACTCCATCTCTGTTTCAACAAATATGATAGACCATATCAGCGAGTTAAACTGTATTGATGGGAAGAAATGAAATGCAGAAGTATTAAACTAAACTAGGCAAATGGCTGAAAATGAATGGGGCATGAGTTGCTGCTTAGTAGTTCTTGTCTCTGAGAAGCATTGAGTTACCGACGAAATGCATCACTTTTTCATATTTACATTTCACAATTGATGTATCAGTCAACCATGTGTTCTCCTCTCAACAATAGCCCCTCTATCTTCCTTTTCTGCCAATTAAAATAGTTGTTGGACGCCTCTACGCTCTCTTCTCCTGAGAAGGGAAAGCAGTTTAGGTTCTGAATCATTTAACATTGCTGCACTGGATAGAAGTTTGTAATAAATTTTCTGATTCCTTCTGCGAAGCATTCATCTTCAACTTCTCATTTTCCGATGACTTTTTCATTTCTTGCTCAAGCTGCTTGCAGTTCTCTTCATGAGCATTGTTAAACATTCTCACAAAATTGAGTAGAGTTGAAATAACTACAGCAGACAGCAGTTGTTTAGAAGAATTAATACAAAATACAGGGGCAAAAAATTAAAACGTAACTTAACTTCAACTGTCCATTAAAATGAATACGAGGAAGTAAACGATTTTGAAATGAAGTAAACCAGATAAACACGGACGTTATTTATGCGTCTCCAACAGAAGTAACCAGAAATTAGAGGCAAAAGATAAAAGCGCAGCGGACCCTTTTCATTTATTTTCAGTTTCTTCTTTGGTTTTCGTACAAGATTAAAGTCAAAGGTTTTACTTTTGCTTAATCAGCAGTCAAAATGTAAGTAGCAGTCCAAACCGATGACAGCTATCAGATACCTTGTTCAAAAAGACAACGAGCTGGATCTTCTCCAAAATAAAGAATCAATGCATCCACATGTCTACCCTGTCAATAGAGAACTCAGATAATGACTGGTTTAATACGGTGAACATTTGTAAGAATGCCAACATTGGCAACAAAAGCAATAGACATACCACCCCCGAGTATAATGATGCCAGGGATCTCACTTCGGCTTCGGCAAAACAAAGGAACTCCTTTAAAGTCTGGACAACAAAATAAAACATCAAAAAGAAAAAAAATGTGTTACATCCGTTAAAACAGATTATATGCATAAGATACCTCACGAAAATTGTCTGACACAGGTCCATCATTTTCAGAACTGGACAGTTCCTGCACAACTTTCTCCAATCCTTTGCTTATGGCTTGCATTTCCTCTGCCAAAAATTTCAGTTGTATCTAGATGGGAACCGCACATCAGCCACAAGATGCTAGCTGTAACTTAAATCTTCTTGAAATTATTTTCACTAGGAAAAATTAACAAACCTTTGATGCAGATTCTAAGCTGTAAACATCTTTTGAAAAATCTAGTAGGTCTGGAAGCTTATCAGCAAGCACCTACATTTATTGTTCAGAATTATTATGAGCAACTCAATTTGTTAAGCTTTTTACAGAGAGTTACCAGATTGAAAAAATAATTTAGGAGGGAAAACCAGTACAGGTTCATATATACTTTAAAATCAACAAATAAAGATGTGGTTATGGTCACAAGAAATCTAAATTATCAATCACAACTTGGACCTTGCAAAGGTAATGCATGAGAGTCATCTTGTTGTTCCGTGCTCGTGTATCTGTTAGTTTAAGAAGGCTGTCCAACCTGAATCCAATAGCAGAACCTGAAGCAAAAGCATGGGCATTGAATAAAAAGTAATAAAATCAACATCATTAAAAAAAGTTAGAAAAACAGGAGTCAGGACATAAGCAAATGCCAAAAGAAAAGAAGAAGAATAAATAAATATTAATTAAGACTGTGAAGCTTAATCTAATAGGTTAGTATTCACAATCAAAACATAAAACAGCTAACTAAAACTCAATGAAACTCAATACTCAAAGGCATCTTAAGCTATATCAGGGTTAGAGGTCAGGTAGCTAAGCCAAAGGAAAGGAAGACTTGAAAATGCAATGAGAAGTGGAATGAAAAAAATGGGAAAAAAAAATTGTTGAAAGAGATAGAGATCGGCAGTTCAAAGAAAAATGTAAAAAAATTAGGGAACAGTATTTTAAGGGCATTCACCATACAGTTGATCACTAGTCGTATGAGCAAAATGTCATTAGCGCTAAAGTTCCCATGCACATTTGGAGCCTGAGACAATCACATTTAGGAGGGACCCAATCAATCTTTCACTGTTGATTTTTGATGCTTCCCAATATTGATGATATGCATGTAGGATAGTGCATTAGCATTGTTCCTGTACCAGACAAATCATACTTAACTCACCCCTTGCAGTTCCTTGATTCAAAGCATTTCCCAAAGAAAGAATTGTCTGCATGATTCTCTTCAATTTGACAGAATTTCTGATCTGATAAAAGAAGTTTTCACGTTAATGTGATGTCAATCATTGGATACTAAAGCACTACCACAAAAAGGAATGCAAGCAAAAAAATGTATAACTTGCCTCCTCTGCTGTAGAGTTTACAACACTAAGGCTACGTCTGAGATCAGAGACCTTAACGACAATTCAAGGCCAGATAAGTTACAAAGAAAAGCCAACAACATTTAGCAACTCTGGAATTTGGATACATATTCTGATCAAACCTGGGAGCGAAACTGTATCTTAAAAGAAAACACCCTGAGCTTGGATTCTACTCTGGGAACTTTCATTAGCTCCAAGAAGAACTGTTTCAGAGGTCCATGAAACATATTGATCCATTAGTGATGCTAAAAGAAGATATTAGGTAAAATTTTCATTCTCTGCAATGACCAGCTTTGAAAGCCTAACGGATGTGGTTATGTAGTTTGTCATAAAAAATAAGAGCTCAACAGAATAATTCACTGCAGACTTGATCAAAACTTCCAATCTTGTGTTCCAACATTATAGCACAACAGAGTGATTCAAAGCACAAAAAGTTGAAACTTCAAATGTCTAGAGATTTAGTCACGGAAAAGATATCCCAAACACCTTTCTTCCCCTCTCTCTCTCTCTCTCTCTACATGTTCCCTCCCACACTTAAAAGAAGATACCACAAAGCATATCGACAAAACATGACGTTCCGCATAAGTCAAAGTTCACCCAATTTTTAAAATTTTTCTTTCTCGAAAAAGCAGAGAGTGAATTACCAGTTATTTTCTCATCTCATGTAGCGAAGTACAACATCCTATCAAGTAGATGAAAATAGGAATCAAAGCAATCAAATTAACAAGTACCAAGATTTTCGATTTTGAATTTTACACAAACACAAACATAATAACAATAATGAAAAAGAAATCACTCCTAGACAAGAGATAGAAGAATCTCAATATGTTTCACCTCCTTCACCATACAGGCTTTCATAACACTCATAAGAAGATAAATTAAGATTCAATAACTTGGATAATTGTCATATGAGAAATATCAGCCAACAATATGAAACAAAGCAACATGCTATTCAAAATTGATAATATAAAAGTCCATAGGTAACAATATGCAAAGGTTATTCAAGTGAAAGCCAGATTGGCTAGTTCAACTGTCCCTTTTCTGTTGATGACGAATATGATATCCAGCAGAAAGTACTCTGGTTAACAAATACGCAATATTTTGACAAGAGACCTAGCAGAAAAATAACAACATATAAAGAAACGGCAATAAAATCCTACATACCTGTTCACATTTCCCTAACTTTTCCTGTTCTCCAGTGTAGCCCTGAACAAGAAGTTATCAATGCAATTAAACTCAAGGAAAAGATAATACTAGTAACTTGAATATAAGATGTTTTGACTACAAGAAAGGCACAAGATAACATCAACTCTAATGTTACTATGATGAAGGATATTAAAAAATTATTAATCGAATAATAATGATCCATTTCACCTTTAGTACTTCCATCTCCTCTTTGGTAGGACAAAATTTTATAAGGTTATCAACCTGGTCAACATCTAATGCTGATTCATCCAAGGCAAGCACTGATCTCTGCAACAGTTTGACTAAATAGCGTAAGGCTAACAAGCAACAACTTCTGATTTGAA
Source organism: Durio zibethinus (assembly GCF_002303985.1). The sequence continues at coordinate 9,713,562 of NW_019167882.1, read as the reverse complement.
TGATAGACAGATTCTTCACCATATTCTCATATCACAATTTTTTTTCCTTTATTGGTGAGATGCATTTGTGCACGCAATTTGATATTTATGCTTATTCAGTGAACATCCACATTATTAAGGACTACAAAATCTGGACTTGCATTTAATAGCACAAATATGGTCAAAGATGCATTCCAGAATGAGCAATATTATTTCTTTTGGCCAGGAATGGCCAACATTATTGAAGATTCCATCATGAGAACCCCAAAGGTCTACGGTTTTTAAACAGTTTGGTGTTTTTCTGACCTCCGAGTTTACTGAGGAATCAAGACTGGGAATTAGCATGCACATTTTATGGCTCTTTATATGACTACAAACGCAGACCAAGTTTTTAACAATAAAAATGTTTGAGTAGCCCCTACATTAATATTAACAGAAGTTCCGTTCGTACCCCGAAATGACAGCAAGCGTTTCCCCTCCAAGATGCATATAAGCTAAGCTTTTCACTGTCCATCAACTTAGTTCAATTTTCAAACAATCTAAAACCACAGGCAGTCTGAAGGACTGAGTTCTTACACATATATGTATATTTGTTAAGAAGAAAGAGACAAGGATGTTAAGATGAATAAGCAGCAAATTGGTATAATGCAGTCCAATGCTAGGATACAAGTTTGCAGTAGATTTAAGGATTAAGATTATCCAAACATAAGGTTTAAGAGCAACAATTTTAGAGAAGTAAATAATTGCAAGCTGTAAATAATACAATTTAACCTACCATTAAGTCAGACAAGGGCACTTTCACTTTTGAAAGCATGATTTCGCAATTATATGCACGTCTGAGGTCAATCTGCAAGAAGGAACAAATTAAAACAAAAGCATACCAAAAATATAATATTAAGGTTCATGATATGGTATCATCACCAAAAAGCCCATGGTATAAAGTCCTAGTTCATGTGCGATTATGAATCAGACTGAAAGTTTGCATTTCTTATATACACCATACCAGAAAGCATTTAAGTATCTAGGTTAATTTCAAGGATCCAAGTTTTCATTCTGGAGCACGTATTAGAGTGCTTCGTATTTTCTTTGGCAATGAAGCAGATAAGCAATGACAAGCAGGTGGATAAAAACTGCACTTGGCATTTAATAAAGAATGCATTCAGCCAAGGTTAAATGGTATAGTATGAAAAACTACAGATGGGTAACGTCTATGAAACAAGCAACTGAACCTCCTCACTTAAATATCGAAAAATGCATTTACCAGTTGCACTTTATCAGATTTTGGCCCTCGTGCTGTACGCAAATTTGATTTGCCACCACGATCTGTATTAGGAGCAGCTGCTGAGAAAAGATTCTCAAGCTCTAACATGTCAATCTCGGGAGCCCTACAAAGAGGGTTAACCGTTCCATAAGACTTAAAAAACACTAAAAGAGAAAAAAAAATCCACACTTAGCAGAGCAGCACATACTTGGAAGCTTCACCCAAATTTTGTGCTTCAGCCCATAGGCTTCCCTGCACAGCTCTAGATAACTTTAACCAATGCAATGGCTTTAGTTTCTTGGTCTGATGACTCTTTGAACAATTAATACGTGACGGAAGTCTGTTCTTTGAATTTGTGGAAGAAATAAAAGGTGGTGGTGCAGGAGCAGAAGATCCACTATTACCCACAGCTCGAGGCGCTGGTGGAACAGCATTAGTCTTCTTACCAAAAGGAGCAGGGGGTGGCGGGGCAGCAGGAACTTGAGAAGAATTTGATGCCAAGGCAGGGGCCGGTGGCGGTGATGGTGGCGGTGCTGATGATGAAGCTGTAGGACTTGCAGCTTGCCTGGAATGAAGAGGAGGTGGTGGAGGTGGAAGAGGTGCAGACCTAGAAGGTGAATTTTTCTTCAAAGGTGGCATTAGAGGAGGTGGAGGAACTAAAGGAGACCCAGCTCTAACAGGCGCTGGAGGAGGTGGAGCAACTGCAATAGGTCCGTCTCTAACAGCTTGAATTTTATTCAAAGGAGGTGCAGGAGGAGGTACAGGTGCTGCTGGAGTTGTCGCTCTCAGAACTAAATTTTTCTCCAAAGATGGAGATGCTTCCAGAGGTACGCCACTGATAGTTTGATTTTCTTTAAAAGGTGATACTTGAGAAGGTGAAGACGCAGCAGGAGGGATCACTCTAACTGTTGGGTCCTCCTTGCAAGGTGGTGTTAAAGGAGGTGTCAGAGTTGAAGCTATTGCAAAGGCTGGAGAGGACGTAGAAGAGGAAGCCTTTGAAGACGGATCATTGGATAATTCAGTCTGATCTTTGTTTTGCAAGTAAGTCCCAGTTTCTGTTGCAGTTGAAGACTTTTCTGGTTCTGATGATGAAGAAAGAGGAGTTGGCAATGGTGGAGGTGCTGGGGGATGAGGAAGAGCTGTTGTTGCACTAGAAGTTGAGGGAGGTTGAACTGGAGTAGATAGAGGTGTTTGAGGTGAAATTGCAATGCTTTTAGTTTCAGCCACTTTCAGTGTATGCGACACGGCCCGAGAATCGTTTACTGGAGCCGCAGTGGCTGCAGTTAAATGACTGATCTGACTAGCAGGTGATATAGAGTCATGCAAATTAGCAGTAGACTGGTTATTTTGTTGATGCGTGACATCAGACTGATTGAATGATTCAATGTGAGAGTCTTGGGGCTTAGCCTCGTTACTTGCATCAAGATCAAGATATGACTTTTGTGAGGGTGCAGACAGAATCTTCATACCTATAGATGTGGGACTCCTTGGGCTACTTGGTAATTCCGTGTGCTTTCTTTCCTCCAGAAGTTTTTTAGGACTTAAGCTCCCGGGTTGAGGGCTGGGGTCCAAGTTGCTATTCCAGTCAATGTCAGACTTTTCTTGGACAATATTTGATGCACCTATTTGTTGAAGCATGTTAAATGCAACATCTGCCCTAGGATCCAACCAGTCAACGTTACAAAAGATTTCTTGAACTTTGGCAAATGCTTCCATAGGAAGACCTTCTTTCTCTTCAAAGCAAGAAAAATCCATGGAAATAATGGAAGAAGCGGCATCCATTTCTGAGAAAAGAATCTTCATCCACAGGGCAACTTTTTATTAGAAAAAAATAGCCACAAATTTGCAAGAAAAATGTACTAAGATATATACCTCAGCTCTAAATTCTTTTGGAAACAGCTCCTTAGCATCCCACAATATATCAATCTCATCCCGATTGAGCATCAATATGTTTGATCTAATAAAAGCTGTGTTAAACACAACCCTGAATATTATCCCCTCTCTTTCCATGTCATCATTCAAGTTGATACACTCAACCATAACATCACCTTGAATATGGCAATTTATGTCAATTTTAACAAGCGCACACTCTTTCTGCAATAAAATGTAAGAGGTTAGACAATGACTTGCTCTAGGGTATAATCAAACAGGAGGCACATACAAAAGAAGATGTAACAATATGAGCAAGCATATGCCGAAACAATAAGTGGGGACATGTCTATACTAGTGTGAGGAGATTATTGTTACAAAAACTAATGACTTTTTAGATTGTAAATTAGATGTGTGACATGCTTTTAAATCCTTAAAAGATATGAGGAATGTCAGCCGCTTTCCTTTAATTAGGAAAAAAGGGGAAGGAGGGAAATGAGAATGAAAACTGATATATTACCTGCTTATAATACCGTACAGATTTACTTCTTTTGGAGGTTGAGTACAAAACTTTTGGAGTTCTATCAGCAACAAGAAAAGGATCCTGTCCATATATTCTGAATATTGGACGGCAGCCTCCCTCTCCATCCATATGAGGAAGGTATCTAAGAATGACGCAATCCAAGGTGAGAGCTCGATCCAAAGGAGGCCACTCTGAGGCCACATTCCTCCTCGAGACATACTGTAGATACCTCAATTGCGAAGGCATTGGATTGAGGGGTGACAGCAACTGCAAAAGCTCACGAGGAGCTTGCCTGTATATCATGTCCAACGTCTTCTGCTCTCCACTGTACTGCTTCCTATATATCAGCAATGCAGCCAGCATGAAAGCCAAGAATGGCCAACCACCCCGTTCACAATGCATTAGTAGCATATTATGCTGACCAAGTGAGAGCCAGCTTTCGCACGATCTCAGAAAATGGTGGAGCAACTCCATTGCTATTAATGGGCACCCTTCATACTGACGAGGGTAATCCATTATGGTCATATCATACTCGGATAGTAATTCAGTCATCTGGCTTTGTGTTTCTCCTTCGCGGAAATTAAAGACCAAGAATGAAGCATCGGGGCAGTGATCTTGAAGATGTCTAACTATACTCTTTATGTAGACGTCGTAGTTTTGTTCTTCCCGAGCATCAATAGTAAAGCAGCAATCAAAAACTATATGCCACCACAGCACAAAATTTGTCAGACACCAAATGATAGATACGCAGCTACAGTTTCAAGTGATAAAATTACCCAATAAGAAATGAGGTAAGATTCATCTAGCTAAACTCTGGATTTTTTTCCCTCTGCTCCCACAGATGAACAGAGAATTCAAATTTCCAACTTTGCATTTCCTTCTCAAATTTCACAACCAACCAAACAGAACCCATAATCTAAAAAACAGAAATCTTTTCGAAAATCATATTTCTTCAACTGAGTGACCAATATTTCCACATTTCTAAAAGGTTACAGACCTGACATCCAATAAAAACATTGACTTTCTGTTTGTAGCAATCCCAATTATATAAAAAAAAAAAAACACACACACACACACAAATTGATCAAAGCCAAGAAGACAAAACGCACCATAGACACGTTCACAGATCTCTAGAAGGCCATCAGGTGGCTTCTTGTAAAAGAGTTTACGAAACAAAGCCATGTCTTTCCTCCAGAATCCTTGAAAGTTGAAACACAAACACAATAACTCAATCAGACTCCAAAACAGTTAAAAAATCAAAATTAAGAAAAAAAAAAACACAAAAGGATTAAAAAACCAGACTTTGTCCTTGAAATAAGGAGTTTGTTGAAAGTGAATTTTGAAATTGTATTTGTTTTTGGGTTTGGATGTGACAGTTAATAGAAATTAAATCGAAGCCTTTCAGGCTTGCGGTTGGGGGAAATTTTCTTTTTGGTACTACTTGTTGTTTGATACTGAAAATCAAAAGTTCTCAAAATAATGATTTGATTTGATAGAACATAGAAACGAAAGAGAGAGAGGGTTTGTTAGTTCGTTTGTGCACTGCACCTAAAATGGCTTAGGCTTCAGCTTTGCAGCTGACAAGTAAGAGAGAGAATCTGTCATATGTCACCGACCTGCGTCCTACGTGGACACAGACATCTCTCAATTTTCCCATTTTTATTTTATTTTGTTTTTATGCTGTATTAGTTTAATGCCCTGCTTATAATTTTTTTTAATATTTATATAATACTTGTTTAAAATTGATTGTATTTTATTTCGAAAAAATAATTAAATTTATAATTTACATCAAATGAAATTATTCATGATTATTAAGTTAGAATCTAATTTCATTACTATTGATAATATATGAAAGTGTTTTATATCCAAATACTAATAACATTCAATTTTTTTGTATGAAGTGTTGAATATATTTAATAAACAAAAACCTTGTCTACCTTATAAAATTTTGCCTAACATGTAAAAATAACCATTAAATATATATTTTAATGATAGAAAGAAATTTGATGGTAAAAAATTAACCAAATATTTTGATGAAAAATAATATAAAGGCACACCTTAATTAATGCTTGAAAGAGTATACATATGGTCATTGTTATAATCTGGATAAGAAAGGCAAAGATATGTTTTCAACTACTTGCATTTTAAGTTTACTTTTCATTATGCTTTATGCAAACTAAATTTGACCAATTCATTTGGAAAATAACTAATTAAAATTGGGAATTAATCTTAATTTCAATTTTAAAAGCTAAATTCAAGTTGATTCATGGATTAAATTAATAGTTTTACATTAAGTTTTTTTTTTAGAAACATGTTTAATGAAGTTAGACTGTATATTCATGTGAAATGTATAAAAATAAGAAAACTAAAATGAAAAAGAAAAAATATATAATTTATTTTTTTAAATAACTTGCTAAATTTAAATCAAATTAAATTAAATTAATTAAATGCAGAATACATATCGATTATTCAAGACCATTCACATATCAAGAGAATAAATCAATTATATTGAACTTTTTCCTTTTTATCAAAGGTTTTGATTTTTATATATTTATACATGATTTTTATTTTATGTTTTCATGAGCCAATTATTATGTAAAAACAATGATTGGGGTTTTAGGAAAACCTAAAGAAAGATTTTTTTTTTTTTAATTTCTTATCAATATAATTAAATAACAATAAAAAATATTACAAAAATTTTAATTTTAAATTTATTAAATGTCATATCTTAAAATAGCTGCATAATAAAAATCCAATTCCACTTTCATTAATGTAAGCATACAATTTCAATTATATATTTAATCATCTTCATGCTTATAACAAATAAGGGTATAAACATTTTGTTTTTTTACAAAAGAATAATTGAATGATGGGAATAAAGGGTTTGGGAGGAATTAATTCAAGTTTAAGATTGGCTACTTTCAGGTTGTTAGGTTGATCATAAGGCATCCAGTAAAAACTATGAAATGCTTAAGTTGTACTACAGAAGAAGAATATAGCGGCAATAAATTTCATTAAGCTTCGGCGGTTAAGCTACAATTTACGGTGGAAGAATTATTGCCTATATAGCAGCCATTACTAACTGTCCCCTTAGGAGCTTAAGATGAATGAGAATCAGTTGGAAGCAAAGGGTTTTAGTAGATTTTCCCATCTGCTTTAAACGGACTAACATGATTCATGAATGCCTTCTAACTCTGAAAACTCGGTGACTAAATGGTCATGTTGTTAGAAAATATATTTAAAATATAAAAATATAATTAAGTAATAAATTTAATCAAAAAAGATAAAGAAATCAAAATTAAATTAATAAATTAATATAAATAAAGTCCTAAAAGTTTAAATATATGATTTTAGACTTAAAAAGAATCATATAAAAAGACTATAAAGGAGAGTCATCAACTGCCATGTTTAAAGTAGTCGACTATCTTAGTTATCTAAGAAGATCAGTCAATTGCCAAGGGCATAGAGTCGACTATTTGTCAAACAAAAGCTAAATTTTAGATTTATATAAATAGCAGTTGACTATCAACCTAGAACAACCGACATTACAAGAATTAGTATTTTTAGCGAAAAAAATTGTCACTAAAAATATAAAATTTAGTCACTAAAATTTATAGTGACCAATTTTAGAGTTGTCACTTGTCATCACAAATAACTTCGTCACTAATGTATTATTGGCGATATTTATTAGGTCGCCACAGTATTGCTTTTTTTGTGACACAAATTTTGACACTAAAAACATTAAAATATATGACAAAAAAAGTTATCACAATAGCTCATTTTATTGTGACAATTTTTTTAACTTTAAAAAAAAATTAAAATAGTGACAAAAAAAGGTTGTCACAATAACATTGTTTTCTTTTGACGATAATATCGATTCTAAAACTATAGCAATAGTTACAAAACTATGATTATTTATGTTATTTTTATTAGTGACAAAATTTTCTTCACTAGTATTTATTGAAATAGTATCGAATGAATTATGTCACAAATATTAAAATTATTTCTTGCAATAATTATTGTCACTGATAAATTAGTTATTATCAAAACAAAATTTGTCAATTTATATTAAAAAAATACTATCATTAGTAACTATAAAAAATAAATTGTCACAAAAAATTGCATTTGTAATTACAAAATAATAGTCACTAAAAAGTTGTTTCAAAATAAAATATGGTTATAGTGAGATAAAAATGTGGTCACCTCATTTATTTTAAAAATAATAAATAATGATAACAATAATGATAAATAAAATACCAAAATATATATCATGTTTTTAATTTCCTATATCCAATCTCAAAAGTAATATCCAAAATACAGTTATCAATAAAATTATACTAGTATTTTTCTACCAAAAAACTAAATAATTACTAAAAAAAAGGTTTTAATCTACAAAAATGATAATATCCAAGTGAAAATCCAAGCTAAAAGTCCATAGTTGATCACAGCAAAGTTTACTCTTCATTATTTTTCCTACAAAACAAACAAAAATAAGAAAAATAATAAATTAATGAATAGTAAAATTTTATCTTATATAATAATAATTATTATAATATTAATAAGTGACTTTAATTATTTAATTATTGTATTTACATCATTTCTTGGAGAATTTAATATAGATACATTGAATAACAGACTAGAAATTAATCATTTAAATGTGCAAGTACATCTTTCAATTGTTTCAATTCCATGGTTTGTTTGTTAATAGCCCTACCTTGAGCAATAAGTTCTTTACATTGAGCTTCCATATTTTTATGAAGTTTGATGTTGGCCTTTTCTTATTTTTTTTGTGATTTCAGTAACCTTTTCAACCTTTTTCTCTGCACATTTCTTTATAGCTTCAGCTTCTGCAATAATATGACTTTTTTCTTAAAAGGTAGATGTGGTCCCTCCAACATCTACACCATATGAGTAATTTCACTTTGCTATCAAAATAAGAGCAAAAATGCTCCATGTGAGTATCATGTTATGCATCACTTGAAGTTGCCAAAGACTTGCATCATAAAATATTTTTTATCTTAGAATCATCACCTTAGTTGAATTCTAAAAAATATGTTTTTTTTTTTAATGTTTTTAACAAAAATTACATTTTTATCTTAGAAACGTCTTTTTTTTAAACAAATATTGCATTTTTTATCTTAAAAATATTGTCTCTGTTAAATTCTAAAAAAATAATTTTGCTCATATTTTTAATAAAACCACATATTTTGTCTTAGGAATGTTATCTTTGTTGGGTTATGAAAAATAATTTATTCATTTTTTCAACAAATATTGTGTTTTTAATCATAACTTTTATAAGGATTTCAATAGTACTGTGTTAAAAAAAGTGATCTTTGTTTAAAATATATTCAAAAAAAATTATTTTCATAATATTTTAAAAAAAATTACCATGTTTTTAAGGTAAATAGCATTATTTATATAATTTCAAAATGTAATTAAGTGAGGACAAATAGAAAAAATTTTCACTTTCTCTGTGAAATCTTAAAAAACTTCAAAGAGATGAGAGTTTTTTATTTTCCTTACTTTCTCACTTTTTGACACTGATGAAAATTTTAAAAAACCTTAACAATCATATTCTTGTGAATCAAGCCAAGGAATCAAATTATAAAAATTAAGATTTCAAGAAGGAAAGTTTCTTCCTCCTGAACCAAATGCTCTTTAAATAAATTTTTTATTTTACTGGATATGCATATCTAAAAAGTTATAAAATTGATAAGAAATCTATATTATGAAGTTTTAAAATTAATATGAAAAAGGTAAATAAGTATTTTCACCTAAATTTTTTTTTTTTTTTAAAAAAATTTGGGTGTGGAGAGAAAAAATAGAGGTGTGTAAAGATGTTAATATTACCTATATCTAATGGGTAACCCGATTTTTTACTTGAATGGAGATAAGTATTATATTGTGGTGATAGGAAAGATATGATTTTAAATTTTTATTTGGTATGGGGAATATGATGAATAATATAGCACTTGTCTCGTATTTAAACTCTAGATATATTTTTATATATTTAGTAAATAGATTTTTTGTTAAATAATATAAATTATTATTTTAAATTAATTAGAATTAATATATTTTATTTAAAACAATATATTAATGTATATTTTTTAAAAAATTACATAAATATATAAGATAAAACTTAAAAATTAAAAAAATAAAAATTGGTTTTTATTTTTTTTTTAAAATGAATACAAGAATTATCCATACCTATTAAATATCTACAAAATAAGAAATAAGATAGATTTGAAATATCCATTAAATATGAATACAAAAATAAAAATAATATAAAACTTTGAAAATGAGGATAAAAATAATTCACTTAGCTTATATCCTATCCATTACCATCCATAAAAATATATTTCAGAAACCTCTCAATTATACTAATTGTCTGAGAATGAATAAAAAAATCCCATCACCGTCCGTTAGTTGCATTCCGAGATTCTCGAAATGGTCTCTTCTAACGGTAACAATAGTAAATGGGCCTTATACACGACACAGGCCTAAGCCTTACAATAAAGCAAATGTAAAAAGTCTAGCAATTTACTTTTTAAGGCCTTAACGTGCTTTTGATTTTCGATGGATAGGTCAACATATGATCTCCAATGCCCAATAGGCAATGGGGTCAGTCAGTTAAGGACGGTGGTCAATTTTTTTTAGCACATTTTTCTCATTCATTGGATTGGCTGATGGAAGATAGAAAATGTGTATCAAAGTATTTCCGCCTTTTTTTTTAATGGCTTTAGTTCAATGATAAGTGGGCGGAAGTGGAATGAGAAAGCCATGGACCAAACCAAATTTGTCACCCAATTTATGCTTTCATCGAGTTAGACTTAGGCCTAGGGAAAGAAAATAGCAAGTAGGGAAATGTGACAAATGTGCCATTTTCATGGCATGTAATCCACGCACCCCTAATTTCATTGACTAAAACAAAATGTGCTGCTAATGATCATTTGATTCGTTGAAAAAGTGCCGGTGAGAATAAGGAAATATATAGGCACTTTAGCCATATATGTTTAGTTTCTAAAATGACATTTACAGTTTTACACATTTTAGAAAATGATTTTAATTTAAACCCATTTTACGTTCAAAAACAAGAAAAACAAAAAAAAAAAAATGCTAGATAGCCATTAGTGTGGAATGACGCGTGGATTGACATCCACAAAAGCTGAAGTTAGAGAGCAAGAGACGCTCACAGACCACAAGAGTGTCAACTTTGCGGCAGTTGTTGTAAGAGTCTTTTCAAAGGCTCTCCGTCTCTCTTTGCCCCTTTTTATGTTTGTCCTTGAAGGCTCAAAAGGCTATCTTCCTTTTCCCCGTCTTCTTCCTCTTCTCTTCACATTCATTTGAGACCCTCTTAATAAGGGAAGTGAAGGAGGGGTGCTCTGAAGCTGGCTGCTTCCTGCATTTCCGTTCCCATGGCTTGCAAAATCTCAGATTCCATGTTCCTTTGCTTAGTATGTTCTGTTTTATCAATCTGTAAAAAAATGTATGCTTTCTTTGTTTTCACTTCTAAATTTCGTTCCTTACTGGTTTGATTTTCAGGGTACTAGTCAAAGGCCAATTAGGAGTCAAAGAATTACTACTCATTCTTCTCCAGGTATTCATCTTTATTTCTCTCCCTTTATCTTGTCTATTAAACTCAATATATTCAAGCTGTCGACTACTTAGTGAAGTTTTTGGTACATTTGGTGATAAGGGTTTTGTTACTTTGATGTATTTCTTAAGTTAGTGTTCTTCGCAATGCTTCTTTTGAGCTGCATTATCTGTTGACTATGGCAATGCAATTTCAAGTTAATCAATGCTGTGTCTTAGTTTCTTGCATCATAATTGTTAGTATCTTTGATTCCGATAATTAGCAAACTAAGAAGAATGAATCTTTCACTGTGGCAATATGAAGTTACAGTGTAACGAACAATTAGAAGTGTACCAGGAGGTTTAGAACAAGTCTGAAGGGACATACACATGGTGTGAGAACATTTTGCTTGCAAAATTACTGTAGCTTATCTGCAAAAAGGACATGGGTTGTGCAAATTGGCAACAATTAAACCACTATGTGGATGCTTTCTATTGTAAATAAAAGTTTTTTTCTCTCTATTTTCTTAAAACTCACCTTATACTTCAAAGTTGAAACACTGCACGGCAATATGCTCAATTGAAAGAATTTCAAGTGGACAAGTGGATAGTTTCTTGTAGTTCATCATATTCCATGTGAAGTGTCTTGCCAAAAAACTATATGGATTTATGAACTAGTTTATCTCAAATACAAAGCTTCTTGAGCTAAGTTGTTTTGTAGTCGATCAGTCCTTTCAGTTTGTTTGCATAAAAATCTGGTACAGCCTCAGAATTGTTAGCTTTTACACATGTATGATTAGCATTGTGTGTAGTATGAACCTTATAAGCTATCATGTAATTTCCTCTCATTTACTAGTATTACAGCTTTTAATGCCTTTTTTTCCAATTAGCAACTATCTGTCATTTGAAGTGGGACAACCTTCTCCTCAAGGGAATTAATCATAAAAAGGGTTTAAGTCCCTTGAGAAGGACTAAAGTCATACAAGCTGTGGCAGTTCCAGCGACAGCATCTTCAGCAGACAGTGCTGAGTACAGAAAACAGTTAGCAGAAAGATATGGATTCAGGCAAATTGGAGAACCGCTTCCTGATAATGTTACATTAAAGGATGTTATAGACACCCTTCCAAAAAAGGTAACTTTTTATGGGTGCCTCTTGCTTCAAACTTATTCAAATCATTTGCCCTGAATTTGGTCCAAAGAAAAATGTTTTGCCATTTTGGACTGTTGAGTGAATTTTTGGTCCATATGATTGTCTGTATGAGTTAAGGAGCTAATTTTGTTAAAGAATTGTGTCTTTGCTCCTTTCATGCTTAAATATAATAAAATAATTTTGCATTTACGGAAAAGCAGATAAGAGTGTTTAAGGATGTTTTACTTTTTTATGCCTTATTCTGATAATTTGAACTGTAGGAAAAAAAACATTAAGTGTGGCTTTTTGTTTTCTTTCTGAAGTGAAGTTATGAACTTGAATATGTAAATGCTATTATTTAACTACTAAATCTCTTTATCCGATTCTTCTTTTTTTTTTTTCCTAATTTTCTTCTAAGGTGTTTGAGATTGATGATGTGAAAGCATGGACTTCAGTTTTAATATCTGCCACTTCCTATGCATTGGGGATCTACATGATTTCAAAAGCCCCATGGTGTATGCTTCCTTTGGCTTGGGCATGGACAGGGACAGCAATAACTGGGGTAAGTTTCTTTACAGTCTCTTCTTGTTATATTTTTATATTACCCTTTATTTATTATAAAAGGCAAATCCAATATACATCTATGCCAACTTCCTTTTTGTTTTCCTTTTTCCCTTCCCATTTCTTTAGTTCTTTGTTATAGGCCATGATTGTGCTCACAAATCATTTTCGAAAAACAAATTATTGGAAGACATTGTGGGAACTTTGGCCTTTCTACCACTAATATACCCATATGAGCCATGGCGGTTTAAGCATGACCGGCATCATGCAAAGACAAACATGTATGTATGGTATTTTAGTGGTTGGTTACTTTTATTTCGTAACAAACCCCATTTTTGTTAGTTTCACTGTTGCTGTAATGTGTTTCAATGTCATTACTGGGAATGTGCCTTACTGTGGTGACAGCATCTTGAACCCACTCTCTTCTGCAGAGCATTACGTTTTTTCTCTTAATATTCCACATTAATGAACGTATAGACTGTGTAGAATAAATTTCTAAGAGTGTGCCTTAGTTACTGATCTGAAAATTTTGTACTTTTTCAAATGATTATGGGGGGAATGTTGCTTCTCAATCTGTTATTTGAAATCACTGGTTATCACTTACACAGGAACACATATAATATAGGAGATGCAAACAACATATTTGCTGCATATGTGCTAGAGTTCCTCCGTTGGTCAGAGTCCCCTACCCCTTTTAGATGATTAGCTCCTTTTCTATCATGTTACCCTTATACATGTAGTGTAAGCACTTGAATTTCTCCCCAAGTTGTTTTGATATTGTTTTCGAGTGGCTAGTCTGGCATTCAGTATCCACCAAATTCCACTTATTTTTCTCTTTCATACATTGTAGCTAACTAACCAACTAACTAACTATGCTGGTTCTTATCTTCCGTTTAATTATACTTCTTTTATTAGTACTTTTAACTTTAAAAAATCTTTATTCATATCTGTAGGCTATCTGAAGATACTGCATGGCACCCAGTTTGGGCAGAAGAGTTTGAGACTTCTCCTTTTTTACGCAAGGCTATTATCTTTGGTTATGGCCCATTTCGGCCTTGGATGTCCATAGCTCACTGGTATGCAATGCAAAATGGTTGGTTCTTTTTTTTTTGTCTTTTTTGGACCTTGGTGTCCACATTTATCTTTAATGAGGTGGCATGTTTCACTTCCACTCTCTTCCCCTTCTTATTTTGACATATACATTTTTAATGTATAGGTTGATCTGGCACTTCGATGTAAACAAGTTCAGACCAAACGAAGTCAAAAGGGTGAAGATCAGCTTGGCTTGCGTTTTTGCATTTATGGCAATTGGATGGCCATTGATCATCTATAAGACAGGAATTATGGGATGGATGAAGTTTTGGCTAATGCCATGGTTGGGCTATCACTTTTGGGTAATGCTACTTCCTAGTCTCATTGGTTTTATTTTATGAGTTCAAACATCATTAACAGGCAAATATCATTGGATAAGATTTGATACTTTATGAAACTCTATATCAGTCTGATGGACCTTAATTTAGCTTCTAATGCTATTTGATCATGTGGAAAACCTGCCTTATTTCTTTTAGTCAAATATTGTCCAGAGCGATACTTGAAACCAGCTGCCTAAAGTGGGTGTTTTTTATAATTTCTTTAACTGTTTCTCATAAAATACTGATAATATTCTCTTCATTGTGTGTTTCAATCAAGCAAAAGCAGTGAGCTTTTACTTCTTTGTTATATTGAAAGAAAAGTGAAAGGTCATTTAGACATGATTGGTTTATGGTTAATAACATGATAAACGGAACATGCATTCAAATCCGTGATTTCTTTTTCCCAATTTTCCCTCTTTTTGTCTTAATTTTTCTGTGACCGTCAGTTCGCTGATCTATTTGTAATAGTTCTTTAGAGAATGTCTGCCTCTAATAACTTCATATTTTTGCATGTTTTGCTAAGAGTTGATTCATCATAGATTGCCAAACTCTGGCTCCATGTGAGTGCAAGTGATTAGGTTATGTAACTTATCTATTTTTGTTTCTGAGAAATTTTGGTTTTTCTTAAAAATTGACAGATGAGTACTTTCACAATGGTGCATCACACTGCTCCTTATATACCCTTCAAATCTTCAGATGAATGGAATGCAGCTCGGGCTCAGCTGAATGGAACAGTGCATTGTGATTACCCTCGTTGGTAGATATATTACTTTTCCTGCTATTCTATTGATCTTTTATTCGACCAACCATCATGTGTTACAGAAGCTGACTAAACTAGATGATAGAGTTAGCTTTATCAGACATCATATTTAGGGGATGCCTTTTCCCTATTCTCTCACTCAACATTCTGTTTATTTCCTCTGGTTCGATGTCCTTGAAGACTCTGGAAAAATGCTGAATTTTATATATTTAACAGGGTTGAGATCCTCTGCCATGATATCAATGTCCACATTCCCCATCATATTTCTTCGAGGATACCAAGCTATAATCTACGAGCAGCCCATATGTCTATTAAAGAGACTTGGGGACCGGTATGGCAAGCAGGATTTTGATTTTACTTAGTTCATCAACCTGCACTTTTTCTTCTTGTTAGATTAGAAATGACTTTTCTCTAATTGAAAATTTGATGTATTATTACCAGAAAATAGAAAAAGGAAGAAATTTTTCAAAAATGAGGTGAAGGTTGTACTGAATAATAAAAATTAATCAAACCAAGTTAGAGGGGAAAAAACAGAAAGAAGAGAGAGAAAGAGAGTTTTAACAAGAAATAGAAAATCATACAAAAAGTCATGTGACTCTTTTTAAAATGGTTTCTAGAACAACATTATGGTCATTTACTAAATCCTCCTTAAGATGCTAATGAGTGTTCTCTTTGCATGTTGATGTTGGCAACAGTATCTGAACGAGGCTAAATGGAATTGGCGTTTGATGAAGACAATAATGACAGTGTGCCATGTTTACAATAAGGAGCAAAATTACATTGCTTTTGATGAACTTGCCCCTGAAGAATCTTCTCCAATTATATTTCTCAAAAGAGTAATGCCTGATTACGCTTGATTATTTAAACACTTTGTCGTCCATCGGTTTTTTGGTTCTTCCTTATCTGTTAGCCTTCTCTTTTGGGTCAAATTAGTTATGCTATTCCAGTTTCACAAGTGTTCATTGGAATGGTGAATCATTCTTTTTTTAGACATTTCTTATTTGACAGAAGAAAGTACTATAGAGGAAGTTTCCTGGGAAATTTCTGTTGATTTTAGCTGCCAATGTTGGATCTTGAATATAGGAATTTGTTATGGTTAAAGAACTGGATCCTGAAAAAATGATTCCTATTGAACTATCAGACCTTACAGTATCTTTGCTGTAAAATGATTTTGTGAATTGTTTTCTCATTTCTGGCTAAATTGACCCCATCTGTCAGCACTTAGATTAAAAAATACTGAAGTGTAGAAAAACATCAACGATCTGGGTGACATTGGTTGGCACCAGTAGTCATTATGGCTGACAATGATTTTATATGCTCCTGACATTTGAGCTTTAAGTGTCAACTAATTGCAAACCTAATCTTAGTTGCCATATTTTAATATTCCCCTCTGTAGGGCTATTAGAATTGGGATCTATTCCCAGATTAGGATATTAGCCATGATAAACGTTGGAGATCTAGTTGAATCAGTATTACAGGACTGAGCAAGAAATGCGGTCTGGAACTTACAACTGTTGGATGGACCAGAAGACTAGTAAAAGGCAGGAAGCCGAGTTTGTTGTGTGGGGCGTTATGATTAGTAGATTTGGTGCACCCGAAAACCCCTTTGAGATTGAAAAGTAGATTTAGGATTGTATCGAATGGAAACTCATCTGAAACTAAAGTAGTTAGCCACCCACCTAACTTCAGGCACAGCACCACTTCATAATTCTGTCAAATGTAAGATAGTAAAGCAGTTGCAACTGCTCACATGGAGCGAACATCTCTATTTTTTCAAGCACAAACATAAACGGTGGACCTTTGAGATTCATTAAAAAAAATTGCTAGGACTCTGATGAAAACTAGGTCAAAAGAGCTTTCTATATTATCTGCTACCAGTGGTTTATAAATCAATTTCATTTCTCTGAAATAGCAAGCAAGCTCTGTACAAAAACAACTTTGAATATCACCCTTTGATCTTTGCCTAACCTATGATATTGGTTTTAATCGTAAGTTCATCCTCCATGTTCAACCACCTAAAAAAGGACATGACTATTACATAAAAAAACTGAAGAAACACTGCTACAGTAAATCAAACCATGATCATTATGTAAGTCATATAACCGGCGGTGGTGGAGTTTCCCATATGTCAAACACATTTTCCTCACTATGTAGTGCAAAGAGACGATCACCCCCTATTGAAAAATCACAAATTGAACCCCCATAACTTCTTCGAAGCCTAGATGTTAACACCCAATCAGGACCACAAAACACAGAAATGCAATCATTCATTGATGAAAACAACTGACCATTATGCAATGCCAATTTCGGATAGCAAGGCTCATCTGGCATCTTCCCCTTCATCAACCTACTTCTGGAACTCCACCTCACACTTCCTCCACTGAACCTCAAATCTATGAACCCCAAATCCTCATACTCGTTCACTACACAAACAGAATTACATTCCTCCATTGCAATAGCATCTCTTACTCTCTTCTCATCAACGGTTACAGGAGCACCAATATCAGACCACGACCAAACCATTCTCTTCTCTCTAAAATCAAGCAAACTGATATAACAGTTATCCTTTCTGGGAAACAAAGTAGCAACTAACAAACAGTTACTCCCATTCAACCATTGTAGTTTATCGGCATCGCCAAGGGACCAGCCAGGACTCTCATAAAAGAAATCCATCTGTTTACCAGTAACTTGGTCCCAAACTCCAATCCCATACTCATTGCTCCTCCCTCTACAACTTGCAAAAATCTTATAATCAGGACTAAAACTCAAAGCCCCAGCAGTGTAACTCTTAACTTGATTATCATGAACAACATTAAACTTGTATCTCAAATCTCCATTAGATGAACTAAACAAACCCATCCCACCATCTCCTCTCCCTAACCTTTCACAAGCACTTATCAAAACATGCTCAGCGTTGACCCAACCAATGTCGTTGATTCTCTGGTAATCAAGATTTATTGGCGGATGTTCTTCTAACATCCAATCAAAAACATGAACCATGCTACCATGAGCTACACAGCAGCCACCGTCTGGACCAGCTCGGATGGCGGTTCCATCCCCTGGGGCTCGCCCTGTCACTGACTTAGATAGCTTTAACCTGTTACCATCAAATGGACCCCACTTAGCCGAACGAACATGGTCAATTAAGCCATAAAACATGGCTTCTTTGTAAAGAAGCCTTTCGGGGACATTGGAAGGAATGTAGAGATCGCCTGTGCGGAGAAGATCGAGGAGGACAGCGAAGCAGTCGGGGTTTCGATCGATAAAAAATTCTTGGTGATTGTTTCGTTGTTGTTGTAAGTCCCAATTGTCGTCAAAAAATGCACCGAAAAACGAATCCCTGCCTGCGTTTGCAAGTGTTGTAGCTGTGGTTTGAAAGATTCTGCCTCCTACGTTGAATTTGACAATGTCTTTTTGGATTCCCATGATTCAATTTTTTGTCAAAATTTGAAGAATCCTAGATAGAGAAACAGAGGAAATTTTGGTACTTTGGTCTGAGAATTGAGCGTTTGAAAAAAGTCCAGGCAGAGGATTTCAAGGGATGGAGAAAAAAAGTGATAAATTTCCTCAAATTTTGGAGAATTTAGAGATAATTTAAGATCAAAAGAGGAACCAAAGACAGGAGAGACTAACAATGAAGCAATTGGAATTGAAAGATGAATGAAAATCTCCAATTTGAACAGTGATTAATAAGAGGAGGTACTTTGGTTGAATAGAATCAGGGAAATGAATTAAATGGGGGAGATTTAATCAAATTGAGGAAAACTGAGATCTGGGTATTGGAAATACAAGGTTTTTGAAGCTCGGTTTTGAATTTCGTGGGAGTTGGTGAAGAAAAATTGAAGAATTGCAGCGTCTGAATTTAAAATAAATTGACTTATTTACATTGCTTTCTCCACGTTTTTCTTCTTCTTCTTCCACGTCTGTCGTCTGTCTGTTTGAGCTTTATGTAAATGAAGTAGTCTGTCTTGCGGGGTCCAATTTTTTGGTTTTGCTCCTCTTCCCGTTCCACTGTTGATGGTTCAAATATCAAAATCAGATTGAATTCCAATGCTCAGCGGTGGATATATCATGATGAAGGTCCTCCATATTGAAGTCCTTAGTTAGGCTCTTTTTCTGCTTGTTAATAAAGTCAGTATTATTGAAGTCTTTAGCCTGAAGAGACCATGTCTTGTGGGGTGTCTCACTCTCTTTTTCCATTTTTTTCTCTTAATTTCTTTTTTATTATATAACTATAAAATATCACCATTATTATTGTACTATTTATATTCATATTGGGATATGAAGGACAATCAAATTGACGCGCAAATTGAGACTTTGAGACTGTTTAATTTTCTCTTATTTCAACTCTTCAAATCATGCTATTACTAAGGGTTCTTGTGATTTAGCATTATTTTTTTGATAATTGTCGTTTAGCATTTGTAGCATCAATAAAGATAAACAAACAAATTTATGTCATGTAAGTCACCATTTTTATGCATGAAATTATATCTTCCAATTAAATTGTTTTACTCTTATGTCCCCATTATTCTTGGCCAAAGCACTCTGTTTTTCTGAGATTGCTATGCTGGACAGATAGGCTTTGCTGCAATTACTAGAAATCAACTAGGTGGCATTCCATAATTTACTGCAACTCTCTTGAACGATGAAAGCATTCTATAGAAGCCCCCCACCTCCCCCCCCCCCCCCCCCCAATTAAAATTATGTATTGGTAAATTGCGTGGGCCAAGATCTTTCTAGTTTTACCCCCTCATTTTTCTAACATTTATAAGATTCTGTCAATTGAATTTGATTTGTGAGGTGGGGTAGTGGAGGTTTTACGAGAGGGATGGGGATTATGCATCAATTGAATCCTTTTAGTCATTTTCTAATTGGTTAAACAACTCCCCATTCAACGAGATAAAAAAAATATAGTATAAACACACGTATTCCTTTTATTAATTAGATGCAAATGTGAATGGATAGAACAAAAATTATTTAAAATCGGCAACCTCTTTGTCTTTTGGCATGATTTAATTGTTGAATGAAATAAGCTTTCTCTCATTGTCTTAATTTTTTAAAATTATTTCTAGCAAATATAGCTTTCAGTTTATTAATGGATATATTCATTGATGAACATTCAATCACTAATTTTACTCCATATTAAGCAACCTCGAATAGCCAATGATTTTCTGATTTTCTTCTTTGTACTGTTTGATTCCTATGCATAATTATGGGGAGATGACACACCATAACAACAGTAAAAGAAAACACGTAGAAAGATTTCTGCGATGATTGTAAGGATATTTTTCAAGCTTCTGTCAAAGGATGAAGTAGAAGTAGAAGCTATCTTAAAATCAAACAGACTTGGGATAATTATTTTACTCGTCTCTTTATTGATCTCCGTGTTCATTATTTCCTCTTTCTGCTCTGTCTGATTCCTGTGTCTGCTCCTCTTCTTTTAGTTCCTGGAAACAGCAACCGCCAAATTACTACAAAATCATCTTATACCTTACTTTTGACGGTATTCTCCGAAACTTCTCACATTGATCTTTTCTTTTCAATTTAACTGTCTCAGATTTTGCATCATAATGTTACTTAATTTGTACCCAAACTTTAAAATAATTGAATTTGTAGAGCTTTTAAATTTTACAAAGATAATAAATTGTCAAGTAATTTTTATATAGTATATTGAGTTATTAATTTTTTTCATATATGCTTTAACTCGATAATTAATTTTGATTCAACGAATTCAGACAAGATGATATTAATTAAATTTTAAAAAAAAGCCATAAGAATGCAAAATCTACATTTAAAGATACTTGTTAGATTAATCATTAATGATAATATTGATTCCATCATATAATGTCACATTATAAATATGATGAGGACGTGGTCGTTAGCCCACGTTAATCAGTCTAAAAAATGAACAAGTCTACAAGCCAGCCAGAAGGGATACAAAAGCTTGAACCTAGCCAAATATCCCCTAGATATGATGAGACAAGAGATGAGGATATTTGTTGGGCAACCATTCCCACCTTTAACAATTTCATTAAAACGTTTGGCGGTATTTTTTCATGTTAGAGTTTAGGTTTTTTAAGATAATTTAAAATTGAATGTTTAATATGGTATTAAATTTTAAATTTTATTATAATTTTTTGTTTTGAGTTTATCAACATAATAATGAATTTATTAAAACGATATTATCTCATATTTATTAAAATTTAAATTTTTTATAATTTTATATTTAAAATGAGTTATTTTACTTATGATTAATTAAATTTAAAATAAATGCTTAACATTTTAAATGTATATTTAACATATTGAAAAAAATGTTTATGCAAAAAAAAAAAAAATCTTATTTAGAGAAGTTATCTTATCAAATTTTGATAAGTTGTTTTCCTAAAACCAACTACAAATAATAATAAAAAAATGAATCAGTTGACACATTCAATAAATTTTTAGGAGAAAAAAATTGGTTGGCAACTAAGTCCAATAGAAGCTTGAAGACAAAAATTTAAGGTGGGTTAGTTAGGAATTAAGGTTTCGGGTCTGATCTGGTCTTATCCAGCATTGTTTCATTATCAAGCTACGTTTTCCAGAAAGTCAACTTGGTTTATTATTTTGCCTATAACTAAAATTTGACTCCCTACGTCAAGGTGATATTTTTTAATTTTTTTTATTTTAATGTATTTATTATTATTTTAACATAAAATACTAAAAATTTTAATATGCACGAAATAGTAAAAGTTTAAAAAAATTTTAGATATAATATTTAATATGTTGTAATTATTGATTTTATTACTGGTTTTTTGTACTATATTAGAAGTATTAATAGTGATTTTATTTTAATTATTTAATTAATGGTACGATTTTTCTCATACATTAGAAAATTTTTTCTAAAAACAAAGAAAAATGAAAACAGTTCAATAATTATAATTTTAATGAAATCATTATTATTTTTGTGCTCCATATTTCTATTTATTATAATACATTTTAAGATTTTAATCTTTTATTGATTATAAATAATGAGTTAAAATCTCTATGCTTAGATCTTTTCTTTTCTTGGCAATCAATTAAGCACTTCAATTAGATTGCCCTTAAGAATAAATTTAATTGTATTTATTATTATTGTTATTATTTTTAGGATTAATATTTTGTATACTAATAGTACATCACTTCTATACATTATTAGTCAATAATATAATGATACTTCATTTGATGAATAAAATTTAAATTTTTCAAGCGTTTAAAAATAAATATTAATAAATTTATTTAGAGTCAATTAATTTTAATTAAAACTTTGTTTTTTTTTACCGCTTCCATCTTCAATTGTCACAAGAAATATCTCTTGACTTTCACTATCACCTCTCCCAAAAAAAAGAAAAAAAAGTTCTTCCTTGATTGTCGCTTCATTTAATCTACACCCAAAGGTAATTTTTTATTTTTGTTTTTTTTCCTAATTAGGGCTTTGAGCTAATCATTGATTTTGAATGTCATGTGAATCATTAGCAATGTTATAGAAATTGAAAATTTGATGTATTAGGAGATAGAATCCATTACAATAAACTGGAGACAATGCATTACAAAAATGAAACAGAAAATTCATAGCTTGCTTTAGTTGGAGCTTGATAAATTTTGGGCTTTTGTTACATGATAGATATGGTGTAATGAAGTAGGAAGTAAGCCATTTGTACAAAATGATTAGAAGTTCACTAATTTATTTATGAAGATTAATATGTCATGTGCATTGTGAGTTGCAAGTTTAACAAAATTTCAAGCTTTTTTTTTTTTGAATTAATTGTGTAAATTCCCAAGATGCTATCAACTAGTGATCATATTATCAAGCTCATTATTGCCTGTTTAATTTTCTTTTTTAGGCCAAGATTTGTTTGTTTAAAAGGGTTAAGTATTTTGTATCTTAATTTGTCCTTTTGATACATTAGGATTACATAGCTTTAGAAAATTTTGATTACATAATCTATTACATCCTGATGCAGCCATTTCATAGCTAGCCAAAATCAAGTCTAGTTGTAGCTGTAGCACACCCACCTGCCATCCGTCTAAGGGTACGAGCTAGGCAAAGGCAAGCAACAGATCCCCATAGTATTACTAATAGGGTAAACTTGATTTCTATTTCAGAAAACTTGGAATGATGTAACACAAGGCTTCTATTGTGTTTTCTTTTATTAGTTGCTGCTTAGTTCATTTTCATTCAAGATAAGTTAGAATGGTTCTGTATATGACATATTTTGTTTTTCTTAGTAATGAACTTTGATAATCGTTTTTTTTTTACAATATGAATTTTGATAATCCGTTCTTTTTATTTAATTAGTCCTTATTTTCATTCTTTTTGTACATTTTTCCTTTTTACATTATTTATAGTTTTTCAAGTTATTTTAAGAACTTAAAATTTGCATGATTTAGCACACCAAAAATAATTTCCCTTTGCTTCCCTTTGAAAAGCCTATGATTAGATGGAAAATCAAAAGTTTTCATTTTTATTGCACTCCTAACTACATTAAGGGAATGCCGGTTGTTGTGTTAAAAAAATTTTCTAAAGTTGTTGGATCATTTAGAAGATGCACCTAGAGTAATTATAAGCTAGGGTTCTGTATTTTGACAAATATGATTAGTATGAATAATAGATATCAACATATATGACAACATAAAAAAGATGGACCAAATGCATTAGATAGAGGAAAAGTTATCTAAGAAATTATGAAAGTATATGGTGGGTGTTTTTAAAAAATCTATGCCTTATTTTGGTATAGAATATGATTATATTGATAACATTTATTTTTTATACAAAATGCTACCTATCCAACCTAATGTATTACCTTTAGATCAAGTGACTTAGTAACATTACCTTCATCTAGGTGGTATTGCGTTTAGTTCTTCCATTGCATAGGTAGTTAGGCACTCTACCCTACAGACAAAACAAATAAAGTGATCAACTATTTTACTAACATCATAACTAATGCTTTTGTATTTATAAGAACTCAAAATTACTTTAGTAGTGCAAAGACGTGCACGTTACTAGATAAGTAAGCATCATTTATTCAGATAATATAAATATCTTATTTAATAAATGTCATTTATATAGAAATAAGAGTTAATGTTATTTGTATTTGCATTAGCAAAGAAAATCTATAGATCCCCTCTCTTTATCAACTACACCCAACAGAGATAGAAGATTATGCTTTAACATTCATCCATATAACCTGAAGTAGTAATGTTAACTAGGCTGCTAGGATTCAGTAGACGTACCACCAATTCCACCAGGAAGTAGTTTCATAAATATTTACTTCACAACTGACAATCCATACTTTTTTGGGAAAAATGCTTGTTGGGATACCAATAATCCTTATGTCAAGTTTTGTAGTAAAGCTCTTGCAAAATAGATTCTTCCTATAGTATCAAATACATTGGGTATCCCCATAAAATCAACTAGTTATATCCCTATGCTTAAAGGTTAAACTATTGGCCTTTTGTTTTGTATTCATTTTTTTGAAAAAAATTGAATAGCAAAAGCATCAACCTAATAGAACTTCAATATATTAATTTGTCCACAAAGATTGCTTAACATAATTATGTGATAAGATGATTACCATTTGTGTTATAGGAATTCGATCATTCAAAGGGGTACATTTGGGTGATTATGCAATAAAAGTGGTTAGAAGGATTTGAAAAGAAAGATGATTCAACTTAATTTTTTTAGGGTATTCTAAAATAATATTTTGACTCTAGAATTGGTATAAAGTTTTATAAAAATAAAAGTATCCAAATATGAGGTTATTCAATGCCTTATAGAATAACATAATCCCATATTAACAGATGCTAATGAGATAGTCTGGAGATGATCGAGATAACCCTTTTCCTCATGCCACATAAAAGGTTTATGGTAAAATCAATCATCTCTGTGGATGAAATTCAAAGTTTGATCAAGATGATTATTGAGCAATAGTGGACATTTTGTTGGCAACCAAATATGTTAAAGCACTTGTATGTGTGCCTATACATTTTGGTTATTAGAGAGTTTTTTTTTAACACACTTGTATTTGGAGAAATATTCATTGTGCAACATATTGTCTATTTTGGAAAGGGGATGAAAATGAAATGATTTATCCAAAAAAAAAAAAAAATGTGCCTAAAAACTACTACTTTGAAAGAAATGTTTATGTTTTAGTAAAAAAAAAAAAAAACACAAATGACAAAACCTAAATGGGCACCATTCATAAGATTTTTCATTGGTCCATCATCCGCACATGGTTAAGATAACAAGTGACACTAGCCTCGCAACTATTACCTGCAAAGTTCATTTATATTCTTAGGAACATGTGATTAAAACTTATGATTTAAAACAGGATCCTTAACTCTTTTATCTTAAATGGCTCTTAAAAACCTATCCATCTCACTTGTTTTCCTCTTTAGCTTGTTTTCTTTAGTAATTATTGGAAAAAATATGTTTTTTTCTTGATTTTTTTATATGGATTTGAGACCTTTTGGTTCCTCTCTCTACAATTAACGATCTTTTTTGTGTTATTTTTCTGGAATCATACATATTATATTGGTTATTAGGTTATAGGATATGAAAAGGTTAAGGATTCAGGGAAGTACCTAATAGTGGTGAACACGTAGCCTTTTTTGAAGGTTGTGAGAGCTGCATGGGAAGCAGTTAATAAAAGGTTTAGTGCTGTTGATGCTGTGGTGAAAGGTTGTTATGCTTGCAAGGAATTAAGGTGTGATGGTACAAGTTGGTACCATAAACTCTGGTTTTCTTTTTTTTTTTTTTGGTACCATAAACTCTATTTTTTTTTTTTTTTGGTTTTAAATCATAGAATCTATGATAACCAAGTTTGATAATCAATAATGATTTAGAAATGAAAACATTGACAATCAATCTTGATAACCGATAATGATTTTGAAATAAAAAAATGTCATTGTAATCACAATCATGCCTAAACCTATTTTGTTGTCCCAATAGGCCATTATTGCACGGCAATTATCAAATCCTACAAGAAAATGAAATAAAAAGAAATTAATCACAAATAATATTAAAGAAATACATGAATAAGATATTTATATAAAATTTATCAATGTTTAGGAGATAAATCATATAAAATATAAATTATTTTACTATGAAATTCATAGCGTAATACTTTAAAGACATATTTAATTGTCCTTGATACCAATTTTGAGTGGTACTTGGATCCTACATGCACAAAGATATTTCAAGTGATTTATAATTCTAATAAGACAAATTTACCTATTAATAGTTTAAATAATTTAAATAACATGTTTGAATAAAATAAAAAAGTAATAAAAATATTAGAATTTTGACTTATTATTACTTCATTTAATTGAATGGAATAATAAGTTTTAGCAATATTGAGATTTGACACCATTTCTTGCTAGAATCACACCTTCAAAAAAAAGTAAAAAAATTAAGAAATGCTAATATTGTAAACTATACCAAATTTAAAATATCAAACAATACCTTGATTGTTTTTGTAACAGGTAAGTGCATTTTGTATAACCTTTTTGTTCATAGAATGAACATGTTTTTTATTTATTTCTTTGTTTTAAAACCTTTTTCATTTTGAGTTTAAGGACGCCATTTAGTAGTCAAATAAGAAAGATTAAGCAAAGTTATATTATAACTCAAAAAATGAGTCTCATGATCTTTTGAAACATCTTCAAGAATATTTTCACTTGTTAAAACACCAGTGCTATTACTTTTCTCCTCCTCAAACATTTTCAAAGCATCAAACTCTTCAAATAACCGTTGTAAACCTCCAATTGCCACATCATAATGTTTTTGAGATCTTAAAGCTTTTTCTAAAACTCTAAAGAATGAATTATTACACTATTAAACAATATCATTAAAGACTTTGAGCACTTATCATGTTGTTCATCCAATATGCATTCTATTTTTCCCTTTTTAGCATCTCTTGTCTGTAGACCTCACATTTTGTTTAAAGATTTTTCAAAATTTATTGGGCTTCGAATTTTAATTTTGATTGTGCAATTGAGCCTTAATTGGAAAAGTGAATTTGAGCCCAAAGATTAAGCTCTAAATATTTTTTGTATTTTAATTTTTTTAGTTTAATTTTTGGTTTAATTTTTAATTTTTTAGTCAAAAGAGTCAAAGTCAATGGAAATTTTAGTGAATTTTGCAATATGGATAATACTTATTCTATCTATTTAATGATGAAAACTTTTGCAAAACTTGGGGTTAATAATTGAAAAATAAAAGATATAAAAGAGTAAATTTAACATTAATCTTTTAGGAAACCTCTATTTTAAGATCTCACAAAATTAACGAGGTCATTTAAAAAAGTTTGGCAAATTTTGAATTAACAAAACTTTTAGGATCCAATTGGAGTTTTTTTAAGGAAGGCTAAGATTTATAGTAAGAAGCATTAGTTTTTGAAAGGTGAAAAATTGTTGGAACCCTTGATCTATTAAAGTAATGTTTGCTTTCATTTTTTTTGTGATTTTTGCATAACTTTTATAATTTTTAATTGCTTACTCTTATTTTTATATTTATTACATGGTATTTGTTTTTGCATGAATTTGCATAACTAATATTATATTTGCATGATTATTATATTTGCATGAATTTAATTTGCATGCAAGATTTATTTAATTGCATGATTATTAATATTGATTACTTAATATATTTATGTGTGTGATTGCATGTTATTAATATATTTATTTGCATGATTAATATATTTATTTATGTGATTTATTAATATATTTATTTGTATGATTATATTTAATTTGATTGCATGATTTTTAATATAATTATTTATGTGATTATATTTAATTGCATGATTATATATATTTGCATGAATGATTTTTATGGTATTATATTATTGTATGATAATTTTTGCATGGTATGATTTTATATTATTGCATTATTTATTGCATGGTATGATTTTATATTATTGCACGATTTATTGCATGATATGATTTTATTTATTGCATGATATGATTTTATATTTATTGCATGATAACTTTTGCATTGTATGATTTAATATTTATTGTATGATTGTTGATATTTTGATAGAATTTTTTTGGATGAACATGTGGTGTAAATAAAAAAAAAAAGGGATTGGAATTGTTTGATTTGCATGATAAAACTATCTTTGATTAAGATTTAATTTAGATAACACATAATTAATTTGATATCAATTTTGGGTGTAAATGAGTGCTAATACCTTCTCTGCACGTAATCGACTCCCAAACCTTACCAAGAACCTATTCTTTTTAGGGGCCTTTACTTTACACTTAGGATATCCTTAAAAATGATATATTCATATAGGTGGCCAATTACACTTAGGTAAAAAAGATTATTGATGACTCCATAATTTTTATGTCTAATGGGTAGGTTCCCAACCTAAATGTTATGACATTGTCCACAAATTTAAAACATATCAATCAGGAATATAATGCATCTTTTGCAAAAATGTCTACAAATTCAAACAAGTGACATAAACAAATTGTAGTTACTAATAAGGAAACAAATGTCACAATATATTTAGGCTTTTCTTTGTCAAACTCATGCATTCTATAATTATACCATTGCTTATTTACAACATTTTTTTTGTAACATATTGCTGAAAATGAATCAATTCAGCTTGAAATTTTCTAAACATCTTTCTTGTGTAAACCTCAAAAGCTTCTTTCTCCATTGGATAAAATATCTTCAAATTTGGTTTGGAATTCATTGTTTTGAAATTTTTCTTCCTTTCTTTGTTGTACTTTATATCAAGGGCTTTTTTATACTCAATAACTAACTTACTCATTGACATGCTTAAGTTGACATAATTTTTGAAATACTTGTTCATACTCTTATTTTTGAATAATAGACATTCCAAGTAGACATTTCAACATAAAAGTTGTTTCATATAAGCAGAGATCCATTTTGAAATCAACCAGGTGGCATTCTCTAATTTACTGCAACTCTATTGAAAGATGAAGCATTCTATAAAGCCCCCATTAAAATTATGTTTTTATAAACAGTATGGGCCAAGATCTTTCTAGTTTTACCCTATCATTTTTCTAACATTTATAAGATTCCGTAAATTGAATTTGATTTGTGAGGTAGGGTGGTGGAGGTTTTATAAAGGGATGGTGATTATCTATCAATTGAATCCTTTTAGTCATTTTCTAATTGGTTAAACATATCCCCACTCAACAAGATAAAAAAATATAGTATAAGCAAATGTTTTCCTTTTATTAATTAAATGCAAATGTGAATAGAAAAAAAATTTTGAAACAAAAATTATTTAAAATTGGCAATCTCTTTATCTTTTGGCATGATTTAATTGTTGAATGAAATAAACTTTCTCTCATTGTCCTAATTTTTTTCAATCATTTCAAGCAAATATAGCTTTTAGTTTATTAATGGATATATTCATGGATGAATATTCAATCATTAATTTCATTCCATATTAAGCAACCTTGAGTAGCCAATGATTTTTGGTTTTGTTTTGTGTACTGCTTGATTCTTATGCATAATTATGAGGGAGATGACATACCTTAACAATAGTAAAAAAAAAAACACTAGAAAGATTTCTGCAATGATTGTAAAGACATTTTTCAAGCTTTTGTCAAAAGATGAAGTAGAAGTAGAAGCTATCTTAAAATCAAAGAGACTTAGGATAATTATTTTACTTGTCTCTTCATTGATCTCCTTATTCATTATTTTCACTTTGTGCTCTGTCTGATTCTTGTGTTTGCTTTTGCACTTTTACTTCCTAAAAATTGCAACCACCAAATCACTACAAAATCATCTTATACCTTATTTTTGACAGTATTCTCTAAAACTTCCCGCATTTATCTCTTTTTTTTAGTTTAACTGTCTCTGATTCTTCCAAATAAACTCACAAAATTTGCATCACAATGTTATTTAATTTGAACCCAAACTTTAAAATATTTGAATTTATAGAGTTTTTAATTTTACAAAGATAATAAATTGTCAAGTAATTTTTATTTATTATATTGATTTATTATTTTTTTTCTATATGTTTTAACCTAATCACTAACTTCATTATAATTCAACGAATTTAGGTAAAAGATGATAGTAATTTGATTAAAAAAAAAAAAGGCATAAATTTACATTTATAGGGCGTTTGGTTCGTGAAATTGTAGATTCCGAGGGAAAGTGTGATCCTCAAACAAATTTGAAACCTGCGATTTTCTTCCATTTTTAGGGCATCTTATTTTCAGATTCACTCGTTTGGTTGAGAGAATCTATATATATTAAATCCTGAATAATTATTATAATCTTCTTGGAATAATAACTATAATCTCTGATTTTATGAAGGGAATTATTGAAAAAATGCCTTGAGTAATTCCCTCTAATTTTTTAGAAAGGGTTACTCAAGGCGTTTTTGAAAAAAAAAAATACCTTTAATAATCCTATTCCATTTTTATGAGGGGATTATTCAAGAATCCCTTCCAATTTTTTAGATTGTTTTATTCAAGGTGTTTTTGTCTAAAATGCCTTCAATAATCTCCCTCTATTTTTATGAGAAAATTATTTAAGGCATTTTTTATCAAACTTGCCTTGAATAAACCCTTCTCATTTTTATGAGAAGATTATTAAAGGCATTTTTAGAAGAGATTATTCAAGGTATTCTTGATCAAAACAGCCTTGAATAATCCTCTTCAATTTTATAAAAGGGATTATTTAAAACATTTTTGGCTAAAAATACCTTTAATATTCCCTTCCATTTTTATGAAGAAAATATTGAAATTGTTTTTAATCAAAAATACCTTGAGTAATCCCCTCTAATTTTATCCCTTCAATTTTTTTTACTAAGGGATTATTCAAGGCATTTTTTTGTGAAAAATGCATTGAATAATCTCCTTAAAATTTTTTTAGATTATTTAAGGCATTTTTGTCCAAAAAATACCTTGAATAATCTTACCCCCATTCTTTTGGATTATTCAATGCGTTTTTGGTTAGAAAACGCCTTGAATAATCTCTAATAAAAAATTAGAGAGGATTATTCAAGGTATTTTTGATAAAAAAATATCTTGAATAATCCTCAAATGAAGAAAATTATTAAAGACGTTTTTAGCTAAAAATACCTTGAATAACCTCATTCAATTTTATGAATGTATTATTCAAAACATTTTCTGAGAAAAACATCTTGAATAATCTCCAATACAAAATTGGAGGGGATTATTCATGGAGTTTTATAGGCAAAAATGCATTGAATAATTTTAAATTCTAAAATTTTTTGAGGGATTATTTAAGGTATTTTTATCTAAAAATATTTTGAATAATCACATCATAAAAATTAAAGTGGATTATTGAAGGCGTTTTTGGCCAAAAATGCCTTGAATAATCTTTATTAAATTTTTTTTTGTTTTGGAGGTTATTCAAGGTATTTTTGGACAAAAACACCTCGAATAATCTAAAAAAAAATGGTAAAAGATTATTGAAAGTGTTTATGGTCAAAAATACATTCAATAATCCTTTACAAAAAATATAATGGAGGTTATTTAAGGTATTTTTTTATAAAAAACACCTTCAATAATCTTTTTACAAAAAATTTTTGAGGATTATTCTCAATTCAATTTTTTTAAGGGATTATTGAAAATATTTTTCATGCCAAACGTCATATATAAATTAAATTTTTTGCCAGCATTATTCAATAATTGACTTACATTCATTTCTAAACATGTTTTCAAAATAACGACTATTTTATAATTTTTATGTTAAATCAAATTTGAAAATAACGTAATTTTTTCTCCTAAAATTTTAAAATATCACAAAAAAAGATGAATTTTTTATTTCAAGATTTTGGATACTATTAAAAATACGTCAAATTTTTCTAGAATCAGATTACTTTAAATTAAATGTTGAAATTAAATATCTAATAATAAAATTCTAAAAAATATATATAGATTTCTTGAACCAAATATCTCTTTAAAGATACTTGCTAAATTATCATTAATGATAATTTTTATTCCATCTTATAATGTCACATCTGACCGGGACGTAGTAGTTAGCCCACATTAATCAGTCTGAAAAATGTACAAGCCTAGAAGCCAGGAGGAATCCAAAAGCTTGAACCTGGCCAAATATCCCACTTGATATGATGAGACAAGAGATGAGGATATTTGCTGAGCAACCATTCCCACTTTTAACAATTTCATTAAAATGTTTGGCGGTATCATTTCATGTTAAATTTTAAGGTTTTTCTAAAGTAATTTTAGGTTTGATATTTAATAAAATATTATAATTTAAATTTTATTATATGATCATATTTTATAATTTTTTGAATTTGTCACATAATAATTATATGATAAAATTTTTTTAAAATAATATTATCATATGTCTATTAAATTTTAAATTTTTTGTGATATTTTATTCTAGATAAATTCTTTTACTCATGATCAGTTAATTTTAAAGCTGATGTTTAATATTTTAAATATATATTTAACTGATTAAAAAAAGTGTTTATAAAAAAAATCCAATTTAGAGAAATTATCTTATCAAATTTTGATACGTTGTTTTCGTAAAACCAACTACATAAAAATAAAATGAATCAGTTGACACATTCAATAAATTTTTATGGGGAAAAAAACGGTTGGCATCCTAGTCCAATAGAAGCATGAAGACAAGGATTTAAGGTGGGCTCGTTAAGAATTAAGGTTTCGGCACTGGTCTGCTCCAGCTTTGTTTCTTTTTCAAGCTACGTTATCCAGAAATTCTGTTAGAGTGTCGCAAAAGTAAACAGCACTTTCTTAAGAAGTCAACTTGGTTTATTATTTTGCCTATAACTAAAATTTGACTCCATACGTCAAGGTGATATTATTTATTTATTTATTATTATTTTAACATAAAATACTCAAAATTTAATGCACACGCAATATTAAAAGTTTCAAAAATTTTAAATATAATATTTAATATGTTGTAATTATTGATTTCATTATTGGTTTTTCGTATTATATTAGAAGTACTGAGATTTTATTTTAATTATTTAATCAATAGTATGATATTTTTAATTTATCATATATTATGAGTTTTTTTTTCTAAAAACAAAAAATGAAAATAGTACAAAAATTATAATTTTAAAGAGAATTGTTATTTTTATGTATTTTATATCTTCATTTATTATAATACATTTCAAGATTTTAATCCTTTATTGACTGTATATAGGGAATTAAAATCTCTATGTTTAATCTTTTCTTTTCTTGGCAATCAATTAAGGACTTCAATTAGATTGCCCTTAAGAACAAATTTAATTGTATTTATTATTATTGTTATTATTATTATTAATTATTAATTATTAATTCATTGGGGATTGTTGATTATTGATTTTTTATATTTTCTTTATTTTTATAATTTTTTTATGAAAAAATATTTATTTAGAAAAAAATTAAAGGTAAAATTAAATGAAAGAAAATGCAAAAATTCTCAATTATCTCTTTTATTTTTTTCCTTTCCCTTTTAATTGTTTTATGAAAAATATTTTTCTAAAAAATGAAAGGAAAACTTAATAAAAGAAAAATAAAAATCACAATTTCCCTTTTTTTTTTTTTCTATATCTTTATATTTTTGTTTTTAAAGAAAAGTAAAAAAATCTTTAAATTAAAAAATATATGAATAAAAAGAAAAAGATTGTGGTGAGTAATTAAATGACATTTATTAAAGTTCCAATTAAGCTCAAAATTGGAACATGGCATTAAGATCTGTTTTTAATAGTAAGTATTTATAGATTATTGCAAATTATTTTGAACTGCTTTAATTGGTTAGATAGCAAGGTAATTAAGTTAAGTTAGATATTAATTTTAGGTTGATGCTTAAGTGAAACTATATAGAAAAAAATAATAAGTCTTTCCGGCGCTCTCCGAGAGGAAGTAGTTTTGTGATTCTACAAGTGAGTATTGACTTAAAGTTACCATAGGGTTCCTTTGAGTCTTAGATAGTCATAGTTTATTTAGTAAAGTCAGTTGGTAATGGAAAGGAGTTACCAATGGAGGAGGATTTAGAAGGAATGTGGGAGAAGCTTAAGTTAACAGAGGCGAAGTGTGAAGGTATTGTTACAGAAGTGGATGAAAACGAAGGAGGGAGGGAGGAAAGGAAAGCATGGATGGTTGGAACGATGCTTACAAAAAGGCCATATAATAAGGAAGCAATGAAGAGAGTTCTGAAACTTCTCTGGAGGGTAGTCAAGGAGTTTAGGATTGCAGATCTAGAAGAGAATATTTATCTGTTTAAATTTGCAAAGGTGGTCGATAGAAAGAGAGTCTTAGATAGGGTGCCATGGTCTTTTGATAAACCACTTGTAACGCTTCATTACAATATTGGAATACTTTGAAGATCTGTTATGATATATATGTAGAGAATTAAATCTAAATCTATGAAGTACTTTTTGTGGGATAAAACCAAAAGATCTTTAGGTTAAAGTGGATAATACCTCATAGGTTGGGTGTGAATCTCCACAAATGATATCAGAGCGATCATCAATTAGATAAAAATTAAGTGCTACATGGTATTCGAATGTCTTGTGTGATTATGTTGTTTGGGTGTGCTTTATGTTGAACTTGCCCAATATTTAGTGTGATTCGATGGATTTGTGTGCTTTGTATTAAGTATGATAGAGACATCAAGCTTTAACGAAAAAAGTTTATAATGTCTCGGGATGCTTTGAGGATTTACTATGATATATATATATGTATAAGCTTAAATCCAAATTTATAAAGTACTTTTTGTAAGATAAAACTATGAAACTTTTAAGTTAAAATAGACAATACTTTGTAAGTTAGGTGTGGGTCTCTGTACCACAACGATTCTTCAAAGAATATGACGAAGGGTTAAGGCCAAGGGGTTACATGTTTAATACGCTACCCTTTGGGTAAGGGTATATGGATTACCTTTAGACTTAAGGAATGAAGAAACCGCACAGAGGATTGAAAGAAAGTTAGGCGCCCTCAAAAAAGTGGACTCAACCCTAAATACGACAGGGTGGACTCGGTTTCTGAGAATTAGGGTGAAGATGGATGTGTATAAACCACTAAAGAGAGCCATTTTACTTACAAATGAGGAGGGTATAAAGCATATATGGGGACGACTGAGTTATGAGAGATTGCCAACCTTTTAATATACTTGTGGTCGATTAGGACATGTAGAAGATGACTGTGCAGAAAATCCATGCCCTGGTAATGAATTGGATGTAAAACAATATGGAGGGTGGCTGAAAGCATCACCAATAAAGCACAAACAATCAGCTTGAAAGAAGGGAAGTTAAAGATCGAAAGGAGAACTACATAGCAGTAATCATGGAAAGCGAAATAGTGAATAAGAAAAATAGCCAGGGGCAACGATAGATGGTGGCCTGGCCCGATGAGTGAACATGGTCAACCAACGTAAGGGGAGGTTAACTGCTTGCGGATTGATAGGGGGACTCAATAACAATATCCCGAGATTAGGGGTGATGAGAATGAAAAACAAGAAAATCTTGTGAGGGAATCTGTTTTTAACAATGATAACGTAAGTGGGAGGGAGTAAATGACTGAGATCGATGGAAACAGCATATAGGTGGAGCCCAAGAGGGAAAGGAATTTTTGGGCAAAACGGGTAATGGAAAAGAGAGCGGTTGGGACCATATAGGAATTAATAAAATTTTACATGAGGGGGAGTATTCTGCTCACGTAATGCATGGCACAAATTTGGGAGAAGCTCATTTGCATGAACAATAGAGGGACAATATTAATGCAAAACGGGACCCACGTTTCTAATTATGAGAATACCGTGGCAATAGAGTGTGGCTTAAGGGGTAGTGACGTAGTTTTAACAAGA
Organism: Durio zibethinus; assembly: GCF_002303985.1. The sequence continues at coordinate 9,677,687 of NW_019167882.1, read as the reverse complement.
AAGGCAAAATAGATAGGCAGTATTACTAAATCAAGCACAGATGGGAAGGCAAACTACTGAAAGTAAAAATGAAAGAAATTGGTGAGAGAGCCTAGGGTTGAACAAGCAGGGGAATTAGTTGACCTAGGGAAGAGGAATAATGTGCATAAGGAGGAAACTAATATGGATATAGACATAGTGGGGAAAAGATGCTGGGTGATCGAGGAAATGGATATAAAGGGAAATACAGATCAAACGGCGAAAATTGGTGTCCAGTCCCGTTGAGAGCAATGAGGTACCTAGTTTGGAATTACTGTAGGCTTGGGAACTCGCGAGCAGTTCGGGCCTTCTAGGACATACTGAAGAGGAAAGATCCCAATGTGGTTTTCTTATGCGAAACCATCTTAAATAATACAAAACTTGAAAAAGTAAAGATGAAATGTAAAATGCATAGAGCTTTAGGCGTGGAAGCACAGGGCAGGAGTGGGGGATTGGGCATGTTATGGAGGGAGGACATAAATATGGAATTATTGAGTTTTTCAAAGTACCATATTGATATGAAGATAAACGACAAAAAAGGAATAGAATGGAGGATTACGGGGTTCTATGGAGATCCGGATGTAAGAGAAAGATATTAAGCATGAAGCCTTATTCAAAGGCTGGCGCAACAAAGCTTCCTTCTTTGGCTATACGTTAGGGACTTTAATGAGATACTTTCGGATAGTGAAAAGAAAGGGGGCAATGTTAGACCTAAATGGCAGATGATAGCTTTACAAGATACACTAACAGATACAGGGCTATTCGATATGAAGTTTGAAAGCATTAAATATACATGGGTAAGGGAATCAACAATTGAAAGCGTAATACGTGAAAGGCTAGACCGGGCACTAGCAAATAGTAAATAGGATAAGTTATTCGTACAATTCACAGTAAAGACCCTAGTAAGCTCTGTATCGGACCACTGTCTTATTTTGGTTGATACGAGGGGAGGATACAAGAGGAAAGTGGCGTAAATTAGGAGGAGATGAAAGTGTCTTGAGGAAATTTGGTTAAAGGACCTAGATAGCAAGAAGATCATTGAAGACGTTTAGAAGGAGAGTCAAAATAAAGATCTATAAGGGAAGCTAAATAGGGTGAGACAAAGGCTGATGGAATGAGGCTAGATGAAATTTCATGGGATGCACGAAAAAATAGAATTGCTGCACCAACAGCTAAGGAAGTCAGTGGGCAAAGGTTGAATAATAAGAGCTTGACATGGGAAATGGCTCTCAAAACAAAACTGAATGAAAAGCTTGAATATGAAAAGTTATTTTGGAGTCAATGTGCAAGGGTGAGTTGGCTTAGAGAAGGAGACAAGAATACCAAATTCTTTCATGCATATGCTACCCATAGAAAAAGAACAAATCGGGTCAAAAGTCTAAAGGATGAAATGGACAAGTGGCAAAAAAGAGAACTTGAAGGGGAGCAAGTAGCGGTGGAATACTTCTCAAATCTTTTCAAGTTCCAAGGGCCCATGAACATATAGGAGACTTTGGAAGCAATTCCCATATATGTCATAGAGGAAATGAATGCCAAGCTTACAGAGCAATTTACTCTCGACGAGATTCAAGCTGCCATACATCAGATACACCCTACAAAGGCCCTAGGCCCAGATGGTACGCAGCCCCTTTTTACTATAAATATTGGCACATTATTTGATCCAAAATCACAAAGTTCTACTTATTTGTCCTTAAAGGGGAAAGTAGTTTAGTAGGAATAAATGATACTCATATAGTTCTGGTTCCTAAGACCCCTAACCCAACAAAGATGACAATGTTTAGGCCTACTAGTATGCGAAATGTCCTTTATAAATTTGTTGTAAAAACCCTCACTAATAGATTGAAGCAGATATTACCCCCATTGTATTACCAAGAATCAATGTGCTTTTGTCCCAGGAAGGCTTATAACTGACAATGTACTGGTAGCTTACAAACTACTATACTCATTAAGGCATAAAAGTAAGGGGGAAAAGGGTTGGACAGCATTGAAATTGGATATGTGTAAAGCCTATGATAAGGTGGAATGGGATTTTATTGAGGCTATTATGAGGAAAATGGGCTTCTAAGAAAAATGGATTTCTTGCATAATACATTATGTAAGAACAGTTTCTTATAAGATGGTGATTAATGACAGCTTAACAAAAATTATCAGCCCAAAAAGAAGATTGAAACAGGGAAACCCATTGTCACCCTACTTGTTTCTCATTTGTACTAAGGGCCTCTTAGCACTGTTAACAAAGTATCAAAACAATGATCTGCTGTAAGGGGTCCGAGCTAGTATAAGTGGTCCAAGAATAACACATTTGTTTTTTTACTGATGATAGTTTGCTTTTTATAAAAGCAAAAACGAATGAATAGGAGCATGTAAGGAAGATACTAAAAACATATAAATAGGGGTCGAGACAAAAGATAAATTATGAAAAATCAGGTTTACTGTTCAGCAAAAATATTAGCCACAAGATGAAGAAGACGACAAAGACTTTTTTTGGGTACAAGCTACAAATAGTTCGAAAAAATGCTTGGGGTTGCCATCTTTTATGAGGAGAGGGAAGAAGAAAGCATTTAGAGGGGTGGTTGAAACAATGAAAAAAAGAATCCAAAATTGGATCCAAAAATGGACTTCATCAAGAGGTAAGGAAACCTTCGTGAAAGCCATCCTATAGTCTATTTCGTTCTATGCTATGTCATGTTTCTTTTTCCTAAAGGGACTATGCAAAAAAATAAATATGATCATGGCAACATATTGGTAGAGCCACAACCAGATGAACAAGGGTATACACTGGATAGTTTGGAACAAGCTATCCAAGACGAAGAAAGAAGAAGAACTAAAAGTTTCGAAAAATGGAAAACTTTAACCTTGCTCTTCTAACAAAGCAAGGATGGAGACTTTTACATAACAAAACATCACTGTTGCATAAGGTTCTTAAGGCAAAGTATTTTCCCAATGTCTTATTTCTTGATGCTTAAGTGGGAAAAAATTCATCATACACGTGGAAAAGCATATGTAAGGGGAGAGACATCCTAAAGTTAAGAATTACGTAGAGGGTGGGGAATGGGCAGAGAATTAGGATATGGCATGATAAATGGATACCAAGTGTAGAAAACTTTGCTCCCATTCTAGTTAGGGAACCCATTTCAGATATTGCTATGGTTAGGAACCTTATTGACATGGAGACATGCAGATGGGATAGGGTGAAGCTGGAAAGTTTGTTTACAACTTCCACAGTTAGAGATATTATGGCAATAATACTAAGTGGAATGGAAACAAAGGACATCCAAGTCCGGCATTACAATAGGGATGGCAAATATAGTGTTAGAAGAGGTTACCACCTCCGGAGAATGCACGCACAGACTCTGCAGGGTGCCCAAGAAGAAAATAGAAGCAATATTGGAAAAAAAGAGAGTAGAGATGTAGCACAAGGTGTGGCAGGCAAACATCCCAAGCAAAATAAAGGTTTTTGGTTGGAGGTTATGCAATGAAATCTTCCCGTTTTACAAAAACCTCCAAAACGGAAAGATGCTTGATCAAGTGATGTGCCAGAAATGTATAACTGGGGAGGAAATTGTCCTACACGCAATAGTTGAATGCCCAAAGGCAGCAAAAGTATGAGAGGCAATGGGGTTAACAAGTCATTTCATGAAAATTCAAGAACAACAGATTGGAGTATGGTTAGATAGAGTGACTACTAGGTTCGATCAGGAAAAGCTGAAAATAGTTCTCATGGTCTCTTGGTTAATCTAGATGGGTAGGAATGAAAGGTGAAAAACCAAGTGGATAGAAGTAGCCAATACACAACAAAATATGCCATCCAATATAGGGAGGAATTTAAAAGTGCACAGGAACAACTCATAGAAGTGTTATGCAAACGATTCCTAGGCATCTGCGACCCGGGGACAATTGAAGCACTGGTTATGGTGGAGCAGTAAAGCTGGCAACAAATATAGGGTGTAGTTAGATTGATGTGAAGGGTGACGCAAGGGAAATTATCAACCAAGTAAAGAGGCAGTATAGCAGGAACTTGTTCTTTTTTGGTACCCTCATAGAGGAGATAGAGTGTAGGTTGCAGATGTTCAAATCATGGGATAGATTGTATGTCAATAGAGAGGGAAATAGGGTGGCTCACTATATGGCTTTAAGGGGAGAGGAAATAAGGCTATGGGTAGAGGATTTCCTAAATACTTTAGTTCTTATCTATGAACAAGATAGGATTGGAATTGAGTAATGAAATCCTACTATTTTACTTCAAAAAGTTAAGTTGGATATTCTCCTCTCCAGCATATATTTTCTGGTTAGTTTCTTGACTAATCATGTATCAAAACCTTAGTTTCTTTAACTATGTCTATGTCAATCTATGAAAAAAAAAAGGAATAAGTGATCTCTATTATTCAAAAAAAAAAATTGATCCTAATGGCAAGTATGTGGCTTGATATAAAATAATGAACACCCAATCAAAAGATGATAAATGTCATCAAATTTATTGCCTTGGTAAATAATGCAAAATTAGGATACGACTTTATATTATAACTATAACATCTATGGGCGCTTTGTTGTAGAATTTTTTTATATTTTTTCTTACATCAAAAATATTCAAGAAAAACATTTCGTTTTCTTAAAAAATTATGTTGTTGAACTTATTATATTTTACGAAAAATTTTAAATTTAATTTTTTTATCTAATTTCAAATTTATTTTTTTTATCTATTTAAAGTTTTTTTTATAAAATTTAAAATATTTTCTCGCCTAAAAATTTTTTAAAATCACATGTGATTATCTTATAATTTCACATTATGGAAAAAATTCACTTACGCCCAATTTTTTTTTTGTTGTTATTCTTTTAATAATTCTCACATTTTTTATTAGATTCACATGATGCTAGAAGAAATATAATGATTAAAGATGCAAGCAAATTGACTTATTTTTCATGCTTATAAAATTTGTAGTTTTTTAATTATTAACTATTTTCCTAATCATTATTAACAATTTTGTTATCACCAATTAAAATTATAATCCAAATAAATTTAAAAAATATATAAGCATGTATGCAATTTGAAAATTAAATAAACAAATAAAAGAATAAGGAGTTTTGTATAAATATGCCACTAATATTGGGCCAACCAAGTTTAGGGAAAGGGTCCAATGCAAATTGGTTGTAGTTTGGGCCTAATCTATATGTAGGCTTGATCCGAATCCTTAGCTCTAAGCATGAGTCAATTTGATGCGAGATGACTCAAAAAAGATTCATCCTTTCCCTTTTTTCATTTTTTTTACCTAAACCCCCAATTTAACTAAAAATCCCATTATAAAATCCTAATTCTTTTAATATCATTTTTCATTTATGTTTCATTTTAAAATTAAAAACTCATATCATCTCTATCCAAAACACTTTCCCTATAGCCACATCCTCTTTCCAAATTTCGATCGATCATTGTTGTCTTCCATTGACGACCATTACTCGTTAGCATTGAAATTGATCTAAATTTCACCCACCAAATCCTCTCTTTGTCAATTATCCTTTCATTATAGTGGATTTTTTTAGAAAACTCTTAGATTTTGCTAGATTTAAAACTTTAAATTAAACTTTTTAAGCGTTGAAATCGCTTTTTATCACCTTTCAATTTGTTGAAACTTAAATATATGTTTTCCCTATCCTAATCCTTCACTTCCACCATTTCAAATTTTCTAAACTTGCTCACCGTTGATACTATCATAACCATCATTACAACTTTGAAATGGCCTTCTCTTTCTCATAACTTCCTTTTCATGAAAAGCTCGAACCAAACTCCCTTTAAAGCACCTATAAACCTGAAAAATCCCTCATGTTCGAAACCGTCATACGTTTCACCTTTCATTCATCGTTTGGTTATTGGATTCTTTTTTTTTTTTGTTTTTTTTTGGCTGTTTTTTTTTTTACTTCTTGGTTATGGTATTGTGGTTGACTTTATTTTTTTTTTTGATTTTTTATTTTAGAATTTTGGGATTTTTTTTTGTTGAAAATAAGGTTTCAAGTAGTGTTTTTGGTGATGGTTAGATTATGAAAGTATGTAGGTGATGGCTTTCGATGGTAGAGGCAGTAGAGGTTTTTTGGGGTTTTTTTTTTTTCTTTTTTGTTGAGTTTTGTTGCTTGTGTCTTGGTGGTATTGGGTTAGTAGTTTATATAATAATTTTTAATTTTTGTAGTCTTTTAGTATAGGTAATCTAGGTGTTTATGATGGTTATGGTAAGTTACGGAGGAGTTGCTTTTTAGTGATCAGTGATAGCACTTGGTGTGGTCGATGGTGACTATTGTCGCGGCTTGTGGTTGTTATTACAGTGTTTAGAACTTTTGCTTGGAGATTTTCTCGTGGTCTTTATTTGTTGTGACTTGTCTTTTAATTTTATATGGTGAATTTTTTAATAGGAGAAGGATATGAAATTCGTTATTTGAAATTTAAAATTATCTGATAACCAATAAAATTCTATCACTGTCTTTAACATTTAACTAAATCTTTATGTTGTTATGTTTTGGACAGGTGTCGATAAAATAATTGTTTATAGTGAACTTAAAGACAAAATTATGTACTAGCTTTTTAGTATAAGTAATCTAGGTGTTTATGTTGGTTATGGTAGGCTGTGGAGGAGTTACTTTTTAGTGATCGATGGTGGCATCTAGTGTGGTTGATACTATTGTTGCAACCTGTGGTGGTTGTTATAGTGTTTAAGATTTTTGCTTGGAGATTTTCTTGTGGTTCTTATTTATTGTGATTTGTCTTTAAATTTTATAGGGTGAATTTCTTAATAGGAGAAGGATTTGAAATTAGTTGTTTGAAACTTTGAATTATCTGATAACCATTGAAATTTCGTCATTGTCTATAACATTTAATTGAATCTCTATCTATTATGTTTTGGACAAGTGTCGACAAAGTAATTGTCTATAATGAACATGAGGACAAAATTATATAATAGTTAAACTAAAAAAATATCATGCGCTTCACTACAGGTATACAATAGAAGCATAATAAACAATGAAAAAATATAATGTAATCATATTTAAAAATTGAGAATGATATTAATTTTTAGAAAATAAAAATGTATAGAGAAAAAAATAAAGACATTGAATCATGATATTTTAAGTACTTAAACATTAAATCAATGGATTACAATGATAGCAATGGAATATTAACTAATTCATTTATAAATTACAAAAAATAATTAAAGTTTGATATTATGTTATTTTGAACCCTTCCTTTTACCATATATGTTGTTGAAATTTTCTTTTAACTCTTTTCGTAAAAGTAAGTGACAATTAACTGTTAGTAAATTCAACTTTTACTACAAAAGTTAAAGCACCAAATTTATTTGATAAAATGAGTACATGAAACATATATTAAAGAAATTAGCAATTATGAAAATAAACAATCATCACACCAAAAGCTAAAATTCAAATATATTAAAACAAATATGTTTAGAAAGAAAAAATATAGCTATCTTTCTCTTTTTATTATGCATATAATAAAACAGCGACTTAATACGCAAATATACTTTCAACCTTTTATACAAAATGGATTTAAGCCCTGAACATTTTATTGTATGCAAATCAATCTATATTCTTTTATTTTTTATGTAAATAAATTCACAAACTTTCAAAAATAATGTAATTAAGTAAAATTTCATTGAATTAGAATAGCCACAATTAGTATTAGACACACATCATCCAATGTTGATGATGATGAGTAATAATCAATTTATGTTGATAGATTACATGATATTTTTACTGAAAGAAGAAAAAAATCATAAAAAAAATCTCAGTTAAAAAAAAGTACCTTGGTTAAAAAGAAAATTGAAAAGTAAAAGCTAAAAATTTGAAAAACAAAAGAAAAATAGCTAATCGTATTGTGATTGAGGAAAGCGAAGAGTTCTTGCTATGATTTAGGGATTCAATCATGATTAGGGTTTGGTCGATTTAAAAGATCGAAAAGATTTAGAGCGAGCTTTTTTGTTTCATTTAGAGGTTTCGTAAGGTCGAAACAATGGTGTCTTTCATTCAATAGTGAAGATAAAACATAGAATCTATGCATTTTAATTTAAAGGTTAGGTTGATTTAAGGTTACTTGAAGAAAAGATTTTGGTGATTAAGGGGTTTTTGGCAATTTGGATTTTTTTTTAGATTTAGGGTTTCAGTCATTTAAAAGTTTTCAAGGGTTTGGATTAGTTAGAGTTTTCTGAAGTATGGGTTTATGCTATTTAGGATTTTTAAAGAATGGTTATGATTGATTTAGATTTTCTGAAGTGTGAGTCTTGACTGAGTTGGAGTTTTGGAAGTATTGCAATTTAGGGTTTTGTGAAGGAAGTTTTACTTGATTGAAACTTGTGCAAAATTTATGCTACTATTGAAAAAATTTTTTAGGTATTGCTAGAAAGGTAATGGTTTAGCGGTATAAGTACTTTTATATAGATATTATATTTTTGTTGATTTAACTTTTATATTGTGAAATTTTATGACTAAATTTATATTAAAGAAATTTTTTATATGTTACATCAATTCTGCCATTTGTAGTTGAAATGGAAAACATCCTTGGAAAGAAAGTGCTACTACTAATTTAGGAATAAATTGTGCAAATCCTAGTTTAGGAGAGGTAAAAATTATTGCTAAAATTATCTTACTTTTAGTATTTTTCAATTCTATATCTATACTTATGTTAGTTGCAAGACTAAGTTAAAGAGAGTGAAGTAATGTGACTACAAGAATAACGTTATGATTATATTTATCTTTTATTTAGTTGGATTTGATTTGTTTTTTATTTGTCAAATAAAGATGAGGTTTTTTTATTTTGTACCAAAAATTAGGGTGCCTATAAATGGTTTGGATATTTCATATGTTTCTCTAAGTATATTTTTAGCTTATGTGGTAGTTTATACCTTTTACATGACTATTAGATGATCTTCTTAATCTAATGCTAAATAACCTTACACCTTGTCAACTTTTTAATGGTACTATTTTTCCCTCATAGTTTTACTTCATTATTACTTTTGTGACCTAGCTTATACCTTGAAGTTAAATGTATCCAATATTTATTAAATAGTTTTTTACTTATTTAAAAATATTTTTCTTGGTATTAAATTTGAATGAAATTATATGGAGTATTATTAGGATAAATAAGGCATATGTATTAACTATTTATGTGTGATTCATAAATGTGTATATAAACAAGAAAGTTTTAATTCATGTTAAACGTTATTCAACAACAAGCATTACATACAAGAGTCAGAGGGAAAAGAAAGCAACAAAATAGGCCACCATAACTATTTAATATTGGTTTATATACTAACTTAACCATTGGAAAGTCAATTCTAAATGTAAGCATATTAAACTTTTCAAATTGACAAATACTTGTGTTTTTAAAAATAAGCTAATCTCTTACTTTTTTTTTTACTCTATCTTTCCTATATAGTCTAGGACACCAAGTGAAACTTTGATTGATGAGGGCAACAAGTGAGAAATTATATGCTAACAACAAAAAGAATTGAACATGAATGTTTATGTTCAAATATTAGTTAATGCTATGAATTTTTTTTTTTGTTTCATAATGTTTTTATTGAATTTGTTATCTGGCAATCCAAACTGCTAATTACCTTTTGACAAATGTAATTACAAGTTCATGTTTTAATATGGGTGTTGTATATGGATGTTAGTGAAATGAATTTTTTTGTCTCAAAATTTTACCTATTTTTGTTTTGTTTTCCTCTTTTATTTAAAGGTCTGGATGATGATATTTGCTATTTTTTCTTGTTTAATTTCTCTTTTATTTTTGTTGTATGATACATGAACAAGTCTAAATGGTGAAAGATATTACATGTTCTTTCTCTATTTATTTATTCTTTTATTGCTATTATATGATACATGAGTAGTTTGAATGGTAAAAGATATTAGTTGTTTTTTTCCTATTTATTTCCTTTTGTATTTTTGTTGTATTGCAATTTTTGGCCTCAAATGCAATTTTTATTTTTTATTTTTTGTAAAAATGCCATATCAGCAATCATGTGGACATCCTTTAGCATGTCATCATGTCAGTTATCAAAGTTAGTCTAATTTAACGAAAATTTTACTTAATTACATTAATTTGAAAGTTTGTGGATTTATTTACATAAAAATAAAAGAATATAAACTAATTTGCTATTAATAAAATGCTAGGAGCTTAAATCCATTTTATATAAATGGTTGGTATATTTGAATATTAAGCCTAAAATAACTTTGAAACTAGCATAAGTATGCACACACTTATGGCCACTCACAATTATTAAAAAGCCGAAAAAATAATAGTTATTTGACTTCCTTAGCTTACATTATTGAGCCCCTACAAGAACTTTAGGGAGAGTAATAAAACAAGAGTATTTTTTTAAAACATATTACTTCTAAATTTTAAAAGCATAATTAGACATATAATATGACTCATTTCAAGAATTTTAAGATAAGTAATGAGACTCAAAAATCTAAAATGCATGCTTAATAAACTCAAAATATAAACAACTTGATCATAAAAGTTTCTTCATTAGTTAAGCTATTATAAATGTCAAAATTATTAATAAAGAATGTCCATAAATCTTTATCATTTTCTTTCTCGCATAATATACATATATACATATTTTGAAACTTTTTATTAATGCACTTAATATAAAGCACAATGACTTAAAATAAAGTGATAGCGAAGCTGTAAAAATATAAAGTCTCAAGTCAAATTATATGCAACCATTTACTTTTACAAATGATACTTTTCATCTAAAAGAGACATCTTAAACCTAAAATCCACAGTATTTAAAATGTAAATTTGAATTTACGAAAAGAGCACATGTAAAGAAAACATGCTATTAAGAATCTAGGTTGAAAATTATTTTCAAACCTTAGCTACAATGATTTATTCTTAAGAAAAAATACAAAAAAGATGTGAAATCTCACCTTAAGAAAATTCATCAAACTCAATTCAATTAACAAAATTTCTTTTTCTATATTCGTGATAAAAAACACAAAATAATACCAACTTATTTTAAATTCCTCCAATCAAATATATTGGGATAAAACCATTCAAACAAAAATAAGGTTGGAACAAAAGGGTGGAGGAAGAAGTATAAAGAGTAATAAGGCAAAATCAAAAGATAAATAACCTTAGTCCAATAATTAAAAAATCAAAAATCTTTTTTTAATTTTATTGTAAGCTAGTTTTCATGGAATTTTAAAATGTTTAGTATTTTTACTTTGAACTCATTAATTAATTCAATATATAATTGCATTTATGTTTTGTTATCACTATTCATCTATTTTTAGGATCACCCTTTCAAGAAAGACTGTTACAATGGGTGAAATATAGCAAGAAAGCAAAGAATTGAAAAATCCTAAAGAACAAATCAATATATTTTCAGCCATAAAATATCATGTAAAGAATATGTATATATTGAAATCATATATTTATAAAGATGAATATAATTACTTGAATCAATATAGACAACTGATCTGTACTTAGAAAAGCCCTAAAAAGATAAAAAAATAAAAATAAAAATTCAAGTTTTCAAATAAATAATTGAAAATGAAAAAGGGGAGGAAGAAAGCTATAAATCTTGAGATTGATAGGAATGGTAACGTAAGTAGAGCGAAGGGAATGAAAGAAGGCTTGCCCTCGCACAATGATATTCTCTTTATTTTTGCCCTAAATTCAGTTGCCTTTTCTTCTATTTTCAATGAAAAAGGATCTCCTCAATGCTAAAACTTTATAGAACAATTAAACATCCTATAGTAAGTATAATATTTATTGATCTGAAAAAAACTTTAGGGAAAAAGAAAAAAATTAAAAAAAAAGGATACAAAGCATCAAAGGTAGTATAATAGATTCTAAATTATTGATATAGAGCATTAAAGGTTGTATAATAGATTCTAAATTATTAATATCTAAAAAACCCATATTAATTTCTTTAAAATATCTAATAAAATAAATAAAAAACTTATGAATTAAAATTAGTTTTTAAGTGAGATACAATAGCCACGAAACTAGAGATGAAGAATTATGAATAACAAAAACTTAAAGATTCAGCAAGTCATAGAAAAAAAAAGACAAGAAATGAAAAGAAAGCAAAAAAAAAAAAGAAATGAAATATATTAATAAAGGTAGTAGAGTAGGAATTAGCTTTGGAAACTATTTAGATAATATTTATAAAATTTAGATAAGATCAAGCTGCTTTTCTCACTTTTTCTCGCTTGCTTTTCACTTTTTAGTAAACATCCAACATCTTTTCAATGTTTCATGACCTTTTATCTTTAATAGAAGTGACAATGGTTTGGATCGGACTGGATTTTATTAAATTTTTTAGGATAATGTATAGAATTATGAATATCTAAAATTCGATTCGAATTGACCTTCCCTTGAAATCGATTTGATCTAAATAGAAGTTTACCAATTTGATTTTGTTTGTCGATTTTTAAATTTTTATATATTACTTTAATAAAATTTTTAATATATTTAACAAATTTATATATAAAATATTTATTTAATTTTAAAAAATTTAAAATATGTATAAAAATTAATAAAAATATATAATTTGATTCGATTTTTTTTTATTTTTCATATCTCGATTCAAAATTTTATCCAAATTTAATATATACATTTAATATCTGAATTTGATCTGAACTGAATAAAAAAAACTAATTCTATCAAAACCAAACACTATGATATCAAATTAGTTTGTTCTCGATTTTTTTTTACCCCTAATCTTTAGTGTGTGGAAATACAAAAGTATTATTGACAAAGTAAAAAAAAAAAATTATCCTAAATTGGATAAGTGTCGCACTAGTAAAGAGTTTTAGACAAAATTATATGTAAGCTAGATGAAGCAAAATAAACAAATAGAAGCATTATAAAAATTTAATAGGCTGTTATTTTTTATTACTTATAGTTAGATTATAAATAATAGAATTTTTAAAAAATATACATATCAGCTGTTAAATTTTCATAAATTAAATGGCAAAGTTATTATAATAATTTAATATGTAATTAAGTTATAGATTATTCTCATTCTTAATTTTATCTAAACAAGTGAATAATGCAAATAAATATTATCTTGACCAATAAAATGAAAATGGAAAAAAGAAGAAAATGTCACAATTCAAATTTTGTGCAGAGCAATAATGGTCTAGGGGCCAATTTGGTATTAAAGAAAAGCAGTTGTTCACATGCAAAAGTCAGTAGCCCATTCAGTGAGCGCTGCTTTCAAAGTGGCGCACCTAGCGGCCTGTTGGGAGGGGGCACCTGGAGAGAAAATTAACAAGCACCTTGAAAACTTTAGAATTGGAAAATAAGCTATTCAAGTGTTTTTTTTTTCCCCTCCCGTTGAAGGACTTTCTTATTTTCAGCGACAGAGTTCATGGATTTGATACGTAGGTAAAAAATGTTAGTAATAATCCCAATTGAGAAATTATAGAAGTAACATTTCAAACTAATATAGTCATGCTCTTTCTCAAAGTAAGTTTGCCGATTACCCGTAAAGGATTAATCCAATTTTTTAGATAAAAAAAAAAGAATTCGATCATTACTCTTTAAACAATAACAAAGAATGCATGTACTATGACATTAGTCACTAAATCAAATACGGCCTTCAAGTTCTAATCATTATTATATATGCATCATGAATCCAAGGCGTTGCTTAAAATTTTCACCATAATATGATGGTATAGGTAATACGAAATTAATTAGTTACCAAATCTATACCCAGATGTACCTAGATCTGTTCTTACATTAAGCCCAACTCTACAAACTGAGCAGGTTCCATCTCATAATTATGGCTTGGGCCAAAAGGTAAAAGGTTAAATTTGTTTGATATTGGCCTGAGCCATGGACAAAATCTTTCAGATTTTGATACTTTTGAGCCCGAGAATCATGCTTGCATATATACAGTTTGGTCCAATCTTGCATTCTGTGCAGAAGTAATGAAAAGTGCGAAACACGTGGGATTGTGCAAGTCGGCCCACTAGTGGCACTCGTGACAGTGGCAGTGGTGCACCGATTTGGTCGACTTCCTTTCCCCTTCTTTTGAACTGCACAATGTGGGCGGATATTTCCTTATCCTTATAACGACAATGTAAACCAATGCAAGCTGTTTGGATTCCATTTATTGAAGATTTGAGTTTGAACTTGAGTTACTGCAATAATAAATTGAAAGGAGTTTAAACGTTTTAATAATTAATTCGTGAAGCTCATGAATTTAAATCAAAATTTTATTTTTTTAATAAATGATGATACAATAATTTAATATTTAATATTTATTATGTATAAATCTAATCAAGTTTATCAAATATAATTTAAATGATTTCAATAAATTATGAATTGAACACAGGCATAAAAGAATAAGCTTAATTGAGTTTTAATAAAATTTCAAATCAGGTGGAATATATTAACAAGTAATCATTTATCACCCACTGAGTTTAACTGTGTTTTATTTTATCTTTATCTTTATATCATGCAATAGATGCATTTTGTTTGTCTTTCCTACTGTAACTTTTGGGAAGTCATTGATAACAAAGGTGTTTCAAATTACTACTTTTTTTTACCACAGTAAAATTTAAAAAGGTGTTTCAAATTACCTCCGAGCTGTTCCAAAAAAATAATAATAATAATAATTACCTCCTACCAAAAATTGAGAGGGCCAAAAACATTATTTAATTTAACCAAACACAAATGCCAAAATGAGCACAAGTGTTTGGGCCTTAAATTGATTTTAAAGCATCTTATTTAGTTCCCTCTTTCACATTCCAGGCATCCAACACCAAAAGTAGGCCCATCTTTCTCCTAACAAACCAAATAATGCCACGTGTTCCATTTGTAAGGTTTAGGGCGGCCAGTTCCTAACTCCCCCAACGAGGCAAATTTTGGAACATCGTATGAGACACATGTTTTTTCCTGTCGTGGCGGTCTCCCATTGGTCCCTTACAAACCTTACTAATGGTTAATATAAAACGCGTTGTGCAAAAAAAGTAATCAGGTGCTTCGCACCCCACCCTAGTGAAATCAACATCCAATAAACAATAAATTTTATTTTTTGGGTGTTTGCAGTAGGGTTTAGTAGTGACGTTCGTCTCTCTCATTTTCCTTCCCTCTTGCGCAGAATCCGAAAAGGCTCTCTGCTTAAATTTTTTTTTTCCACGGAAAAACCTCTCCGGAATTTATAGCTGACCCGATTTTTTTTTTTTTTAACATGGAAGCAACGGTGATTAGTTGCTCGGAATTGAGAATCGAAGCAACAACGGGGGAGTGTTCGGATCTTGGAAACGGGTCATCGGCTTCTGCTTCTTCCGGTGGTCACCTTTCTGAGAGAAAGATCAAGTTCCATCCAGCAAGGAAGCCGTTTAATGGGTTTAAAAGTTGTAGAGGTGGGGATTTTAGAATCGAGACGCTAAACCCTGGTTCGGATCCGAAGAGGGTAAATGGGGTGGGATTTGGTCAAGTGGGTACAGGAACGAAGGTTGATGGGACGGATATGTGGGAGAATGGGTTAGATCCAATTCTTAGTTTGAGGATTAGTTTTCGTAAAATTGTAAGCTTTTCATTTGATGCTTCTTGTTATTTTTTGATGGGTTCTTTTCCATTTATGACTTTATGTGAAATTCTATCCTTTTTCTTTGGGTGTTTTCTGCTTATTAATTTGTCTTGGATATTTTCATTAATGGTTAAGAAGCGTTACTTCATTGAGCTTGCTCTTATGCGTTTTTCATTTACATGGAGTCTTTTGTCAAATGCTGTTTTTTTGGAGATTTCTAGAGCTCTTCTCTATCATTTGAGCTTTGTTGGTTTCGTCTGACTATAATATAAAGTGTCTTCAATCAAAGTATTTTGCTTGTTTCCAACAAACTTGGTCTTAAATGTCCGATTTGTTTTCTTTGTTATTGTTGGAAAATGCTGCGAAAGGTGGATTTACAATTAACTTAGCCACTAACATGGCATGAATAATTTACAGGGTGCTGGTTTACAGAATCTTGGAAACACTTGCTTTCTTAATTCGGTATTGCAATGTCTGACATACACAGAACCTTTAGTAGCTTACCTACAAAGTGGCAAGCATCAAAATTCTTGTGAGTGAAATTATCTTCTCTCTCTCTCTCTCTCTCTCTCTCTCTCTCTTCTTGTGCAGTATAACATTTTATAGATGTGTTTATTCACTTATGGGCATCAATATGTATGCACAAAGTTGCCTGTTATGTTTCGCCTATAAATGCAAGTCTTGTTTCACATGTTATGTTCTTATATATCATTTTTTATGGCCATATTTCAATTGTTTTGTGAAGGTCGTGTTGCTGGATTTTGTGCCTTATGTGCTATCCAGAAACATGTTAGCCGTGCTCTACAATCAACTGGGAGAATATTGGCACCAAATGATCTGGTCTCAAACCTACGATGTATCCTTTTGGTATATCATGTTATTGAATATTTTGATATTCAACTGAGGTGCATTAGATATTTCCTTATTAATCCTTAGCCAATGGAGATTATTCAAAAGGCAATGCTGTTAGCTATATATTTCTGAAATTCATTTGAGGGAGTTATTTGTTATATTACTTCACAAATTAAACCTGAAATAATATTAATATTAATATTAATGGCTAATTATTGACGTTCTCCTGATTAAGTTATTCTGCTCGTTATTTTCCTGAACTTGTGAATCTTGACCTCATGCTTAGGCATATCTCGAAACTTCCGAAATTCTCGACAGGAGGATGCACATGAGTACATGGTAAACCTGCTGGAATCCATGCACAAGTGCTGCTTACCTTCAGGAGTACCAAGTGAATCCCCTAGTGCTTATGAGAAGAGTTTAGTGCACAAGATCTTTGGTGGCCGCCTTCGTAGTCAGGTATAGTTTTTCTTGCTGGATTATGATATGACCAAATTCTAAACAGTTTTTGCTAGGTTCTGACAGTTTCTGAGTGTGTTGCGATTAAGCAATGTAAATTCATTGACTTAGTATATATGTTCAAGCACTGTTTAAACTTCTTATAAAACGATGCTTCTGTACATTATTCAATGGTTTCTTGTTACATCTTCAGGTGAAATGCATGCAGTGTTCTTACTGCTCCAATACATTTGATCCCTTCCTAGATTTAAGTCTGGAAATAGTTAAGGCAGATTCAATGCATAGAGCACTTAAAAACTTCACTGCTGCGGAGCTTTTAGATGGAGGGGAGAGGCAGTATCATTGCCAACGCTGCAAGCAGAAGGTTAGGGCAATGAAACAGCTCACAGTTTACGATGCACCTCATGTGCTTACAATCCATTTAAAGAGATTTCGAGCACATGATTTTGGGCAAAAGATTGACAGGAAAGTTGTATTTGGTCCGACCTTAGACATGAAGCCTTTTGTCAGTGGTTCCAATGTGAGTAAACTTCTATTGCATGCTGTACTTTTCTGAAGTGAGTGAGTTTGTAGGTTATCTAAGCCATTCTTTGTGAAACACAAAAAGTAGTGTCAAAAGAATAATGCAATGCCATATAAGTGTCTTTTCTCATATGACTTTTAAGGGACAATGATCTTAGGAAGAAATTTCTCTTCATTTGTTGTTTATTCTGTTAGTTTTTTTTTCATTCTGAATACTTGCAGCATTCTGCTATAGGAAGAAACTATTCTTGTAATCTGTCTTGCCACAACTTTGACATCATGCTTTACATAACTAATTGAAAAGTTAAGTTTGTTGGACTTGGCAGGAAGGAGATTTGAACTACACTCTTTACGGCGTTTTGGTTCATTGTGGATGGAGCACTCATTCTGGCCACTACTACTGTTTTGTTCGCACATCAAGTGGCATGTGGTACTCCCTTGATGACAACAGGGTACTGGAAACAATTTTGTCCTTTAGATGTTTTCTAGCTATTAGAATGCTAGCAGGGTTGATCAGTGAGAGGATATTATTCCCAACTTATTAGGAATTTACCTCCTCTTTCTTCAATTCCCACTAAATATGGGGAGCGGATCAAGATGCTGAACTTATATTAAGTCTGTTGTTTTTGCAAGATGTAGAAGCACATATTTATCTTAAACATGTGGCTTACCATGCTATGTTTGCAAGCCATAAGAGATGTTCATTATTGGAACTTGAGGACTACTTTAATTTATCAAACATGACTCACACAATATATTCATTTCATCAGATGTAAAGGAATGAAGAGAGATTAAGGGTGGGGGTGAGAAACTGTTTTTGTTTTTTTTCCATTATTTAAGAGATCCCTTACTAAATGCATTATTATGGATCTTGAGAATGAAGCTTCTTACGTGTTTCCAAACATAATGCAACAGGTTGTCCAGGTCAGTGAGAGGACTGTTTTGGAGCAGAAAGCTTACATGTTGTTTTATGTTCGTGACAGAAGAAATAATGCTCCAAGAAAACCTATTGATATTCTTCAGAGAGAGAACTTAAAAGCAAATGTGAATGGAAAATCCATTTTTAATCAAAATCTTAAGGAACATGTGCAAACTGGTCCAGTTGAGAATAAATTATGTGCTGCAGGCAATTCTGCTGCTATGCCTCAAAAGGATGCCTTTAATGGTGGCTTAGCAAAGGAGCCAATCATGAAGGAAGTGCCTTCTCAGCAAAACACTGTGCAGCTAATGGCAGAAAGCTCAGTGCTTAAGAAGGACTCATCACAAGCATCTGCTTCAAACCTAGTTCATGGTAAAAACTTGCAACCATCAGTGCCTTCTGTGGTTGGCAATGTTAAGATTTCTAATATTGAAAATTCAGCTGTTACTGCTGTTGCCAAAGATAGTGACTCCAATGAGAGTGGAAAAACTGAAAAGGAATTTGGAGTCACAATGACGATATCACCCAATTGTGGTGGTTTCCAGAACTCTGTCGCTGATAAGGTTGCGACTAAAGAGACTTTGCAGAAGGTATATGCATATTTCATTCCCTACACAGGCTTCTGTCTCCTTTTCCCTACACAGGTGGCATTTGTAAATGTTTCTAATTTGTAAATCCGTTTATGTCTCCAGATTAATCTTGCTTCAAACATTGACGTTTCAATTACTGTTGCAATAGAAGATTTGATACAGGAAGCAGTGAAGAAAGTTCCTGGTGAAAATCCATCTACGAGTACTACTAATGAAATATCTAAGAAGATTCATGCCATTAGGTCTCCAAATAAGCCAAACTGTGACAGTAGTGAGGTGATTGTATATATCATTTTCCATATCTAATACTAGTAATAATATTTATACTTGTACATTGAATTATAATTTGTTTCCCAATTCATTTCCAGATTGGAGATGTTTCTAACCATAGTACCTGTGATAAGTCACTGAACGAGAAGAGAGATGATATTAGCCTAAAAATTAGGTCTGAATCCCCTTCGAACATGCCAAATGGATCTTTGGAGACTGAAGCACCTGAATATGCACCCTGTAGAAAATCAAAGAAGAAGCATCTGAAGCGCCAGCTTAACAACATGCATATGGGCTTAAAATTAAAATTTTTCAGGGCATCTCTACACATGCACAGCAGGAAGAAACATAAAAGGACTAAGAAATCAACATTAAAGGCTCACATTCTTTGTAAAGAAAGTTTGTTGGGCAAGGATTGTTTTCCCTCAGATCTGGGGCCATCTACATCTGAGAAATCCAGCACAATCAGTTTAGGTTCAATTCATCATGGGAGGAAAAAGGCAGCCAATGATGCTATGAAAAATGTTAACAATAGTGCCACCTCCTTGATGAATACTATAGATGGAGAATTTAAAGAGAGGATTTTTGAGAATGTTACTATTCTTGCAACTGATCAACAGGTAGAAAGGAGTTCTGGCTCAGTCTTAGAAGCAAACCGGCTTAACTCAAGAGAAACTGATTCTTTGAAAGATAGCAAAACGGGTGCATCTCCGCATAGGCATGTGCTTACCCAAGGTCTGGGGGAGACAACAGGTAGGAACTTATCTAAAATATATATTCCATATCTTTTGCCTCATGCTTTAGAAATTCATTTCTCGTGTTCATATGTGCATCATCTGCATTTAAATCTTTTATGCAAAGTCCATTGGTTTTGTTTTGCATTTCTTTGGGGTTTTGGCCTTTTGGGGGAGACACTCCAGCAGTAATTTTGTTGAATGTTATTTGACTGCTATGTTATTCTTTGGCCTGTTTTGCTTGCTGCAGTTGCAAGATGGGATGATAAGGACTTCTCCTCACCTGCTCTGACCGTAGAAGCTAATGGTATGGAAAGTATCAAAATTGGTTATGTTCTGGATGAATGGTGAGTTAACATAGATGCATTCGTTATATATATATCTCCTTTGGTTGCCATGTCATCTTTAGCGGCTGATTTTGTTAATATTTGGAAAAGAATGTGCTTTTGATTCCCTCAGAGCTTTGCCTTTTTAAGGTTTTGATCTCGTTGTGCCTGTTTTAACTTTTACAGGGATGAAGAATACGACCGTGGTAAGAGGAAGAAGATAAGGCACCAAAAGCACAACTTTGGTGGTCCAAACCCTTTCCAACAAATTGCCACTAAGAGAACACGGTTAAAGAAGGCGAAGTTGGACCATTCTAACTCTGGAAATGGACCATTCAGGATATGAAGTACTAAGCCATATCAAATTGGAGCAATTTTGACCTGTTTGTCTGCTGTTATATTTTATGTAGTTATCGTTGTTGTCTTGTTGCCTGAGCAACATGGTATTTTGTAACCAGGAGAGTGATTAAAGTGGAGAAAAAAGAACATTAAAAAAATTGAAAATTTATTTTGTTTTTTAGTTTTCCTTGTCAAAATGTCTTTCATTGGGGACAAAAGCACTCACGAATATGAATGGATTAACTTAGTTTTGGGCTCTAAGGGCTGGCCCAAAGGGTCTCTATGTTAGTAATAACAAACTTGCGGTGGTGACACTTATTATTCAATGTGGTAATGATAATTTAGTTTTTCATTTTAATTAAAGGGTGTTGTAATATGGGAGTTTAATCTCGAAATGTCTAGTCACAGGCAAAAGATTAATTATTTTAAAAGTTACAAATGTATCACATTGTCATAAACAATGTGTAATTCTCTCTGGCTTGTTTGTTCAACAGTGTGGATTTATGCTGGATTTTTACTCTGGGTTATGAGTTTAGATCCTATGATCCAGGTCAAGGCCTCACAGACAAAGTGGAAAGACGGAAACCCCTTCAAATAATTGTTAAAGTGGCCCAACTGAACGGTCCATGTTAGTTTTCAAGAAAGGCTCAGCCTAATAATTAGAAGTTAGAACGGAACAGCCTCTCGCAGTCCTAAAAGTTGGTAAAAATTAGTGTTTTCCTGACTGCTTGTGATGATTATTATTAGTACTATTATTATTGCTAGTCACCAGTGGCAGTGGCCAAGCTTAAGTTTGCTCCATTCATTTTCCCTGCATAAAAATTTGTGTGGCAATTATCATGCCTTTTCATCTCAAAACACCAACCACTATTTTCATGATTGCCTTCCCCTTTTCCATTTTTCTTTAAAAGTTTTGGTCAGAATGTTTTTGCACGGGCATGACAGTTTTTATAATTTGACTAGACAAAACAAAAATTACTTTTGTCCTTGCAATGTAAGATCGAGCAGATAACATAGGGGAAAACAAAACCCAATTTGAATGTAGACTATAAAAATTTAAGTAATGGGAATGGTTTACAACTGGGTACGGGCACAGGGCTCGAACCCATTTCAGACGAGGAATCTTACCTCGTTCATATCAATTTTTTTTCAAAGATTGGTTCTTAATTAGTTTGCTCATTTCGTTCACTTACATGAATTAATTAGTTTTTAATTTTGAGCCAGATAAAATTTTTTTTTTTTTTTTGAATTTTGAGAGTTGTTTAGTTCCACAAGCAAATAATACACAATGAAGTGAAATTCAAACATTTAAAATTTAAATTTTATTATTAAAATCTCTTTATCTTAATAAATGTTTCAATAGTATAAATTTTTTTTTATAAATGAATTGAAAAATATATTTTTATAGTTCATATTCCATAATACTTCTTTTATTATATCACAGCAGTCAAAATTAGCATGCACATCAGAGTAAGTATATGCTGTCTAAATTACAATAAATACGATTATGAATTTTGATTGATATCATTTTAAACAATTTTCATCACACATAATCAACAATCATATATGAGATTTGCTAATAGAATATGAAACATTTAATTTAATGATCAAAATTAAATTTTAATAATATCAAATAAAAAAAATCACCACATAAAATTTATCTATTATTATTACTTCGAAAAAACCTATGATTGTAATATATCATGGGAAACTCACTTTTAAAAAAAAAAAACTAAAATGATTATGTAAATTTTACTTTTCTTGATTAAGTTTGAGTTGAATTTCTATATAAATATTTGATGGTCCTGAGTTTCCTTAATTGGACTAAAGTTTGATAACATGACTAAAATTTGAGCTGAAGAATATGTTATTTGGAGAAACATAGTTAGAAGAATAAGTTTGCTGGCATAAGCATGACAATGGAAAACATTAATGTATGGGCATATTATATTATATAATTAATAAATGTAAGTTGATTTCTTGTTACTCATCTTCCTCAATCAATGCAAATCATTAAAATTGCTTCTAGCTCCTGCCCACTTCTTTTTTGTTTTCCTGTCGGATCTTGGCATGCTCAAGTCGCTTCACTTTCTCCCCCCCTTTTTAAAATTTTTTTTATAAAAGAATGCATGTGCAAAAGCTATTTCTAATCCTTTATTGTTTGATTTCTTCATTTCTAGTTTACCATTGATGCTAGGCTAAAACAAAATTAAAAATTGAAAGGTGATGTATTTGATTAGAACTCAAGTTTTAAGAATTGATCAAGACGAAACTCGAATATAAAGTATTATTATTGATATGCTATAGAAAAAAAAATCTAAGTATTTTTGTTTTCTAATTCGAAAGTATATATTAATTGGATTTGTGTTAGAGAAAAATACCTAAAAACCTGAATTTTATTTTAATACCTTACCATGTAGTAACAGGAAATAATGTTGTGATTGTAATGAATCCACGAAGCAGCCATAAGTACATAAAGCAAGTTGGAGAAATTAGGACAGTGGGGTACAGAATAAACTCAAATGATCAAACGTATTGGAGCAGCCCAATTCGAAATCATGAGAGGAAGAACAACGACAGCAACTTGGTGGACTCAATTAATCTTTTTTGAAAAGGTTTTGGATTTATTGTTTTAGGTTCCTAATTTGCCATGATGATTAAAAGAAAATGTTCAGTAATGCTTTCGATTCAATGTTGCTTACCTTGACAGTATAATTTAACAAATCAAACAAAAATCTATTACAAAAATAATTTTGCTAAAAAAAAGTTGAATGTTTAGAAATCAAAAGGTAAACAAAAATTTTTTTTTTCTATGAAATAATTACTCAATATCATGTCATTTTCATTTAAATTATACTATATAATATAATATTGAAAATATTATTTATTTATTATATATCTTATGTAATAATTAAATGTGTAATAAATAATTTTTTAAATAATATAATTATATAATATAATTTAAATAAAAATAACATATTCTGAAAAATTATTTCATAAAATTTTTTTCCATTACCTTTTCATTTCTAAACATTCTTGGAATGATATCTACAGTTCACCAAACTTTACGAGATGAAAGCAGAAGCTTTAAGGTCTGACATTAACTATTAAATTCACCGTGAAAGAGGCAAAACGCAAGGCTGATTTACTTTGTAAAACTGAAAACCCATTTATATTTCCAATTTTCTTTTTAACAACAAAGAGAAGCCCTGCATCAGCTAGAAAAGAAACCAAAACTTCTCATAAATTAGCAGGAAAAAATAAAGAAAAGATGATCAACGCTCAATGAAGAATCATTGAATACCCACCAACACTCCCTGATAAATTCACCAACCCGAATTATATTTTTTGTGATATATTTGTATTGAATTCTTCTTTCATTTATGAAGGCTAACTTCTGACCGTTCCAAACTGCTATCTTTCCGTTCCCAAGGTACCCTTGTCTATGCTTCTCTCTCCTTTCAAAAACCTCTTCTTGACTTCCTCTTGAGTAGTAATATTATTTTCAGGGCAAAGCAAAAAAATTGTACTGATAATAACAATTATACTTGGAAAAGGAATAGAGCTGTTCATGCTCTACACAAAGACAAAAGTGCTTCACTTTCGTTGTTGTTCGTTTTGTTGGCTTCGATAGACTTGCAAAGCCAGACAAGGTAGGTTGACATTCTCTCCTGCGACACCCAAAGGCTCTTAATCCTCAAACAAAGTTCCTTTGTTTTTTTTTTTTAATTACCATTCATTCTTCAATAGCACTGTTCATTTTGTTGGTTTCTTACAGGTACTTTTTTTGAGGGATTTTCTGGTCATCACGAGAGCCCCTACCTAGTCCGCATCATATTTAGCAAATAATAATCTTGTATTTGAAAACCCAGAAAACTGCTCAACAGTTGGTTCTACTTGGCAGTAGTGATTTTAATGGACTTTGCAGAATTTGGAAAAGTGCTGCCACGGGTTGACTCAAAACTAGTTGTGATATGGTTTCGGTAATTTGAAGTCTAGAGAAAGAGACTTGAGTTGGTTAAAGTTGGTGCCTTTTAGTTTTCTTCTTTCTTGGTGTTTCAAAGTTTCGACCTTTGGCTCAAATGGATTTTGGTTTCTTTGTTTCTTTACTAATTCTGTCACTCTTCTTCAAGCTTTTTACTTGTCAACTACCCAATACAGATGAGTTTTATGTCTCTGATTTCTTGAAGAAGATGGGCTCAAACTCTACGTTGTCCTACAACTCCTCCGCTTCCGTTTGTTCATGGGAAGGGGTGCACTGTGATACCAAGAAGGAGAACATTATTGGGTTTGAAGCTTCAGGTTTAGGCCTCTCTGGTTTGATTCCTGATTTCACCATTGGAAAACTAACTCAGCTTCAGTCTTTGGATCTTAGCAAAAACAAAATCACCGCTTTGCCTTCAGATTTGTGGAGTTTAGGCTCACTTAAGAGTCTTAATCTCTCATCTAATCAGATTTCAGGGTCTCTCCCGAACAGTATTGGTAACTTTGGTCTGCTTGAAGTTATTGATCTTTCTGGCAATAATTTCTCTGGTGAAATTCCTGCTGCTATAAGCTCCCTAGTTAGCTTGCAAATTCTTAAGTTTTCTGGAAATGGGTTTGAAGGGAGCATTCCAACAGGAATTCTAAGTTGGCAGTCTTTAGTTTCACTCGATCTCTCGGCAAATCGTCTTAATGGTTCCTTGCCAGATGGTTTTGGTGCAGCATTTCCTAAGCTAAAAACTTTGAACTTTGCCAGAAATGAGATTTATGGCCGAGTCACGGATTTTGTGGAAATGAAGTCTCTTACAAGCCTTAACATTTCCGGGAACTTGTTTAATGGTTCAGTTATGGATGTGTTTCAAGGGCAGCTGGAGGTGATTGACCTCGGCAAGAACCAGTTTGGAGGTCACATTTCTCAGGTACAATTCAATTCTACTTACAAGTGGTCTCATTTGGTTTTTCTAGACTTGTCTGAGAACCAGCTTAGTGGAGAAATTTTCCTAGACCTGAGTCAAGCTCAGAATCTTAGGCATCTTAATCTTGCATATAATAGATTTGCTAGACAGAAATTCCCAAGAATTGGAATGCTTTTGGGTTTAGAGTATCTCAATTTGTCTAAAACCAATCTCATCGGTCATATTTCTGGTGAAATTTCACAACTGAGCTATTTACGTGCACTTGATATTTCATCAAACCATCTTGCTGGCCAAATTCCATCACTAAATAACAAAAGCCTCAAAATACTTGATGTTTCACACAACAATTTGAGTGGTGAAATTCCTATTTCTCTCTTAGAAAAACTCCTATCGATGGAGAGATACAACTTCTCTTACAACAACTTAACCCTTTGTGCTTCGGGGTTCTCCCCCGAGACCTTTGAAACAGCCTTTTATGGCTCATTAAACAGCTGTCCCATTCCTGCAAATCCTGTCCTTTTCAAAAGAAGAGCCAATAGACGTAAGGGTTTTAAGCTTGCCTTGGCTTTGACCATCTCAATGGTCTGCTTCCTTGCTGGGTTGCTATTCCTAGCCGTTGGTTGCAGAAGGAAGTCCAGGACATGGGTAGTTAAGCAACCTTCATATAAAGAGGAACAAAATATTTCAGGCCCCTTTTCCTTCCAAACTGACTCGACCACATGGGTGGCTGATGTTAAGCAAGCAACATCAGTCCCCGTAGTGATATTTGAGAAACCACTATTAAATATCACATTTGCAGACCTCTTGTCTGCAACTTCAAATTTTGATCGGGGCACTCTACTAGCAGAAGGAAAATTTGGGCCTGTTTATAGAGGATTTCTGCCTCGTGGAATTCATGTAGCTGTTAAAGTTTTGGTTCATGGATCAACGTTGACAGACCAAGAAGCTGCAAGAGAGCTTGAGTATCTTGGTCGAATCAAACATCCCAATCTTGTTCCATTGACTGGATATTGCTTGGCTGGGGATCAAAGGATTGCTATTTATGATTACATGGATAATGGAAACTTGCAGAATCTGCTACATGACTTGCCACTGGGTGTTCAGGCAACAGAGGACTGGAGCACTGATACCTGGGAAGAAGATAATAATGGGATACAAAATATCAGCTCTGAAGGGCGATTAACAACCTGGGCATTTCGACACAAAATAGCCCTTGGTACCGCACGAGCACTGGCATTTCTACATCATGGCTGCTCACCTCCAATAATCCACAGAGATGTTAAAGCTAGTAGTGTTTATCTTGACTTAAATTTGGAGCCTAGATTATCTGATTTTGGATTGGCCAAAATTTTTGGAACTGGTCTAGAGGATGAAATTGCACGTGGGTCACCTGGATATGTACCACCAGAATTTTCTCAGCCGGAATGTGATGCCCCTACACCAAAATCTGATGTATATTGCTTTGGTGTTGTTTTGTTTGAGCTAATCACAGGGAAAGAGCCAGTTGGAGATGATTATCTGGAGGACCAAGAAGCAAATTTAGTGAGTTGGGTTAGAGGATTGGTGAGAAAGAACCAAGGTTCAAATGCTATTGATCCTAAAATTCGTGATACAGGGCCAGAATACCAAATGGAGGAGGTCCTCAAGATTGGATATCTGTGCACAGCTGATCTTCCTACCAAGCGGCCAAGCATGCAACAGATTGTTGGCCTTCTCAAGGATATTGAACCAAGAGCTTCTCGATGAAAAATAATGACTACAAGTTGGCCTCCTTTTCTTCTTTTTTTTTGCCTTCAAATTTGTTTTTTTTTTACTATGATTTTTTCCCTTATGCTACCATGGGAGAGGATGTAAAGTAATTGTTAAATTATGTCTTGGTCTCTGATATCTTTCTCCTCACCTTTCCATTGTTGGCATCATAGTTTAATGTATAATTTTATATACACCAGTTTGATCCTTGAAACTTTAAGCTAAAATGCTCCTTTCAATTTTTTTCTTATCCTGGAAATTGGCACTCATTTTGCTTGGATCCTTGTACAAACAAATAAATCAATCAGAACTTGTGTTAAGGTACCGGTGAGTTAATGGAGTCTTGACTTTCTTTGTCCCTCGAATTGCCAAGCTTTGAATGCTTTACTCAGACAATTGCAGCTTGTGATATCTTCAGAGACAGATGCTTATGCCTTGTATAATAAGCAAACTCAGCACACTGCCGTCTGCATTCTTCAAAGAGTATTTCTTTGCAGTTGTTTTTATTTGGTGTGGATCTGGTGGTGGTTGGGAGCAGCTCAAGAGTTATATAGTTGGTCCTGGACCACTGTTTCACCATTAATAGAAGAAACTGTGTGCGGCTACATTAAGAAATGATAATGTGACTTGTTATTGTCAAAATTCAAACTGGCTCATGCTAATAGTTCCTTAATTAGAAATTTTTATTGCTAAATGCTAGGTAAATTAACGCTTAATTAGAAAAATATGTTATATTGCAGAATAAAGGTGGCAGTGATGGAGAGAGATTCCCACCACAATTTATAAGACATGTACGCCTAAACTGCTAATAATTTAAGATAAGATGCCTGTTCATTAACATTTTCAAATGCTTGAAGGTTTCCTAGCACACTAGATATTATCATGATGCATGTTTTGCTCTTTATTGTTTGATGGTAACATCCCATAATTATATTTCGAGTAACTTAAAGTCATATTTCTAGATAATGTTCAAAATATGTAGCTTAATTGGGACGAGTTCTAGGAAAAACCGACATGGAAGGTTGTAAGCAAGTAGAGGTTAAAAAGAAGAAAATAGAATTCAGAAAAGTCTGCATTGTTATAAATTCATCAGGTATTAGACCTGTAAATTTATCATTACATATGATTTAAGAATCATTATCAATTTTTTTTTTAATTTTAGGTATTATTAATCATTTAATTGAATTTATCTTATTTTTTTTAAAAAAATTCAAGCTTAACTTAAGTATTTTTAAAAGATATACAAAATCAGAACTAATATCAGAATATGGTTACGCGTGAGAAAAGTTATAATACCCTCATAATGCCTATAAAAAAATGATACTAGCTTGATTTCATGTTATTCATTTAACCTTTAAAAATCTTATTAAATAATTAATTATTAAGAATTATTTTTAACTGACTCTAATACTTTAACAAAAAATTAAGAGAATTCCCTCGTCTCAAGAATATATAAGAAAACTATTATTTCTCTTATAAAGACTCCATCATCGAATCATTTAATATTTATTTTATTTTTTATGAAATTCTTTAAAAAAATTTAACTTCAAGGAAAAATTTATATTTCAACTTTTTTCTCAAATTCTTGAAAATTTTCGTTTAAGTAAAAATGGATATTTCAACTCTTTCTTCAAATCTTTTGGAAATTATTTTTGCTTTAAAGAAAGTTGATACTTCAACTTTTCCTTAAACATTTTTTGAAATATTTTTTTATTCTAAAAAAATTAATAGTTTAACTGTTCTTTAAAATATTTTTTTATTTGAAGAAAATTGATACTTTAACTTTTCCTTAAAACGTTTTGTTGAAATAATTTTTTTTATTTGAAGAAAATTGATACTTCAGTTTTTTTTCAAAACATTTTTGAAATATTTTTATACATTTTTTATTTAAAGGAGAAATTGGTATTCATCATTTTTGGAAATATTTTTATTTATTTTTTCTAAAATAATTCACTTAAAAAAATTAAATGATAAGTAGAATAACAAAAAGAAGAGAAAAATACAAAAAACAATCGCAGCTTGGCTTCAAGAAATCGGCATGGATCAGTTAGCTCTAGACTCAATAGCGATTTAAGGGTTCAACGGCTCGGCTTTAGGTTGGAAATGGCTTCACGACTCACAATCAAATTTGTGGAGCAGGTGGCGATCAGGTTGGGTCTTTAAATGGGTTGGCACATAGATCTTGAAGTAGGTCAAGAGGAACCCAATTTCCTTAGCATCATTTTCTTTACTATATATAAGCCCATTTTTATGTTCTTTTCCTTATTTTCATGTTTTAACTTTCTCTCTTTAAAAAACTAATCTCTCTTTTCTTTCTATTGGTTTCAGATGAACAAGGGCGATACTCCGTCGTCGTTGTCGCCTTACACCACTGTTCGTTGGTCGATCATCGATGGCCAGAATTGTTCTAAAAAATATCCACGTGCTCATCATGGCCCTTTCTTTTGCGTGCTCTAATTGGTTTCTCCAGAAACTTACTGGGCCTTTGTCGATTTGAGCTTGAAGTCGTGATTTTCTTCCTCTTCTTTGCCATTTTGATGGTCGCCACATTTAGTTATGTTCTTCCTCTTCTTCTTGGCTAATTTCTCAGCAAGTTTTAAGTCCCAAAGCCGTGTTAAACCAGTCAAGTTAAAAACCTAAATTTGTTTTTCCTTTTTTTTTTCTTTACAACTTTTGGATTCTGATTTTTGGACTCATGCATATCTTCTGTACTTGTTGCCAGTCTTGGTTTCTGATTTAGGTTGTTTTGTTTTAAATATATGTTTTTAGGTTTGCTTGGTTTTCGAGAGGTGTTCATTTCGTGAAGATCTAATATTAGGGGGCAAGGCAGTCCGGGTTGTCGCTATGATCTCGATTGGGATTGGGATTGTAGCTAGAGTTTGTGATTTCAATGGAAGTGAATTTTGTAGAGAGTATCACAGCTTTGTGATTTTCAATTATAAAGGCTAAAATTCATGGCTATTTTGGTAGTAGATGACTAATGGTGGTGAGGATAATTTGGTAACTAGTGTGTAATGGGCTAAGGCTGGTTTAGAGATGGTGCTCTGGCGTTTAAAGATGATTGGTTGCAATTAAGGCAGTGAACTATGGTGTTAAATTTTAAAGTTGAAAGTGTTAGTGGTGAAAAGGGTTAGGTCACTATTTGTAAACGAAGGTTGACTGATTTTTCTCTAATTGTTCCTTTGATTGGCTATTTATGGTGTTGCTAGTAATGGCAGTGGCAGAGATAACTAGATTTAACCAAAATTTTACTATTGTGATTGGCTTATGTAAGATGAGTTATTTTCTAGCAGTGGTTCAGAGATGGTGGTAGGATGGGAAGTTTTGTGATGGTAGATATGGTTGGGCTACAATAGATTTGAGATGGTTGATGCTGAATTAAGAATGATGGTAGTGCTAATCATGAGTTTTTTCTCTACCCGATTGCTTTTTTTGTAATGGTTTATTCCTCTGGTTTTTCTATGTGATTTTTCTTTGATTTTTTTGTATTTCCTTGTGTTTCTCTTGAAAGTGAATTACAAGCCCACTTATAATTAAGGTTTGTAGAGTAAGGTTTGTAGAGTTTTAGATTGTCTTGGATCCAATTTCCAAAATCTCTGCATTATCATCAAGAAAAATCCACATTCAAACTTAAATCCAATTCCTAATTTTTCTCAGCTTTATAATGTATTCCTCCTTCTAGTTAATTTGACCAATCAATCTCCCTTTTTTTTTAAGAAAAAAAAAGCTAAACATATAATAATTAAAAATGCTTAAATGAAATTGAAGTTAAAGATAAACCATAATGAAAATTTAACCAGATAAAGAAAAGAATATAAATAAAAGATAAATAAGATAAATACAAATATACAAATAAATAAAAACAACAAAAATATATAAATAAAGAAAAAATTGATAATAATGGGGCTTGGATTGATTTGAGCTTAATTGGTTTGAATCCGGACAAAATAAGATGTTTATAATTATCTTTTATTGTGCATTTTTTGTGCAACGAGAATTATACAAAGACATAAACAGCTTATTATATTTAGGTCTAAATTATTCACCTTTTTGTTCATCTTTTTTTGTTTATTATTTCTTGCTTTTGTTTTTTTATAACGAGCTCTTTGAAAATAGAGGTGTATAACTTTAAAAGTAAATGCCTCTTAATAATAAAGGGAGACAACTTTAAAGTTTAAAGATGACACCTATAGGTTTTAACGATCATGCCTAAAAATCTTATAAATTATGTTCTAAAAACTAAGAGATTTTTCTCAAAAGTCTTACAAATCGTTCCTAACATGAAACAGACTCACAACTTTAGAAAATGTATTCAAAGGTTTTAAAAAATCATCCCTGGAAGACATTAAAAACCAAAAAAACAAAAGAAAAATTTTTACATAGGCTTAAATGGTGAAAAATTTAGAAATTAAAAAAATATTTCTAATTTGGTCTAAATGATAGAATAATTAGATATATTTTCAATAAAAACCAAAATAAAAAAAATTAAACCATTTTCAATGACGGAGTTTCTTCAAGAAAATAAATGAAAATTTTGAATACTCTTGATGTGAGAAAATATTCTTAACAATTTTATCAGATTGATGGAGAATCTTAAGAATTATTTTCAATATTCAACATAAAATTTAAGACTATTAGCATCAAGACCTTAGGATAAATTTAAAATAAAATGATACCATCATTTGGATGAGCATATGAGGGTGCTATAACTTTATCCATATGTAACTGAATTTTCGAACCATATTCTAGTTTGTAGACCCGAACCTATTCTTTTAGAAACTTTTAGTCAAGCTTATGAGTTCTTTAAAAGGATAGATTCATTAGGTGGTAAATCACAATTAGTTAAAAAAGATTGATAAGGACTCTATTGATTAAATCTAGTTATAGATTTTTGGATCTATATGTTTTAACAGATTGGCGACTCCACTGGAGAGTGCTATGGAGAGTCAGGCCATAACATTTTAAATATATCATATCCTTTGATCTAATGGTTTTAAATTGTAATTATTTGTTTACTGATATTTTTTCCTTTTTTGTCTTTTATTTGATTTATGTAGGGTTGAAAATTATATGTTCTTTCACACACTATCACATGCATTCTTATTACATGAGCTTTATACCCGAGCTCCATCCCTCTTAGAAAAGAGTAAAGTACCTTCGCTCTTATGAAATGATAATCTCTATAATGGCTAGCGAAATACTCATACTCAAATTGAATCTTTTCTGTTAGTAGTCTATGATGGGTGAGGATTGGAATGCCTTACTAGTTCGTGATAGACAATAATGTAAGGAACAATTTAAGAATTTTTAGTAGTCAAAGTCACCTAACCCTACATATAATTTATGCTTAAAAGGCCAGCCTTAAGATAGAGCCATTTTTGCCCATTGATAGATGTACTTCGAAATTAGAGCACAAAAAAGAATAGTTTGGTGATCTAACCATCTTGTTTGATTGATTTTGTGCATTCACATTATTATATCATGCATCATTTTCATTGTCATATTTAACATTATGCATCTGCATCATTTTCATATTAGATTTCATCCATGAAAATGTACATTCCATTCAAGCATTAACCTACCAAACGCAAAGCATAGCATTTCTAAAAATAATGCAATTGTGGTACCCAAGGTTCAAGGATAGCTCCACCAAGCAAGAACCCCACATAACTAACTCACCAATACAAGACAAGAGCTCGAGCCAAACAAATGAAACAAAAAAATTTTAATCATCTTGAAAGGATAGAAAAAACTCAAAAAAAATTGAAAAAAAGAGTTAAGTAAGATTTTGGATGCTTTGAATAAGTTAAACAAAGTAAAAGCAATAGAAGAAAATACTAGCTAGCAGAACTATCCATTATAAGAGATTGATGACCTTTTGTACCCTCTTGGTTTTGGGCCATATCAAGCTCAATCCACTTAAGACCTACCATCACAACAATTCATATATCTTATGGGAAATACATATACTAGAATATCATCAGCTTCAAACCTAGGGCAGTACTAGAGTTATGTAAATTTTATTTTTATTGAGAAGACAGTAGAACCGGTACCAATTCTCAACTTAGATGATCTAGAAAAGAAAGAGAAAGAGAAAGAGAAATTAAGACCTAAAGAGAAGAAAACTAGAAGGCTCAAAAGTTGAACAGAATATAAACTTCTTAGAGGAAAGGTTGCGAGCCATAGAGTGAATTGATTTTTATGGTTCTGTAGATGTTGTTGGGTTTTATTTAGTCCTAGATGTCATTATTCCTTCAAAGTTTAAGGTTTCGAAGTTTAAAAAGTATGATGGTACAAAGTGTTTGAAGACTCACATTACTATGTACTATTGAAAAATAGCTACCCATACAAATAATGAAAAACTGTTAATGCACATTTTTTAAGATAACCTTATGGCATCTGCTGTTAGGTGGTATGTTTAGTTGGACAAGACTCGCATTCAATCTTAGAGTGATATGGCCTGTGACTTCAGTAGTTCATATTAACATATCATAGACTTAGCCATTGATCGTCTATCTTTGCAGAATATAAAAAAAAAGACGATTGATTTATTCAAAAAGTATGCCCAAAAGTGGAACGACATAACTACTCAGGTGTAGCCTCTTTTGATTGAAAAAGAGATCACAGTGTTGTTTGTTAGTACTTTAAAATCTTTTATTATGAAAAAAATAGGGAATGCAAAAAAAAATTTTATCGACATGGTGATCTTAAGTGAAATCATTAAGAATACCATTAAAAATGGTAAGTTGGAAGGAGGGGAAACCAAGAAGGCACCAAAGAAAAAAGATATTAAAGCTCAAGCTATGAGTTTTAACAAAAAGTTCAGGAGATATCAACTTTATCCACCATAAAGTTATTCTTCATACTATCTTACTGTGAATAATACCTCACCCTACCCATACCTTACTCACCAACATCCCAACTTGTTTTTAGCCCCCGAGCTCTCATATACAACTTTAATATTCAACCTCTTATAAGACCCCATATTCGTTCTGCTAACTTAACAAGTGGTTCACGAGAGCTACGAGCTACCCGAGAAAAACTCATATTTGACCCAATCTTCATGACTTATATAGAGTTATACCGAGAGCTCTATAACAACCATTTGATTGCCTCCAACCGTTTGGAGCCGCTCAAGCCACCTTATCTCAAGTGGTATGATCTTACAACCCACTGTAACTATCATTATGGAATTATTGGTCATTCCACTAAGAATTACACTGTCCTAAAGCATAAGGTGCAACGATTGATCAAGGATAGAATGATAAACTTTGATAAATAAGAGGTAACAACATCTAATGTTAATAGCAATCTATTACTCAATCACAATGTCAATGCTTCGAGTGAAGTTCAAGAACGGGTGTGATATGAAAAGACTTAGAGAGTTTTAACGAATTAGAGGGACTAAATGTCAATAAAAATCTTTCGCTTGATCACATGGGGGCATAATTTTGGAAACAAAAAGGATGTTAAGGCTGGTTGGATGTTACTTGTCAATTTGGGTTTTCTTTCAAAGTAATATTAAGAATTCTTTTATGTAATAAGATTTCATTTTTTTTATCATTTCAATAAAAGGCAAGGATGATACATTTTATTAAATTTTCTCTTTCATCCAACCACTATTCCATGCTTTATTTTTTTTTCATGTCTTTTTATTCCTATTCTCAAATTTCAAATGATGAATGTTTAAACAAGGATAACAATAATTCTGAGATTTAACAGTAAAAGATGTTAGATTTTAATTAGAAATTTTAAGTTTAAATTTTCATAATTGAAGTTATGAAAGGGTGGCTATTTTTGGTTACTGTAAATAATTTAAAATTGAATATAAAGAAATGATTCAAAAATTAAACGAGAGTTTTTTTTTAAACAAATAAAATATAACTTATGGGATAAAAAAAGTCATAAAAATAACTAATTGTACTGAACTTTTTGTTTGCTTTGAATCATGGCTAATACTCTTCCCTAAGGTTTGGAATACAATTATAAAATCTAGAACAAACTAAGGTAGTGTTAGGTATTTTTTATAATATTATTATAGTAATATAATTATTGAGATGATTTTATTATTAAAATGATTTTAACATTTAGTAATTTCTAAAACCAAATCATAATGATTTCCTAAAAAACAAGCTTTCCAACTTAGGTATCCATACATAATCCAAATGAACTTTGCAAAAGACGCAATGAAGGCTAAGGTTTGAGGTTTTGAAAGTAAGGATAATAAGGTTCAAAATACGTGTTTAAAGATATTTGAACCAAGGATCATTTTTCTTAAAGGACATTTTTCTTTCCTTCAAACATGTTTTTCATCTTTTTCCTTATTTTTCTTTTTTCTTTTTTTTTTCATTTTTTTCTTTTCCTTTTTTCTTTTTTCTTATGAGTTTAAAACTTTTGAAACTCAACTTATTTCAAACTTACCCCTTTAACATAAGGTATTATTTCCTAGCCCCATTAGATTCAAATGCCTCTTTAGTGAGATCTCATATTTTTAACTTCCCTCAAATTTGGAAGAATGATCTTTAGTTAGGGTTCATTCAGAAAGAAAAATCAAGAAGCTTAAAAGGGATAACGAGTGGATATTTTCTTTTTTCATGAAAGAAGTTTAAAAGGTGACCATTTTTCATTTCAAGTATAGATACTTCTACTGAAAAGACATTATTAAGAAATGACTTTTTTTTCTCATTGATTTTATATGCATGATGTCTAAATGATATCTTTTCTTTTTTTTCCTTTTTTTCTTTGTTCTTTTTTTTTTTTTTTTGCAACTCATACTTATGATGCATTTTCTCAACTTTCTACTTAAGTAAAACGAAACAAAACAAATTTTCTCTTTACAACCTTTTGGGATGTTCATTGGTTAGAATGGTAAAAAAGAGTTATTTGGGACATCAAATAAATTTGACCTTTTTAATAAGTTTGCCCCTAAGATAAGGTTGGAGGATTACTTGGTCAAAGAAAAGAATGTTGCATTAAATAACTTGAGAAAATATGAGATTTTGGAATTTACGAAGGAATTTGGTTAGTGAAGCTTTTAAAATAGTCTTGATATTTATTAAATCACCAAAATTCAGAAAAGTTTTGAAAGTACCTTAAAAGATTTACAAATTATCGACCATTTAATTGCTCGTAGTGCAAATGAAAATCAATAATTTTTAAGATTCATCATGGTCAAGTAGGGTGAAGTTTTAAAGCTTTCATCCTTAAAGATTTTCAAAGTTCTTAGTCTTTCAATTGAAAAGAATGAAATGTTTAGGCAAATGGCTCATGATGCTCATTCTTAACAACAATCACCAAAATTTTTGAGATTTTTTCACATGCATTTGAAAAATTAATTATGCAACAATCCAAACAATTAAAATTGAAAATACAAAAACTTATTATAAACTTCTAAAAGTTTCCCACAATTCATGTTTAAGACATCCAAAACAAAGAAAAAATAAATTTATGACTTTCGATTTGAGGTGCCATTATGGATGAGACTTTCGATTTTCTCTTTCAACTACTTGTATTTCTCAATTAAATGCCTAATTGCTCATATATGATAATCACATTTATAGTTTGGATCATAACTATTTGCTAATGGATTTTGAATTTTTTTCAAAGGTACTAAGGTGAGGTACTAGTACTTTACCAATAAAGATAAAAAATCAAAAATCAAAATTGAGATTTTTTTTATAATGTTTTTTTATCTTTTTTTACTTTTCAATGATTGGGTAACAGATCGCAGCTAAGGTTGATGAAAATAAGGTTATTTATGGTACGATAGCAAAGTTGGTAAGGATGATATAGGGTAACGTCTCTAACCTATTTCCCTTCACAATCACAACTTGAATATCTCTTATTTTCATTCTCAGTGTACCAACTTCTTTTATACTAACTATATCATTCTCTTTAAGCTTCCCATTTTTTATGGATTCTCTATTATCTTCCCAGATTTGATCATATCAATAAAATTTTTAGTTGTATTTTAAGTTATCCTTTTATAATATGGAGTTTTAAGAGTATTGACAAACATAACTATAGTTTTTTTTTTTCGTTAGAGGTGGTTGAATTTGGACAACAGCATCTTTCCACCTTTAAGTATACTTTAAAGCTCTTAACATTTTTTTTTTCATGTTTTGTAGAGACAACCAATTTGAAGCCAACTCTATAATGTGCTTGTATTAGGTTACAAATGCCTTAACTAGTTCTTTTCATGAAATGATGCAAGTTCTATCTAATTGATTATATCACCTAGCAACGGCCCCGTAACACTGTCTTGGAATACATGAATTAAGAACTTGTTATCATGGGCACATGTAGCCATCTTTATATAATACATCGTGGCATATGTCACTAAGCATTTAATCCTATCATATTTCTCAAAATTTGGGATCTTGAACTTGGGCAGAATAATAACATTTGGTACCAAGCAAAGCTTCAATGCATCCATAGATCCAGAAAAATCTATTCCCTAAATAGCTTGAAACCCCTCATTTGTTAGATCCATATTCTTTTGGGAACTGAATTTTCTATTGCTTCGAATGAACTTTTCGCCAATTTTTTCGATTTTTCAAGATCACTAAGGATTGAAATTGATGCAATTGTTGAAGGTATTATGGGATAAAAGTATACCCTAAAAAGTGATGCTTGATATGATTATACCTTTTGAAATACATGTATATAGGATTTTTTTCTTTTTTTTTTTAAAAATTTCCCAGCATTTTCATTATCCAGGCCAATCTCCTCTTATTTCATCTTGAGCTTACTCTATTTTCTCAATTCGACTATGTTTTTTTGGCTCTATGAATGGCATGGTAGATTACCTTGATGATCAGGTTCTTGAATCTTTACTACCACAATTATCGAATTAGAATAATGTTTAGCTATAAATTTATACAAAATATATATGAATGAACAAATGTATGCATTAAGTGTTATCATATAATAAGAAAGAAAAAAAAATCTTTGATTAAAAATTAAAAATTAAAAAATTATTCTAATAAAAAAATATTTAAAAACATTTTTAAAAAATCCTAAAATCTATTGTTTAGTCCATCTTTCAACTTCAAGATCATGGTACTGCCATTGATAGAATCTTTAACTGATATAATTAGGCAATGTAATCTTAACAATCTTATGCTCATCTTCATTCTAGAAACTCAACCGGCCAATTTTGATTAAACTTTATACTTTATATTTGAAAGCGAGGTAGTTTTCTATTAAATTATCCATGTTCCCAAAATAATAATCACATCGAGCATCAACATCATACAATTTAGGATAGAAAGGTTTTAGTAGCTTTAGAAGAATTGGTTCGATCAGATGGTTTTTAAGTAGTGGGAATAACTCACTATAAGTCACAGGAATTGGATCAATGATGGCTCTCTTTTTTCTTTTTACTCAATGATTTCTTAGGTTGAGCCATAGTTGAACTTATAGATATGGGTCTTAGAATAGAATTAGGTGTATATGCATGGGGGTTTATTAGAAAACTTGGTTGTTAGATTGGTTGATAAGCACCAAGGTTTTGGAAAGCATTGTACATAATAGGATGGGGATATTGATCCAGCCCAATCTATATGGTTTGAACGGGAGCAAGTCTTTCTTGGGATGTCAAAAAGGGTGATTGAAAAGTAATTGGATGTGACTAAAGATGTAGGTGTGAACCAATCTATGGCATTTGTGTAGAATTGGAGATTTTTGTCTTATCCACCTCTCTTCTAATTTGGTTTTCACTTGGGTTATTGGTAGGACTTGAAAGAATGTTGGCCCTCAACATCTTTCCAATACATAGACAAGTTGGAAGGGATGATGATTATTTAGAATGGATATCAAGATTTTCAATCGTGTTTAGAAACTTGGCAAGTTATGTCTTCATCTCTCATAGTTTATGTTCGAATTCTTCTTGGTTGAGTTTCGGGGCCTGAATTCGCACTTTTAGTTGATCACCCATGTCTTTTAAATTACTGCTTCAAATAAAGTAAGAAATTTTTATATTATGCAATGATATGTGAATGCAATATATGAATGATGATTTATGAATGAGTGAGATGCATGATATGAATAAAAATAGGTAAACAAACAAATAAATAAATAATTGTGAAACTATTGATGTTAATATGATTTTCTCAAACAGGAAGTAACAAACAAGAATAAAATTAACATCCAATATAAAGAAAAAAAAAAGACAAAACAAGTTAGTGTATAACTTAGGTATAATAAAAGGTATGTGTCCTAATTTTGGGTTATTTCGACAAAAAGGAATCACCTAACTCTACTTATAGGTTAGGCTTATAAAGTAAACTATATGTGATTTGGGTCAACTTTAGAAGTTTCTAATTTGTTCATCAAATCATTGTTTATCATAGACTAATAAGGTATCCCAATCTTCACCCATTTTTAAAAATTTTCGTTGAAAAAAATATTGATATTTCAACTATTTCCTCAAATCCTTTTGAAATTATTTTTGTTTTAAGAAAAATTGGTTCTTCAACCTTTCTTTAAATATTTTTTGAAATATTTTTTTATTTTAGAAAAATTATTACTTCAACTTTTTCTTAACAATTTTTTTAAAATATTTTTTTATTTTAGGAAAATTAATACTTCAATTTTTCTTTAAAACATTTTTCTAAAACATTACTTTTATTTTAGGAAAAATTAATTCTTCAACTTTTCCTAAAATGCCATTTTTTTCTATATTTTTTTTAAAAAGTTGATACTTCAACTTTTCCTCAAAATATTTTTAAAAATTTTTATTTTTAAGAAAAATTTATATTTGAAAATTTTCTTAAAATAAAATTTTTTAAAATAATTTTTTCTTTAAAGAAAATTGATACTTCAATTTTTTTCTCAAAAAATTTTTTAAAATATTTTTGAAATATTTTTTTATTTAAAGGAAAATTTAGTATTTATCATTTTTGAAAATATTTTTATTTTTTTGAATTATTTTTAGTATTTATCTCTTCTTTTTGTTATTCTACTTATTCTTTAATTTTTCGAGTGAATTTTTTCTAGAAAAAAATATTTTTCTCATTTTTGAAATATTTTTTTATTTAAAGGAAAATTTAGTATTTATCATTTTTGAAAATAATTTTTGCATACTAATTATTAATTTTAATTATTTTTTTGAAAAATTATTTTTTAAAAAAGAATTTAAAAATAACATTGATAATAAATTAAAAAAAAAACTAAAAAATAAGAATTTTTCGTATGTTTGACTTTTTTTTAAAATTTTAAATGATAGTGAATATTAATAATTCTTATATTATAATTTTTAGTTTTTACAAATATAAAAAATATTTATATGATCTATATTTTTATTTATAATATGTTAAAATATTTTTATTAACTCAATGATCCTAGTAATTAAACAGTTGAATCGTTTGATCCGAGCCACGAAACGGTTGAATCATTTGATGCTAAATCCAGAATCTTGAATGGATCAATTTTTTATCCAATTCTGGTAACTACGTCTTAGAGTTTAGAGTAATCTTGCATGCAGTATCCTTCCAAGGGATGGTGCAAATACCCTGTTCATGGACTGTGCAGTGAGATTCTGAACTGGTAAAAGTAGGCGTTCTCAGTGCATACTCTCTGTTCTATGGGTTTCATTTTCGTGGGCCGCATATCTCTTGAATCAGAGAATTACACGATACGAGAACTTAAGAAGTGGTCCAGGAATCCAAGGTTTATCAAAGTTGGTTTGCCTTTAACTCAGGCCTTCGTTGGGCAAAATTTATTCAAAGCTTCTTCTGTAGCTCCCAAAATTTTCTGCTGACACACAAAAATTATAATGGCATGAAATGAAAGTGAAGGAATGGAGTAATAGTGTGTGTATATATATATATATATTAACAACAGCGTTCCATATGTCTACCCTATCAGAAGTAACTTTTGAGCCAAAACTATGCCGTGTATTCCATTCTTAATATAAATATGACAAATGTAATCCTTTCAAGTTTTGTAGCTGCAGAAACGGAAGGGATTTAATGTATATTACTTTCTGCAATATTGCAATGATTCTAGCACAGGCTCCACAAACAGCTTATGATATTGCTTACAGACGAGTTTTCATGGGACTCATTTTTCCACATTCTGAAAACCCACTCAAGCACTCACTTTCACAGCCATAGTGATTCCCTCTTTCTTCTGCTAAAAATGAAAAAAAAAAAAAAGGATGAATCCCTTTTCCTCAATCTCTTTATCATTATCCCTGCCTGCATATCCTCCAGGATGGTTACTCTATGCTCTCACATTTTTGTTGCTACTGGCTATTGCTATAACTTATGATAAAGATGAATCAATTGCTTGACTTCATTGACACAAAAAGATAAAAATGGTTTGAATATATTCATTCTCATTCTTATTCTTTATGTAGTTGGAGCATCCCTCATTTATTACTGGTATTTTTTTTCTCTGTTTTGGTTAATAAATTTTCTTTTGTTTTTGTGGAGTACTAGTGGACGGTAGCCTTAGAATTAGCATCAATGTTGCAGAGCCAGGATCAGGCCGTATTCCAGGAATGTATGTAAAATTTCATTGATCCTTAAGCTGGTGCATTTGTCAATTTTAAACAAAAAAATAAAACATGATATAAAATTTTAATAAAAATTATATATTTATAAATTTGATAAAAAAATTATGTTTAATGGATGAATAGAAATTATAATATAATAATTTTTTATTTTATACATGTTAATCATAAAATAAATATAAACAAATACACTATTGGCTTAGATTTACCCCTAAGCTGTAACACACCGTCTGCCCTTAGCATCAGATCCTCTACCGACATGAATGACATCTTTACAACATAATTATCCCAAAAAAAATTTTTTGCAACAGAAGACGGGAACCATTAGAATTGAGTGTTTGGAAAAATGACCGGCCAATTCATTAGTCGCGTAGAATAAAGAAATACTAGTACCAAATAATAGTCAACACAGGAATTAACAATCTGGATTTCCTTCACCCAAAAGAAATTTACAATCGTGTATAGTACTGATAACGAAACTGGAATAAAATGGTGGGATAAACTAAAGACTAAGCAATCCTACGGCCAGGACAGATTCTTCGGCTTAACCATGGTTAAGAGTAATGTGGACCCTTTCCCTTACCAGCTCGTCAACAATGGGATTAATCGAGCCAGTGACCTCCACAAGTCTTTTTCTCTAGTTGAAACAGAAAGAGACGAAGAGAAAAGAGAGAGATTTCGTCGGACGAGGAACATCACTTTGTATCAAAGGCGGACGCTGGAACCTCAAAGACCTATCCTTAGCAAGCTGGTACCATCCGCAAGAATGGCTACATAGTGATAAAGGGCCGTCCTTGCAAGGTCTCCTGTTCTTCGCCATTATTAACTTGAATATGGGTTTTAGTTTTTTTTTCAAATATTTCTGTTGGAATTTGTTTTGAATCTCATAATCTCACATCAAAAGTTAGTGAATTTTGAATTTATTCAGTATCTCATATCAGGAGTTTAATAAAAGTATAAGGGGTTCACCTTTATAAAAAGATGTTTTGATTTTAGTTTGGTAATCTCAGAGAGTTAAACACCAAGAGAATAGCTAAGTGAGTAGGCTATTAAAAATGTGTAATTGGTTTTGGGTTAAGTTTTGAGTAAGGAGTTTTATGAGACTTTTTTTATTCTAAAAGTCCCACAATTGTAAAGATTTATTTGATAGTGAATTAAGTTTGGAGTAGGTCATTTTGAGTTGGGTCAAACCAAATATATTTGTGTGTTCTTATTCTTGATTTGAGCTTGCTGTTTTGTGTATGATTGATGCGTATGGGTGTTGTTTTTCTCAACAAGTGGTATCAGAGTTGTGGTAATCCCCAACAAGTGGTATCAGAGCGAGGTTCGAGGTTTAAGAATCGTGGGCCCAAGAGATCGTGAAGCAGTGTTTCAAGATGTCTAAAGAAGGTATGTCTGGTATGCCTATGCCTAAGTTTGAGATTTTCTTATTTGATGGAAAGAGTAATTTTATGTTATGGTAAATTACGGTTCAAGATCTGTTAGTACAATAAAGATTGGATCAGGTATTAGAGAATAGTAAGCCTGAAGGAATGTCTGACGCTAATTGAAATAGGATTCAAAAGAAAGCCGTTGGTACTATTAGATTGACGCTAGCTCCAGAGGTAAAATACAGTGTGTTAACTGAGAGTACTCCGAAGAGTTTGTAGGATAAGCTTGAAGGTATTTATGCTTCGAAGTCGTTGACTAATAAATTATGTTTGAAGATGGATCTGTATTCTTTGAAGATGAAAGAATGTATGAGTTTTCATAATCACCTGAATAAGTTTAATAGATTGGTTTCTTAATTGTTAGCGATTTCTGTTGATAAGTTAAAAAATTAAGAGAAGGCTTTAATTTTGCTATCATCTTTGCCCAAGTCTTATAGGCCTTTAGTTCAGACTATTTTGGTAGGCAGGTCTACTTTGAAGTTGGATGATGTGATTGACTTATTGCGTGAGAATGAAAAGTTTATGAGAGCTCAAAACTCATCACATAAGGGGAGTACACTAGCTGTAGA
Source organism: Durio zibethinus (assembly GCF_002303985.1). The sequence goes on along the minus strand of NW_019167882.1, from coordinate 9,633,943 downwards.
GGATTTTGATCGGGGGAAGACTCAAAAGAGGATTGATGGATCAAGAGGGAGATCCAAGTCAAGAGACAGAGATTACAGTAATATAAAATGTTATTATTGTGATGAGAATGGACATATCCAAGTGCACTGCAGGAAGCTAAGAAGGGATATAACTGCTTTTAAAAGGACGAATGATGAGAAAAAATCAGATGAAGAAAAAAGTGATACTACTGCTGTTACGTCTGATGATGATGATGTTGTTTTGATAACTTGTGTGGATGAGACTTAGACTTTGAAAAGTGATAAAGGTTGGGTTTTAGATTCAGTTGCTACAGTTCATGTTTGCAATGATAGGAGTTACTTTGTGGAGTTACTTTGTGGAGTTGGATGCGAATAAGAAGTATGGAGATATTATGATTGCTAATAAAAAAAGATGCAGATTCAATGTATTGAGAGTGTTCGCCTTAGATCTCACAATGGTGTTATTAAGACACTTCGTCATATAAGGTATGTACCAAGTTATCACTACAATTTGATTGCTTTGGGTGAGTTAATTTCTCGGGGATACACATATTATGGTAGTAATGATTGGTTAAAAGTGTACAAGAATGATAGTGTGATTCTACAAAAAAATAGGGTAAAAAATCACTTGTATATGCTTGATGAAGGCTTAATTGCTGGGATCCCTATAATGAAAGAAAAGAAAAAAGGTAAACGTGTTAGCTTTACAAATACTGTTGAAATGTTTGGAGATTCAAATCAATGGAAGCTTTGTTGAGATTTACCTTGAAACTCATAATCCCACATCGAAAGTTAGTAAGTTTTGAATTTGTCCAGTATCTCACATCGAGAGTTTAGTAAAAGTATAAGGGGTTTCACTCTTATAAATAAGATGTTTTGGTTTTAGTTTGATAATCCCAAAGAGTTAGACACCAAGAGAATAGTTAAGTGAGTATGCTATTAAAATGGTGTAATTGGGTCTCATAATTGTAAAGATTTATTTGATAGTAGATTAGGTTTGGAGTAGACCATTTTGAGTTGGGCCAAACCAAATATATTTGTGTGTTCTTATTCTTGTTTTGAGCTTATTGAAAAAAAAAACAACACTCACATGCAGAATCATACACAAAACAGCAAGTTCAAATCAAGAATAAGAACACACAAATATATTTGGTTCGGTCCAATTCAAAATGACCTACTCTAAACCTAATCCACTATAAAAAAAATCTTTACAATTGTGAGACTTTGAGAATGAGAAAAGTCTCCTAAAACTCCTTACTCAAAACTTAACCCAAAATCCAATTACACCCTTTTAATAACCTACTCACTTAGCTATTCTCTTGGTGTCTAACTCTCTGGGATTACCAAACTAAAAATAAAATACCTTATTTATAAGGGTGAAACATCTTATACTTTTACTAAACACCCGATGTGGGATACTGGACAAATTTAAAACTCATTAACTTTCGATGTGAGATTATGAGATTCAAGGTAAATCCTAACAAATCTTTCATTAACTTAAATCTCCAAAAACTTTAACAGTATCTGTAAAGCTAATACACTTACCTTTCTTTTTTTCTTTCATCATAGGGATCCCAGCAATTGAGCCTTCATCAAGCATGTATAAGTGATTTTTGACCATATGTCCTTGTAGAATCACATTACCATTCTTGTACACTTTCAATCAATCATTACTACCATAATATGTGTACCTCCGAGAAGCTAACTCACCCAAAGCAATCAAATTGTAGTAACAACTTGATACATACCTTACATGACGAAGTGTCTTAATAACACCATTGTGAGATCTAAGGCAAACACTTTCAATGCCTTGAATTTGTACTTTTTCTTTGTTAGCAACCACAATATCCTCATACTTCTCATTCGTATCCAACTCCACAAAGTAACTCCTATTATTGCAAATATGAACTGTAGCAGCTGAATCTAAAACTCAACCTTTATCGCTTTTCAAAGTTTGAGTCTCATCCACACAAGTTTTCAAAACAACATCATCATCATCAGATATGACAGCAATAGTATCACTATTTTCTTCATCTGATTTCTTCTCATCATTCATCTTTTTAAAAACAGCCATATCCTTTCTCAGCTTCCTGCAGTTCACTTGGATATGTCCTTTCTCACCATAATAATAACATTCTATATCATTGTAATCTCTGTCTCTTGACTTGGATCTTTCTCTTGATCCATCAATCCTTTTTTGAGTCCTCCCTCAATCAAAATCTTCTACAGCTAGTATACTCCCCCTAGGTGATGAGTTCTGAGCTCCCATAAACCTTTCATTCTCACGCAACAAGACAGTCACGTCATCCAACTTCAAAGTAGACCTGCCTACCAACACAGTCTGAACTAAAGGTCTATAAAACTTGGGCAAAGATGATAGCAAAATTAAAGCCTTCTCTTCATCTTTTAACTCATCAACAGAAATCGCTAACAATTGAGAAACCAATCTATTAAACTCATTCAGGTGATTATGAAGACTCATACCTTCTTCTATCTTTAGAGAATATAGATCCATCTTTAAACATAATCTATTAGTCAACAACTTCGAAACATAAATACCTTCAAGCTTATCTCATAAATTCTTCGGAGTACTCTCAGTCAACATACTGTATTTTACCTCTGGAGCTAGCACCAATCTTAATAGTACTAACAGCTTTCTTCTGAATCCTATTCCAATTAGCGTCAGACATTCCCTCAAGCTTACTATTCTTTAATGCCTGATCCAATCCTTGTTGTACTAACAGATCTTGAACCGTACTTTGTCATAACATAAAATTACTTTTTTCATCAAATAATAGAATCTCAAACTTAGGCATAGGCATACCAGACATACCTTCTTCAGACATCTTGAAACACTGCTTCACGATCTCTGGAGCCCACGATCCTTAAACCTCGAACATCGCTCTGATACCACTTGTTTGAAAAAAAAAACAACACCCACACACAATAATCATACACAAAACAGCAAGCTCAAATCAAGAATAAGAACACACAAATATATTTGGTTCGGCCCAACTCAAAATGGTCTACTCCAAACCTAATCCATTATCAAATAAATCTTTACAATTGTGAGACTTTTAGACCTACTCCAAACCTAATCCACTATCAAATAAATCTTTACAATTGTGAGACTTTTAGAATGAGAAAAGTCTTTTAAAACTCTTTACTCAAAACTTAACCCAAAACCCAATTACACCCTTTTAATAACCTACTCACTTAGCCATTCTCTTGGTGTCTAATTCTCTGGGATTACCAAACTAAAAAAAAAATACCTTATTTATAAGGGTGAAATCCCTTATACTTTTACTAAACTCCCGATGTGGGATACTGAACAAATTCAAAACTCACTAACTTTCAATGTGAGATTATGAGATTCAAGGCAAATCCCAATAAATCCCAACATTTTCATGGTTTATATTTTGATTCTGTTCATGATTGTTTACGCATATGTTTAATGGGTACTCCTTGTTTTCCTGTTTTATCTCAGGGCATTTGATTTATTTCACTTGATACCTATTTAAAAGTATAACGTGTTTTAGCATTACCATGTGGACTTAATTTGAATACTTAGAAAATGGTTGATTGATCCTTGTTGCTTCGTAGGGAGATTAGACAAGTTATAATGATTCAAAGATATTTTAGATTGGGGTAGACAAATCGTTAAGTTAGGCTTTTGAAAAGCTTGATAGAGTAGACTGAAAGAATTGTAGAATTCTATGCTCGTTGACGTTTAGACAGATTAGTTTGCACTTCTGCCAGCATATATCTATGAAATTATTTCCTAGACTATGGAAATTACCTTTGTACAATTATATCTGCAGTTCATTCTGTTAACAGAAAGGCTCTGTTTTCTTTTTCTCTGTATAAGTGATTCACATTTGCTGTCTTCACGATTCATAATCTGTTTCTTTTGCACTTTTTCCCCAAATTAAAACAGTTTGTAGATGTTTCTACTTCGAAGACCGGTAAACATGGACATGCAAAGTGCCACTTTGTGGGCATTGATATCTTACTGGGAAGAAACTTTAAGATATTGTTCCTTCATCCAACATTTGTGATGTAATGTTATTCTTAAGTTCTGATGTTATAACTTATAACCTTTACTCCCTCTCAATTCACGCCTTTCTTCTGCATAAGCAGCTAATTTACTTGTTTTCTATCTTCTCTCACAGGTTCCCCATGTTAATCGTACTGACTATCAGCTGATCGATATATCTGAAGATGGTTTTGTAAGTTGTCTTTGTGCATGTGTTCATAACTAGATGCCTCTTCTTTTATTGGTTCCAATGATTAGTTTTATATGTGAACCAAATATGACCTATCAGAAAGATGACAGTCGAATTATAGTGGTTAATTGAATGGACTTGGGTATCCTATAGGTGAGTCTCTTAACTGAAAATGGAAACACCAAGGATGACCTGAGGCTTCCCACCGATGAAAATCTTCTTAACCAGTCATAAGGATAGTCTGAGTTTCTGCAGCCATTTTTATACTTATAACTCATTTTTCTATCTTGTGATTAAATTCTGTTTTTATACTTACCTGTTTACAGATTAAAGATGGATTTGCTGAAGGAAAGGACCTTGTGGTGACGGTCATGTCTGCAATGGGAGAGGAGCAGATTTGTGCTCTTAAGGACATTGGTCCTAAAAATTGAATATAAGCATTTGTACAAGAAACCCTTATTCAGATGGTATTATAACATTGCAATCTTTAGGTTTGTAGATAGCTGCTGATCCCTGGATGAAGGGAACTTGTATCAACAGCAGGATGGGACTTATATATAGTCTTATTTCTATGTCCTATTCATTAATGATTGGTTGGGTTTGAGCATCAATTTAAGATCTTTGAGATATATCATGTTTCCTTAAAGTTAAGATCGTTGAGATATATCATGTTTCGTTAAACATGATAAAAATGTTTCTTTTTTCCAATCGCAACTCAGTGTTACAATGGGGATTGTTCTTAAAGTCAATTTTTTGTTTATTGCTGGAATTTCTGTTGGTATTTATAGACCCTCTCTGTAGTGATGCTCACGCCATATCTTAGAGGAAGGTTGGATTTATCATAGCAATCCTGATTCGTGATATCTTGAGCCCTGGACCCTTGAACCTCCCCCGGAATATTAGCTGAAGAAATCTATGATTTAGTAGAATTATGATGTATTTTGTTTTCGCGACACCAAAACCAGATATACAAGTTGTGAAAACAATTCCTTTTATAAAGCAGTGGCATAAAGTTGCCATTTTATATTCAGTTAAATTTAAAAAAATATGCCATTTATACTAATTCCTTGGGCATCGATTTGATGGTTCTTCAATAAAAAAGAAATATATATATATATATATATATATGTATACATGTAATCATGAGGCAACATAATTTTCAACAGAAACTAATCATTAAGATAATTTACTCCTACCTGAAGTGCCATTGATGTAAGAGGCAAATCCCCAAAAGGTCATTACCAGAGAGAGGATCTTGAATCCGCTCATGGGGTCATGTAACAGTATGATAGCGGCAATGCTTGTGATTGGTACCCTAACTGCATTAAGGACCCCAGCCATCACAGTGGAAGCCAAGAAAAGCACAGCAGTGCCTCCTAACACACCCAACTGAAACGTAATTGCACTCCAAATAAGAACCAGATTGTATGCAGTTTCCCCGCCTTTGAAAGTTTTAGCCTCAGATACCATTCCTTGGAAATCCTTGTTCAATATGACCCCTATAGTAGTAAACACAAAGGCAAAGAAAGAAACCATGACTTGTTGCTCCAAAACAACATGGAAGGACCTTCTGCCCAACAACTTCACAAAAACCAACTCTGAAAGAGCAAATATAAGGCCATGGAGTGCTGATCCCAGGATATCCCATACAACACCCCAAATATATTGGCTGTTAGTGACACTGGCATACCTGTCAGAATCTGAATCCAATGCAATCATGGTCATAGCAGCAGTTATTATCACAATAGCATTAGTAATTGAAGCATTCAGTTTGTTCTTCACAATCAAGAAACCGAACAGTGCAGAAAACACTAGGGATGATGATGCCAAAAGAGCTGCAGTTGATGCCGGGAGGTAAGCATAGGCATATGCGTACATGAGATTGTCAGCAGCACTTAAGAACCCCAGAAAAACATAAGAAAGGAAGAGATATAAGTTGAGAGGAGTTGGGGCAGTTTTAAAAAAGAGGTATGTAGGAAATAAGATTAGAGCAGGAATAGGCCATCCGGCAACGGCTACCCATGAAATGATCCACTTGCTGTTTCCCCCATTAGCATAATAGACACGAGATAGAAGGCTTGAAGCAGGAAATGCCACAAGCATTCCCAAACTGCTTACAAATAAAAGAATCCAATGCGAAATTGGCTTGCTTTTATATCCTTCCCAAGCCATGGTCTGAAACTTGGAAACCCATTCTAACAGTGACAAAGAACTTCCTAATGAGACCTCCTCCTCCATTCTATCTCCTAACATGAATCAAAGAGAAAGGAAAGTTAACTTCTCCCTCTTTAATTCTAGAGCTTATGCAACCATATGCAAACTGAAAGTCACTAAAGCAAACAACAAATCAACAACCCAAAAAACAGAAAACATGAAGGACTTTATTATTATTAACCCACACAAAATTCAACAAGAATTATACTGAAAAAAACTAGTCACTACTAGAAGTACAAAGAACGAACCTTCCTCGAGTAGCAGGTCTTCCATTTACCATAAGGGGTGAAGACAAAGGGAGCGGGTAGAGGCCACAACTTTTCAATATTTCAACTCTTATTATATCAGTGATTGATCTCACCAAATTCATACTTTAATCTCTTGCCCCCATTCAAATTATTGTATTAATCTCCTTTACCCATTTTCTGTTTTCGTCCTTGTCCATAAGTACTACTATATTAGCATTTTAATATTCCACATTTTCTTAAATCATTTTATAGTGGATTATTTATGTATGGCTGTAAAGCCTTAAACAAAGATGGGTGTCACAGCATTTATAATTAAATTTAGACAAGATGGGGCCGGATTCCGGACAGTGCAACGTTAAACGTTTGGTAGCCAATAATCAACATTGATATTGATATTGATATATTCCACCACTTTCTTTCCACCTTCCATTTCTGCAACCCTATTCCATTGCCTCCAGTTCCATGGTACACCAAACATGCCATTCACTACTATTAACCATTCATTTCTTTTTTTTTTTTTTTTTTTTACCAATAGAAGAATTAAATTGGGTATAGATGACAAGTTTTTTTTTTCTTCTTCACTCGCGTCATGCTTCGTAAGAACAGAGAAAATGTTGAAGTTAGTTTTTTGAATTCCCCTCTTTTCCCATGTTTTGAACTAGCCAGTGATTGGGTGAAAAGATTTCAATCCTGCTTGGGCTTCTGTCAACAATTGGACCTCAACATTTCTCCCATTGGATTTGTATCCTGTACCACGCCCATTATCCAGCACGCTTGTCACTTAACCCTTTCTCTCTGGCTAGTAATTGACGCATGCATGATTATAATGAATTATAATGCCTTTTTATTAAAAATTTACAAATATACTAATATTTAATTCAATAATTGATCCATAAATTTTTTATTTTAAAACATAAATTTTAATAATTCATCATTCTCAAATAAAAAAGAAGTAGACAGATTCCTTTAAAAAATTCAGAAAGATTCAAAGATGGACTTTCCTTTCCCTACCTAGAAAGCCGCATAATGAAAACAAAAATATATAAAATTGAAAATTGCTATTTAGGCGTTCTTATTACTATTATATTTGTATAAAAATGATGGGCGAAATTTCACAAAAAAAAAAAAAAAAAAACGACTTTGTTCATTTAAATGAGATAAATTTAACCACTAATATAAAAGGGTCTTTCCATTGTTTTATCGTTTGCTGAAACTTTTATAAATTCATATAGTCCAAAGTGTTTTCTAGTGATTATTTGGATCTAAAATCAACATTATTATTATTTTCTAATAATATACAAGTAGTATTTTAAACGAGGAATGAGACATCCTTCCATGACATGCATTTTGTACTAGTTTTTATTGCATATTTTCTGCATGAAATGTAACCGAAAAAAAAAAAATCAGTTATAAGAGGTTTGAAAAATGCCAAAAACAAAAAAAAGTTCAAAATCAAAATCAATGACAGTTTATTTTCTTTAAAGTTTTGGTGTTTGGGGATTTATTAATACTGCACTTACCTAAAAAGACATCTAAACATAAATTATTCTTATTATCAACCTTTTAGATGTTTTATTTAAATCCAAAATAGCTAGTATTTATCCATGAAAGCTACATCATGAAACATTAAAAATGCAAAACTTTAATTTTTATTGTCAAAATAAACAATATAAGTAAAATTATCTTTATGAACATTTTAAATTTCACTAATAAAATTTAAAAATTGTTAAGTATATTTAACTCATTAACAAATTAAAATTATAAATAAAATGATACCTCGTAATTTTTTTATAATAAATAAGTATATTTTTATTTAATGCATAAAAAATTAAAATTTTAATACATATATAATAAAATTTTAATTTTTTTATAAAATTTAAAATTTTTATAAATATTATATAAAATAAAAATCCTAGAAAATTTTGAAATATTTGATAAAAAGAGCAAACAAATTATAAAAATTCAATATCGCAATAATTTTTGTACTCAGTAGTTCCCAATTTTGTGACACATTAATCTTGGGAACGAGAGCACCATAAAAAAAAATCACAAGTGTTGAAAAGAAAAGAAAAAAAAAAAGGAAAAAAAGGGGCCACAGTTGTGTGCGTCAGGTCAACAGTCCCAGTAACAAAAGAATCCCTGAAAAAACGGCGTGAATCAAAAGAAAACGTCGAGTCAAGAAAATGAACGGCGAACTCCTCATCTAAAGTAACGGAGAAATCAACGGCGTGTACGTTACACAGAAAAACCACCTGCGACAGAAACCCCAGTCAATTCAAGTCAAACACACATATACCTCTTTCTCTCCCTTTCTTCTAAAGCAACCCTTCTCTCTCCTAAAGTACTTCGATACCGTTTTGCTTTTAAATATTATTAAAACGACACAGTTCCGATTTTTCTCGGTCTGAAAAAATAGAATCGGACTTTTAGAACGAACAGAAGAAAGAAGAAAAGAGCAGGAGAAAAATTCTGCTTAGTTTATGCTGTCTTTCGCTTAAGAAAAATTGGGCATGGCTGAGACTCAGAGCCAAACGCAGCAGACGAAACAACTTGAGGAACAGCAAAACGACGATTTAGAAGCAGAAGAGGAAGTAGAAGAAGAGGACGAGTTGGAGGATGAAGATGAAGATGAAGAAGGAGTGAGTCGAGTTAGTGAGTCACAAGGTGCTGGAGCGGCGTCTTCGAGTGATGCTAAGTTGAGAGACTCTCAATTGGAAACCCAAACGAATGATCGTTCTGAGGGTAAGTATTTGTTTTTTTATGGAATAATTTCGTTCTTTTCGCCTAATTTTAAAAGAAGTAAGCTTTTCTTTATTTTTTAAAGTTGGAATTGTTTTGAGAGAGTATGGGATGATCTCTCAGGGTTGCAGGAGAATTATACTGCAGAATCGAAGGAAGGAGCTGAAATTAAGGTTAGGAGTTTAGTTTTTTAGCTACTCATTAGACTTTCATTCCTTTTTTTTTTTTATTGAAAAATTGCTATTATGGTGTTTTATTGTTCTTATTTTGATCTGTTTGCTTAAGCCCGCAGTTTTTGTTGTGTTATTCTGCGCGTAGTTTGGTTTCTTAGAGGTATTGATTATCATACCGATTTCCTGACAGTGTTTTTAGGGGGCTTCTGTTATTTACAAGGAAATTAAAATTAGATTTCACTTATGGTGTATGAATTGTTGACTTTTTTGCCTTAAAAGATTTTCCTTTTATGCTATCTAGTCCTGAATTATGCTATTTAATAACTGCTTTGCACTTGAAATAATGTGCTGAGTGACACACAAAATGCTTCTCTTCTCTCACTTTGACTTTCTATCATCCAGGGTCGCGTTTTTGTTTTTAAGGATGTCAGAGGTTCATGAAATGACTGTTAATTAAGAATTATTTTAGCGTTGAACTAGTAGCCAACGGGACCCTTGGTCTTTTGGTAAAGGGACAAGTTAGTTAAGGACCTCCGAATTTGCAAGGTAGAATGCCCCATCATCCTGTATGCATGTGCATTCACACACACACACATAAAACACCTTTGGTTCAGTAAAGGTAATTATAGGATGTGGTAGCACCTCATGAAGTGTGCTTCTTAGTTATTAAAGTTTTGATCTTTAGAAGCCGATTGAGACCTAATCTCTTTCTGATAATGATCTTTTTTTTTTTGCAAATTTGCCGGTTATTTTGTATGAGCTTAAGGCTCTATCTTTGATATAAAAGTGGAGGCTGAGGGATAAAGCATGTATTAACTTCAATGGCAAATAGATAGGATAAAGCATGCGGAAATCATTCCTGCCAACATTTAATGATCCTTGTCAAAGCTCTGCCGGTTATAACTTCAATTTTGTTGACTTTTATTCTTTTGGTGATGATATTTGCTGTCCTTCAAGTTAGAGCATTGAATGAGTTCTTCAAAACATTTACATTGATGTGAAGATCTATGTGGCCATCAATTTTCTGGGACCTGCATGTCTGATTCATTTATTTTCTTGTAGAGATCAGAAAACAAACTCATAAAAATACCAGAAATGAGAAAGAACATATGTACAATTAAATTTCTCAGCGATTGAATGGTTCTTTCAATCAAGTTTTTCTTTGTAGGAGCAAGTTAAGACAGCTCACCAGGAAGCTTCACCTAGTTTGGCTGTCCAGGGTACAGAAGCTCTGGCACAAAATCAGCTCGAGTCATCTGTTTCTCCAACTTCTTTGCCACAACTGTTGCCAAATTATGTTTCACGAAGTATATCAACTGCTTCCACTGTAACTCTACCAGAACAAAGCCTTTCAGATCAGAAGGTTAATGGCGCATCCGTGCCAGAAGCAAACCAGCAAAAATCCTCCAATCTTAAAATGGTATCTGTTGTTCCCATTGTGAAGACGCCAGTGTCTGATGGTTACAATTGGCGGAAATATGGTCAGAAGCAAGTGAAGAGTCCTAAAGGTTCTCGAAGCTATTACAAATGCACATTCTCTGATTGTTGGGCCAAAAAGATAGAATGCTCTGATCACACAGGCCATATAATAGAGATTCTTAATAAAGGCATGCATAGTCATGAACCACCACAGAAAAATAACTTTACAAGGGAAAGTAAGATCGCATCATTTGCTGTGCCTGTTTCACGGAAGATTGTTACGGCACAGCCCGTCAGAATACCTAATGATTCTGATCCATCGACATCTTCTAAAGAATCTCTACCTCAAACAATTGTAAATCCTGAAAGAAAGCGACAGAGTTCAGGTAGCTTTGATGAGAATGGTGATGTACAAGTGAAGGAAGAGCTTTTGAGTGAACCAGGACCAAGAAAAAGGCAAGCTTTCCTGTGAATTTGTCTGTGCCTTTTTTTCCCTTCATGACATATGTGTGTTGTGTATTGTTAATGGAAAAGACTGTCTGCAAATCTGGTTTTAATAGTTTCCCATTGTTCTTTATGACCAGGATGAAGAAAGGCAATGCAGTTTGTTCTGGTTCTGTCCTAAAAGCTGGGAAAAAACCTAAATTTGTTGTGCATGCAGCCGGTGATGTAGGGATCTCTGGTGATGGATACAGATGGCGAAAATATGGACAGAAAATGGTAAAAGGAAATCCTAATCCCAGGTACCTATTGACTTCTCAGTATTTTTTCTTAAAGGTTTTATTGTTTTATCCCTTTAAACCATTTCTCAATGTATATGACTGCTCAGGCATGTTGCTACTTTGTCTACTTGTTATCATTGTAATTTTACGTTATGGTGGTTTGCTTCGTTTACATGTCTTAGTATGGGACCCTTGAGGTTTACTGTATTATCTTTTTTTTTTTTTTAAATATTGGAAAAATCATTCATTTGGACAATATAGTTTGATTACAATTAATACTAAAAAGTTCCTGTGGTTTTTGTGTTTGCTTTTGGTCTCAGCACTCATATCCCTTTTAGTAAAGCCATGTAGGTTCATTTTATTTTTTAATGTTGTCGTTTTATTCATGAATACATCTCTACCAAACCGGTGTGACGCATTCTGTGAAGCAGATGTTCAAGAGTATGCATTTATGAGGTTTTTTTGTTCTCAGGATGACCAGTTTGTAGCCTTCCAATTTCAATCTTGAACTCAGTTATTACATTCCTATTTACTTGAACGCCTATGCATTCTGTTGGTTTTATTCTGATCTTTTTGTTAACGAATGTTTTCTAGGAATTACTATAGATGCACTTCTGCTGGGTGTCCTGTTCGTAAGCATATTGAGACAGCTGTAGATAATACAAATGCTGTCATTATAACATATAAAGGAGTTCATGACCATGACGTGCCTGTACCAAAGAAGCGACATGGTCCGCCAAGTGCTCCTCTTGTTGCTGCTGCTGCTCCTGCTTCTATGAACAACTTACAACTTAAAAAAACTGATGGAGTGCAAAACCAAGTTCCATTAAAACAATGGTCAGTGGGTACAGAAGGTGAATTGACTAGTGAGGCCCTAGACCTTGGAGGTGAGAAGGCTATGGAATCAGCTCGAACGCTTCTTAGTATTGGATTTGAAATCAAGCCATGCTGAACTTAATCGGCTTTTATGTTGTTAACATCAAGCATGTCACCATATAAATTATTGAATGATCAGGTTTGATTTTTCGTACTTTTAGTTTTTCTTGTTATTGCTCTAATTTCCGGTGAGGCTGTATAGTTCCTGTTGTGTTCCCTCTCAATCTAGTTGGAACAAGGTTATAGTAGTGAAAACAATAAACATTTGGTTGGCAACCCTTTTCTTGCGATCTTAGTTGGAACCATGTTCAATTCTCTCTCTCTCTCTCTCTCTCTCTCTCTCTCTTTTGCCGGAATTTAAGAGCGGCGGTTATGCTCGTTATGAATGTTTGTTGGGAGACAGTGATATCCAGTTCACAAGGCAATTTTTCTTCTGTGGGTCATAATTTAGACTGTTATGCTAGATGTTTTTGGCCTTTTGTTATGCTATCAATTAGGTTTTTTTCCCCAAAATTTAAGTGATTATTAGTAGATAGCAAGTCAGATCCACTTATTATCCCCTTTTTTTTTTTGTCAAATATAATTTAAAATTTAATTTAATTTAATTGATTCATACAGGTATTTTTAAAAAATAATATTCAATAAATTTAAATTTAAATAATAATATATTATTAATTCCTTTTCATATCTTCAGTTTCCTATGTTAAAAAAAAAAAAATTGAATTCAAATCAAAACATTATAATTTCTCCTTTTATCTTCAGTCACCTTCGTAAGAAAAAGGTTAAACGCACCTAATTCTAGGTTAATACTTATGTGGCTATATGCATTCAATGCTGGGACGCAATTGATTTAATTAAATAATACACCAAAAAACTTTCTGTCGGTCTTTTTTGTGGTCACTGATTCTATTCTTTGGAGGTGGCTTTGACCTAAATTTGATTTGTTTACTTTGATGAGATGAGAATTGATAATGTTTATTTATCGTCCTATTCCCATAAAAGGTCGTTGGTCAATCTGATTTACCCAAAAAAGGTTGCTTCAAAGATGAAACTATAATTTTTAATCTGTCAAAAATCAAAATTCGCTTTGTCTGATTTGTTTCTTTTGACAAGATGGAAAATGTGAAATCAAAATTTGATGCTAAAGTATTTTGAGGCCATGGTAAGTCTACAGTAAAATCTAGTGGTTGATTTCCTCTTTTTCATGCTTCCTGTTTTATCTTTTGCTTTTGTCATCCACGAAGTTGATTATAGATTTTGTATTAAAAAGGTGCACGCTTTCATGCACTACTGCAAACAATTTCTGAATTGGTAATTTGGCAATGGCAACCCACGATCAAAACCCTTTAGACATTTCAAAATGATATATTGATTCTTATGTCCAAATTGGAGTTAAGATTTGTGACTTTTGCCATGTTCTATGTCAAAGAACAACCAAATTTAATGAAAAATTTCTATAAATCTAATATTAGAGAAGACAAATCTAATGTAAGTTTTCTCTAAGACCTTTTGTTTATCCTGACTACCTGACTATGGGATAGCCTTCCCAAACCCGAAAAAAAAAATTTTTTAGCCAAAAAAATTCTTAATTTGGGACTTGAGTTAATTCATCTATCTTGGCAAGGTCGAGAATATGTGCTTTCCTTTTAATTGTTAATATAAAGGGAATTAATTGAAGAGACTTCAAATTTCTAAGAAAGCATCTACCGGTTACCGTCCGGATCTAATGCAAAGTACAGCTTGAAATTTTCTAGGCTTTTTCAGACAAAGCATCCATCAAGCCATTATATCTCAGTACAAGAAGGAAACAGAGGAACCCTACAACATTGGCAAATACTGGGTCCAACAGAACAAGCATGTCTTGTAAGATGAAGTCCCCCCTCGCTTAGGACACAAATTTTGCTCCTAAACCCATAATTGCCATCCATTTAAAGCAAATGGATATTGTCAGTTGTCAGTCTAGGTTTTAGCTGTCCAGCAACCTACAGGGTTAACACTTAAATTATCCAACCTCAACCATAGCGTAATGATCCAGAATGGTGGCGACAGCCTGAAGCTCCTGATGGCGATGTCTACTTTATAAAAGATGTTCTCTAATTACTAACCTTTTCAACTATACCAAAAAAAAAAAAATTGTACATCATATTTTAAGACTTCTATGACAAACAGACCCCATCAACAGCTCATTCACCGGTTAATTTTAATTTACTTTTTAGAAATCTACAATCCAGCAAATTCATGATGCACTAGTATTCATGAAAATTTTATACATACCGACCTTCATTATCACCCAAAAGTAAGAGTAGTGAATCAGTAAATGTGCTAAGCTGATGATTGAACCTGGAGTGCCATCTGCCAGGAGACCAACATTATTCTGAGGAGAAACTCAATTCATCAATAGCTATGGATAATTCCGATTCGATCACATTAACATTATCGGTTCTTTTCTCTTCTGCCATATCTTTGATCCCATTTTCTTCTTTTCCTTCTGATGCTGTTATACATTCCTGGAATCTGAAACAACCTGTGAGATGGTCGTTTGTTATTCCCACCACTTGCATGAACGAGTAGATGACTGTGGGCCCCACACTTCGAAAACCCCTTCTTACCAGATCTTTGCTTATGACATCAGCTTTTGGAGTTTTAACTGGAACCTGGCGAGGATATCTGAATCTGCTAACTATAGGCTTGTGGTTAACAAAACTCCAAATATATTCATCAAATGACCCAAACTCATCTATAACCTGGCATCATCAAAACCTGCAAAAAGTTAGTTGCAATGATGATCATCGCCACTATGGAGAGTGCAATTATGGTACTTCAGTAACAAGGGCTAGAGGTTAATGATGGAAAGTAATTAAATCATATGAATGAATTGGTATTTACCAACTAAGCAAGCTGGCATCTAATGGATAGGAATAATTAAGTTTCATCAGTCACAAAATAAAATAAATATATATGATCAAATTGTGAAGTATAGTCTTGTGCTTTGTCCCATATGATTCAAACATATGCCTGGAGGGTTTAGGACCACTATCCAGCCACTTTTCACCTAACCCACTCAAATAAGAGATCACTAAGCACCTTTTATATTTGTCTAATCACTTGCTAAAACAAGAGAGAACAACGTAAGTGGTCCCTAACATTAGGTGTAACAATCAATTCAATGAATTCTGAATCAGGAAATATATGCGTAAAATAATCCCAGTAGTAAAGAAGATGGCCAGCAGTGTGCTATATCTTGCAAGATAACATATCAAATTATATTATCCACTTTGTAAACAACTTCAGTAGAGCAAACTTTTGTCATATTCCATCTAGTATACAGGCCGTTATTAGCGTACGCTGCTTACAAGTGCGTTAGGGAAGGCAGCACTACCTTTTATGACAACAAAGGTAAAAATGGTGAAAAGGAGAATGAGAATCTACCTTAGATATTTGGCGTGCATTCTCAATTATAGCTCGCAGCTTTAATTCAGATAACAAAGAACTTGCCATGCTACCAGTTGCTATTAACTTCTTCTCATTCAATTTTGATACAGCAACAGGATCAAAATCCACAAAAACTTCCCTGCATAAAAGATACACTTCAGAAATAAGTCTGCCTATTCAATGAAGCAGATGGAACTTCTACAGGAACAATACCTAAATATGTGCCTTTTGCTTAGCATAGCAGGCCATGTAAGTTCAGACAATGCACCCGAAAGTACAAGCAACTCAAACAATTTCCTGCATGTGGACAATAACATCAAGCAAACTACGCATCAATTGAAATTCTTTTTATTAGAGAGATAGCCCTTTTAATCAGTAATCAGACAGAGCAATATTGAGATCACGTACTTGTCATCATGTACAGGAACCCCCCACTCTTCATCATGGAAAGCAGCATAACTTGGATCTGATCTCAACATACAAAATTAAGTCAGCAGGAAACATGAAATAAAAGCAACCAATCAAAGCATCAAGGCAACCACAGTGGAATGCCTTCCGCCATTAAATGTAAAACTCCCTCCAAAAGTTAGGGATGACTGGAAGCTGCATCGCTAACAAATTGAAATAGTCTGCTAGACAGTCTTTCACTTTGAATATAATGCCTGCACCTCTGAAAGCATAACTAATTTGCACTCATGCTATTACTGCCATGATGTATTTGGTGATAACTAAGCAAAACTTACAAATATTAAGTAAATGGATTGTGCATTAAGTCAGAAAGATAAATGTATGGCAATTTAACCTATTGGTCAATTTAAATCATGAAAATCTGTAAAAATAGTATCAAGTTACAACATTTATTCATTTGATAGCAATAGAAGAATTGTAGCATAAATTCCTTTTTAAAGGATTAGGAAAATCAGAGGACCAACATATCTAACAAACTTCTTATTTAGAGTAGCTCCACTAGCTCTATTCTGGTCTTGGGCTGAAAAAGTGGTTTCAAATCAATGGCCAGCATAATATAGAGTTGCGCTAGAATGATTAATGAACCAGACCAAACCCAAAAGAATCACCCTTTGGAATCGCATACAAGATAAAGCAAACTCATGACTTGTTTCACTGCCTTAGTTCACATGACAAATCTAGTGCATAATAATGTTTTGGTTGTAGAAAACCAATAAATCTTTGGAGATTAGTGTATGTATGAATAAGAAAATCAGATTTCCATCAACACTGTAAAGTTTGGCAATAATAATAACAAGAAAAAAAAAAGCACTATTTAGTTTTGCCTAAGTTAAAAAATTGAGATGCAACCTAGTTGGTTCATTTGTGTACATGCTGAACCTTCCTTGGGCAATATAACTATATTTATTGAACCTAACCTAATACCGCAGCTTCACGATTGGAGAAGTGAAAAGTATAAATTATACAAAGAATTGCTTTGTTCTTAGTGCAGAACCACAAAAATTATATCCTATTCCTATTGGCCGTGGCCATGGCCATCCCAAATAAGTCCTTTCTTTATGACATTCAGAAGGTATATGCAGGGGAATTTGTTCTAACCTAATTCTTAAAGAAAGCTTTTGCAGCTATTACTACAATTGCAAGCAGTCTTATGAAGAAAATGATGACACAAAATTTCTAATCAATCTTGACAAAACACAGAGAAATTATAGGGCACAGCAACACACCTGTATTTGGTGTCACCCACGCACATCTCTTCTTCTGATGTGAACCATCAGGTGGCGAATCCAAACCACCATCAGAAACAACGCTTCTCGGCTTTGATGCATATGGCTTCCTCCTGCTTTCTACACTATTTGACCGAATTAACCTACCAGTAGATGCTCGACTGTGAAATGAATCCGTGGAAGCATCCGATGAACACGAAGCATTTAGTGATAAATTAGAAAGTAACAACTGCTCATGCCGACGAAGCACTGAAGGAACACTAACAGAATGTGTTTTTGGAGAAAGTGAACTAACAGTAGATGATGGAACGACTCTTTTCTCCTCTGCTAAAGTGACCTTAACTGGACACTTTTCAACCTTTGTCAAAGGCTTTGAAGCTGGTTTTCTTGCACCCAATGAACCCGCCTGGTTCCCCGCAGGTCCCAGTACGGGCCTTGCCTCAGAATCAGCCACATTCATTGACCTCAATCTCGGAGCACTGGACATAGATTAAGAAATCTTTCAAATAAACACTAATTATCAAGATCTCGGCTTTTTTTAACCTCAAAGCAGTCCTAAGTTCTCACTTTACCAGCTCTTTGCTTCACTCCAATCCTCAACATTGCCTATTCAATCCTCAAAATCATAAAAACCCACTAATAAAATCCAGTAGAATCATCACAATCCTCATAAATACAAACCTTAAACCACTTCAACAATTGCGGAGGTATTTTGAACTTACAGTACACACATTCATCAAAGTAGTCCTTTGAAAACTCAAAATAGATCTAGCTTTTCACCCTACAAAACTTTCCTAAAATTTACAATTCTATCACTCTAAGCTCTCTCTCATTACCATCGGAAACACACCTCGCAGAAACCCTCATTTCCTCCATCCTCAAAGTCTTCAAAAATCAGCTCGAAAACCCTAAAACCCAATACCCACACCAATTAGCCAAAGTTAAACAAAAATGAGATCACTTTTATAAGAAACAGTAGCTAAAGGTTTAAACTTTAAAGATCCAAAAAAAAAAAAAAGGAAAAGAATGGGATCACGTTGTATATTCATTTAAAGCATTCAAATTTAGCCTCGAAAAACAGAGATTCCAGTCTGCATTGTGGAAAACGAGAGAGAGTATTTCTGTTACCTGAAAAGAAAAAGGTTTTGTAGTATTTGTTTATGAAACTGTGTCGTTCGGTTTCTGTCACTGTCTTAAGAAAAAAGCTGACACATTTGCTGTCAATTCCATACTTTTTTTCTCTTTATTTTCCCAAGAAAATGCGGGAAAGTGACTGAGAAAACTCGACCGGAGACTTGAAGATAAACCAAAAAAAATGGGTTTGATCTATGAGAATTGAATTTCGCTCTCTACGTCACTATATCTATAATTTACAGGGAAGTAAAGAACAATGGAAGAAAGAGGAACGTGAAGATTGGCCTTTCGTTTACGGTATTATATTTGAGAGTGACCGGTTTATTACCTGCTATTCCCAGTAATTTTAGGATTCTTTTTTTTGCAAAGTTTATGAAAATGTATTTGCTTTTTAGATTTGTTTTTTAAATATTTATTAAACAATTTATCTAGAAATAATGCAATAAAAATTATTTTTATGCAATTTTATTGCATGAAGATTTAAATATTGGTAAAACAGAGGATATGTAATTAATATTTTGTTAGTTGGCTTAGTCACAAATTTAATATATGATAATTTTAGTTATGCATTTTAAATTTTAATTAATTAAAGTACTTGCTAAAATCAAAATCATAAATCAGTCATCAAAATTTTGATTTCATACTTTCAAATTTGATTGATTAATTTTAATCTTGATATGAAACTCTTTATGTATACATATATATTTTAACATCATCAAATTAAATTATTAGATATCCTATATAATATCACAATATTTAAAGTTAAGGGGTATTGTTATTTCATAATAAAAAGAAGAGTGAGTTACAAAAATGATAAAATAGAAAAATAAGAGATGACAGAGAAAAGAAAAATCAGTTTCATTTTCTTGCAATAATGTTAAATTGAAAGTTGAAACTCAAAAAAAGAAATAAAAAGGAAAAACAACAATTGAAAAGAATTATCTTAGTCATTTTCTTTTTAGTACAAAGATAGTGGTTTAACACTAATTAACTAATAAAGGTCCGAGACTTACTTAAACCATCAAGATTACTCTTAATTGATTTTTTTTTCTAAGATGAACTAGAATTATAAAAATTTCAAAGTTATCACAGTGTGTCCAACGGATCACAAAGTCTTCACAAAAAAATCTTAATTCTTCTTTTTTGGTTGTAAAAAGAAGTTAAATAAAAAACAAGAAATAGATAAATATATATTTTTTAAGAATAGAAATAGATATTGTTGCATAAAAAGAATATTGAGTTTTAGTATAAAGGATAATTAGCTGTGACTTATTAGGTGACAAAATAATCATCTAATCTAATTATATAAGAAAGAACAAGAAGATTTTGTAATTACTATATTAATAATTTGATGGTACCTAGATTTGACTTTTGTGAAGGTTAATGAAAGTAAATAATAGACTGAGTCTATTTATTTTTTCAAATAATGTGTATGATTGTATATGTATAGCTTAATGACGGTTTGGTGAAACAAATAATTTTTTAGTCCGCCTTATTTTTAATCCGATGATGTTGAATGTTGAAATTTGTTGTATAATAATTTACTTTCCAAGTTGAGATTTCATCCTGTAAAAAAAAAAAAAAAAAAAAAAAAACCAGCTCTTTCGTCTCGTTTGCCAAGAAAGACGATGGTTTTTACTTGACGCCAGGCAGGGGAAGTCCCCGCCTTAATTGAGTTTTTGAGTCCGGGCTAAGCTAAGCAAACAACTTCAGCTTCCATCGACAGCTTCATCTGGCTCTGCTTAAGCAATTAGACTCCATAAAAAACGTGGGTTTGCTTTCAGCAAACAAATCAATCGAGAAACTTGCTCAATCTTTGCCGGCTTTGCCTATTGAAACAAGAAAACTCAGTGCTCTTATCGGTTGTCGTATTTGCGCCACCACCACCATTTCCATACATATCTTAAGGGATAATTAATTCGTAGAATTTTATATTTAAAAAAAAATATGATTTTAAAAAAATATGATACATTAAAATTTTTTTTATTTTCAATACATCATGTATTTTTGTTTAATTGAAAAAATTCACGTATATTACTTTTTACATAATTATCATAATTTTTTTAATATATATGATGAGAATTTTTTATTTTATTTTATAAATAATAAATATCCAAATAACAAATAATATCTTTTGTAACAAAAAAATATCAAAATATTTTATTTAATTGTTATTTTTATTTATAAAATATCATCAATTAAGGTATTTGGCACTTTATACGTCTTAATTAATAGGATTATTTAAGAAATTTTTGTACATGATTTTTTTATCGTTTAATTTTTTTATAAAATGATTATTTAAAGCATTTTTGTACAAAAAAACTTAAATAATCTATTTATAAAAAAAATTATGGGATCATTTAATATATGTTATATATAAAAACATCTTAAATAATCCTTTAACAAAAATTATGTTATGGTTCATTTAAATTATGGACATTTTATTTTTATAGAAAACATCTTAAATAATCCTTTAATAAAAATTATATTATGGTTCATTTAAATTATGGACATTTTATTTTTATAGAAAACAATTTAAATAATTTTTTTTTATTTTTACGATCCTTTAATTAAAAAAGTAAAAAGATTATTTAAAATGTTTCTATATAGAAAATGCCTAAAATAATTTATGTATAACAAAATTAAAGGATCATTTAAGGAGTGTTATATACATAAACGCCTTAAATGATTTTTTTATTTTTTTTGAATAATTTAAATTATGAATTTTTTTTATAAAAAGATTATTTAAAGTGTTTTTGTACAAAAAATGTCTTAAATAATCCTTGACGTATATGATAAAGAGATCATTTAAGGTGTTTTCTATATAAAAATGCCTTAAATGATCTTTCAATAAAAATTAAGGTGTGGATAATTTAAATTATGGATCATTTAATTTTTTTATAAAAAGATTATTTAAGTGTTTCTGTACAGAAAATATTTTAAATAATCCTTTTATAAAAAAAATAGAGAGATCATTTAAGGCATTTAGTGTACAAAAATACCTTAAATTATCTTTTTATTTTTTTATATTATGGATCATTTAAATGATCATTTTATTTTTTATAAAAATATTATTTAAGGCATTTCTATGCACAAAATACTTTAAATAATCTTTTTATAAAAAAAAGATACTTTTTAAAATAAAATTATTATTTGAGACCTAACGTCTTAAATAATCCTATTATAAAAAAATAAAATGATTATTTAGGACATTTTTTATACATAACGCCTTAAATTATCCATTTATTTTTTTTATATGATGGATCATTTAAGGTGTTTTTGTATACAAACTCCTTAAATGATTATTTTAAAAGGTTTATTCCAAGTTCTTGAATCTTAAAAAACCTAAATGGCTAATATAGTAAACAATAAAAAGCTGCATTGCGTGTAAACCCCTAAACCCATTAACCCATTTAGTTTGCCTTTAGTTTCTTTATCTCTCTTATCGCTGTCACACTTTTTTTTATCGGTATGTGCATATTTTATTCTTTTTGTACTATTTATATTCTTCAAGATAAGTCATTTTTTATTTTCCTTACTATATATATATATATTTTGTATTTTTATGCATATTCCATCGTCACCTACATCGTTCAATATTGCATGTATGGTTTTCCTTTGTTGTTTGGTTTTAGTATTGTGGTTTGCTAAATGGTTTTGTGAAAAATAGTTGTTATATTTGTACTCATTTGTTTTAAATGAAACTCTTATGATAGGTAGGAATTACAATATGACTTGTACCCATAGAATATTATTAGTTTTAGGATATTTTATGTATATTGGTCTAGTAACTATAGTGGATATTGGTTATTTTTTATTGTGTGATATTTAGAGAGACAGTTTGATGTATTTCGTATAGTTATAATCAAAATCTCAGGTATTATGAAATCCAAAGAATATATAACTCTTGCAATTGAACATAAAAAAGACATCTGTAGTGATAAAAAAAAAAGTAAAGGGCTGTGGTAAATAAATTAAAGCGACTAAGATGAAAATTCACGTCGATTTTAATCAAAGTGGGCAGCTTGGGTTAGATGAGCTGCCAAGTTGGCTAGGCACATTGGAGCGATCGTCCATAATAGTATTTCTGTTATGTACCATAGTTCTCAAATGGTTCTTGATGATCAAAATGATAGTATATGAGAGTTTAATATAATATGTTTATTCAATAATATCCAAAAATTTGTTAATTTGGAAATTGAATTGAATTAATGTGTTCATACTAATTGTTTTAAATTTATTAGAAATAGTTTGACGTCTCGAATGAGTATAAAAAAATTGTGTTGCAATCGGTTAAGAAAGCATTTAGAAACTTTAATAGCAAATTGACAACCTAATATATTTTATTGTTCATTGATAATAGTGATTTGTTGGCTGATCCTCAATCATCATATGCAGATGTTATCAGCTATAAATAGTGAACGCATTTTGTTCAAGATCATTTATCAAAAGAATTCTCGATATGCATACCCAGTATGTTAATTGTTTTTAATATTTTGTGTAATATATTCAATATCTTAATATGTGATTTACCTTTTTTTTTTCCAAAAAAATCAAAGAACAAAAAAACATTTGGGCCAAACAAGTACATTACATCAGATATCAAGAAAGGGTTATGCAAATGTCAAGCATGATTTTGTAAGTATTCACACACTTATTTTATACGCATATATGAATATTTATGAACATTCGTTTAATAGATTCTGATTTTTATATCGCCTTAATTTTTCAGGAATCATCTAGCTCTAAAATTAAAGTTTCTAGATAAGATGTGTGGAAAATACGGCATATGCGGAAGGATGAAACATTCACAAATGAAGCAATTGAAGAAATGATTGAAAAGATTATAAGTATAACAAATTAATTTATCATGTATGATTGGCTTAGTGCTTGTATGCATGACTATATATTGTATAACTTTGTTGTTACACACCATCTTATTGTATTTTAGGATGAATTTGCTATTAAATTTGAATTTAGTGAACAACTAATTGATTATGATGAAGATCCCTTGTCTTTAGCATTAAGATCCAAAGAAAGACATAATCGAGTTCGAGAGGTTGGTAGATTTGTGTTGCCATCAAAGTTCTTCAGTAATCAACCTCAACCCCTTCTAATGAAAAATACAGAATATGAAGCAATCATTCAGTAAAAATAGCAAAGACTTAATAAACAAGAATAATGCATGAATGATCAACAACAACGACTTGCAGCTTTAGAGGTAATGTTGGCATCAATGCAGCCTAACATGCCTAAAGGGCAGTCTGTTACCGACATCCAACGGGGACATGCTTTCATGAATCAAGTTCGACTGTAAACCCAAACTTCGATTATAATCATTATTTTCATTTTGTTTATTCACTTAATATTTATTAATTTGGTTTTAATACTTATATTTCATTATATATTGTAACAAGATATTATGACTCAAAAAATGACCCCTACTGAGGTTGCCATTGATGTGTTATCTAATTATGCACTTGCTCATTTATCCGAAGAAAACATCATTATTGTTGAGTCTGAGTATGAGTTATTTGATCATCCATCCATTTCTTATATTAGGGGCCAAAGATTGAGGCATTTGTACCTTGGATGAAATATCACCTTCTGATATTGTTGCCTATATGAGGTTAGCTTATCAATTAATTTAAATATTCAAAGTTAATATCTATTATTCTATACTATGGTGTATTATTAACTAATACTGTTGATTATTGTTATGTAGCTTTCTATACATAGAGATCAAGGCGAGACAAATAACTTATAGATTTAGATTCGTTGACTTAAATGTGATTAGTCAGGCAATTAGCACTATCATTATTCGTGATCGTCATGTAGGTTAATACATGCAAAAATGGGTTCATTATTGTCTGGTGCCTTATAATGCTACATAAGTTCTATTTGTACAACTAAAATTCCAACCTTTATGACATATAATATGATGCCTAATATTTGTATATCATTCATATTATTTTGCAAGCATTATTGGCAGCTTATTGTAATTGATATCAAATGTAAGGAAACAGTTGCAGTTATATGAATAGAAAGATAAATTAGGTGTCAGTACTATTAAGTGTGAAATATATTCTTTTATGCTGAGTTGTTTAAATAAATGTTTCTTAAACCAACTAAATTTTATTTTTCAGGTACTTCATCAACCATGAGTTATTGAATGTAGATATTATATTCTTCATTTTATAAGGGAGATAAATTCATATGATTTTATGAGTACACCATTCAAGATTAATATTAATTTCATATAATAGTGATATTTTTCGATAAAAAAAGCTAAAGTTTGTGCTCGTTTAATAACATTAACTTTTGATTTTTTGTTTATAGTGGGAATGTAAAGGAAGTTTCGTGAAAAACGAACTTAATAAAGTCTGCAAAGAATGATCTAATTATATATTATCATTTGCTAAACCTTTATGTTAGAGAATGTTGATTGGCTGTAAATATATGTATTACATTGATTCTAATTTTTTTATAAAGTCATGTTGATTCGATAATTGTTATTTTCGATTGGTTTATTAATTTATTATTATTGGTATATATTTGTTTTATATCATTCACATTATACGAAGACAAATACAATGATAAGCACCAATTTTAAAAAAGTATTTTTGTACGCCAATGTTATCAGTTATAAATCCAAATTGTGGCGTAATATTGAAGTATTAAAAAATTTTAAATTTAAATACAAATATGAAATTTGTAATATCACAACTATGTATTTAATTCATACAAGTATCATATCCGTTATAAATAAACTCATTTATAACATGCCCTATAATTTGCATATTTACGACCTTACTCTTCTTGCCTTAATTAAATAAATAGGTTTACAAAATTATACAATGAATCTGTATACAAAATATAGTGTGGTCTACATGTGTCAAGGAAGAGAAAAGTTAAACGATGGGCAATATGCATTACATTCATTTAACTGTTTCCTAATGTAATTACTTATAAATATAGTCGGCATCATAAAAAAAAATTTAACTTTGTGATTTTCTTTTAACATATACTCATCAGCAACGAGTATTTTAGCGTGAATTCGTCAAATTGCATTATTTCATTGAAAAGTGACTTTCTTATATTTGTATTCTCGACTTTTTTCTAGAAGTAAGCTAAAATGCCTTCCATCACATTCACAAACCCTATCATAAGAAGAATCAATTTTACCAATTTGATCAACCAAATCAACGATTGGTCTATCCTCGCTCCTAGAACATTTTTTGCCTGATAATGTCGTCCTAACGTTGTTCGGAGCAGTAAAACCAATATCTTTTTCATCGTCTCCTCTTTTTACATTTCCTTTGGTAATGATATCAAACTCAAGAGAGAAGTAAGTATTTGCATTAGCATTCAATGATTCAATTGCATGGACTGCTATTTTGGCTCCTTAATTGGTCAGATCTGAATATCATTTTAAAATCATCAAAAAAATGAAAAAGATTTGTTCTTTAACCCTTTAGCATGTGGGTGTGATTCGTAAAAGTTCAAGCAAATATGAATCAAATAAAACCTATAGAAAAAAAAAAGGTAAAAACGTTAAATAAACCATAATATAACTTAAAAAACTTACTTGAACCCACTCATCAAAAAATTTTTTCTCAACTATGATACATTTTTCTTAATCATTCCACCCAAATCCACTAGAATTTTTCATATCACTAATTGTGTGATATTATCTCTTAAGCAGCTTAACTTTGGATTTAATGTGAGGGGTTTTAAGTTGTGAAATAGAAATGAGGTGCTTCAGCATTCGTTCAATATAACCTAAATATCCAACATGGAATGCCCCATTATCCATTATCCATCTAGGATATTCAACTAAAGAATGTAGGTATTGAACCAAATAGGAATCCTAATTTCGAGTCCATGAATGGTTAACAACATTCGAGCTGTCCAATCTTCTTCTAGATAGGCCTCAAACAGATTGTTATGGATTGGCACATGATGAAGACATGTTCAATTCCTAATCACATGGCTAAATATTATGAAATAATTAAAAAATATAGTAAATAAAAAATAATTAAGGGAATGAAATAAATGAATACATATGAAAAGAAAGTAAAGAAATGTGTACTCTAAATTGTAATATACATTAAACACTCAAGAATGCCTTAAATATAATGTAAACATATATTTAACATTGATATAAAGCAAATTCTACACTCAACCATATGGCACATACAATAAAAACCATTGGGTAAACAAATAATAAAATACAAAATATATCTATAATGTTATTATCCCTAGGATTACAATAAATGGGTAAACATCTCATTAGCTAGATTATCTCTAAACTCAGTTTAAGAATCAAATGGCTTAACATGTGTAATCAAATTTTAATGTTCAGATTCATTTGGTTAGGTAAAACTTTTTTCAACAACATCACCTTCAATAAGATCAAAAACCATCTCAGGCTTAATAAAATTAAGGAAAAGGCAATAAGCAGAAATGATTCTACATTATGTCTTAATTGAATAAAATGACTTTTTTCATAAAATTGCCCATCTAATTTCAATACACTAAAACATCTCTTAATATAATTTCTTGCCTTAGAGTTTTTCATATTGAAGTATTCCTACAAAATCTTCAGTTTGAGTCATTCTTTTTAATCACTAAAATGGTATCATTGACCTCTATAAGAAGTTAAGAATCTTTCTCCATTTGTGTATTCGACATCACACATATAGTAATTACATGTTAGAACGCTCAACAACATTAATAATATGGAAATAAGGTGTTCGTTATTAACATTACACGAATATAATAAAAATAATACATTGTCCTCAACCCATTTCTACATGTAATGGCATCCCCTAACACTTTGCCAATTGTTGTAAAACCTTCCCATCTTGGTAGAACATATATGAATTGCACATCTAGAGTGCAAACATTAAGGACATTGGTACCAATGTTATTTTTTCTAGTACTGTATTTAGGCCTGTCAATTTGTCTACATTGACTTTGATGTATGTCTCATCTAAGGTACCCAAACAACCTCGAACCATTTCTATCTATTATCTATTGAATTTTTTTGTACGGGTTCATGTTTTTTAAAATAGTGTATGCAATCTTAAAATAAAATTCAACATAGAATGAAATTGTCTACTAATCATCTTTTCAGATCTAGTCACTTGAAGCTTCATAACCTATTTTTGTATGATGGACAATGATGTGGAGGAACCTAATTACTAGTTCTTCTATTGACATATGTCTAAATGACTGTAACCCTCATTCTATTTTAAGCAAATGACATAATTTTGTAAAAATTTTCCTATCCATTTTAGAAACTGTATATCGCTTTCAAAGATCATTGCATTTAAGTTTAACTTTCTAATACGTAGCCTATCATAAGATGTTCAATCATAAGATAGTCTATGTCATTTTTTTACGTTCATATTTAATAAAATTACAACAACAAAACAAAACACATGCAACAAAGTCTCCATCTTGTTCAAATGTATCAAAAGCAATGTAACCAATTGCATCTTCTTTCTTAATGATAAATCAACCATAACCGTTAATATCGTTAAAGTTGAAAACATAAATAGAAAGAAAATTTTGGCATATGGTAGATAGAATCTATCAAATATCATTAAATAAAATATAAATCACAAAAAAAAAAACATTGAAAGATTAGAAGGAGCTAAAACAAATTAACCACAAAACAAGGTGTTTATATCATAAATATAAATCTAGATCTAAACGACATCTAAAAAAATGAAAAATAAAAACATTAGAAGGCAACATCAATTATACACTATCAATCAATAAGTATACACATTATTTTGTGTAAAAAACTAAGATAAACTTAATAAGACAAAGATTAAATGACGGATAAGGAAGCTAAAATTTTTTCAAAGAGAAAAGTAAATGCTATGAGCTGATATCTATTGAAATATAAATAAGAAATTATTGGTTATTGAAACATGATATGGACATCGAATAAAGTGTTTTATATATACAAACACCTTAGTTGACATATAAATTATAGGTTCTTCTACTTCACAATTAGACGTTACAATACTTATATTGTCAGAACACGTTTGTCAAGAGGGAAAAACAAAACTTAATATATGGTAATTAAGGCGATTGAAGGAAGAAACACCTCAATTGATAACGAATTAAGGTATTTTTTAATACAAATGCCTTAATCATTTGTTTATATGCATGTTTGAAAATGAATTATGTCATAACACTCTGATCTATGAAAATAAAAAAAAATTGTTTTAAATTATCAATTAAGGCATTTTAATTGGAAAAATGACTTAAATAATTGAAGCATGGATTATTTAAGATATTTTAAGAACCAAACGCCATAATTGATGATCAAAATGCCTTAAATAAATGATCATTAATTATGGTGTTTCTTCAACCCAAACTTTTTAAATGATGGATTATTTAAGGTGTTTCTTTGTGCCAAATGACATTAATTGTAATATAAAAAAAATTAGCAATAAAAACCTACAACTGAATTTTAGTCTCTTTCAGATTGTTGTTTTTCAAAAGTGTAACAACTATTTTATAATTTTTTATTCAGGTCAAATTTGAAAATAAGGCAACTTTAATCCCCCAAATTCCTAAAATACCACAGGAAAAGTTAGGTTTCTGATTGTGAGACTTTAGATATTGTTGGAAATTTATAATTTTTTCTTATAGTCGGATTACCCTGAACAAAACGCTGAAATTAAATACTCACCATCAAATTTTTGAAAAAAAATTATAGATTCCTCCAAACCTCAAGCATTGATTTAAACATCAGAGCGTAAGCATTAGAGAAACCTTCGGCCTTTGCTTTTAATAGATCTTTAACCTTGTGATTTCAAGTTCTTGCCCTTGTTAAGACAGCTCGACACAAATATTTTAGAGTGTTAGGTAGGGGGCCCTTTGTTTATATAACCAAGTTAATCATGGCTCCCAAAAAGATAATTGCCAAAAAAAGAGATAATGCTTCTATAACTGAAACTAATACGTAGCTCAGCTAATAAAACCTTAACCAACTTGTACAAATAGCCTCAACAATGGAGCACTTCGAAACCCTTACCTAACAACTATAGTCACCAAAGTAACTAATCATGAACCTAACTCTCCTATAGACCTTAAAAGAATTAAACCCTACAACCCCAAGAAATCCACAAACATAAAAGTTGCCAACGTATAATGATAGTGCTACCTTGTCAGCCTTTGAAAAGGATGAAACCCCTAAAAACTACTACCCCATAAACACTCGAACACAAACCACCACAAAAAATCCAAGCAGGTTACTTCAGAAGATCACTTAACAAGGACTTGGAAGCTTAGAGTGAGGCAATGGAGAAATGGCTTAAAAATAAAAGCCTCTACATTTGATGATAAGTTCAAGGTTTTGGAAATATCATTTTTCATTAAGGATATTGACAAAGCTTTATCACCAAAAGGATTCAACATGTTTACTCTTAAAACTTATGATGGTACCGTTGATCCTTTTGACCAATTTGAGCCTTGCGGAACTAACATGTTGATATAAAGAGTCGATAAGCCTTTGATATGTAAAGGACTTGCCATAACTCTTAAGGGTGCAGCTCAATCATGGTACACTAGTTAAGAACTGAGATCAATCTTAACCTTCAAGTAGCTTGGTCATTCTTTTTTTATCTATTTCGTCAGTAGCCAACGAATAAAAAAAACCACATCATGCTTAATTTTTATTTACCAAGGATGAAACAAATTCTTGAAAGAGTATATCATACATTTTAATGCTAAACTTTTTAAGTGAAAGATCTAGAATAAGCTACTACTATGGCCACATTGACAAGTTAATTAAATGATAAGAAAATACCATTTTAAGCTCACTCTCTACTTAAAAGCCCTAAAGACCTTGGTCGACATGTTTTTAGTAGCTAAAAAAGACATTAATGTAGAAGCTACAATGAAAAACAACTAAGATGAAAGTGGAACATCCTTTTATCTTGATTGAAAAAGAAGAAAAAAAGTGATAATTCCCTAAAAGAGACAAAATTTATTAAGGTGTACCTTATAATAAGGAATTTGAATAAGAACTATGATGTCTATACTACATTTAATACCTCTTAAAAAAGATTTTAATGTAAATAAAAAATGATCCTGGAGCTTAAATAGCCTAAGCCATTAAGGTAGAACAACATAAGAGATTTAATTAAAAAATATGCTTTTCATAGAGATCATAGCCATAATACCAAAGATTGCATAAATTTAATGAATAAAATAAAAGATCTTATCAGAAAAGGTTGGTTGAATAGATTTGTGGATAACAAGAGATAAAAACAAGATAAGAAAAATTTCAAAGGCAGAGACAAGAAAGAGCAGCTGAAGAAAAATCTAAATGAAAAAAAGAAAGAATATGACTGAGGTATTACAAATCATAAGCTCAGCTAAAGGGATGAATAAAAGAATGAGGTGGACAACAGACCCATTACAAAGGTCATTAATGTGATAACTAGTGTGACCTCGACA
Organism: Durio zibethinus; assembly: GCF_002303985.1. The sequence continues at coordinate 9,602,580 of NW_019167882.1, read as the reverse complement.
TCAACCAAAAGAAAATTTGACCAAAGAATAGTAATGGTTATTGGGTTTAAAGCCAAGAAATAAAAAAGTTGAAGGGATGAGTTGATCTCTTTCAATTTAAAAGATTTAAAAAGAATCTAATTCCCACATGATGATGCCACCGTCATATAGTTTATGGTGTATAATCATGTTGTGAAGAAGATATTATTTGACAATAAAAGCATAACTGACGTCTTCTATTATTTCATAATATTGAAAAAAGGGATCACTGATGATATGTTGAGACCTTTTGTCACCACCTTAATCAATTTTAAAAATTAACAAGTGCCAGTTAAAGGTACAATCATGTTACCTAATACATTAGGAATCGAACTAAAAACTATCACCTTGGTCATTGAGTTTATGGTGGTGGACTTCCCTTTAACATAGAATATGATTTTGGGCCAGCTAAGCTGGTCTGCTAAGAGAATCGTTAGCTTAGCTTTTACCTCAAAATCAAATTTTTTACCCTTAATAGGATGTAAGAGATTCGAGGAGACTATTTCATGCTTTGTTACTACCATGAAAGAGAGGACTAAGAAACAAACAACAAGCTTAACTGATATTGAAGAGACTTAAGTTAGATAAGGAAATAGAGGTTAGGGTCATGGTAAGAGGAAAAAGAACAAAAAAAATAGCTTAGGGTAAGAGATATATAACCGACCTAATTAGGGAGAAATGAAAAACTCTCTTAAAAGCCAAAAATAAAATCAACCTCTTAAGCTTGTAATTTTTAAATATTTTTTAAAATCAAGCTCTTAAGCCAACATTAAAAGCATTAAAGTGAAATTTAAAACTGAGTTTTTAAATCGATGCCATGAATAGCATATTATTGAATGAATTCATTTGATAAAACTCCTACTTAGCATCTTAATGCATGAGTTTATTTTTTTGATTGGACAATTAAATTAAATGAGCAAAAATTCACGTTGAGAATTATCTTTTTCATAGGAATCAATCTCAACCTAACAAAACAAAAATAAATAATTAATCAAAGTCATGAAATTAATCTCACCCTAGTAGTCCAACAGAAGATCTTGTACTTGAGTCATTTTTTTAAAATAATAAAAAAATGTATGCAAGTAAAAGCCAAGCTCGACTAGAAAGAAAAATAGGCATAATTAGTAAGAAATAACGTAAATCTATTTGTATAGATCCTATTAGATGTGTTTGGGAGTGGTCCTTAATAATAGTCCATAGATTGAATACTAATTTGAACATGTAACCGGTTTGGTAAAAGAAAATATGCATTGCCCGTGAAAGACAAAAGCAGTTAAAGAAGAGGTTGGCAAACTACTAAACGCTAAGTTTATTAAGGAAAAATATTACCTTGAATCGATAATGCATGTAATAACGGTAAAAAAACACAATGGAAAATAAAAAATGTGCGTTGGTTTTACTGACATTAACAAAGCTTACTTAAAGGATAGTTTTCCTTTACCAAGTATAGATCGGTTAGTGGATGATAGCGCTGAACATAGTTTGCTTAGCTTCATGAATAAATATTTAGGTTACAATTAGGTCAAGAAGTTAAAGAAGGAAGAGGAAAAAATGGCTTTTGTGACTAAAAAAGAGCTATACTACTACCACAAGGTAATGTCATTTGGATTGAAAAATACAGAGATGATCTACTAAAGATTGGTCAACAAAATATTCAAAGATCAGATCGATCGTAATATTGAAGTATATGTTAATGATATGATTGTGAAAAGTAAGAGCTCAAACGAATACCTAAAAAACTTGGGGAAAATTTTTAACAACTTGAAAAGGTTTAGCATGAAGCTTAACCTAAGTAATGTGCCCTTGAGTCACATCAGGTAAATTCTTGGGGTATATAATTAATTAAAGGAGAATAAAAGCTAATCATAAAAAGTTTGAGTTATTTTAGATATGAAGCCATTAACCTTAGTGAAAGATGTTTAAAGGTTGACAGAAAAGGTAGCTACGTTGAGCAAGTTTATGTATAGGTCAGCAGATTGGTGTTTACCATTCTTTAAAATATTCAAAAATATCTTAAACTTTTAATGAAAGTCGCAGTGCCAATAAGCTTTTGAAAAGCATAAAAAAATTTTCTTTTCACCTTCAATATTTTCAAAATTGAGGCCTGCTGAGGTACTGTACCTTTATATTACAACTACTGACCAGGCCATTAGCTTGGTTTTAATCTAAAAAGATAAAAGAAAGCAAATACCGATATATTTTGTTAGCAAAGTGCTAACTGGACTGAGCTTAACTATCAAAAGATAGAGAAGTTAGCCATGGTGTGGTGACATTAGCTAGGAAATTAAAACCTTGTTTCCAATCCCATATAATAAGTGTTTTAACCAACCAACCACTAAGATAGATTTTACAAAAACCTAAGCTATCAGAAGGCTAATTAAGTGAATAGTCGAACACAATAAATTTGATTTGCATATACTAGCCATGTTAGCACCTAGGTCATAAGTAATAAAAAATTATGTTTTTAAGTGTACATCAAACGAGCCTAAACAAAAGCCTAGTTTGGTTGATCATTGAAAAAGGGAAAAAACATTAAAATTATATGTAGACGAGTCAGCTATAAGTGAAGTAAGTGAAGTAGGATTAATTTTGATCAGTGCAAAAAATATGCATTAAAGTTTTGATTCAAATGTTTGAATAATGAGTAGAATGCTAATTGCAACCTAAAAACTAGTAGCCAACCTAAACATGAAAAACCTCTTTATATATAGTGATTACTAGTCGATGGCTGATCAGGTAAACGGAGAGTTCAACACCAGAGAAGAAGGAATGATGAAGTATTTGGAGAAAGTAAGAACACACTTAGCAATGTTATAAAAGGTCAAGGTTAAGAAACTTTTAAGGTCAGAGAGCCCTCTGGCAGATTCACTGTACAAATTGGCATCGAGGATAACTCATATTAAGTCTTGGTTGAAGAATTCATAGAGAAAATCATGAATAAGAAATATGTCAGGCAAATGAAAAAACAAAATCATGGATGTCCCTAACCAAAGCATCATTGACATTGGGGGAACTATCCGAGGATAAAGTCTAAGCAAAGGCACAAATAAAAAAAACCCCTCGATACACCTTCGTTAATGGAAAGTTGTATAAGAGATCATTCAATTTGCCATATTTAAGGAGTATGGATGAAGAAGAAGCAAACTATGTACTCAGAAAGATTCATGAAAAAATTTGTGAACATTACCTTGGACTTCACCTGGCTTATAAAGTGTTAAAACAAGGTTAACAAATGCAATAAATGCTAGATATTTGCTCATATCTAACATTTGTTATCGATCAAGCTAACTCCAATAATAAGTCTATGGCCCTTTATGCAATGAAGAATGGATATCCTCAGCTCATTCACCTAGGCCCCTAGGTAGAGAAAATTTGTACTAATAGTTGTTGTTTATTTCACCAAATGGTTAGAGGTTAAGATATTAGTTACCACTACAAAATCTCAAGTCACAAATCATTTGCCAATTTAGTTTACCTTAATTCATAATAATTGATAATAGAAAGCATTTTGAAATTCTAAAGTTTAAGGAATGGTGTTTTAACCTCAGGAATGATTAAACGTTCACTTCAATTGATCATCCACAATCCAATGGCTAGGTCGAGATAGCTAATAAAATTATACCTGATATTTTAAAGAAAAGGTTAGATGATATTAAGGGAAAACAGGCTGAGCAACTTCTCGAAATATTATGGGCATTGAGAACTACTACCAAGGTCGTTGTAAAAGAAACCTCTTTTAATTTGACCTTTGAAACAAAAGCCATAATACCAGTTAAGATCGAACTAATAGTGGTCTGAGCACTAGGAAAGATTATTAGAAGCTTGACAAAAATAGAAGTTTGAATAAAAAGGTGTAAGGTAAAGGAATTAAAGAAGAAGAAGGAAGGTTAGTTGAAAAAGTCAAATTGACCACATTTGTAAGAATAAAAGGATTCTAAAGGTTAAAATCTATCTCTGTTAAGAGTTCAACTATCCCATGAAAAACCTTTTCACCTTTGGCTCAAGCATTTTGTTCAATTTATTTTTTGCTTTCTATTGATATCAGGTTCAACTAGTAAGTAGTTTGATTATAATCTCTTTTTCCAATAATAAAAAGGACCTCATCATTTAAAAGAACTACTACCCTATCCTAGTCGAGTTAATCTTTCCTAACCTTTACCCTAAAGTTAGACAAATCTAAACTAGAAGATATAGTTAAAGTTAAGTGACATGTCGAGGTTGTGAAAGAAAAAAAAGGTTGGACAAAGTAAGTAGGTAAAACTTGTGGTCGACAAAAGTCGAGTCAGCACAAGTGCAAATAATATGAAGGAATGCTAGGAAATAAGGTTTTCAATGAAGCTTTAAATAGGTAAGTTATAGATTGGATGAATAGTCTAGATTAAACCACGTTCTCGTAAATAAATCGAGGATGACCCTTTGGCTTTTTCATTCAAATTTAAAGAATTGCCTAAATTAATAATTTCCACCTAAATTTCTCTTTCCTCATTAAATACATATTCAGATTAATCAACAACTAATTTGTTCAAAAGTCACAAATGTCACATCGATCACATTATATAATCAACAAAAAAAAAAGCCTTTAGGTTGGGACATTAATGCCATTTAAGCATGAACTTTATAAGAATCACGTTAGGACTATCCTAAAGATAGGCTTGGCTCTACAAAAATCATGTTAGGACCATCATAAATATAAGCTTGGCTCTATAAGGATCACATTGGGATTGTCAAAAAGATGGTCTCCTCACATCTATTGTAAAAACTTTAAAAAATTCATACTCAGCTCTCAGCTTATCTTATTGATAACTGATCAACCAGATCAAACTTTCAATAGTCTAACACCTTAGATTACTTGATAAAGGAACATACGATTAGGGTATTTTTTGGTCATAACAGAATTATGGATTTATCTTTCATAAGGTGACTCATAAATAAGAAGAACATATGATTAGAGCATTTTATGGTCATAAAAGCATTATGAATTTATCCTTTATAAGATGACTCATCAATAATATAGGGATAATTTTGTCATTTCAACCCGAGCTAATATGTTAAGCTGACTTGAAGTCTCAAGACCCACGTTAACTCGATCATTTCAACTTTTCACCTGAAGGCACATAAGAATGCTAACTTAATTATCACCCTTTATTGAACTATTGTATGTTAGATCAGGTCATGTTAGCAATGTCAGCCATAGATATATTACTCAAAGCCTAAGTCATCTGGGCCAACACTCTTATCCTATAGGTATAAATAACCTCAACACACAAGGTAAAGACATTCAATTTTTTGTCTCTTTTTTGAAAAATTTCTCTCTCCTTTCTCAAGTATTAACTTGAATGCCATAGTACAAATGTCAGAGAAACCTCTGATTTTTGCTTCTAACCGACCTCTAACCTTTTGATTTTATATTCATATCCTTGTCAAGATAGCTTGACACAAATAGTTTTACTTTTATATAATTTTATTATTATTATGTAAATACATCCTAAGCATAATTAATTTAATTTTTGAATGATGGTTGGAGCTAATTAGGCCTTTAGAGTGGTATCCATGAATTCTCATTTCTCATATAAGATTTCACACAACTAATTATTGGTAAATGTTTTTTTTTTTTTTTGTATAACAAGTCTAATACTAGTAAATAAATAAGTTTATTTTTCAAAATCAAAATAAATTGTCATTGATGTGAATGCAGAATGCATTCCTTTTTTTTTTCTTTTTACTTTTGATTAATAGTTTTTGAATATTATTTTGATGGGTGCTTTTGTTATTTTATAAAGGTTAAAATGATTAAAAAAAAACCCCTAAACTATATTTGAAAGTCTAAAAAGCCATTATTCATTCATTACATCTAAATAAACCTTTAAATTGTTATTTTTCTATATGCAAACGTTTTTTTGATAGAATATGATAATTGATATAGGCACTAGTTAATTCATCGACATGCTAGCATTTACATGACATTTGAAAATATGATGTGGCAAAAATAAACATGTGGCAGGACAAGCCTAAAGAAAAAATTTTTTTGTCATTTTTTTAATGGAAAAATATTAAAGTAAATTATATCAAACTAATCATCAACCACTAAAACCCAAAAATGCAAAAAAAAAAAAATCCCTTAAAAACCCTAACTCTTCATCTCTCTCTTGCTAAAACTGAAACCGAAGAAAATAGAAACTTTGCCATGAAAGAAAAATCTTGAATGAATAAGAATGAAAAATCTCAATTGAAAAAAATCCACAGCTCCAAAAAAAAAAATTTGAAAACTCACGTTTTTTGTTGTAGGAAAGAAAATAATTGGTGAAGATACTTAGTAAGAAAAAAAAAGGAAAAAAAAAAGAATAAGGAGAAAACAACTACTTTTAAGAAGAAAAAAAAGGTTTAAAAATAAAATCATCCTTACCTCTACCTTCTTTTAGTTTTGTTATAATGGTTGAATTTCTGTACCACTCCATTAGTTGGAGTTCAGGTGTTAAAGTTAGTTTGGTGAGCATGAATGTGTTTATATATGTTTGAAGAAGGTAAATTGAAGTAAGAGGTCATATTTGTTCATATAAGATATATCCACCACTGACCATTCTTTTTTACTTATAATATAAGACCTACCTACTTGCTTAAGCTAATTGGTTGTTGTAAAATTTATATAAAGTAACATTTATATTATTACTTTTGTCAATTTCTGTTTATGAATAGTCTAAACAATTTTCGAAATCATTTTGATAGCTTTCAAGCTCCATGATGCATAAACATTGATATAGTATTAAATGCACTAATAAGTCAACCTATAAATAATTTTTGTTGTTATATACAACTATATCAATAAATAACCCTATAAGATGAACAAAGAATATAAAATATTAAAATGCAATTTTGTTTAATCACTAAATAAGAAAGGCCAATTCTTAATTAAGTCATTCTATAATGAAACACAATAAAAAAAACAATAATTCAACTACCATTTTAAGTTTACAACCAGAATCCTAACCTAACTAAAAACTTATTGTTCAAACAAAAATATAGTTTAATCATAGGAGCTGTTTTGGAAAACATGCTCAACATTAGAATCATTAGAATTCTAACAAAATTTCAATGTAGACAAAATATGAAATCAAGCTCTAGCATTTGAAAGTTAAGTTTGATTTCCTTGTTCCAATAGTTGAAGCAATTACACTTTTCTTCCTTTTTTTTAGACACCATTATCTTTTTTCTTTTTTGTAGTTTCCTTAATGTGGTTGCTTGTTTTCTTTTCTACCTTAAATTAGGACTTTCCATACATGATTAAATATAAATGCATCGACAACTCTAATTTTTCTTTTATTAGACATTGTAATTTGATTTCATTTACTAGGCTTAATTAAAAAACACATATGATTAGAACACAATAAATGTGTAATTTGTTATTTTAATGAAATATATTTAATGCTACAAAGAGTATTTATATTCCATACTTGTTCTCCATTATGAAGATTTGTGCACACCTTTAAAGCTTTTTTTTTTCTAAAGTTTACTTTTTTGGTACAAGATGCATTTTTTGCATCTTTTCTTTCCTTTTTTTAAGTTGTGCTAAAGTAATACTACTTGATGGGCCATGCTTCCCATGAATTGATTCTGTATTTGTAATTGAAGATCTATGCTTCTTGATCTATATAGGAAAATACAAAGCAATCAACTTAATAAAAAAATATCATTAAAGAGTAAAACTTCTAAACTTGTACTTTAGAATGTACCTTCACTTGGGAGCTCATTATTGTTTTTTGTGGATAGCTTTATTTATTATGTCCTTTAGTTTACATATTGTACATTTCATTTTCAAACCTTTTTTTGTCCATTTTCCACTAGGTTTTTATGGGTTATCCTTGTTTTGCCTTTTCTGTTTTGGTGGTTTGTCGGGCATTTTCCTCACATATGGAGGCTATATTAGACCATTATCCTTTGGCCAAAAATTTTTCCCCTTACTAGTTGTAATGAATGTTAATAACTGCAAGATATTTGTCTTTCAAATACCATTTAGCCACATAATCTTTGGGATCTTCTTGTCATGGAATATGGCACAAATAACATGTGGGCATGGTATTCCACTTAAATCCCAAGCCTTACAAATGCACTTCAACAACTTCAAAAAAATTATATGTCGATCTTTTTTATGCACAATCTCAAAACCTTCATCCCTATTCCATGCCAACTTACAATTTATAGACTATACCATAGTTTTCTCCAACTTCTCCAATGCCTATGGTGCAATATTAGTTCTCTATTTTTGTACGAAAAACTTTTTTATGTTCATCTTTTCTATTATTATGTACCTTATCTCTTCAAGCATACTTATAAATATTCTTGAAACTAGGTTCCAATATCCATCCATTTAATGTTTCAATTGTGTTGTTGTCTACAATATCATATTTTGATATAGGATTAAAATATGCCATGCACCAATATTGAAAATGAGTTTCTAATGCAGATTTGTGGGACCAAATGTAAGAGCATATAATCTTTTAAGCTAGCTATCTAAATCTTCCACCTAAGTTGCCCTTGAAATATTTCAAAATTGTATATTCAACTTATCACCCTTGGTAGTCTTCTATCACTTGGCATATATGTGCTTAGCACATAGCTTGTGTTTCACTTATGGTATGATTTATTGAATAATAAAAAATAAACCATGTTTAACAAAAAATATAGTCTAATTAGATTTAAAAACTTTAAATTTATTTGTTTCATTTTAAAAATACAATATCAGGTAACTATCTAACATCGATGTCAAGTCTTAACCATTATGGTGCCCAATATCTTGTATCGGGTTATTAAAAACTCACCTATAAGAAATCTTACTTTCAACCTCCAATCTATCAATGCAAATGAAAACATCTGGTTGTTTCTATCCACTACAGGGTAATAAGTCTTTAGCGGTGTTTTTTTTTATGTTTAGTGGTGTTTATAAATATTGCTAAATGATTCATAACATTTATCAAAAGTATCGCTAAGAGCATTGGCTATATCTATATCAAGAAAAATGCCATTAACTTTATGATGATTTTATCTATAAACATCACTAAATTTAGAGGTATTTGTACACATAAACTCTGTAAATTATAAAATTAATGACGTTTGTGTCTAAAAACATCGCTAAATTGTACATAAACACTACTAAATTATAAAATTAGTGGCGTTTATGCACATAAATGCCACTAAATTAAAAACATTTTACTTTTTTTTATTTCTTTCAATATTTACCACTATAATTAAATAAAAAACATTAAAAGAAATAAAAAAACAAATTTAAATTCATAAATTTAATATTATAAATATTTAAATATCAAAATACATAATTTGTTCCAGTATACATGTAATTTAAAGTTTAATAAAATAATATTCAAATTATTTTAGTACAATAAATAATAATTTAAAATGTATGAAATTAATGATCACTTAGACTTGAAACACTGCAAGTATAAAAACGACCTCCCTAAGTTTTTGAACAAAGTCCATGGTTCAATTTTTGCAAGACAACATTTCTTTTAAACATAATCAAAGATTAGCTTTCTATATGAATGGTCCAATAATATTTACTATACATTTTAACATACCGTATTTCTTTTTAAGCTTTGGTTCATAATCTTTAGTTAGAAAAAAAAAAAGGAGTGATAATGTACAGGGTGAAAAACCTATATCATCAAGAGACAATAAATTATATAGTATAAATGACTCATCAAGACATGAAAGTAAGAATCAATTGCCTAAAACAATTAATGTATTAAAGTCTATAGCATATAAATATGATAATAACAAATATCCTAAATTCAAAAGTCTTCTATGTGATTCCCATTAGATTTTTTTTACCTAAGTCAATTGGATAGTACATGAGATGTGAAAGCAATCACTAGTTTATCCAAATATTAATTATATTGTACTTCTTTTCTTGACATACATATATTTAAGTAATATGTGGTTAAGTTGAGATTTTTCTTCTAGTCTCTTAAAAAAGAAAAAAAAAAGAAACCTTACATCAACAAAAATTCGAGCCACAATTTAAACAAGTTGAACCATCTAATAAATAATGTTTAAAGAAAGAAAATAAATAGTGTCTAAACAAGTTGGACTTTTTCAACCATTTAGAGAAAGAAAAAAAAAGATTGTATAGTAAAAACCCTTTGGCTAAAATAGTTACTACAATAAATAGTGTCGGTACCTTGACCAGTAAACTAAAAAAATTATTCGATCATGATCACCTGAGAGAGTGCACAAATGATTCTTGGAGTTAGACAATCATTAATGTGAAGCACATTATATTTATCCATTACAAGGTCTTAAAAGAGAATAAAAGAAAAGAAATATTATATATATCAATGCTAAATAAGTTAGTTTTGATACTTTCTAGATATGTGCTATTCTTAATAAAATTAATGAGTAAATTAGATCTTATGTGTTCATTATCTAATTCACAAAAATATTTGGAATAAGCATGTTAATCATAATAATTTGGTCATTAATTCTTTATTAGGAATACTACAACTACTAGGCTAGTACTTGGTGCTTTTAAGTTTTCAAACAGTTAGATTGAGGTTCTTAACATAAAAAAGTGAGCACTAATAAGTTATTGACATAAAAAAGTGAGCACTAATAACTTCCTAATTAAGGTAAGAGGCCATGAATTTATCAACTTTGATTTTTAGTTATGCAAGCAAACCATTGTAGATAGCCAAAAAAAATTCTACACATTATAGAAAAAAATGGGAATTTAAGGACATTAACAAAACATCTAAGTCTTGATAAGTACAAACCATCATAGGCTATTAATTTGATATGACAACCAAAAGCTAACAAATGGGAAAATTCCAATGGAAAAAAAAGGCAACATGTTTCTTACCAGGGTGCATAACCATTTCTAGATTGCATCCTTATAATGTCTACTTTCTATATCTTTAAGGTAAGATCATCACTATAAAATCAGTTTATCTTATTTTTACCCTGCTTCTTACAATTACTGACTTTTTGTTTTCAACAAATATTATAATTTGAATTATTGAAGGTTGAAAGGACAAATTTATCATATAAACCTAAAAGTTATCAATTTATCTCCTTTAGCATTAAAAGCAAGTGACTAAACAGTGGAAGAGTGACCAATGAACATAAGATTAAAACAAGATGATTATATTCGAGAATACTTCTATCTGAATGCAAAAAACATGATATTATTTGTGCTTAATCCTTTTCTACATGTAAACCATTAATGTTTAGCTTTAGCCACAATTTCATAGTGCAATTATTTTTTGCTTAGTGAATTGCAATTAAATGGTGCAAAGATACAACATCAAAACATGCTAAAAACTCAAAAAAAAAAAAAAAAGAGTAATAGAATAAGAATAATACCTCTAAAGTGGAAACACATTCAAAGTCATCCCTAATAATTTCCCATATGGCCGTGGTAGCATCAAAGCTTTTATATTTGTCAATCAAAACTTTCTTTGTTAATGAACTTTTTGTTTGTTAATATACCCAGAATAGTGAAACTTAAGTAATTAGCCACTTTATACAAAGTATAGTAGGCAAGAAAAAGATGTAAATAAAGAAAGCTGTGTAGGTATGGCACCTAGTTTAGCCTATGGCATGCTTTTGGGTCTAACTTCGAGCTATCAATTCATACTTGATTTTTTTAGTTTTGCACATATGAGCAATCTCAAGAACAAAAGAATCATTAGGGTTTAGGTCTATTAGCAATGAACATATAGAGAGCAAAACCTGCACGTAAATATATCTTTCAGTTTTCAAAATTCATTCTTTTAATTTTGAAGTTCTTTAGATATATTTATTACTTGTTTAAACTTTGTGCAATGTCAAAATCATTTATGCTCAAATTTAAGGTTAAAAGAAATAATAGGTCTATTTAAAATATTGTCTAGCCAAACACCACCTATATGGCAATGCGAAAGAGAAATTCATTAAATCAATGAAAAAGTTTCAACTAAGTATATAGGTAGATAAAATGAATCTAGATAGATATGGATAATGAGCAAGTATATAGTCACTTTTTATTAAATCTAAACCAAAGTTATTTCTAGAATATCAATATAGACATATAGACATCTGAGTTAATTTAACCAATGAGAAGAATTACATCTATATGTTGAAAAAAAAATTAGAAAAAAAAAAGAAATCTCCTAAGTATAAGCTGTTATTTTCACAACATAGTGATAACTGATAAACAATACCCTCACAAGTTGTGTATAAAAAAATAACAATTTTTTTAACAATCTTTTAAATATTTTAAACATTATTAAAATTTTAACATCACCAAAGTACTTTGAAAGAGACTATATTGCAAGCAATACATGATTGTGTACTAATAGAAAAAAAAAAAAGAAAAAAAAACAAAGTTCAACAATCTAATGGTAAAAAAAATGTTAAATTAACAAATCAATGGCAAGCCTAGCTACATAAGTATTAAATACTAAGCTGACAGAGTAAAGATGTAGATACCATTTATTTTTAAACTTACAGCAACTTTATAAAGATGCCCTTATATAGTGTTTTTTCATACTATAAATCGCGTTTGCTATAGTTGGGATTAGGGAAAACACAAACTATTCCAAAAGCAAAGTGAATGTTACAGCCTTAGTTGAAATTAGGGTTATAAGAGCTATAATAACAATAAAAACAGAACAAACAAGTTAAAACATTTTGGTTACAAGAACTATAATAACAAGCACATTGTAACAAATGCTAATTTATTGAAATAACTATAAGATTAAAAAATTAACCCTGAAATCATATCATCTTTTTAATCTATCAGTCATGAACAGTATAATGCTTAAATATCTAAAAGAAGTTTCAAAGAAGAAAAGAAAGCAACATATGGAAGATAATTAGAATGTTACTAGTTTCGCATCAATACAAATTTGATTTAATGTTTATGAAAAAATGCCTACCCAACAGGTAAAATAGTTTTCCATGAAACATTATCCTTCCTTGCATGATTACTTTTAACCTCAGAAAAAAACAAAATACAAGCAATCAATATGAAGTAAAAAGAAAAAATATTGAGAAAATTCACTAAAACTCTTCTTCTTTGCCTTAAATAAAAACTGAAGTGCTATTTAATAAACTTCTTCAACCCTGCCTCCAAATCAATTGTAGACTTATACCTAAGCTCCCTTATTACTAAGGTAATATTGGCGTGTGTGAACTCTACATCCTTATTTTTTGGTGAGGCACTAATTTCTTCTTAGCTTTCACCTTTAAAATCTTCTCCAATATACTCACCAACTTACTCACAAGTACTAGTGAAGTATTCCTCATTAAAAATCCTTAATTATGCTGATTTTCTCTTTTTTTCCATACTTTTCGTACTTTTTTTTATTGTATCCAATGCACCCAAACACTTTTTTATTATGTCATCAATATAAGTAAAATCTTTAGCCACACTACCTTTATCTGATTGATTTTAAAGGAAATTGAGTGACAAAGTGAGAACGAAAGGAAAAGAAAAGAATAACGATGGAGAGAGAAAATTAATTAATTGATTCCAAGAGGAATGGAGTGACAAAATGACCTAATTCGATGGAGATTTGAATCATTAATCCATTTTTTTCTTTTTAAGTTTACTAAGGTGTGTTGGTTGGGTTTAATGGCAAAAGGGAAAAGCCAATAAAGAATGAGAGTGAGAGGAGAAATAAGAAAGAAGTAAGCAAATTAAAGAGCGGAAAGAAAAAATTTGAAGAAGAAAGGAATGAGAAAACATGCATCAGATTTAATTTAGGAAAAATTATGGTGTTTATAATAAATGCCACTAAAGTATGACCTTTAATGACGTTTGTTAAAAAAGCATAACTAAATACATAGTATTTGTGGCATTTTTAATTAAAATGCTGCTAAATAATAAAAAATTAGTGTATTTAAAATTTAAGATAATTTTATAAAATTATATTTTTAAAATAATAAAATTGGATAATTATTTTGTGACGATTATTACATAAATGTCACTAAATTTGAAATTTAGTGGTGTTTAATATTACAAACGCATTTATATATATATTTTTTAATGAAATTTATTATATAAACATTGCTAATTTTATATTAATACATCAAATAGTGTTGCTTGTTAGAAAACACTGCTAAAAAAGTGTCAGTAAATCTTTATTTTCCTGTAGTGATCATTGCCCACAACAACCAATAACTCCCTTTTGCATACACCTTTTAAAAATTTTAAAAACAACCATTACTCTTTACTAAAAATCTACATATTTCTTTAAACATTTTTTAAGGGTTTCAAAGCAAACATAAAACCTTAAGAAATATGGCTTATTCTCTAAATTATTTCTATCAACTTATATTTTCACTATGGTACCTGAATTAGTATGCATAACTTTGTAGCATATCCTTATAACCTAGATTCTCATCATATAATCACCTTTTAGCTACTTAATCATGGTGTTTTTAGCTCTATGACACATGTTGTCAGTAGCATAAACATTTATTTATGTTTTACATAAATCCTTTAAGTCTCCAATCTTCATATTAAGCTAGGATAAAATACTATCCTTAAGTGTTTAGCTATTTAATCAGTAGAGATAAGATCAATCTTGTTAGTTCTAAAATACGTAGGCTTAGGATTATATGTTTTAATCATAAAACAATGATTCCTAGAGTAATGATAAGCAAAAAAACTATATGGGCAACCTTCTATGCATTTATCCCTAACTCTCATTGGTTAATTTTTCTTAAATTTAAGTTGGATCTCTCGTGCAAATGCATACTTCTTCACAACTTCTTTAAATTGCTTATTATTCTAGAATCTCTTTCCCAACTCCCAGACTGGAACAAGATACCTTGGATCATATCTTGGTCCAATTTGTTTCCTTTAAACACGATGAACATCATTTTTTTCTTCATTGGATTGTTTATTCCCATAATCTCTAGAGTTTGATGTATCTAGATAATCAGTCTCATATCTTTCCATTTTTCCTTCCAATGTTACTCCATATGTGTCATTTTGACTTACTTCAGGCTTATACACCATATCTCATTAACTTGTAACTACATTCACCATTGTCTTACCGGCATCCCCATTCAATTTTCATTCTCACCTTCACTTCTATTAACCTTAAACCCTTCACTAAAACAATCTTCATGCCCTATATCAACTACAATTTTTAAGTTATCAATTTCATCTATTTTCTTACCTTCTCTCTCTCTTAAAAATTTTACCTTTTCTCTAATAACTTGTATCTCCTTATCATCATTATCACTTAAGCAAGCAACTTTTATTAAGAAAACTTCATGTTCATCTTTCTAATTTAGTTCATCACCTTTTTCATCGCCAATAACATCTAAACCATCATTAAATTCATCATTACCCATATCCTTATCAACACCTAAACCATCATAAAATTCATGCCTAACCATATCCTCATTAATTCTTAAAACATTAGTAAAGTCATCAATTCAACATCTTAGCCTCATCCTTAATGGCATAATTTACTATATCACCTAGCACTTCACTATCAACCCCCAACCTATCATTATTGTCATTATGTTTATCCTCGACATTTATAGCTTTAGTATAATGAGCAGTAGATGAATGTTCCTCTACGAAATTAAAAATATCAACTTGGTGATCTACATATAATTTTACAATGAAATGCTCAAATAAATATCCTTTTGTTTTTTTATTAGTAATTTCATTATGTAACAACATTAAACATTCTATAGGATCCTAAAGTAAATAAATTGCCTTATGGGAATACACCTATTTTTCTATAATTTTTAAGACCAAAAAATAATGATATTTATTAGATTAACATTCAATGCCTAACCTCTCCACCACCTATATCACGTACTCATTGTGATTACACGCTCACCAAATCTCCCACCATGAAATATTTTAAATAAATAAATTTTCTTAGGCTCACTATCCATTTGGCACATATTTAAAAAAAATATTAAACCAAAATAAAAATAAGGCCCAAAATAAAATTTTAGAAAAAAAAATCGACACCAATAAATAATTTTATTATTATTAAATTTATTATATTGATTATTAAATTCAATGACAGTTCAAGAAAATATTTGTACAACCTTGTGGAACACTTTATACAACAAAAGAATATATTATACAACAAAGAATATAGAAAACTAAGCATACAACCATGTATAAACAAAGATATCGCTTTCATTATGAATATTAAGACATAAAGTGAATAAGGGTTTAAATTTTTTTTACTAAATACTAAAAGCATGAAAGAAAAAGATAAACAATTACTTGAAAATGCTAAGTTTTGCCGAAGTTACCTAAAAATCTTTTGATTTTGCTTGTTATTGTTGGCTTTAGATCACAACTTTTCTTCTAATAATATGTGATTTTTTTACGCAGCTTTCAGTTTTTTCATAGATAACTTGATTCTTTTTCATTGAAATTTTCAATTTTAGCAAGAGATAAAAGTTAGGATTTTAAAGGGATTTTTTGTTTTTGTTTTTTGTTATGGGTATAATTTATTTTAATATTTATTTTATTAATTTTTTTTTTGCTTTTTTAATTTATAGTGCCAATTATTTATTTTTTATCACATCAAATTTTGACATATCATATAAATACTAGCAGATTAATTGATGTGCAGGTTAATTCTAAGATTTTATTTAAAAAAGGACTCGTTATAAAAAATAATAATTTAAAAATTTATTTAAATACATGAATAAGAGCATTTTAGATTTTAAGATACAGTTTAAGGATTTTTTTGAAAAATACTTTTAACCTTTTATATTAAAAAAATGAGATGAGAATGAGTTGCGCAAGAAAATGATGTCAATGCAACCACTGGTTTTTAAGTTCTTTAAGCTTTTGAGACAGGTTCATTTTAAATACAAAATTCTACATTACTTAAATATAAAAGCTACAAAAAAAATCATTTGTGGTTAGGTTGAGATTTTTCTTCTATTCTCTTAAAAAAGAAGAAAAAAAATCCTTATATCAACAAGTCTTTTCATTTTCCGTCAAGCAAAAAATCCTAACCATAGTTTAAACAAGTTGAACCATGCATGCATACATACTTTTGATATTAAGAACTTAATTAAATTGGTAGGAATTAGCATATGTGGATTTCATGACAAATTAAGAGATTAATTTTCAGAGAATATAACCATTTATATATACATGGCTACAAGAATTTTCAAGCCTACTTGACTAAATCTTCTACCGCTAATCAAATTAATATATATTTGTATAAAATCTCTTCAATGAGGTAACAAGTAATGATTATACATATCTAAATGCTTTATCACATTTCTATTGTCAAATTGATTGTAGCATCTCAACTTTTTTCTCCAATTTTTGCAATAATATTGAAATTTGTTGGTAAATAATATAATAATTAATATATTATATATGGTATTTTGATCAATTTCTTGAAGAGCATACATGTTTTAGAGAAATATATATATATATATATATAAATACTAACCTTCAATTTTCAGGTTACCACTTCAAAAAATATTGGGAACTTAAGCATGTATAATAAGATTAGAAGAACTGTCAGATGATTTATTCTAAGAAAATGGGCACTTAATTATATTAGAATTTACGGCCTCAAAACTTTCTTTGTTAATGAACTTTTTGTTTGTTAATATACCCAGAATAGTGAAACTTAAGTAATTAGCCACTTTATACAAAGTATAGTAGGCAAGAAAAAGATGTAAATAAAGAAAGCTGTGTAGGTATGGCACCTAGTTTAGCCTATGGCATGCTTTTGGGTCTAACTTCGAGCTATCAATTCATACTTGATTTTTTTAGTTTTGCACATATGAGCAATCTCAAGAACAAAAGAATCATTAGGGTTTAGGTCTATTAGCAATGAACATATAGAGAGCAAAACCTGCACGTAAATATATCTTTCAGTTTTCAAAATTCATTCTTTTAATTTTGAAGTTCTTTAGATATATTTATTACTTGTTTAAACTTTGTGCAATGTCAAAATCATTTATGCTCAAATTTAAGGTTAAAAGAAATAATAGGTCTATTTAAAATATTGTCTAGCCAAACACCACCTATATGGCAATGCGAAAGAGAAATTCATTAAATCAATGAAAAAGTTTCAACTAAGTATATAGGTAGATAAAATGAATCTAGATAGATATGGATAATGAGCAAGTATATAGTCACTTTTTATTAAATCTAAACCAAAGTTATTTCTAGAATATCAATATAGACATATAGACATCTGAGTTAATTTAACCAATGAGAAGAATTACATCTATATGTTGAAAAAAAAATTAGAAAAAAAAAAGAAATCTCCTAAGTATAAGCTGTTATTTTCACAACATAGTGATAACTGATAAACAATACCCTCACAAGTTGTGTATAAAAAAATAACAATTTTTTTAACAATCTTTTAAATATTTTAAACATTATTAAAATTTTAACATCACCAAAGTACTTTGAAAGAGACTATATTGCAAGCAATACATGATTGTGTACTAATAGAAAAAAAAAAAAGAAAAAAAAACAAAGTTCAACAATCTAATGGTAAAAAAAATGTTAAATTAACAAATCAATGGCAAGCCTAGCTACATAAGTATTAAATACTAAGCTGACAGAGTAAAGATGTAGATACCATTTATTTTTAAACTTACAGCAACTTTATAAAGATGCCCTTATATAGTGTTTTTTCATACTATAAATCGCGTTTGCTATAGTTGGGATTAGGGAAAACACAAACTATTCCAAAAGCAAAGTGAATGTTACAGCCTTAGTTGAAATTAGGGTTATAAGAGCTATAATAACAATAAAAACAGAACAAACAAGTTAAAACATTTTGGTTACAAGAACTATAATAACAAGCACATTGTAACAAATGCTAATTTATTGAAATAACTATAAGATTAAAAAATTAACCCTGAAATCATATCATCTTTTTAATCTATCAGTCATGAACAGTATAATGCTTAAATATCTAAAAGAAGTTTCAAAGAAGAAAAGAAAGCAACATATGGAAGATAATTAGAATGTTACTAGTTTCGCATCAATACAAATTTGATTTAATGTTTATGAAAAAATGCCTACCCAACAGGTAAAATAGTTTTCCATGAAACATTATCCTTCCTTGCATGATTACTTTTAACCTCAGAAAAAAACAAAATACAAGCAATCAATATGAAGTAAAAAGAAAAAATATTGAGAAAATTCACTAAAACTCTTCTTCTTTGCCTTAAATAAAAACTGAAGTGCTATTTAATAAACTTCTTCAACCCTGCCTCCAAATCAATTGTAGACTTATACCTAAGCTCCCTTATTACTAAGGTAATATTGGCGTGTGTGAACTCTACATCCTTATTTTTTGGTGAGGCACTAATTTCTTCTTAGCTTTCACCTTTAAAATCTTCTCCAATATACTCACCAACTTACTCACAAGTACTAGTGAAGTATTCCTCATTAAAAATCCTTAATTATGCTGATTTTCTCTTTTTTTCCATACTTTTCGTACTTTTTTTTATTGTATCCAATGCACCCAAACACTTTTTTATTATGTCATCAATATAAGTAAAATCTTTAGCCACACTACCTTTATCTGATTGATTTTAAAGGAAATTGAGTGACAAAGTGAGAACGAAAGGAAAAGAAAAGAATAACGATGGAGAGAGAAAATTAATTAATTGATTCCAAGAGGAATGGAGTGACAAAATGACCTAATTCGATGGAGATTTGAATCATTAATCCATTTTTTTCTTTTTAAGTTTACTAAGGTGTGTTGGTTGGGTTTAATGGCAAAAGGGAAAAGCCAATAAAGAATGAGAGTGAGAGGAGAAATAAGAAAGAAGTAAGCAAATTAAAGAGCGGAAAGAAAAAATTTGAAGAAGAAAGGAATGAGAAAACATGCATCAGATTTAATTTAGGAAAAATTATGGTGTTTATAATAAATGCCACTAAAGTATGACCTTTAATGACGTTTGTTAAAAAAGCATAACTAAATACATAGTATTTGTGGCATTTTTAATTAAAATGCTGCTAAATAATAAAAATTAGTGTATTTAAAATTTAAGATAATTTTATAAAATTATATTTTTAAAATAATAAAATTGGATAATTATTTTGTGACGATTATTACATAAATGTCACTAAATTTGAAATTTAGTGGTGTTTTAATATTACAAACGCATTTATATATATATTTTTTAATGAAATTTTATTATATAAACATTGCTAATTTTATATTAATACATCAAATAGTGTTGCTTGTTAGAAAACACTGCTAAAAAAGTGTCAGTAAATCTTTATTTTCCTGTAGTGATCATTGCCCACAACAACCAATAACTCCCTTTTGCATACACCTTTTAAAAATTTTAAAAACAACCATTACTCTTTACTAAAAATCTACATATTTCTTTAAACATTTTTTAAGGGTTTCAAAGCAAACATAAAACCTTAAGAAATATGGCTTATTCTCTAAATTATTTCTATCAACTTATATTTTCACTATGGTACCTGAATTAGTATGCATAACTTTGTAGCATATCCTTATAACCTAGATTCTCATCATATAATCACCTTTTAGCTACTTAATCATGGTGTTTTTAGCTCTATGACACATGTTGTCAGTAGCATAAACATTTATTTATGTTTTACATAAATCCTTTAAGTCTCCAATCTTCATATTAAGCTAGGATAAAATACTATCCTTAAGTGTTTAGCTATTTAATCAGTAGAGATAAGATCAATCTTGTTAGTTCTAAAATACGTAGGCTTAGGATTATATGTTTTAATCATAAAACAATGATTCCTAGAGTAATGATAAGCAAAAAAACTATATGGGCAACCTTCTATGCATTTATCCCTAACTCTCATTGGTTAATTTTTCTTAAATTTAAGTTGGATCTCTCGTGCAAATGCATACTTCTTCACAACTTCTTTAAATT
Source organism: Durio zibethinus (assembly GCF_002303985.1). The sequence goes on along the minus strand of NW_019167882.1, from coordinate 9,581,664 downwards.
GCTTATTATTCTAGAATCTCTTTCCCAACTCCCAGACTGGAACAAGATACCTTGGATCATATCTTGGTCCAATTTGTTTCCTTTAAACACGATGAACATCATTTTTTTCTTCATTGGATTGTTTATTCCCATAATCTCTAGAGTTTGATGTATCTAGATAATCAGTCTCATATCTTTCCATTTTTCCTTCCAATGTTACTCCATATGTGTCATTTTGACTTACTTCAGGCTTATACACCATATCTCATTAACTTGTAACTACATTCACCATTGTCTTACCGGCATCCCCATTCAATTTTTCATTCTCACCTTCACTTCTATTAACCTTAAACCCTTCACTAAAACAATCTTCATGCCCTATATCAACTACAATTTTTAAGTTATCAATTTCATCTATTTTCTTACCTTCTCTCTCTCTTAAAAATTTTACCTTTTCTCTAATAACTTGTATCTCCTTATCATCATTATCACTTAAGCAAGCAACTTTTATTAAGAAAACTTCATGTTCATCTTTCTAATTTAGTTCATCACCTTTTTCATCGCCAATAACATCTAAACCATCATTAAATTCATCATTACCCATATCCTTATCAACACCTAAACCATCATAAAATTCATGCCTAACCATATCCTCATTAATTCTTAAAACATTAGTAAAGTCATCAATTCAACATCTTAGCCTCATCCTTAATGGCATAATTTACTATATCACCTAGCACTTCACTATCAACCCCCAACCTATCATTATTGTCATTATGTTTATCCTCGACATTTATAGCTTTAGTATAATGAGCAGTAGATGAATGTTCCTCTACGAAATTAAAAATATCAACTTGGTGATCTACATATAATTTTACAATGAAATGCTCAAATAAATATCCTTTTGTTTTTTTATTAGTAATTTCATTATGTAACAACATTAAACATTCTATAGGATCCTAAAGTAAATAAATGCCTTATGGGAATAACCTATTTTTTCTATAATTTTTAAGACCAAAAAATATGATATTTTATTAGATTAACATTCATGCCTAACCTCTCCACCACCTATATCACTTAACTCATTGTGATTCACGCTCACAAATCTCCCACCATGAAATATTTTTAATAAATAAATTTTCTTAGGCTCACTATCCATTTGCACATATTTAAAAAAAATATTTAAACAAATAAAATAAGCAAAATAAAATTTTAGATAAAAAAATGACACCATAATAATTTTATTATTATTAATTTATTATATTGATTATTAAATTCAATGACAAGTTTCAAGAAAATATTTGTACAACCTTGTGGAACACTTTATACAACAAAAGAATATATTATACAACAAAAGAATATAGAAAACTAAGCATACAACCATGTATAAACAAAGATATCGCTTTCATTATGAATATTAAGACATAAAGTGAATAAGGGTTAAATTTTTTTTACTAAATACTAAAAGCATGAAAGAAAAAGATAAACAATTACTTGAAAATGCTAAGTTTTGCCGAAGTTACCTAAAAATCTTTTTGATTTTGCTTGTTATTGTTGGCTTTAGATCACAACTTTTCTTCTAATAATATGTGATTTTTTTACGCAGCTTTCAGTTTTTTCATAGATAACTTGATTCTTTTTCATTGAAAATTTCAATTTTAGCAAGAGATAAAAGTTAGGATTTTAAAGGGATTTTTTGTTTTTGTTTTTTGTTTTGGGTATAATTTATTTTAATATTTATTTTATTAATTTTTTTTTGCTTTTTTAATTTATAGTGCCAATTATTTATTTTTTATCACATCAAATTTTGACATATCATATAAATACTAGCAGATTAATTGATGTGCAGGTTAATTCTAAGATTTTATTTAAAAAAGGACTCGTTATAAAAAATAATAATTTAAAAATTTATTTAAATACATGAATAAGAGCATTTTAGATTTTAAGATACAGTTTAAGGATTTTTTTTGAAAAATACTTTTAACCTTTTATATTAAAAAAATGAGATGAGAATGAGTTGCGCAAGAAAATGATGTCAATGCAACCACTGGTTTTTAAGTTCTTTAAGCTTTTGAGACAGGTTCATTTTAAATACAAAATTCTACATTACTTAAATATAAAAGCTACAAAAAAAATCATTTGTGGTTAGGTTGAGATTTTTCTTCTATTCTCTTAAAAAAGAAGAAAAAAAATCCTTATATCAACAAGTCTTTTCATTTTCCGTCAAGCAAAAAATCCTAACCATAGTTTAAACAAGTTGAACCATGCATGCATACATACTTTTGATATTAAGAACTTAATTAAATTGGTAGGAATTAGCATATGTGGATTTCATGACAAATTAAGAGATTAATTTTCAGAGAATATAACCATTTATATATACATGGCTACAAGAATTTTCAAGCCTACTTGACTAAATCTTCTACCGCTAATCAAATTAATATATATTTGTATAAAATCTCTTCAATGAGGTAACAAGTAATGATTATACATATCTAAATGCTTTATCACATTTCTATTGTCAAATTGATTGTAGCATCTCAACTTTTTTCTCCAATTTTTGCAATAATATTGAAATTTGTTGGTAAATAATATAATAATTAATATATTATATATGGTATTTTGATCAATTTCTTGAAGAGCATACATGTTTTAGAGAAATATATATATATATATATATAAATACTAACCTTCAATTTTCAGGTTACCACTTCAAAAAAATATTGGGAACTTAAGCATGTATAATAAGATTAGAAGAACTGTCAGATGATTTATTCTAAGAAAATGGGCACTTAATTATATTAGAATTTACGGCCTCAAAACTTTCTTTGTTAATGAACTTTTTGTTTGTTAATATACCCAGAATAGTGAAACTTAAGTAATTAGCCACTTTATACAAAGTATAGTAGGCAAGAAAAAGATGTAAATAAAGAAAGCTGTGTAGGTATGGCACCTAGTTTAGCCTATGGCATGCTTTTGGGTCTAACTTCGAGCTATCAATTCATACTTGATTTTTTTAGTTTTGCACATATGAGCAATCTCAAGAACAAAAGAATCATTAGGGTTTAGGTCTATTAGCAATGAACATATAGAGAGCAAAACCTGCACGTAAATATATCTTTCAGTTTTCAAAATTCATTCTTTTAATTTTGAAGTTCTTTAGATATATTTATTACTTGTTTAAACTTTGTGCAATGTCAAAATCATTTATGCTCAAATTTAAGGTTAAAAGAAATAATAGGTCTATTTAAAATATTGTCTAGCCAAACACCACCTATATGGCAATGCGAAAGAGAAATTCATTAAATCAATGAAAAAGTTTCAACTAAGTATATAGGTAGATAAAATGAATCTAGATAGATATGGATAATGAGCAAGTATATAGTCACTTTTTATTAAATCTAAACCAAAGTTATTTCTAGAATATCAATATAGACATATAGACATCTGAGTTAATTTAACCAATGAGAAGAATTACATCTATATGTTGAAAAAAAAATTAGAAAAAAAAAAGAAATCTCCTAAGTATAAGCTGTTATTTTCACAACATAGTGATAACTGATAAACAATACCCTCACAAGTTGTGTATAAAAAAATAACAATTTTTTTAACAATCTTTTAAATATTTTAAACATTATTAAAATTTTAACATCACCAAAGTACTTTGAAAGAGACTATATTGCAAGCAATACATGATTGTGTACTAATAGAAAAAAAAAAAAGAAAAAAAAACAAAGTTCAACAATCTAATGGTAAAAAAATGTTAAATTAACAAATCAATGGCAAGCCTAGCTACATAAGTATTAAATACTAAGCTGACAGAGTAAAGATGTAGATACCATTTATTTTTAAACTTACAGCAACTTTATAAAGATGCCCTTATATAGTGTTTTTTCATACTATAAATCGCGTTTGCTATAGTTGGGATTAGGGAAAACACAAACTATTCCAAAAGCAAAGTGAATGTTACAGCCTTAGTTGAAATTAGGGTTATAAGAGCTATAATAACAATAAAAACAGAACAAACAAGTTAAAACATTTTGGTTACAAGAACTATAATAACAAGCACATTGTAACAAATGCTAATTTATTGAAATAACTATAAGATTAAAAAATTAACCCTGAAATCATATCATCTTTTTAATCTATCAGTCATGAACAGTATAATGCTTAAATATCTAAAAGAAGTTTCAAAGAAGAAAAGAAAGCAACATATGGAAGATAATTAGAATGTTACTAGTTTCGCATCAATACAAATTTGATTTAATGTTTATGAAAAAATGCCTACCCAACAGGTAAAATAGTTTTCCATGAAACATTATCCTTCCTTGCATGATTACTTTTAACCTCAGAAAAAAACAAAATACAAGCAATCAATATGAAGTAAAAAGAAAAAATATTGAGAAAATTCACTAAAACTCTTCTTCTTTGCCTTAAATAAAAACTGAAGTGCTATTTAATAAACTTCTTCAACCCTGCCTCCAAATCAATTGTAGACTTATACCTAAGCTCCCTTATTACTAAGGTAATATTGGCGTGTGTGAACTCTACATCCTTATTTTTTGGTGAGGCACTAATTTCTTCTTAGCTTTCACCTTTAAAATCTTCTCCAATATACTCACCAACTTACTCACAAGTACTAGTGAAGTATTCCTCATTAAAAATCCTTAATTATGCTGATTTTCTCTTTTTTTCCATACTTTTCGTACTTTTTTTTATTGTATCCAATGCACCCAAACACTTTTTTATTATGTCATCAATATAAGTAAAATCTTTAGCCACACTACCTTTATCTGATTGATTTTAAAGGAAATTGAGTGACAAAGTGAGAACGAAAGGAAAAGAAAAGAATAACGATGGAGAGAGAAAATTAATTAATTGATTCCAAGAGGAATGGAGTGACAAAATGACCTAATTCGATGGAGATTTGAATCATTAATCCATTTTTTTCTTTTTAAGTTTACTAAGGTGTGTTGGTTGGGTTTAATGGCAAAAGGGAAAAGCCAATAAAGAATGAGAGTGAGAGGAGAAATAAGAAAGAAGTAAGCAAATTAAAGAGCGGAAAGAAAAAATTTGAAGAAGAAAGGAATGAGAAAACATGCATCAGATTTAATTTAGGAAAAATTATGGTGTTTATAATAAATGCCACTAAAGTATGACCTTTAATGACGTTTGTTAAAAAAGCATAACTAAATACATAGTATTTGTGGCATTTTTAATTAAAATGCTGCTAAATAATAAAAAATTAGTGTATTTAAAATTTAAGATAATTTTATAAAATTATATTTTTAAAATAATAAAATTGGATAATTATTTTGTGACGATTATTACATAAATGTCACTAAATTTGAAATTTAGTGGTGTTTAATATTACAAACGCATTTATATATATATTTTTTAATGAAATTTATTATATAAACATTGCTAATTTTATATTAATACATCAAATAGTGTTGCTTGTTAGAAAACACTGCTAAAAAAGTGTCAGTAAATCTTTATTTTCCTGTAGTGATCATTGCCCACAACAACCAATAACTCCCTTTTGCATACACCTTTTAAAATTTTAAAACAACCATTACTCTTTACTAAAAATCTACATATTTCTTTAAACATTTTTTAAGGGTTTCAAAGCAAACATAAAACCTTAAGAAATATGGCTTATTCTCTAAATTATTTCTATCAACTTATATTTTCACTATGGTACCTGAATTAGTATGCATAACTTTGTAGCATATCCTTATAACCTAGATTCTCATCATATAATCACCTTTTAGCTACTTAATCATGGTGTTTTTAGCTCTATGACACATGTTGTCAGTAGCATAAACATTTATTTATGTTTTACATAAATCCTTTAAGTCTCCAATCTTCATATTAAGCTAGGATAAAATACTATCCTTAAGTGTTTAGCTATTTAATCAGTAGAGATAAGATCAATCTTGTTAGTTCTAAAATACGTAGGCTTAGGATTATATGTTTTAATCATAAAACAATGATTCCTAGAGTAATGATAAGCAAAAAAACTATATGGGCAACCTTCTATGCATTTATCCCTAACTCTCATTGGTTAATTTTTCTTAAATTTAAGTTGGATCTCTCGTGCAAATGCATACTTCTTCACAACTTCTTTAAATTGCTTATTATTCTAGAATCTCTTTCCCAACTCCCAGACTGGAACAAGATACCTTGGATCATATCTTGGTCCAATTTGTTTCCTTTAAACACGATGAACATCATTTTTTTCTTCATTGGATTGTTTATTCCCATAATCTCTAGAGTTTGATGTATCTAGATAATCAGTCTCATATCTTTCCATTTTTCCTTCCAATGTTACTCCATATGTGTCATTTTGACTTACTTCAGGCTTATACACCATATCTCATTAACTTGTAACTACATTCACCATTGTCTTACCGGCATCCCCATTCAATTTTTCATTCTCACCTTCACTTCTATTAACCTTAAACCCTTCACTAAAACAATCTTCATGCCCTATATCAACTACAATTTTTAAGTTATCAATTTCATCTATTTTCTTACCTTCTCTCTCTCTTAAAAATTTTACCTTTTCTCTAATAACTTGTATCTCCTTATCATCATTATCACTTAAGCAAGCAACTTTTATTAAGAAAACTTCATGTTCATCTTTCTAATTTAGTTCATCACCTTTTTCATCGCCAATAACATCTAAACCATCATTAAATTCATCATTACCCATATCCTTATCAACACCTAAACCATCATAAAATTCATGCCTAACCATATCCTCATTAATTCTTAAAACATTAGTAAAGTCATCAATTCAACATCTTAGCCTCATCCTTAATGGCATAATTTACTATATCACCTAGCACTTCACTATCAACCCCCAACCTATCATTATTGTCATTATGTTTATCCTCGACATTTATAGCTTTAGTATAATGAGCAGTAGATGAATGTTCCTCTACGAAATTAAAAATATCAACTTGGTGATCTACATATAATTTTACAATGAAATGCTCAAATAAATATCCTTTTGTTTTTTTATTAGTAATTTCATTATGTAACAACATTAAACATTCTATAGGATCCTAAAGTAAATAAATGCCTTATGGGAATAACCTATTTTTTCTATAATTTTTAAGACCAAAAAATATGATATTTTATTAGATTAACATTCATGCCTAACCTCTCCACCACCTATATCACTTAACTCATTGTGATTCACGCTCACAAATCTCCCACCATGAAATATTTTTAATAAATAAATTTTCTTAGGCTCACTATCCATTTGCACATATTTAAAAAAAATATTTAAACAAATAAAATAAGCAAAATAAAATTTTAGATAAAAAAATGACACCATAATAATTTTATTATTATTAATTTATTATATTGATTATTAAATTCAATGACAAGTTTCAAGAAAATATTTGTACAACCTTGTGGAACACTTTATACAACAAAAGAATATATTATACAACAAAAGAATATAGAAAACTAAGCATACAACCATGTATAAACAAAGATATCGCTTTCATTATGAATATTAAGACATAAAGTGAATAAGGGTTAAATTTTTTTTACTAAATACTAAAAGCATGAAAGAAAAAGATAAACAATTACTTGAAAATGCTAAGTTTTGCCGAAGTTACCTAAAAATCTTTTTGATTTTGCTTGTTATTGTTGGCTTTAGATCACAACTTTTCTTCTAATAATATGTGATTTTTTTACGCAGCTTTCAGTTTTTTCATAGATAACTTGATTCTTTTTCATTGAAATTTTCAATTTTAGCAAGAGATAAAAGTTAGGATTTTAAAGGGATTTTTTGTTTTTGTTTTTTGTTTTGGGTATAATTTATTTTAATATTTATTTTATTAATTTTTTTTTTGCTTTTTTAATTTATAGTGCCAATTATTTATTTTTTATCACATCAAATTTTGACATATCATATAAATACTAGCAGATTAATTGATGTGCAGGTTAATTCTAAGATTTTATTTAAAAAAGGACTCGTTATAAAAAAATAATAATTTAAAAATTTATTTAAATACATGAATAAGAGCATTTTAGATTTTAAGATACAGTTTAAGGATTTTTTTTGAAAAATACTTTTAACCTTTTATATTAAAAAAATGAGATGAGAATGAGTTGCGCAAGAAAATGATGTCAATGCAACCACTGGTTTTTAAGTTCTTTAAGCTTTTGAGACAGGTTCATTTTAAATACAAAATTCTACATTACTTAAATATAAAAGCTACAAAAAAAATCATTTGTGGTTAGGTTGAGATTTTTCTTCTATTCTCTTAAAAAAGAAGAAAAAAAATCCTTATATCAACAAGTCTTTTCATTTTCCGTCAAGCAAAAAATCCTAACCATAGTTTAAACAAGTTGAACCATGCATGCATACATACTTTTGATATTAAGAACTTAATTAAATTGGTAGGAATTAGCATATGTGGATTTCATGACAAATTAAGAGATTAATTTTCAGAGAATATAACCATTTATATATACATGGCTACAAGAATTTTCAAGCCTACTTGACTAAATCTTCTACCGCTAATCAAATTAATATATATTTGTATAAAATCTCTTCAATGAGGTAACAAGTAATGATTATACATATCTAAATGCTTTATCACATTTCTATTGTCAAATTGATTGTAGCATCTCAACTTTTTTCTCCAATTTTTGCAATAATATTGAAATTTGTTGGTAAATAATATAATAATTAATATATTATATATGGTATTTTGATCAATTTCTTGAAGAGCATACATGTTTTAGAGAAATATATATATATATATATATATATAAATACTAACCTTCAATTTTCAGGTTACCACTTCAAAAAAATATTGGGAACTTAAGCATGTATAATAAGATTAGAAGAACTGTCAGATGATTTATTCTAAGAAAATGGGCACTTAATTATATTAGAATTTACGGCCTCAAAACTTTCTTTGTTAATGAACTTTTTGTTTGTTAATATACCCAGAATAGTGAAACTTAAGTAATTAGCCACTTTATACAAAGTATAGTAGGCAAGAAAAAGATGTAAATAAAGAAAGCTGTGTAGGTATGGCACCTAGTTTAGCCTATGGCATGCTTTTGGGTCTAACTTCGAGCTATCAATTCATACTTGATTTTTTTAGTTTTGCACATATGAGCAATCTCAAGAACAAAAGAATCATTAGGGTTTAGGTCTATTAGCAATGAACATATAGAGAGCAAAACCTGCACGTAAATATATCTTTCAGTTTTCAAAATTCATTCTTTTAATTTTGAAGTTCTTTAGATATATTTATTACTTGTTTAAACTTTGTGCAATGTCAAAATCATTTATGCTCAAATTTAAGGTTAAAAGAAATAATAGGTCTATTTAAAATATTGTCTAGCCAAACACCACCTATATGGCAATGCGAAAGAGAAATTCATTAAATCAATGAAAAAGTTTCAACTAAGTATATAGGTAGATAAAATGAATCTAGATAGATATGGATAATGAGCAAGTATATAGTCACTTTTTATTAAATCTAAACCAAAGTTATTTCTAGAATATCAATATAGACATATAGACATCTGAGTTAATTTAACCAATGAGAAGAATTACATCTATATGTTGAAAAAAAAATTAGAAAAAAAAAAGAAATCTCCTAAGTATAAGCTGTTATTTTCACAACATAGTGATAACTGATAAACAATACCCTCACAAGTTGTGTATAAAAAAATAACAATTTTTTTAACAATCTTTTAAATATTTTAAACATTATTAAAATTTTAACATCACCAAAGTACTTTGAAAGAGACTATATTGCAAGCAATACATGATTGTGTACTAATAGAAAAAAAAAAAAGAAAAAAAACAAAGTTCAACAATCTAATGGTAAAAAAAATGTTAAATTAACAAATCAATGGCAAGCCTAGCTACATAAGTATTAAATACTAAGCTGACAGAGTAAAGATGTAGATACCATTTATTTTTAAACTTACAGCAACTTTATAAAGATGCCCTTATATAGTGTTTTTTCATACTATAAATCGCGTTTGCTATAGTTGGGATTAGGGAAAACACAAACTATTCCAAAAGCAAAGTGAATGTTACAGCCTTAGTTGAAATTAGGGTTATAAGAGCTATAATAACAATAAAAACAGAACAAACAAGTTAAAACATTTTGGTTACAAGAACTATAATAACAAGCACATTGTAACAAATGCTAATTTATTGAAATAACTATAAGATTAAAAAATTAACCCTGAAATCATATCATCTTTTTAATCTATCAGTCATGAACAGTATAATGCTTAAATATCTAAAAGAAGTTTCAAAGAAGAAAAGAAAGCAACATATGGAAGATAATTAGAATGTTACTAGTTTCGCATCAATACAAATTTGATTTAATGTTTATGAAAAAATGCCTACCCAACAGGTAAAATAGTTTTCCATGAAACATTATCCTTCCTTGCATGATTACTTTTAACCTCAGAAAAAAACAAAATACAAGCAATCAATATGAAGTAAAAAGAAAAAATATTGAGAAAATTCACTAAAACTCTTCTTCTTTGCCTTAAATAAAAACTGAAGTGCTATTTAATAAACTTCTTCAACCCTGCCTCCAATCAATTGTAGACTTATACCTAAGCTCCCTTATTACTAAGGTAATATTGGCGTGTGTGAACTCTACATCCTTATTTTTTGGTGAGGCACTAATTTCTTCTTAGCTTCACCTTTAAAAATCTTCTCCAATATACTCACCAACTTACTTCACAAGTACTAGTGAAGTATTCCTCATTAAAAATCCTTAATTATGCTGATTTTCTCTTTTTTTCCATACTTTTCGTACTTTTTTTTATTGTATCCAATGCACCCAACACTTTTTTATTATGTCATCAATATAAGTAAAATCTTTAGCCACACTACCTTTATCTGATTGATTTTAAAGGAAATTGAGTGACAAAGTGAGAACGAAAGGAAAGAAAAGAATAACGATGGAGAGAGAAAATTAATTAATTGATTCCAAGAGGAATGGAGTGACAAAATGACCTAATTCGATGGAGATTTGAATCATTAATCCATTTTTTTCTTTTTAAGTTTACTAAGGTGTGTTGGTTGGGTTTAATGGCAAAAGGGAAAAGCCAATAAAGAATGAGAGTGAGAGGAGAAATAAGAAAGAAGTAAGCAAATTAAAGAGCGGAAAGAAAAAATTTGAAGAAGAAAGGAATGAGAAAACATGCATCAGATTTAATTTAGGAAAAATTATGGTGTTTATAATAAATGCCACTAAAGTATGACCTTTAATGACGTTTGTTAAAAAAGCATAACTAAATACATAGTATTTGTGGCATTTTTAATTAAAATGCTGCTAAATAATAAAAATTAGTGTATTTAAAATTTAAGATAATTTTATAAAATTATATTTTAAAATAATAAAATTGGATAATTATTTTGTGACGATTATTACATAAATGTCACTAAATTTGAAATTTAGTGGTGTTTAATATTACAAACGCATTTATATATATATTTTTAATGAAATTTATTATATAACATTGCTAATTTTATATTAATACATCAAATAGTGTTGCTTGTTAGAAAACACTGCTAAAAAAAGTGTCAGTAAATCTTTATTTTCCTGTAGTGATCATTGCCCACAACAACCAAATAACTCCCTTTTGCATACCTTTTAAAAATTTTAAAAACAACCATTATCTTTACTAAAATCTACATATTTCTTTAAACATTTTTTAAGGGTTTCAAGCAAACATAAAACCTTAAGAAATATGGCTTATTCTCTAAATTATTTCTATCAACTTATATTTTCACTATGGTACCTGAATTAGTATGCATAACTTTGTAGCATATCCTTATAACCTAGATTCTCATCATATAATCACCTTTTAGCTACTTAATCATGGTGTTTTTAGCTCTATGACACATGTTGTCAGTAGCATAAACATTTATTTATGTTTTACATAAATCCTTTAAGTCTCCAATCTTCATATTAAGCTAGGATAAAATACTATCCTTAAGTGTTTAGCTATTTAATCAGTAGAGATAAGATCAATCTTGTTAGTTCTAAAATACGTAGGCTTAGGATTATATGTTTTAATCATAAAACAATGATTCCTAGAGTAATGATAAGCAAAAAAACTATATGGGCAACCTTCTATGCATTTATCCCTAACTCTCATTGGTTAATTTTTCTTAAATTTAAGTTGGATCTCTCGTGCAAATGCATACTTCTTCACAACTTCTTTAAATTGCTTATTATTCTAGAATCTCTTTCCCAACTCCCAGACTGGAACAAGATACCTTGGATCATATCTTGGTCCAATTTGTTTCCTTTAAACACGATGAACATCATTTTTTTCTTCATTGGATTGTTTATTCCCATAATCTCTAGAGTTTGATGTATCTAGATAATCAGTCTCATATCTTTCCATTTTTCCTTCCAATGTTACTCCATATGTGTCATTTTGACTTACTTCAGGCTTATACACCATATCTCATTAACTTGTAACTACATTCACCATTGTCTTACCGGCATCCCCATTCAATTTTTCATTCTCACCTTCACTTCTATTAACCTTAAACCCTTCACTAAAACAATCTTCATGCCCTATATCAACTACAATTTTTAAGTTATCAATTTCATCTATTTTCTTACCTTCTCTCTCTCTTAAAAATTTTACCTTTTCTCTAATAACTTGTATCTCCTTATCATCATTATCACTTAAGCAAGCAACTTTTATTAAGAAAACTTCATGTTCATCTTTCTAATTTAGTTCATCACCTTTTTCATCGCCAATAACATCTAAACCATCATTAAATTCATCATTACCCATATCCTTATCAACACCTAAACCATCATAAAATTCATGCCTAACCATATCCTCATTAATTCTTAAAACATTAGTAAAGTCATCAATTCAACATCTTAGCCTCATCCTTAATGGCATAATTTACTATATCACCTAGCACTTCACTATCAACCCCCAACCTATCATTATTGTCATTATGTTTATCCTCGACATTTATAGCTTTAGTATAATGAGCAGTAGATGAATGTTCCTCTACGAAATTAAAAATATCAACTTGGTGATCTACATATAATTTTACAATGAAATGCTCAAATAAATATCCTTTTGTTTTTTTATTAGTAATTTCATTATGTAACAACATTAAACATTCTATAGGATCCTAAAGTAAATAAATGCCTTATGGGAATAACCTATTTTTTCTATAATTTTTAAGACCAAAAAATATGATATTTTATTAGATTAACATTCATGCCTAACCTCTCCACCACCTATATCACTTAACTCATTGTGATTCACGCTCACAAATCTCCCACCATGAAATATTTTTAATAAATAAATTTTCTTAGGCTCACTATCCATTTGCACATATTTAAAAAAAATATTTAAACAAATAAAATAAGCAAAATAAAATTTTAGATAAAAAAATGACACCATAATAATTTTATTATTATTAATTTATTATATTGATTATTAAATTCAATGACAAGTTTCAAGAAAATATTTGTACAACCTTGTGGAACACTTTATACAACAAAAGAATATATTATACAACAAAAGAATATAGAAAACTAAGCATACAACCATGTATAAACAAAGATATCGCTTTCATTATGAATATTAAGACATAAAGTGAATAAGGGTTAAATTTTTTTTACTAAATACTAAAAGCATGAAAGAAAAAGATAAACAATTACTTGAAAATGCTAAGTTTTGCCGAAGTTACCTAAAAATCTTTTTGATTTTGCTTGTTATTGTTGGCTTTAGATCACAACTTTTCTTCTAATAATATGTGATTTTTTTACGTAGCTTTCAGTTTTTTCATAGATAACTTGGTTCTTTTTCATTGAAAAATTTCAATTTTAGCAAGAGATAAAAGTTAGGATTTTAAAGGGATTTTTTGTTTTTGTTTTTTGTTTTGGGTATAATTTATTTTAATATTTATTTTATTAATTTTTTTTTGCTTTTTTAATTTATAGTGCCAATTATTTATTTTTTATCACATCAAATTTTGACATATCATATAAATACTAGCAGATTAATTGATGTGCAGGTTAATTCTAAGATTTTATTTAAAAAAGGACTCGTTATAAAAAAATAATAATTTAAAAATTTATTTAAATATATGAATAAGAGCATTTTAGATTTTAAGATACAGTTTAAGGATTTTTTTTGAAAAATACTTTTAACCTTTTATATTAAAAAAATGAGATGAGAATGAGTTGCGCAAGAAAATGATGTCAATGCAGCCACTGGTTTTTAAGTTCTTTAAGCTTTTGAGACAGGTTCATTTTAAATACAGACTATCCCACACGTAAAAAGATGGTCGCCGCCAATTGTTGTGTCCTTGGCTACTTCTTTTTTAGCTTCATTTGTTTCTCACTCTTCTCCTTCTACTTCTTTGTTTTTCACAAAGTTACGGTCTTCATCTGGGCTTAGGTTTTCTTTTGCAGTTGCTCCTTTGTGTTCTCGAAGAGCGAAGTTCCTGGCACAAACCCTCACTCGCTCCACTCTTGGCCTTACTCAGCCAGCCAACATCGAACACGTCAAGGTGACCCCCCTTTTTATTTTCTGTTGAGTTTAAGTGTAGTTCTTTTGATTGACTTTTTGGGTTTAGATTAAAATTTTGGATTGAAAATTTTCGACATTTTGCTTATGGAGGTATTTATCTTTCTCAAAAACATTGAACTTTTTGGTTAATTGTTTGGAGATAATATATATATATTTTAAAAGAATTGACCTTTCGTTGTGGATTGATTCTTTAAAGGATTTTTAAAAGTTGATGTGCACGTCATTGGATTGACGAGTACTGGCTCAATTCTGAAATTGATGGAGTAAAGATAAGCTAGTTTTTAAAATTTATATGATAAGGCCATGTTACTTAGATTCTTGGATTCACTTTTGGTCTTAATATGTAAAGGTTGTTTTGTTTGTGTGTGTGTGTTTATTTTGGTGAAATACCAAAAAATGATACTAAAATGGCTGTTATCTTTTTGTGAAAAAAGCTGGAAAGATCTCTTTTGCTGCAAAAGCAATCGATGTGGCAGAATGGAAAGGGGACATACTTGCAGTTGGGGTCACTGAGAAAGATATGGCAATGGATGACAACTCCAAGTTTCAAAACTCAATTTTGAAAAAATTAGATGACCTCTTGGGTAGTATCTTAGCTGAGGCCTCCTCTGAGGAGGATTTCACAGGGAAAGCTGGCCAGTTGACAGTTTTTAGACTTCCAGGCCTTGGCTCCAAAAGGGTTGGTTTGGTTGGTCTTGGACAGTCAGCTTCATCTCCAGCTGCTTTTCGTGGGCTTGGTGAGGCTGTTGCTGCAACCGCAAAGACTGCTCAAGCCAGTAGTGTGGCTGTCGTCCTTGCCTCTTCAGAAGGCCTTTCTGATGAGTCAAAGCTCAATACTGCTTCAGCAATAGCTTCTGGTAATGCTCTTATAATTTCTTAGTACCATGATTTCGTGGGCTTGGTGAGGCTGTTTCTGCAACCGCAAAGACTGCTCAAGCCAGGAGCGTGGCTGTCGTCCTTGTCTCTTCAGAAGGCCTCTCTGATGAGTCAAAGCTCAATATTGCTTCAGCAATAGCTTATGGTAATGCTCTTATGATTTCTTAGTATCATGATCAATGTACTTATTCCACAGACTGAAGTTGATCTTAGTTGAATGGTTTGCATTCTGATAGGGAGGATGCTGGGAATATATGAAGATAAGAGATACAAATCCAAGTCAGTGAAACCAAAGCTTAAATCTGTGGATATTCTTGGTCTTGGAACTGGACCAGAGTTGGAGAAGAAGCTCAAGTTTGCTGACAATGTTTCTTATGTTATAATATTTGGAAGAGAGCTTGTGAATTCACTGGCCAATGTACATTCCCCTGGTTTGTACAAGCATCATTCTTGCTTTTTTTTTTTTTCAATAATCCTTTATTTTTGCAGTTAATTATAAGGATGATTATTGTTTAATATTATGCCTGAAGGCAGAATTAGAAAGCTGAATTTCTTACTTGTCGGTGAGTATATCATTTTGATGGGGCAATAATGTGTCTTTAATGCTGCAGCTGCGCTAGCGGCAGAGGCTTTAAAGATTGCTTCATTGTACAGCGAGGTTCTATCTGCACACACATCTTGACTGCAGTGCAGTGTAAGGAGTTGAAGATGGGATCCTATCTTGGAGTTGCTGCAGCATCTGCAAATCCCCCTCATTTCATCCATTTGTGCTACAAACCCCCAAGTGGACCTATTAGGTGGCAAGTTAGCATTAGTTGGAAAAGGATTGACTTTTGACAGGTAATTTCATATATACCATCAAAATATTTTAGCAGGAGGATATTTTATGATTCAGTTACCATAGGAAATAAAACAAGGAGAGGGATTAGATGCCTGCATATTTGTTTTCAGGTTTATGTTGCAATACCATAAATACATAGATGGGTGCACATATCAATTATTACTAGTAAACATGGGATTTCATTTTCCCTCTTGCACTTATCGCTATGTGCAGTCTATTACAAGGATAATTTGACCTAAATTTCTTCCTATTGCTATTGGGATAAATTTTACATTTGTGGTTTCATTTTTATTCCAGCATTGTATTTATAGATTTTGAGTACTTGTCTTAAATGTTCTGAGTGGTGGCTACAATATCAAGACCGGAGCTGCTTGCTCAATTGAGATCATGAAAACTGACATGGGAGGTTTTGCAGCAGTTCTTGGTGCAGCAAAAGCCCTTGGACAAATCAAACCTCCTGGAGTAGATGTAAGGCATTGGTTGCTCTCCTACTCTCTCTCTGTGTCCTTTTCAAAATTATCTTTTAAAGGTTGGGGAAAGGATGAGTATTCTTTGCTTATTGTGTTTTATATGTTCTTTTATTTTTGTTTGCTTCCAATTTCTGCAATGTATCTAGTCTGTCACTTAGTAAATTTTCCTATATGCAGGATCATTTTATTGTTGCATCTTGTGAAAACATGATAAGTGGAATGGGTATGAGACCTGGCGATATTGTCACAGCTTCAAATGGAAAGACAATTGAGTTATAGTTTGTTAGATTTTACAAAAAAAAAAAGGAAAATTGAGGTGTACATGAACTATATGGTACCATGGCATTTATAACTGGGTTAATTTTGACTTTCTTCATTGTCTTTAATAAATAACCTGTTGCTCACTATGCTGGTTGCAGGTTAATAACACTGATGCAGAAGGCACGCTTACACTTGCAGATGCTCTGGTATATGCTTGCAACCAATGTGTTGAGAAGGTAAAGCCAAACACAGGACATCATGAGTTTGTGATAACAGTTGTAAACCTGGTATTTTGGATTGCCTTTTTTGTATAGATAATGAGAATTACATTTTCAAGACTATTTTTGCTTATTCTGCAGATAGTTGACCTGGCAACACTAACCGGGGCTTGTATTGTTGCTCTTGGACCCTCAATTGTGGGTACATGCATGACATAAATTTACAATTCCTGGAGGAAATAGTGTTTCGAACTCATCTTTTGTTAGTTTTGGAAGAAAAAGTATTGGGAACTTTTTTTTTTGGTTATTTTTAATAATTATGAGCATCTTTTTTCTGGATGACAATTATGGTTGGAGAAACAAGAGGATATCTGAATGTTTTATGCACATAATCATACATATTTGACAGGGGTCATGAATGAAATTCTGCATTTGCCTTTTAAACATTCAAAATTAAAACTTTAACGGTAGTTATTACCAACAATTTTCTTCTTTCCATTGAAAGTCCTTTCCTGATTCATAGTCAGTCCAGAAGGCCATTGCATTCATCATTTCATTGGTTGTTATTCAATTGAAAGCAAAAGGGCATATATGGACTATCTCACCACTGTCAATTCATTGGAAACCTTTTTCTTTTTTAGGCATCTTCACACCCAGCAAAGATCTAGTAAAGGAGGTATTTGAAGCTTCAGAGGTCAGTGGTGAGAAATTTTGGAGGATGCCACTAGAGGAAAGCTATTGGGAGTCTATGAAATCAGGAGTTGATGATATGGTAAATGCCGGTGGTTGTCAAGGTGGCACTATCACTGCAGCTCTGTTCTTGAAACAGGTATGTGAATCTTTTTTGGCATTTTACTGTGTATTTTACACACCCACAGGCAGATATTCCAATCTCCTCGATAGAAGCGTGTTGTGGAATTTGATTGTTGAACAATGATTTTGCAGTTTGTTGATGAAAAAGTACAGTGGATGCACATTGACTTGGCTGGCCCTGTCTGGAATGATAAGAAGCGTGTGGCAACCGGATTTGGCATCTCAACTTTGGTGGAATGGCTGAAAAACTCTTCTTAAATGAAAGCTTGGAGCATGCTGTGGTGACAACTGTGAGGATGGAGGAGGGAGGAGGGAAAAGGAGAATAACCTTTCTGAGGTTGTTGGGTTCCGTGAGATCTGTTTGATGAATAAAAACATGTTGCGATGAAGGGGGAAGGGGAGTGGGATTTGTTTTTTCTTCCTCTTTTTTGAGGTTGTTACAGTAAAGTCAGAACTACATGCTTTTTTGTGAAAAGAGGTTTAAATCTAAGCTTCATTTATGCCAATAAATTTCTTTTCCTTATCATGCTTTATGGTGATTGTGTTCTAACTTGGGTGTTTATAGTATTTGGTTAAGCGAAGAATTTGGATAAACATAGACCTAAAAAGTGGAAATTAGAGGAGGAATACTTGCTATGTTTGCACATTAGAAAGTACTGTAATTTGAAAAATCTGTTCCCTCCTCTCTATGAAAGGGTTCGTATGATCTTTGAAAATATTTGCCAATTTATCCTTTTAACCTTTCTCAAGTTCACAATCTTTTAGTTGCTAGAAGATGTGTTAGGCCAGGCTTCCTTGTTGCTACTATTGCTACTATGTTGCACTTGTTTTAGGTGTGATTGGAGTGGATAACAATAGATTCAAAGAAAGAAAGAAAACAAATTCTTTCTTATTAATTTGTTGAATTAAAAAATGAGTGTCTTTGACTGAAATGGCGTTTAACCTGCATGAAGATCAATCAGAAGAAAGCCCAAATTTGTGGGAGAAGAGGGATTTGTGCATCAGTGTTATCGCTAGTTACTCCCCTATCATTCTTTGTACTCAAGAAGGTATGCCTCTCATTAAGTTTTCCTTTTCTTTTTCCTTATCTATGCATTGGATCTTTGTTTTTGTTGTTGTTTCCTTGTTTTGAGTGATCTGAGTATAGCTAGTCCTCGTGCGTGCTCGTAGACGAAGTGCTCTGCTTATATCGAAAGCATATTGCAGTCTTACCTTCTAGCTTACCGGCGACAGTGGGACATTTAGCTACTCCAGAAGGAATCAACAATGGGTTGTTTTCTACATGGGAGATCAAGGTATTTTGTTTGGTGCAGAAGTACATTTAGCTGTTTCATAACACAATAGGGGATTGACTCTCTCCGGTTATCTTCTTTTGTATGGGAGAATTCAAATATGGCTTCCATTAGTTTTACTATTATAGAATATCTTCAGTTAATCTTCTTCGTGATAGGGGGCTGACTTCTTTGCTGCTGGCTTGTTTCTATTATATGTGTGCAGAGAGCATGGTGTGGTGTGAGACAAGAGGGATGTGTGGCCTAATGCCAGGGTGAGGAAAAACGTTTCCCTAATACGCACTTATCACTGCTTCAAAGGTATTCTTCTTACCTCGAATGCTGCTATTTTATTGAGGTGTCATGATGGTTGAACTTAATGATGATTTCGTGCATTTAGGTGACAAGAAGGAAGCTCTTGGATTCCTTAAGTTGATTTTTAGAGCACCTTGCCTCCGCTGGGACCGCTAAAATCAGGATCTACACAGGCTGGATTCTTTTCAGGGGTAGATCTCTGATACGTGTTTTATGCGAAGTGGTCAATGATAACATGGATGGTTATTACCCATCCTCTAACTATCCTATATTTGCTGAGTTTCTGCTTCCACGTACAGTGAGATTGATACAACCACCTACACGTACATAAGAGGAAAATTAGAATGCTATTTGTTTATGAGCTACTCCTTTTTTTTTTTTTTTTTTTTTCCTTAACAAAAGAGGCTCAAGGGGACATATGTCAAAAAAAGAATGGGCGATTGTTTGATTATTGTGAACCCTTGCTGGTTTTTAGAATTTCATTCTTTTGTTTCTGGAAATGATCTTTGTTCTAGGTTTATGACCAACCTGTTTTAACTCGCAGAAATTTTGTTGCAATTCTGAACCTAGGCTAACCTATCATATTAACTGCAGTATATGGTGCTGATCATTCAAGCTACTTCAATAATAGTTGATGGATTTTTCTTGATCTATGATCCTCCAGACAGTGTGCCAAGAATACTGGAAATAAAGGATCTAACTGGGGTTGTAAGGTGTAACTTAGCCAAATAATTTCAGGGGTATTTAGACTTAAACAAAAGGCTTAAGTGGGACTCTACACGATTATGTGATGAAATTTCTTCTGTTAAGGCTTTTTTCTCCTATTGCTTTGAGTAATGAATTTAAGGGCAACAAGTTTTGAGGCTGAAACCCAGCAGGAAATAAAAATCACGCTTAGCATGATAATGAAAAAACTCCACCTCAACCTGTACACATTATTGTGGGCTTTGGCTCTTTGCATTGTTAGGGGCTCACTCACAACATCCACATTCCACATTGCATCCCATTGTTTGGTGCGTGGGAATTTCTAAAATCCATCCTAAATTTGCAAATGAATAAATAAAAATCCTTATTTTCTTTCTTCTATGTTAGTAGCAATTTTCATTTTTTAAAAAAAATAGTTATGACTATTAATTATATTGTTTTTATTAAATTCAATTATTAGGGGGCAAAGAAGGTACACGCCTCATAGGACTAAACAAATTTTCATTTTTAGGAAAAATTATAGAAATAATTAAGGTATATGACCAATAATTCATAAATAAATTCGTTTCTTTATTCATTTTATTTATTTATTAAATCTAATAAATTATCACAAATAATATTTTAAAATTAATTAATTAAACAAACATATCATAAATATAACAAATTTTATTCATATTCAAATCATTTATATTTGGAATGTAAATAATAATAGGTTTGGCAAAAATTTATAAATAAATAAAATTTTTGTTCTTTTAATAAATTTAATAAACGAATACTAATAACATTTAAAACTTATTAATTAAATAAATAAATTATAAACCTATTAAAAATCATTTATATTAAATTCCTTTACATCTCTAAAAATAACAAAAAAAATTCTTTCCACTGATACTCTTATTTATGACAAATAAAAAAAAGAAAAGAATTCCTCAACGTCCAAGTTTCTTTGATTTATTCATGTTTTTAGATAGAGAATGAGAATGAGACTGACACAAACTTATAACACATGAAAACTATATGGCCCCATTTCTTTGTCTTTGTTTGTCTCTCATTCCTAACTACTGCTCACTAATAAATTATTTATAAAAGCAAAGGAAAATATATATTTTTTTATTTTTGAACGTTCAAACGAAAAATATAAGCTCCTATTTTAGAGAAAATTATCTTTTATAATTATTTATCCAAAAAAGTCTTTTATAATTTTCAGAATGGTGTAACAAATAACAATAAAAAAATTATTGACCTCAAAAAAGGTTAAATTTACCGTAATGTCCAAAGAGAGTCACCGCCAAAGTTCACCTGATCAAAATCAAGACAAAAAATCAGAATATAAATCCAACGGCAGACAAGAGGCAAACAACTGTTCCTGCCAAGGGGGGAAGAGTCCTTCTATAATCATAGATTTCTCAACCCGGGCTTTGTCTCGTTCTTCCCAATAAACAACCCTTTTCCCTCTCTCTCTCTCGCTATTTCTTCCCTCACAAACAAGAAAATTGAACTCGGCAACACCAATAACAAAGCAAAGCAAAAGAGAGTCTTTTCTTTTTAGTTCCTTTTTCGATACAGGGAAAGTGGGTATCCAGGCAATCGGATCTAGATCAGGACAAAACCCATGGCGAGTCATAGGTTTCACGTCGCATGGATCTTCTCCTTGTTTGCTCTCTTCTTCCTTCGTGCCCATTGCTTCTACCTCCCTGGTGTTGCCCCTGAAGATTTCCAGAAGGTCAGTTTCCTCACATGCCTACATGCATGCATGCATGTATGTAATGTATGTCGTGTTAATGTATGCATCATCATCATGTATTTTGGATCTTTGTGTTGACTTGGATTTTCCTTTCTGTTATGGTTTTTATTCAGATCTGCGTTTTATGATCTCTAGAATCGCCGTTTTAGTCTAATGGATTTTGGATATGATGATTCTATGGAAGTTAGTCTGATAAGTTTCAAGTTTGTATTTTTTCCGTAGTTTAAAGCTGCCTAATTTTTTTTATAAATACGACAAGTTCCATGGTCAGTTTGGCCTAAAATTTGAAGAACATTTATTAAATTTAAACATTGATTAAAGCATACATGCTCAATAATCAACCTCTGGGATCTTTGTTTTAATCAAACTGATGGTTTAATGTAGTTTTATTCCATTTTCTGTTTTCTCCAATTATGCAGGGGGATCCATTGTTGGTGAAAGTGAATAAGCTGACTTCAACTAAAACACAACTTCCTTATTCCTACTATTCCCTACCCTATTGTCAACCTGAGCACATACTTGACAGTGCAGAGAATCTTGGGGAAGTTCTTCGTGGTGATCGAATTGAAAACTCTCCTTATGTGGTGAGTTTGCACTCCAAGATGATTTCTTTATGTCTCTTGGTTTTCAGTGATTGACAGGATTATTTGTTTGTAGTTTAAAATGAGAGAACCCCAAATGTGCAATATTGTATGTCGTAAAATTCTTGATAAGAAAACTGCAAAGGCATTCAAGGAGAAGATCAATGATGAGTATCGAGTTAACATGTGAGGCTCTCATTCAGTTAATTTTAATTATAATATTCCATTTCTATTTTTAAGTAGCAATGGATATTTATGATGTGTTTGTGACAGGATTTTGGATAACCTTCCACTGGTTGTTCCCATAAGAAGGCCCGATCAGGAAAATGTTGTAGTGTATCAGCATGGATTTCATGTTGGTCTCAAAGGACAGTATGCTGGGGTAAGTGCTAGATTGGTCGGCTTCTTTTTAGAATGATTTTTAATATTTCTCCACGTTCTGATGCAAGCAATGTTGATCTGCGGTTTGTCCTTGCAGAGCAAGGAAGAAAAACATTTTATCCACAATCACTTGACATTTACAGTCAAATATCACAAGGATCCACTGGCTGATTCTGCAAGGATTGTTGGATTTGAGGTCAAACCATTCAGGTTTAAAATTTTTATTGTTTATGAGAGAGGCATATCTGTTACCTTTAATTTCTTTTGTCAATGGTGTTTATTTTCTATAGTTCTTAGCAAATCATGTTGATAAATGCAGTGTTAAACATGAATATGAGGGTGAGTGGAATGAGAAGACCCGTCTGACCACTTGTGATCCCCATGCAAAACGTGCAGTTACTAGTTCTGAATCTCCTCAAGAGGTTGAAGAGAAGAAGGAGATCATATTTACATATGATGTTGAGTTCCAGGTCAGGCCTTTTACCTCTTTGTAAAATGAGAATGTTTGCTGCTTGTTACAGTTTCGCTAGTCTGTCTGATGTTATTTCATTCAGCTTGCTCCTTGTTGTCATCTTGCAGGAAAGTACTATAAAGTGGGCATCCCGATGGGATACCTATCTTCTCATGGCTGATGATCAGATCCATTGGTTCTCAATTGTTAATTCTTTGATGATTGTTCTTTTCCTCTCTGGGATGGTGGCTATGATTATGCTGCGAACTCTTTACCGGGATATCTCCAAGTATAACCAACTTGAAACCCAAGAAGAAGCCCAAGAGGAGACAGGGTGGAAGCTAGTCCATGGGGATGTTTTCAGGCCTCCAACAAACTCTGACTTACTCTGTGTGTATGTGGGGACAGGGGTTCAGTTTTTTGGTATGATTCTTGTTACCATGATCTTTGCTCTCCTTGGCTTCCTGTCCCCCTCAAATAGAGGTGGGTTAATGACAGCCATGCTTCTACTATGGGTCTTCATGGGCCTGTTCGCCGGATACTCCTCAGCTCGTCTATATAAGATGTTCAAAGGAACAGAATGGAAGAGAATTACACTCAAAACGGCTTTTATGTTCCCTGCAACTGTCTTTGCCATTTTCTTTGTCTTAAATGCTCTGATATGGGGCCAGAAATCTTCTGGTGCAGTGCCATTTGGAACCATGTTTGCTCTGGTATTATTATGGTTTGGCATCTCTGTCCCGCTCGTTTTTGTGGGTAGTTATATTGGTTTTAAGAAGCCAACAATTGAGGAACCAGTGAAAACTAATAAGATCCCAAGGCAAATTCCAGAACAGGCTTGGTACATGAACCCGGCCTTCTCCATCCTAATTGGAGGCATACTTCCCTTTGGAGCTGTTTTCATTGAGCTCTTTTTCATCCTCACTTCGATATGGTTGCATCAGTTTTATTACATATTTGGCTTCCTCTTCATTGTCTTTGTTATTCTTATTGTCACTTGTGCCGAGATCACAGTTGTACTCTGCTACTTCCAGCTGTGCAGCGAGGATTACCTATGGTGGTGGAGGTCATACTTGACTTCAGGTTCTTCAGCACTTTACCTATTCCTCTATGCTGCCTTTTACTTCTTTACAAAGCTTGAGATCACAAAGCCAGTATCTGGAGTTCTGTACTTTGGGTACATGTTGATCGTATCTTATGCATTCTTTGCTTTGACTGGTACAATTGGTTTCTTTGCTTGCCTCTGGTTCACAAGGCTAATCTACTCATCAGTGAAGATTGATTGATCTGTTACAGTGACTTGAGAAAATTGCTAATTTGTTTAATCACGAGGATGCTCAAATTATCCCTAACAGAACCAGAACTGCAGGATCTCCTTGCCTGTGGAATTACCATTTAGGTTCAGTTTTGAATCTTTGATCATGGAAATTGTTAATTTTTTAGCCTTCTCCATACTGGTTATTTGGCGGCTACTAGTTATTTTGCTTGTTAATTGGTTCCATCACTGTTTTTTATGAGACCCTTATTGTTAAGCAACCTCTTCTCAATGCCTATTCTAGAAATGAAGGAATTCTTGTATTCACACAATAGTGCTTGTTTTATCCTGCAATTCTGTAAAGAAAGGATTCATAATCTCTGTTCTTTGGGAAATAAAAGAAACGATCAATTCATATATAAACTATCTATATGCTGTATGCTATTCTTCTAGTTGGCATTGACTCTCTTTAACATTTTTTCTGGTCGATGCAGTCAAGGATTCAGACAAAACTAATAGCACTAGTCGACAAGATGGATTGCTATTTCCTTGTATTCAACCAATAGGGGCTTGTCCTTTAAACTTGGAAAGCATCCCAAGCAAGAAAAAAAAAAATATATATATATATATATTTTATGGATGAAGAAACAGATAGAATGCAACTGGCGAAATTGGGCATCTTTCTTGCTCGAAAGTGAAATTCCATCGGCGTAAAGGGGCGGAAAAAAGAATGTATGAGGGATATCAAGGCATTGGGATTTGAACCGACATGAATCAAACAAGCAACCTTGTGATCTGGAGTCAGACGCGCTACCATGGCACCACGGTTACCTTTGCTTATATGGCAGGAAATTAATAACAAAGCTTGACTAAGTCGATTATTGAATTAACCACTCCAAAGTTTATCAGTAAATTAATAATGCAACTATGCAAGTGAATGAAGTAATGATACATACCAATTGGAACATCAAGTGATATAAACATGGGCAATTAAAGAAATGCAGAACCAGAACAGAGAAAAAAAAAGGAGTAATTTTTTTTTTCATGTTCAGGATCTATAACTGCTGGAATCAAGCAGTTGGCTTAATGTAATTGTGTGAATTGCTTCGGTGAGAGGTGGATTCTGAGTTTGACATCTCCTGGGAAATTTGTTGCATATTTGGACGAGATAGTGGACTGGGATGGGAGCATAGAGATGCTAGTTTTACAAATAAGACCACCTTCGCTGCTGTTTTGTTTCCTAGGAGGTAGGAGACTTGCAGGTCTAACATGATTGACTGTTGGTGACGAGCATTACGATGGTGGGAACGAAAGAAAAGGATATGATTACACGGAATATATCAGATCCCCAGGATGCCATACCATCAGCGTTTCCAATCTTGCGACTCAAAACCTAAAGACCTCACATTTTTCATTCACTTGCATTTGATATTGTCATAAGCTATAAATTCATGAATTTATTGTTGACATAAATTTTTAAAAGTTATCATTAATTTTTTTTATTAGAAGTGTGATTAATCACCTAATTGATTTTATTTTTTTAAATATGTCTTAAACTTAACTAAGGATCTCTATAACAACAAGTTTTGATCTATGTTTCAAACAAAGTTAAGAGTTTAATTACATATGAGAAATGTTACAACCTTCCACAATGCCCATCTTAAGATAGTATTAATTAATTTTAAATTATCCTAAAAGCCTTTAATTCTAATGATTTTTTATTAAATTTTAACATTTAAATATTAAAAATAATTTTTAAGATTTCTTTATCAATCTGACAGAATTTTTAAAAATACTTACTTAACTCAAGAGTATTAAAAAATCTCATTTGTTTTCTTAAAGAAGCTCCATCATCGAAAAAAGATTTAATCAATTGTTATTAAGCTTTATAAAAAATACATCTAATTCTTTCACCATTTGGATTTAAATTAGAAATATTTCCTTACTTATAAATCTCTTACATAATCATCTATTTGCAATTACTAAAAATTTCATCTTCAAAATTTATTTTGTATTTTACAAGTTTTATTTTTAAAATTTTCATCATTTGAACCTAATTTAGAAAATATCTTACAAGTTTCATTTATGAAATTTTCACAATTTGAGTTAAATTTAGAAATATCTTTCTTGGAATCTAAATTATTGTTATTTGTCATTTGTTTCTTAATCTTTAAAAAGAAAATAACATGACAATTATTTTTTGAAGTCTCATTTAAATTCTTCCACTATTTGGGTTGAATTTAGAAAAAAAAAAAAACATTTTACCTAAAAATCTCATAGAAGTTTAGTCATTTATAATTTTTTTTTAGATTTCATCCTTAGATAATCGTCAAATATTTTCACATAAAAATTTTTTAAGTTATATTTTTAATTTTTAATTTGAAAAGAAATACAATTACTTTTATTGAAATTTCGTCTAAATCATTTCACTATTTAAGTTAAATTTAGAGAAGTTTCTCACCTAAAGATTTCTTAAAAAATTTACTGTTTAAAATTTTAAGAATATCATCGTTGAATAATTATTAATTCAATCCCAAAATTTTATTAAATTTATTTAGATTTTTTATATTTAAATTCAAAAATAAATATAAATTATTGTTATTGAAATTTTATCTAAATTTTTCCTCCATTTGGGTCAAATTTTTAAAAAAATTTTTACCTAAAAATTAACTATTTGTAATTTTTAAAATTTTTTTCATTGGATAATAATTATTTATTCTCAAAATTTTATTAAAGTTTTATTTTATATATATTTTTATTATTTCTTGTAATTTTTTCTAAAATTTAATCATGCAAAATATTCTAAAAAAAATAAATAATAAAACAAAATTAATAAATGCATCATTAAAAAAACTGAATAAAAATAAAAATATACCACAAAAAGATTGGTTTAGCTCAACGGTTGGAAAGTCTTAGTTGAAGACACAGAAAAAAGCTCGAAAGGCATGTCTCCAGGCTCGGTTTGCCTCAACTTCATGGCTCAACAACGGAGATAAGTTGTTGGGTTAAGCAGAATGGGTTAGACCTATAAATGGAAAATACGCGGATCCTAGGGTCTTCTTAACATGAAAATGCTATCGTTTCAACCAAGTATAAAACCCAAAAAATTTTGTTTTTTCCTTTAGCTTTCCCATCCTCTCTCTTTCTCTCTCTTTCATCTTCTTCTTTCATCTACTTTTCCTTTAGTAAGGGAAGAACACTTATTAACTTCTCATTGGATTCTAGAAAATGACAGTAGAATTTGGGAAATAACACTAAAAAATTAAAGTTTCGCTGGAATGTTCAAGCAATTTCTGGAAATTTCTAGAAAAATAATTTCCAAAAATTAAAAACTAAATTTTCTCTAAACACCAAATCAAACTCCTAGCTCCTGAAACACTGACTTTTGCAAAACAAAACAAAACCAAATCAAACTCTCCCTAGCTAACAAATTCTCCAAAATTCTTTCTAATCCTATTGCCAAAATCCTAATGCAATTTATCTCTATTTTTCTCTCTAATTTTTGTTTGTGATTGTTCTTTATATTACAGTGTAGGCTCTCTTTCTTGTTGATTGTTGTTCGTTGGTCTTTTTATAAATGAGAATTTAAGCTCAATTGGTATCCCATTTGGGATTGGATTATTCCAAATCTCTACCTTATCATTGGATTAAAATTGGATTTTATCTAAAAAAACTTCTATTAAAATTTATCATTTAAAAACATAAATTCAATCAAATCTTAATCAACCAATCCCTCATCTAATAAAGCTTTGGCCATTCTCAATTATCCCTTTTTTTCTTTTTCTTTTTTATTTAATCATCAAATAATAAGATAAATCAACCTTAAAAATGATAAACAAAGATAAATAATTAGAAAAATATATTAAAATAGATAAAGAAAGAAAAATAAACAACTAAGATAAACATACATATATACATAGATAAATGTAATAAAAATAAAGCATAAAAAAATAATAATAATAGTAAAATATGATAATTGAGTTGGGATTGATTTTAGGTTTGACCAATTTGAGCCCCAACCAAATACAGTGCTTACAATTGTTCCTTTTTACACATTTTCTATATAAAAGGAATTGTGTAAAAATATAGACAACCAATTATATTCGAGTTCAAATTATTCAATATTTTTTTGTTTGTTTTTTTGTTTTTGTTTTTGCGATGAGCTTTTCGAAAATAGAGGTACACAACTTTAAAAATAAGGGTTTCACATAAATAAATGCACACAACTTTAAACATAAGGGCTCCTCATCAATAGAGGTGCACACAACTTTAAAATAAGAGTTCTTTATCAATAGAAGCACACAACTTTAAAAATAACGATAATACCCAAAGGTTTTGACAGTCATGTCTGGGGGTCTTATAGATCACATCCAAGAAAACTAGGAGATTATGCTCGAAAGTCTTATAAATCATTCATAATATTGAAAAATGCTCATTTGAACCAAAGCTCCACAACTTTAAAAGTTTGAAAAATCTTTTTTTACTATGACTGATTTTCTTGAAATATCCTTTTTCAAGAATTATAATCTTAACATAGAGGCTTATTCTCAAATGAAAACTTGAAGTTCCTTAACTAGAAAGTCTTTATACTTGCCTTTTTTACGTTATTCTTGAAATATCTTTTTTTCAAAGATTAGAATCTTATCTCGAAAGTTTTTTTTTTTTTCAAATAGGAATTTGAAGTTCCTTAATTGGTAAGTTTTCATACTTATCTTTTTAATGCAGGATCCTACAATATATTTATTTTCTAGATTCATACACTAAACATTACTAAATACAATGCATGTGATGTAAATGTCCATTAATATCTTTTCAATTATGGTACACAAGTTCTCAAGCCTCTTTCTTTTTAGATTTCGAGCTTTTCAAGTCTTGGGCAACAAAAACAAAACCTAATCAATTGTTAATCATCTCTCTCATCAATGCTAACATCCATATCCTCCTTTTGAAAATATCTTTTACTTTTTTCATTTCCAAATTTGGTGTCTTTACTAAGCCTTGAACATTCTATCTTTGCCTTTTATCACTTTCAACTTTCCCAATGTAATGTAAAATTTTTCATGCCATTATTCATTTATTAATCATTATTTCAATTGTAAGATGTAAAATGCAATCATACATCTCTTCTATTGCAGGATATTTAAGAGAAAAGCCAAGAGATAGATTGGGAATGGCACATACATTAAAAAAAAAAAAACACAAGGAATGAAATGAAATATTTCTTATGATAGAACTATTTTGGCTATTAAACAATATAAAAGGGAAAAGTTACAAAGATAAGTTATTGGGATAATAATGCCCAAAATGAACAATCAGATAATTATGATAACACATCTTAAAATCTTTTTCAAAAATTCAATCACTTGATGCACTTAACAACTTAGAGCTAATCTAAACATGCTAGCCTTCATGTTGGCGAATTCCCAAAAACAAAACAAAAAAAATACCAAAAAGAGATAGGCTCGACTCGTTGGCTAGAAATGCTTGGTTGAAGACACAGAAAATGGCTCTTGAGGTGTGACTTCAGGCTCTGCTTGGCTTAACTTCATGGCTCAGCAATAGGCATGGGTTGCGCTAGGTTAAGCAAAATAGGTTAGACTTACCAAATGGAAAACACGCAAATCGTAGGGTTTACTTAGCACCAAAACGTTGCTGTTTCAACCAAGTATAAAACCCCAAAAATTTTGTTTTTTTTTTCCTTCAGATTTCCCCTGATTTCTCTTTTTCCTCTTCTCCTTTTCTCTACTTCTCTCTCTAGCTAAGGAAGAACACCAGTTAACTTTTCATCAGATTCTGTAAAATAAGGTAAGAATTTGGGATTTAATGTTGGAAAATTCAAGTTTTATCAAAATATTGAAGCGATTTTTGGAAATTGCTAGAAAAATAATTTTTAGAAATTAAAAAAAAAATGATCTAAACACCAAATCAACCTCATGGCTCCTGAAACATTGACTCTTTCAAATCAAAATCAAATCAAACTCTCCCCAATCAACAAATTCCCCAAAATTCCTTCCAATCCTACTACCAAAATCTTGATGCAATTTATCTCTATTTTTCTCTCTAATTTTTATCTGTGATTGCTTTTTGTATTGTCATGTACTTTTTCCTTCCCATTGATTGTTGTTCGTTGTTCCTTTTAGAAATGAGAATTTAAGTTTAACTGGTATCCTATTTGGGATTGGATTCTTCCAAATCTCTACCTTATCATTTGATTAAAATTGAATTTTATCTCATAAAACCTTTTATTAAAATTTATCATATAAGAACATAAATTCAATCCAATATTAAACGGCCAATCTCTTATCCAATAAAGCTTTAGCCATTTTCAAATATCCCATTTTTTCCTTTTTTTTTTATTTAATCATCAGATAATAAAATATATCAACCCTAAAAATGATAAACAAAGAAAAATAATTAGAAAAATATATTAAAATAGATAAAGAAAGAAAAATAAATAAATAAGATAAATATACATATACATAGATAAATACAATAAAAATAAAACATCAAAAATCTAATAATAATAATAATAATAATAATAATAATAATAATAATAATAAGAATAATAATAATAATAATAGTAAAATCTGATAATTGGGCTGGGATTGATTTTGGGTTTGACTAATTTGGGCCCAATTAGTTTAGACCAAATTGGTTTAGAATTGGACCAAAGTGGATGTTTACAAACATTAGTATAAGGAAGCTCTACAAGAGAAAGATATCTACTAAAAATTAATGAAAACTTAAGTGCATGAATATCTTTGGAATTATGACTTCAGCTTCCTTCAAATAAAGGAATAATTATTCTAAAACAAGGTTAGCTAGATGCTTTAGGCCTACCTAAGCAGGTTGTGTTTAACAGAGCTAACTCTATTAATACCTATTAATTCGGTGATTGAATCTAGAGATACTATGTTTGATAAATATAGATTTGAATTAAAATCTAATTCTAGAGACAATGCTCTAGAAGACTTACAAGAGCAAAGGGAAAAACCTTTCATAAGGAAGATAACCATGTACTTGAAATAAGTAAAATAGTAAGGAAGATTAAAACCTTTGACTCAATTTCCAAATGTACCTAGTTGAAGGTACAAGAAAAAATGTTAATAAACACATTGAAATAATTTCAATGTAGAATTAGATCTCAAGATATTTGAAGAGGCTATGAAGTATCAAGATGTAGCTTTTTGGAAAGAAGCTATAAATGATGAAATGGATTCTATCATGAAAAACAATACGTGGATCTTAGTTGATCTTTCTCCTGGTTGCAAACAAATTGTTTACAAGTGGATTTTCAAAAAGAAAATGAAAGCCAAAGGAACTATAAATAAGTTTAATGCTAGACTTGTTGTTAAAGGATTTACACAAAAGCATGGTGTTGATTATTTTGATACTTATGCACTGGTAACAAGAATTGTTACTATTAGAATGCTTTTAGCATTGACTTCTATGTACAAATTTGAAATTTACCAAATAGATGTTAAAATGATATTTCTAAATGGTGAATTGGATAAAGAAGTTTATATGGAACAATTGCAAGGGTTTATACTTTCAGGTCAAGAAAAGAAAATGTATAATTTGATTGAGTCATTATATGGACTTAAACAAGCTACTAAGTAATGGCATAAAAAATTTGATGATGTGGTACTAGCAAATGGATTCAAGATAAATGAATCTGGTATCATTTGCTTATATGTAGATGACATATTAATTTTTATATGACTTTGAACAAGTTGAAAGTATTAAAAAATTTCTTTCAAGCAATTTTGTTATGAAAAAGATGGGTGTTGCAAATGTGATTTTGGGAATTAAGATTATTAAAAACAACTCTAATATAAGTTTAACATAATCACACTATATTGAGAAAATTCTTAAAAAGTTTAGTCATCTAGATGGTGCAGTAGTTTTAACACTTTTTGATCCTAGTTTGAAATTAATTTCAATAAAGGAATTCCAATTGCACAATTAGAATATGCAAAGGTAATAGGTTATTTAATGTATGTAATGACATGCACAAGACCAGATATTGCCTATGTAATTGGTAAACTTAATAGATATACAAACAACCTAAGTAATTTGTATTGGAATGAATTTTAAGAGTTCTTAGATATTTAAAGAAATCTATGAACTATGAAATTACATATTACGCTGAACCTTCGATTTTAAAAGGTTACATAGATGCAAGTTAGATTACAAACATGGAAGATCATTCATCCACAAGTTGATAGATATTCATGTTTGGTAAGGATGAGGTTTCTTGAAGTTCTAAGAAACAAACATGTAAAATTGATTCTATTATGGGCTCATAATTTGTGGCATTAGCTTTTGCTTGTAAAAAAAGTGAAATGGTTAAGGAATTTGTTATTTGAAATTCCATTGTGGCCAAGACCAATGTTATCTATTTCTATCCATTGTGAAAGTCAAGCTACATTGACAAAGGCATATAGCCAAGTGTATAATTAGAAGTTAAGACACATTGGTCTAAGACATAATTATGTTAGACAACTAATTTTAGATGAGATGATCACCATACATTTTGTAAAGTCAAGTGGAAACTTGATGGATCTATTGACAAAAAGTTTATCTAGAAATATGGTGTCTAAGACTTCAAAAGGGATAGGACTCAAGCCTTTAAAAAAAGTCATACATGATGAAACCTTAACTTAATGCTTAATTGCATATTAAGTCTTAAGTTTTAATGAATCAAAATACACCATTTGAATGTGGCTGTAATATTTAAATTATTAAAACTATCTCAAGAAAGATAAGTACTTGAACCATATGTTTAAGAAATGTTGAGAATTATCTTTTAAGAATCCATAACATGGCAAATTAATATTGAAATGCTAATATGGTTGCATGCTTGATGGAGTTCATATGAGCGGAAGTGGTATCATTTCTAGGAGCAGAGGCTTGACTCTGAAAATACTCATGAATATACAGGACATATGGCCATTGAAATGGTGTCGAAGCATTACTAAATTATGGTTTAGTGAGGATTTGAAGTCTAATGTGTAGTATAGTGCATGATTAGTCGCTTAAGTTTGTTGGTTCAAAGATCTAAGATCTACCAATTTCAATTTGATAAACTCAACAACATTATATCACTAAGGTAAATATTTTAAATCATAATTATTGTTATCTTTACTTATGCATTAGATTTCTGGGAGTTATGGAACTTAGCCCTATTTTAAAAATAAATGAGGGAATGTTATAAATATTTTCAAAATAATGAAAATATGATTAAGTAAGAAACTTCATAAAAAAGAAATTATGCGGAGCTAAAATATAGCTTGAAAAAAGACCCTATAGTTAAATTGACATGTTGTGTAATAGAAAGAGTCAAATCAAAAAACTATTTTGTATGAAAATTTGTAATTTTAAAAAACGTAAATAGTAATTTCTTTTTGTATGAAACTATTCAAATGAGTAAATACATCTCTAATCTTTCAAAGAGATATATTTCTAATTAAAAAGAATTGATCTTTGATTGAAACAACACAATAAAAAAGTCACAATCTTAGATTAAATTTCTGTAAAGGAGATTGATGTGGGTTTATTTGAAATACAATTAATTCTAAATTACACCTTTCCTTTTCCCAATTTTTTCATAGAAGACTAGTTACCTTAGCATTATTTATTGCAGAAAAGCTTTGTAAAAAATAAAGTACTTTTCTTTTCTCACTAAAAAGTATTTAGTGGTTTGGTTTTTCTAATGCAAAATAAACCGAGCTTAGGTTTTATTGTATCTTTGACACTACTCAATTCAATCTCTCTTGCAAATATAATTGATGAGGGTGAAATAAATTTTAAGAAAAGCGACAAGTATAGCACGTCTTAAAGCCATTTTCATTCATGATTGAAGATTCCATTGCATTAAAAAATGTTATTAAAACACAAAAAGAAAATCAAATCAAATTTATATTGTTTAGTGTTGTTAACCTTGTATTTTTCTAAAAGTTAAAAGAAGTGCTAATCATTTGACTTTAATGAAAGATACAGCATTAACCTCATAGGATGATTTGAAGGATTTGCAGCCTATATGGAATAGAATAATTCATTTACATATGCTATTTTGTTCGCAATCGTAAGGGATTAAACCAAACCAATCTAAACTATAGAACAAATTCAGAAAGTTGATTGAAAAAAATGTGGAAAGTAGCAAAGGGAAGTTGATGCATGAAGAAGATGATGGACTTGGTAAATCGACTAGCGTGGTCGGGTTTTCTCAGGCTTGGCAACACCAGCATTGACTTTTGCGATGTCGAGGGCAGAGGCTTCAGGTTTCTTCTTGCAATACAAGAAGTAACCAATGGTGGCAGCAATGGCAACACCACCAATGGCCATTTTAGCTGGACACGGTCCTTTTCTAGTCTGGTGAAGTACTTCTGTTGAATGTTGCGCTGCTTGATCTGGTCCTGCCATATTGAGTAGTACTCTCTCTCTGTCTTTTGTTTAGTTTTTGTTTTTTTTCCCTTGTTTTAATGATGTTTTCTTTCTCCGTTCCTTAGTGGGAGGTTTAAAGGGAAATATGTGGGTTGCAAGAAAAATAGGAGCTAGGTAATGGATGATTGACACGTGAGGAAACTTCTGGGCAGAGAACTTTGCAGGAACATAATTTTTTATTAACGCCGATGAATGACTTTAATGAAATATTTAATGAAATATTTAATTTTAAAAATTTTAAAAAAATACATAAATTATAAATTTATTGATTAAATTGATATTTATTTTTAATGTAATTAATTTTAAATGAAAATACGTAATAGATAAATAAAATTTTAAATTATATATTAGTTAAAACATTCATAAATAATATATAATATTTAAAATATTTAAAATTTAGGTATCATATTAATATTTTATTATAATTACAAAATAATTTATAATATTAAAATTTTTTTTAATTCTGAATTAAATTGTTAATCTGATTAAAAAAAGACGTTATGTGCTTTAAAATCAATCAGCTGCATAAGCATAATTAAACCGATCATTCAAGGGATTATAACAAATATAACATGTAGTATCTTCCTTTCTGGCTTTTCTCTCCACTTTTTTGTTTTTCTAAATTATTAAGCAGAAATATAGGAAGATAAATGAAACAGACCATCAATCAGGATGCAGATGTGTGACAGTTATCAATAAGCGCAGAGATCAAAACTCATAAAAATCACAACCATCTTATAAAAGGAACTTCGCATCATTTCATTTCCATAAATGGTTTGAGCATTGGCTTTCTTCTCTTCTTTGGAAATTAGGAACATCAACGCCTGCCTGGATGCAAAGCTCATCGAAAACTGGAATCCGAGGAATTGAGAATTTCTCATCGTGGCGTATCCGCTTTCCAAGGCGATCATATAGATGGTAACCATCAACTGGCAAGACTACATCATCAACAGTTGCATTTGTCCATTCATGAAGTCCCTTTCGGATGGTAAGTATGTTAATCCCTACTTGAATGGATGCCAGCAGGACCAACACGAATTTCATCGCAATAAATGCAAAAATGTGAGATTAAGAGATCACTACAGCATACCACTAAACACATGCAGACCTGAAAATTAATGTTAGAAAAACTAATGTACTCTGATTATGACCAGAAAGAAATCAAGTCTAATTACATAAGAAATATAGGGTGGAATCATTGTAGAATAGTCAAGCAGTTGAATCATTTACATTACATGCATCTAATAACAGGGGACGTTAATAAATGTTAAACACCTTGTCTTTACGATTGAATTTTCTTTCCACTCCAAGTTTCAATCAATTTAAATGATGAGAGTTTTCTTTCTCTCAGATGTGAAATTGGCTAAAATAACTACTACAGCATCAAGAATCAACCAATCACTTACGAGACTTGGCTAAATAACTTGTGCAATGTTAAATACATCCTGTACAAAAGGGAGCACTACATAAATAAAGCCATTTATCAAAAAATATCATGATGTCAAATGTTAACATGATTTCATGGGCCTTTACTATTACATTACAGTAAGAGATGTTAGTTTGTCCCTAAAAACACCATGCTTTGTGAATAATAAATGGGTGCAAGGCTGTCTCTCTCCTATATCAGGGATGTTCAAAGGGAAATAAGCACGGAAGAGGGAGAAAATTGCCCATAAGCATGAACTTTCACCACCTTCAATGGTTTCTTGAGATTGTTAATTAATGTAACCCTTGCATTCAGCAAATTGTAGGCCCCAGGCTTTTAACAAACAAGCCATTCTTTGGAGGTGGAACTGGTTTTTTTGGTTGGCTTCTGCTCTTCTTGAACCTCTCCTGGCAGCTGGCCTCAGCTCCGCTTTGGGTACAGGAAAGGGCTTTTTCTCTTTCTTCGAATAATAGCGAGGCAAGTCTTCATTTTGAGGGTGATCACTTCTAACAACCAAAGCAAAAGATTGATGAAACTTTGGTGATGGTGCTCTAGGCTCTGACTGAAGTTTGAGTTTACCCCTACGGCGCTGCAGAAAGCACCAATGCCAAAAATATGCATCTACTAGAATTTTTGTAAAACTAACAACTACTCAGGAAACAAACAGAATCAAGATTCTCATATTTCATTTGGTATTGAAGAAAGATACTATAAAAATTAGAAAACTGCTGGCTTCTAATCGACACTCTAAAGGCTAGAGCTTGACAGTTCACAGACATTTATGATTTATATTATTTTGAATGATTAACTAATTTGATTAGTCCTTGTGTTTGACAAACGATGTATGATTATTCAAATCAACTTGAAACAGGAAATATATTCAAATAGAAATACGAACAGTGTCGTGAGCTGGAAAAGTGGCTTGGTTGTATTATGTTGGGGGGTTTGATGGGGCTAGCTCTGTTGTGAAAAACTAGAAATAATATTCAACTAATTCATATTTCTATTCTTTAGATTGGATTATTCTCTTCTGAGATTATAGTGGAAGCATATGAATTATTTATTCTTTTTCTGCTTAAATGGTACCCCCTTCATGTTTTATTCTTTTACATTTCACTTAATTCAGTCGTCCTCATTATCTCCTCATTCGACTTATTGGACATGAGAGTTAGGTTCACGAACAAAGCAAACCTCGAAGAAAAACACTGAGCCAGGTTCATAATCCGTGATGAGGCGTTTTGGCCAGGAGGGGCCGATTCACAAACACTACTCACCGTACTAAAATACTACTAACCTTCAGCACAGACATGAGAAGATAGGACGCTGAACGTAGAAAATTTTAAGCACAAAAAAATGTATTGTCGCCAGGGGCTGATGCGACTCCGTTAAAGTAACAAACAGTCACAGCCAAGAAAACGGTCATGGAAGTTGAGCATTGCAAATGCAATTGTGGGTTTCCATCATTTCAGCAGTGTCTTGACTATTGATTTGACGTTAAAGCATCTTCAGGTCTGTATATCACCGACCACAGCCAACAAACATGACCAAGGAGGTCCAGATGTGTAGACCACTAGCAACGCTGCCCCAACGTACATCATTCTCGGTTGAACACCAAAAGGGAGATAAATGGCAGTGTGATTTCTCGAAAATTATTTGGATATAATAAAAATATTAAAATTTATTAAAATAAAATGATAAAATTAAAAAAAAATTTAATATTTCAACCTTTTTTTAAACCTACTAAAATATAAAAACTTTCTCAAATTTCAAACTCATTTTACCTTATCATCAATAGCGTGGAACATGGTCAGCAAAATCCCATCTATCAATTTTGGAGTAGTAGTAGAGAGGTCAGCCAATTACTGCAAGGACAGGGCACAGCTTTATAATAGAGATTGAAGCTATTAATAATACAGCAAATATATTTGAATACAATAGACAACATGCTTAAATATGAAAACAAACATGATTGAATTTTGACACCTGGTCAACAGCGTCATTCCCGACCAGTGTCTCTCTAACAGATTCGGGTGTATTTAGATAGACGATGAGATTCATTCAAATAATAATAAAAATTATTATAATTATAATTAAAAAAAAAGTTTTTGTATTTATGATTAAAAAAATTTTATAAAAAAAATTATATTAAATAAATTTTATTAAAATTTATATTAAATAAATTTTATTAAAATTTATATTTGATTTAAATGATAATATAATAAATTCAACTGCACAATATTAAAAGTACGGTAAAATTCAAACTTCCACTAAAATAATATCAGAATTGTTGAGGTATATAAACTTCGAAAGGGCTCTAATTAATAGTTCATTATCCTGATAAGCATAAGATTAACATCGTTAGTGTAACAAGGAAAGCAATATACCCAGATTGTGTTTAAGTAGTATCTTTCAAAGCAAAATTGTTCATTTGGTAGCCTCACAGCCCTTCTCTAGTTCTAGCAGTTGACATTTACAGCCAATTAGGTCCCAAGCAAACCCCACTTTGAATGGATCGTTTTTTTTTCTTAGTCGGCTTTGATCAAATTCAGATATTAAATATATATATTAAATTTAAATTAAATTTTAGATTGAAAAGTAAAAAATTGAAAAAATCTAAACTGAACGAAATTATATATATTTTTTAAATTTTATATATATTTTAAATTTTTATAAAATAAAAATAATAATTTTATATCCAATCCACTTAAATATATTAAAATTTTATATTAAAATAATATATAAAAATTAAAAATAAAAAATCAATAAACTAAATCAAATCGAATTGAATTGAAAAAATTCAGTTCACTTCGGTTTAAAACGAATGAAGGTTTGAATTCGAATTCGGATCAAATTTTAAAATTTCATAATATTATATAATATTCAAAAAAATTAAATTAAATCCTATTTGAATTGAACCATTATCCCTTTTAGTTCCGTTCAATTTTACAGTAAATAATGTATTTATTGCAACTGGTTTGCATTACAAAAGTTATACCTCTATCATGACCCATAGTCAGAACCATTTTACTTTTTATTTTCAGGCTTCTGAAAGCAATAAAAAATATGGACAACGAATCCACCAAGCAATACCCAAAGTATTAAGTCTACAAACAAATACATTAACTGATTAGAACATACCTGCATCCGACCAGCTGTATCAACAGAACACCATCTGATCCATTACGAGTGGTCTCCTCAATTGCTTCCTTTGCTACAATTGCAGGATCTTTCTCGCAACCTTTCTCAAATATAGAATCTGGCAAGGGCAGCAAGTAGTAAGTCAGATATGAAAGAGTAGCTATACCAATGATACTCGAAATTACACGACGCAACCCACCTTCGAGCAGTGGGGCCAAATATGTCGAAAATATAACATTTACGATTGATGCAATACCTGGAGTCTACATGCATGTGTTCTCAACTGCTCAACAGCTCCAGACCAGAATGTATCAAAAGCAGCCATCATAACACTAGCATTGTGCTACAGAAGCCAGTAAGCAACCCGCAAAGTAACATTCAAGGTTAGCCAGCCTTACCAGAAGGCATGACCCTAAGTACAAATCTAGATATAAAGCAGTTAAATCAGCTTAATCTCGGATAGATTTGTTGATTTCCCAACTCTTTTAACACCAACAAAGACAACAACATATGGCTTCCTCTGTTCCTTGGCAGCATGCATAGCCCTCACTATGTCAATGGAGCGCCTAGGAGTTAAAATACGAACAAGGGCTTCTTCAGTTGCATCCTGCAGTCACAATTACCATACACAATTAAATTTATAGAAAATCAAACGGCAGGAAAACTAAAAGAAAGAGAAAAATTGAGAGTGCACATAATAAAGATGGAAAGTTTGTAGGCCTGCACTGTCGAAGGGACCCATGTGAATGAGGCCAGCTTTTTCCCTTCAAGAATTGTAGCTACTGATTCAGAAAGTTTCTCAGCTATCTCCTCAGCCTGTGAATGCCACATATAGCTAAGCAGCCCTGTAGGTATTAAGAGCAATTAATACATCAGAAATTAAGTATGTTAAATTAGGAGAAGACATACCACATTCTTGGTCATAAACCTATCCTTGAGAGCCTTCAAAGCTGGTTCCAGGTCTTCCTTCTCCAAATTTTCCTTTCCCGCAATACTGAGCCCAAGAAAGTATAAAATGAATAAATGATGTAATTGGATGGTAAATTCAACAAAGCTTCTGGTAAA
Source organism: Durio zibethinus (assembly GCF_002303985.1). Next base: position 9,540,833 of record NW_019167882.1, on the reverse strand, counting down.
AGCTGTATACAGCCCAAGTGAAACATGTATAGGAGCATATAGTTCTTTTTTCCACTTAAAGTAAGCACAATAAGAGTCACCATAAGATGGGAAAACAAAAAACTGTAAAATTCTTTGAGGTTGGAATATATAACAATGATACAAGCAAATGATGTCCAAAAATCTGTCATAATGCTGATGCCTAGCAGAAGAAAGCTCATAAATTAACTACTAATGCCATCCTTTGCGCTGTTAAATATAAAGCCACATGATCACTAGAGATCAACACAATAAAACAAACATTTATAAATCTAGTAGTAAGGTTTTAAGAAAAAAGTGGGGTTATGTCTTCTTGAGAGGGGAAAAAGGGGTTGGTTTTTAGAGACTGAAAGGGAAAGAAAAGGAATGGAACGGAGAGTGGGGACTCCGTGCATCTGGAAGAAGTAGAAAGAAGGAAGGTTTTTTTCCTTCCATTTTTAGATTAGGGTCAATAACGTAAAACCGATTTCCTTCGTATTAATTTTTCAAACTAACATTTCCTTTTGGATAATAATATTTTTATAGTATCAATTGATAAAAATTTGTGTAAGATTGCATATTTTTCAAATTTCCCCTTAAAAGATTTTGAGGAGTTCAGAAACGAAAAATGTAATATATAAATGTTGCATATTTTCTTTTACATGTGTTGATTTTATGTTAAATTCTTTTTTTTTTTCCTTTCATTTTTTTTTTTTTTGAGTTTTTTTCTTATAACAAAATAGTTTAAAATCTTTATTTCTTTATAAGGTTACTTTTAATCTTATTTCTTTAAATCAAATATTTCATGCCATGTTATCTTATTTTTTTTCCAAAATAGCAAAATAATAGTAACAATAAAAAATTGCCAAGCTTCTTTGTCACGATCTGCAAGTTGGCTCAAGGGTTTTTTTCAAGTTGGGCGACAGTTTAAGTTCTAGCGGAACAAAGTTTGACAGCTAAGGGGACTAGGCCTTGAAGTGCATTGGAGGTCCAGGTCGTGTGGAACTAGCCCAAAACAATTATGTAGGTAGTGATCAAGACTCTGGAGACTTAAGGAAGGTGTTTAGGTTCCGTAAGATTGAGTCAGGCCTTGGGGTGGGCGTTGGTGCGAGATGCACGAGCACCCAGTTAGGCCCAAGCAAAAGCATTAATGATCAAGGTGCGACGCATGGTAATGTTTAGGTTCCGCAGGATTGAGTCAAGCCCTGGGGTGGGTGCTGGTGCGAGATGCGCGAGCACCCAGTTAGGCCAAGCAAAAGCATTGATGATCGAGGTGCGGCACATGGTTGGGCCCAGTGAGGGCACGTCTAAACACAGTTCTTGGAGGATCAGATTTGGGGGCTTCTAAAAGGTCTAGTGCTTAGTATGATTTTCAGCCAGTCACATATTGTGCAGCAACATTAAATCCTCTAGAATCAGGGATTGTATCTCATCTTGTATAATCAAGGGATTAACCAATGTAATCTTTAGAGTTTAGGAATGTATCTCAAACTTTAAATGTAAAGAGGGACTCAGTTATAAATAGAGAGTCTCCAACCTTCATGTACGAAAGGGAAAAGACCAGAACCATTGAGTAATAAAATTTTTACTCTTACCTTAAACTTTTTGTTATTTTTTTGTTAGTCTTTCTTCAGGCTTCTTCAGGCACTTTCTGTGTCCTTTTGTTTTACAGCATACTGGGTGGCCAAACCCCACAGTCTAAAGTGTTCATGCACTATTTCTTATGTTAGGCTGATCTAAGAAGAGGAAGAGTCCATCCCTGTGTCTTGAAATCGCGCGAGCCTAGAGTTTGAGTCTTGGTTCGTGACAAATAGTATGGTATCAAAGCTTGGTTTGGGGGGGCTAGGAGTAGGCCATATAGTTTGACACCAAATGGTATCAGAACCTGGTTCAGAAGAACTAAGAGTAGGCCACAGAGTCTGATACCAAGTGGTATCAGTGCCTGGTTCAAGAGAGCTAGGAATAGGCGGCAAAATCAAATACCATCACGTATCGAAGTCCAGATCAAACTAGAGGTGATGACTAGAGCCTTGGTTCAAAGTGTACAATAGATCCTTGCTCATGACAAGTGAAGCTAGAGTTATAGTAAGAGCCAAAACTGGCTGGGGAGCCAGAGTTGGTATTGGTACAGGTTAGGGGACTTGCGTGCGAGCATCCTAGTGTGGTGTGCAAGCATTGTGGTGAGTTGCACAGGCATCTTACTATGTGTGTAGCCTTCCTACTATGTGTGTAGACATTTTATTGTGTGATACGAGCGATTTGCTGTATGGTGAGGGCATCTTAGAAGGGCTACTATGCTCATATGCTGGTGAAACGTTTTTAGTGTGCTAGGTGCAGACATGTTAGAATGTAGGACAGGTGTTCAAAAATTTGTTATTGTATGTTGTGGGTATGCTGGATGTGCTGTTCAGGCGTGCGAATTGGTGCTTGACTGAGAGGCTGATATGTTGAACCAGTGTGCAAACTGGTGCTTGACAATGTAGGCTGGTGTACCATGCTATTATACTAGTTTATGGGAACTAGAATCTGATCATTGGAATACCTACTAGAGTTAAGGTAAATCTTTAGTTTGTATATTTGTGATCTAAAAATTTATGTATTTTGGCTGTGACATGGCTAGGGAAAACTAGATGGGGGGCCAAAGTGAGGTGTTCGAAGAGTGCCTATCTATCGACCAGTGAGAAAGGTTTTTTCAGATAATAGATCAATTTGAAGATATTGAGAGATCCTCAAATAAGGCAATGGAGAGGCTCATGCAGTGTATTAAGGTGTTGGAGTCTATGGTGTTAACCTTATAAGAAGAGCTAGCCAAGCTTAAAGTTGACCATATCACATTGCAAGCTACTGTGGTTACTGATGTGAGCTTATAATTAAGAGTGAAGGTGCCTAAGCATTTCATTGATAAAGTAAAGCTATGAGTAAAGGCCAATCTACAATGAAGAGACGTGCATGAGTCAAGTCAGGCCAAAGTTGTTATGAAATCACTGACTTAAGATGAATGTACCAAGTTTTCAAGGCCCAAAAAGAAATGCCAGAGTGGGTAAGACATAAGTGTTTATTCTTCAAGGGAGAAAAGGATTATGGGAAAGCCCAAATTTTGTAAGACCAATAGAACCACCAACAGGGGCAATGGGTCCTTGAATTATTATTTTTGTGCAAATTCATATCAGGTCAGGGAGTGCTTAAAGTTTTTATCCATTAAGTGGGTAGAGGGATTGTTTGAAAGTAAGATGACAGGAACAAACAGCACTAGAAGAAGCCCGAGAATAAGTGGCTAAGTGCTAGTCGAGACTGCTAAGGGATTAGGACCTTTTGAAGAGCTGATGAAAGGAAATTAGTGGCAATAGAGTGCTATAGTATGAGTCTCATAATGTAGCTAAATTTATCATAAAAAGGTATACAGCGAGCAACTCAAAGGAAGCATAAGAAGTATTGGTAGCATAGGCAGAAGGGACCATTATAGTAGAGTGTTGGAAAAGATAAAATCAAGAGTAGTAGAAGCCAGCAAAGTACATGTTTGAGTATAAGACCTAAATGTTGAAAAATTGATTCATAAGGAAAAAGTTGAAATTGACGTGCAAGGCTAACGCATCATCCCCCTAGCAACAGGGGTGTTGCTAAAATGAGTGTGAAAGAATGTCATGGTCCCTAAGCTGGTCTAGGCTCAGGGGTTTCTTCAAGTAGGGTGACAATTTAAGCTCTAGAAGATAGAGTCTGATAGCTAAGAAGATCAGGCCTTGAGGCATATTGAAGGTCCAAGTTACAGGGAACCAGCCTAAAATAATTTTATGGGCAATGATCAAGACTCTAACGGCTCAAAAAAAGTGTTTAGGTTCTATAAGAATGTGCTAAGCCCTAGGGTGGGCGCTGGTGCATGATGCATGGGCATCTAGTGATGCTTAGGTGGGAGCATTGATGATTGAGGTACAAGAGCATGATCGAATGCAGGTGTCTACATGCCTAAACATAGTCTTTGGAAGATCAGATTTGGAGGCTTCTAGAAAGCTTAATGCTCAGCATGATTCTAGTTAGTCACAGATTGTGCAACAACATCAAATCCCCTAAAATTAGGGATTGTATCTCATCTAGTAAAATCAAATGATTTAATCAATGTAATCTCTAAAGTTTAAAAATGTATATCAAGCACTAAATGTAAATGAAGACTCAACTATAAATAAAGAATCCCCCATCCTCATGTACAAAAGGAAAGAGACTAGAACCATTGAGTAATAAAATTCTTACTCCTACCTTAAACTTTTTGTTATTTTTTTGTTAGCTTTTCTTCAGGCACTTACTGTGCCATTTCATTTTGCAGCATACTGTAAGGCCAAGCCTTGCAATTCAGAGTGTCCATATGTTGTTTCTTATGTTAGGCTGATCTGGGATGCGAAAGAATCCATCCTTATATCTTGAAGCCGTGTGAGCTTAAGCTTGAGTTTAAGCCTGTGACATTTATGCCTAGTCAGTCACAAGGATTTTAACCAAAACTTCTACTTTTTTTGCGGATAGTTAAAGCCTTTGGTTCATTAAGCAAAGTTGTTTCCTAATTTAGTTTTTTTTGAAGCAAATGTAAGAGATTGACAATTGATACATGATTCTCAACCCTTTTTTTTCTTTATTTTGTTCTTCTATTTGCTTCCAATCTTTTCTTCTATCTCTAAGATCAATTCATTGATTTTAAGTATCATGATTCTTTATCATCCTAAAAAGATTAAAGGTTGATCAATCTAAAAATTAATCAGAGGTTAGAAGAATCCCTATCAAAAACCTCATGTATCCCTATTAAAGAAACTTGATGTTTGATTTCCACTTTTGATATTGGTTTTCACTCTAGCCTTGCACCACAGTCAAGCTTCTCGCCATCTCACCTTAGTTAAGAAGTAGCCTAAAAACTAGACTTTATTTTTGAAAAGTTAAGGAGATATGTCATTTTTTTAAAGCTATCATGGTTAGAAAAGTTCCTTTTATCTCTCAGCTTCCCTCACTAATCCATGAAAATAAAAAATAATTTTACAGTTTATGATTTGATTTAAAGATGAAAGGGTAAAGTGAAAAGAGTACAGACCACAAATATCTTCCTTTATATTCAACTTTGGATTAGCATATCACTAACCTTACTCAATTTGGAGTTTACTAAAAATATGAGACATAGTATTGCATAGATAATACTTTAAGAAGAATGGGACATTTTTTTGGAAGCTTGCTTGTGGTGTAGATGAGAAAAAATAAGATGATGTGGCATAAGTATCCTAATTAGGGAATTAAGATTAAAAGTATGTTTATTAGAGAATAAAGATTTTATTTTATCTTCGTATAAGAAAAACTTCTCTTTTTTTCTTCCTTTTCTCTTATATCCATCTTTTCCCCATAAAAAATTTTAAAATCCTTATCATACCTATGTACTTATCCACTTACCCACCCACAAACACCATTATCACCATTATTACTTGAAATTAAAAAAAAACATAAAAAAAGGTGAAAGGCATGGGTGAAGAGAGAATAACAAAAAGAAAAGGATGAAGAATGGTTGGAAATGAAAGATTTTTTGCTGAGATCGTTTTAGGCTACATTGACGCTTGCAAAAAAGAAATTCATTTTTTTTTTTTACTTTTTTCTTTTATCTCTTGCTATCAATTATATATATTTTTTATTCTTGAAAATTTTAGGATTTTTGAAATGTAAAGAAAAATTATATTCTATTTTATCTTCTTTTTTTTGGTTGTTTTGATAAGTTGAAATTATTAAAAAGAAAAAGAAGAATATGAAAACAAAAGGGAAGACGTGAAAATTTTTTATGAGAAATTTTTTTAAAAAAATAATGAGTTAACAATGATAGGGATGAGGAACTCCAATGGTTGTTTAAGAGATGAAACGAGGGAAAAGAAAGAGATGGAGAGAGAATGAGAAGAGAAAGCAAGCATTGGGAAAGGTTTAATTTGTCTTCAGTAAAATAATAAATAGATCAAGATTTTTTTTTTTAAATGAAGAATATTGATAAAGAGAAAGAGAATAAAAAGAGTGAGAGACATAAAGAGATGAAGAAGAAAAAGAATAAGAAGGTGAGATAGTAAGCTAGATTTAATTTTCATAAATTTCTATCTATATTTTTTCTAGCTTTGGTCGTTGTTTCTTTTTGGATTTTATGTTGATCTTTCATTCGACATGTGAGTTTTTGAATTTAAAGAAAAATTAAAAATTTCAATCATAATTTTTGCTCTTAATATATTCTAGTTATATTAATTAACACATTTAATTTGTGTTTATTGTTGTTATTTTGCAAGTAATATAAGAGTATAATTTTTTGATAAAATTTTTGTGATACATTAGTCATTAATTAAAAATTTAACACAATGCTTTGAAATGCTTAAAAGTTTTTTTTTTAACAGATTATTGTTTGTTTATATTTTGCATTAAGTTTAACTATATGTACTTGACTTTTATACTATCCATGTTATAGTCAATATAGAGGTGATTAAACTATAAATATTAATGAGGCTTTTAATATTTATAAGTAATGTGATTAAAAAATATTGTCATTTTATTTCTTTCATTATTTTTCGTAACCCTTAATTTCTTTTATATAAGCTTGATATACTCATTTTATCAAATGAATTTGCTCATATAATTGTTGTTGTAGTTCAATTTGGTGGCAATCCAGTTCCACGCGTATTTGTGGGAAGAGTTAAGGAAGACTTTAATAAGTATATAGTGGAGGGAAGGCTACAACTACTACTATCAATAACTTAAATCTTTACTTGGGTATTTATCATTCTATGTTTCTTTTCATAAATAATTGTTGCCAGAATTTTGTTTTTCCTAATGTTGGATTGTAGTTCTTAAATTTCTTATTATTAGTTTATTACATTACCTATCTCACATATTATCACTATACTTACAATGTTTAGACCAATAAATTTGCCAAAGTGAATGGTCAATGTTTTAAAGTCAAACGCATCTTGATGGATATCATTACAGTACCTATCAAGTACTACATATTAATGTATATAATGTATTGATTTTGTGTTACCTTTTTTACCATATATCATTAAATAACTTAATTTTAATATGAACTCAAAAAAAAAAAAAAACGTTTTTATTATTTAGGCTAAATGCTTTGTTACACTTAGCTATTCCAAGTTTTGGTACCTTCATATCCTTGCTTCATCTTTCTTAAATCACGCAATTTTCTTCATTATATTTTTGGTTTCAACCTTTTCATTGTTGAGATGGCTCTGTTCATATACACTGAATTTTGTTCAAATAAAAAAAATTGTCATCATGTTGATGTATAAAAATAATTTTCTACATGATCAATTATGATAAGGTAGGATAATAAGTTTATTGACTTGGTAGCAATGTTTTGAACAATTAGGAATTTCATTACCAATGAATATGTTATTATAGCTTTATTTTATTAGTAGGTATTTTGTGATATTGTTTAATATGATATCCAAAAGTCAAATTTTACTTTAAATATGAAATTTCATTGTGATTAATACTCACTTTTTCATTTTCTTTTATGTTGTTATTTTTATAGGTAGAATTGATTTAGTGCTTTTTAAGGCTACCAAAAATGATAATGTAAAGTCTAACTTAAACTTTCAAATCGATAATCTATAAGAGTCAATAGTGAATTTTCATAAATAATAAATTTTAATGTGTTATTTATTGCCACCTATTGCTGTCACTAATCAATAGTTGGTGATCTCTTAATTTCTTATATTTAAGCTTTTTTCAACTAAATTTGATTGTCTTTGTATTTTAGAAATAGGGTATGAAGTCGCGATTGAGGCATTGAATACTCTTTTATTTTTCATTGCAAATAAGAATAGAAAAATGGAATGAGAAGATGTTGAGAGAAATATGCAAATACTACTAGATCTTTTACATTGTTTATGGAGGCAAAATGTTGATGAAGCAAATAAGGTTTGTTTGCATGTACTTTTTCAATGTTAAAATCCCGTTCTCATTTGTTAATTAGTAGTTAAAAGATGTAAATGTTCAAATGATGATAATGATGATTTTTCATATTCTTGTTTTTCTACATACTTTGCATTTTGATTGCTATGGTGGTAATTGATGGTGATTGTTGCTTCTTTAATTTTGTAATTTGGTTTTTATTTTTTTTAGGCTTAGAAAAGATAAAGAGATTAGAAGCTAAAAGATGTATGAGTTGTCTAGGCCTTATTTTAAATATGAATATTAATTTTGTTGTTAATAGATGTGATGGTAAAATGAGATGTATTGAAGTTTTTACATCTATTGTAACTGCCAGGGAAGGAGCTAACATTAGGTAGATTAGATTGCAATTTGAATAATAGTGAAGGTGTCATAAGTCATTTTATTTTTTAATGATAATTATGAGTTGTGTATAGTTTCAAAACAATGCTTTCATGACTCTTACTTTTTACTTTTTAACGAAAGCTATATCAAATAAGCAAAGATTTGGTTTTTGCGAGATAGTTTTCTATGTGGTTTGCATATTGATTGTTATTTCTAGTTTATTAAATTTGCTATGAAAAAGACTTGAAGGTAGAACAAGTTTTAAAAAATAGAGAGATTAATAGTTAATAAAGTTAGGACAATGTGTTTTTTGTTGTTTTCTTCTCTTTTCTTGCATATATGAAAAAAGACATAACTTTCAATATAGTGAATTATCCCATTTAAGCAAAACAAAGTATGATTCATTATGACTCTATTCTATTAAAAGTTGGTCCTTTAAGTTGATTTTTCTCGGTTTCAGGTCTTGCTTTTGTTTGATGATTTGAAGTTGTGTTTGTTAGACATAATGACCTAGATGGTAGGATAGAAATTACATCATTCCATGTTTGGTATATACTTAAGTGGCAAATAAATAATATTTATTATATAACTATGTTCGTAATTTGAAAATTCTAATTAGATTTTGTTATGAATTCTTTCCTAATTTTTTACATGTTCAATTTGAACCATGTTGGTCCAATGGTGATTGATGAAAATCATAATAAATTTTTATCTTAAAGCTTGAATTTTTTTTGGTGCAAGCATGACCATAAAATGAGAGTTGAGTCCTTTTTTTACAATAAAGCTAAAAGCACATCTAGTTTTTATTTTTTATACATGTAAATATTGTAATTCTTATGATTTTTGTTTTCTTAGTTAACTAAATCTTGTTATGCTTATTGCTTAACTTTTGTTCTATTTTATTGTTATTATTTAAGAAGATATTATTTATATATATTGTCTTAAAACGCTCATGGATTTGATTTTATATAGTTCATTTCATATGTTTTCGAAGTCAGTTTGTTGATTTGATAGCTAATTTTTGATTGATTAAGTTATTTAAATTGAAATTCATATAGTTTTTGTTGAACTATGTATGTAATAGTGATAATGACTAGGTATTATTACTTGATTTTAATTTCTATGAGTGTTTCAGATTATAGGTTAGGTACTATCATAATTTTTGCTTTTGAATTTATAATAAAAATTGAGCTCCCATATATATAAATTTTTACTTCTCTCACAAGATTAACATTAATAAAATAATTAAAAAAATTTAGAAAAGGATAAACAACTCTTACAACAAAGTGCGGGTAAGATACTAGTATCTATTAAGATTGCATTTCTTAACTTGCCATGTGCTCCACATGTTTGGAAGTTTTGAAATCAATTTTGAATTATTTTAGGTTCAGATTATTTTGGGTTTAAATTAATTCGAAGTTGGGTATTTCTGTTTAACACTTGAATTATTCGAATTCGAATCATTTTAGGTTTAATTTATTAATTTTTAAAATCAAATTAAAATTATATTTAAACATATTATTTAATCAATTTGAGTTAGATTTTTATTATAATTTTATTAAAAGATAAAAAGTAAAAATAAATATAAATAAAAAGTGATTTTAATAGACTTGATAAATTTAAATATAATATGATGATATAATATCAAAATGACAAAGTAAAATCGTATGAGTTTTAGAAAAATATGTTTCACGTTTAATCATGTTAACATAAATTTTGATATGTGTAAGATATAAAAAATATGTTTAATTAAATCGTGTTATATAAATGTATGTATAAAACATGTGAAACATGTTTGTCACATTTGAAACATTTAATGGTTTTTATATTTATTTTAATTTAATATAAATATATAAAAACTCTTTTAAACTTTTAATTATAATAACAAATTATATATTTAATAAAATCATATAAATTTTATTTTAAATATTTAATTATGAGACATATTTAAAATACAATTAATTTTTATATTAATAATATAACTACAATATAAATAATCATTTTAATATAATTGTAGTTTATTATTTAGTAGTTTATTATTTTGGATTTTAATATAATTGTAAGTCATTATATAATTTATTCTTAAATGATTAAAAATTAATAATATAATTAAAATATAAACATAACGTATATAGAGAAATCAATAACTTGTTTTATATGTTTTATTCTAAATCAAATATATATGTATAATTATAAGAGATTATATAATTTATTTTAAATGATACATTGATATGTATACCGAAGATAATTAAAAGTATATAATTTATTTTAAATTATATTATAAATTATAAAAAAAATTTCAAGTAACATAACATATAATTTATATTTGTTTGATATTAAAAAATATATATTGATTTTATGTTTTCAATAATTTTAATAAAATTCATTTGTGTTATATTTATTATTTTTATTGGAGTTATATTTATTATTTCTATTAAATTAATGTTTTCTAAATAAAAATACACTTAGTTTAGTTTTAAATTATTTTGGATTAAATTTTCAAATTATTTCAATTTTTGATTATTTTAAATTCAAATTATTTCGATTTTAAATTATTTCAGGTTTAGATCAATTTGAATTTGAATTGATTTAGGTTTGAATTATTTTCGGTTTTAGGCTGGGTGAGTTTGAGTTATTGACTTTTATTATCAAATTGGATTGAGTCAGACTTTGGTTGAAATAAATTGGATGAATTTTTTGAATTCAGACCAAATTTTGAAAGTAACGGAAGGCTGCACTTTAGAACGCATAAGACAAAAGAAATCATTGGAACTAGAATAAGATAGTATAGCTCTTTCTTTCTTTCTTTTTTTTTTTTTAATTTAAAGATAATTTTTTATTCTTTGTTAATAATTATATATATATTTATTTATTTACCTACATAGACTAGTAAATATTTAATTATTTTTTATTTTTAATAATTAGATTATATAAATATTCAATTATTTATTTATGTCTACAAAAGACTAATAACACAAAAAAAAAAGTGATAATACATAAAAAAAGTAGTAACACATAAAAAAATAATAAATTGCAAAAAACTTAATAACACATAAAAATTAATAACAAGAAAAAGTGACAATATATAAGAAAAATTATTACTAAACAATAAAAATAGTAAAGCATAAAAAATAATAATTTATAAAAAAATAGATAACATGTAACGAGTAATAATTAATAAAAATATGATAGCATATAAGAAAAATATAATGCATAAAATGGTAACTAATAAAAAAGTGATAAGACAAAATAAAAAGTAGTAACATGTTATTAATAATACATAATAAAAAAATTATAATTAAGATAATAAAAAGTAGATATTACTAAATAGATGCCTTAAAAAATGTATAGCATGTAGCAAAAAGTTGCAAGACATATTAGAAAGTTGTAATAAGAAGTTTTACTACTTTTATTTCATATTACAGCTTCAGGCATATTTGGTGCAAGAAATTATGAGTAAATAAAATATGATTTATATACAATAGAATTTGATTAAATAATATTATTTTATTTTATATTTAATTTGTATAAGAATTAAGATATGATAATTTTATTTATTAGTCAAAATTAGTTTTCTTCAATGTTTATATAATTTAAATTATTAATGTAACTTTTAAGGATATAATAGAACATGTAAGTTTAATTTTATGAATAAAATATTATCTTTTTCATTTAGAGAAGATTAAATCATCTTATACCAAAAAGATTATTAATTTTCCTTACAATATTATCATTTTTTTTTAATATAAACCAAACATGACCTTTTTTTATTATTATATGTTATCAAATTTATTATAAGAATAATTAATTAAAACTCTTATAAATTACAATAAATTGTAATAAGGAGTTTTATCACTTTTATTTTCATATTACATTTTTTAGCTTGTTCATAAAATTATTATACATATATATATATATATATATATATGAAGAAAGGGTAACATATTACAGAAAATTGTATCAAAAAGATTTATAGCTTTTGTTTCAAAATGCATACTTATTATTATTATTATTATTATTATTATTATAAGACTAATGGTACGAAGGAGTTTTATCACTTTTGATCTATGGAATTGATCATAAAAATGATGAGAAGACTTGTAGCCTTTTGAAAATTTTCTTTTCTTTTTTTTTTCTAAGAAATCTATATTCTATAAGCTTAAAATATATTCTATAAGCTTAAAATACCCAATTCATTTTATTTTATTTTTAAAGTTTCATCATTATAATGTTACGGATCAATCAATTACTCCAAGTTTTTAAATTTTTTTTCATTATTTCAAAAGGAGGATTTGAAGAACAAAAAATACATATATATATATATATAATCTATATATTAAAGTTTGTAAAATTTAAGGATATTAAAAGTGATCGACTTAAATATCTTTATAAATTTTTAAATTAATAAATTTATCCATATATATATATTTAACTTTTATTAATTAACTTAAGTTTAATTTAATTAACTAAAACTAAAAATAGAGTTTATATGAAATTAGATTATTTAAAATTTTAAAATTTTAATTTCAAAAATGTTAAAAGCAATTAATTAAAATATCTTTAGTAAATTTTTTATAAATTTTAATTTAAATGATTTTTTTGTTATTAGACTTTGTTATAATCAAACTAAAAAAAATATTAGAAGTGATTGATGAAAATTACCTTCATAAAATTTTAATTTAAAAAATGTTAAAAGTGATTGGTTAAAATATTATCAGTTATTTTTTTTATAAATTTTAATTTAAGTGAATTTTTTATTATTAGACTCATTTTTTATAATTAGAATGATTTTTCATATATCAAATAAAAATACAAATAAAAAGAGATCAAAACTTAGTGTGCATAGGAATAGAATAATTATATGGAGTTTATTTCTTTAGTTGTTGTAAAAACAATTGTATATGTAATTTATGTTGATAAATTAATTTATTAAAGATAATTATAATTAAGTCGTTGAAGCATATTTGTTTTTTTTTCCCTTTTAATTTTTTGTTTTAATAGATTTGCTAACTATATATATGCTAATGATTTTATTATTTATATGTTTTATGGATTGATCATTAATTTGATTATTAATAACATAATTAAATCTTTTTACTCCATTAAAATAATTTTTTAAAATATTATTTTTATATTTTAATCTAACCTTTATAATTAATTTCTCTTTTGTATTTTTTTCTTCTAAAATTTTATAATTGTTATTCCCGTAAATAAAAAAATAACAAATCAATTGCAAATCAATTACATGCCCTTAATCAACGAGGTTTTTCCCAAGATGGTGTCCTTCGAAATCTTTATTCTTTAACCAGAGTTATTTTAAACTTATTTCTTTGAATAAGGTTGTTTAAGCCACATCATTTCCATGTCATTTTTTATTAAATAAACAAATTTCCACGTCAATAAAAAAAATGTAAAAAATAAACAAATTAAAACAAAACCTTAAACCCCAACTGCTCAATTCTTCGACCTTTCAAGAAACTAATGCCAAGAATGAACCTTTTATGTCTCTTTACTAGCCTTTTCCTTAGGGTTGAATCAAATGAAAACCCACTACAGCCTTCTGCTGTAAGAGAGTTTTTTCAATTTTTGAAAAGTGAAAAGTGCGACTTGTCTAGGTTTGGAGGTTCAAATTACAGTGGTGGTAGTGGCAATAGTGGTCGAGTTTGGGGAAATTGAGTTTTAGGAAGAAAGATGGGTGGCACTCAAGAGAGCATAATCCTAGTGGGCAAGGCAAATCCATACTACAAAATGGGGCTTTCTGTATACGAGTAGAATAAGTAAGCTTTTTTTTTTTACTGAAACTCTCCTCGAACTATTTCTGATGATTGAGCCTTTCCTAAGTCAATGAGAAAGCTCTGCTTTAAGCTTTTTTTCAGAGTTCTAGCAAGCCCTTCTTTGACTGGGCATTTCTGTGAGTCAATTATACATCTATTTTTGGGTATTTTCTGCCAGATCTCATACCTAATCTTATTTCTAGACTTTAGCGAAATACGCCCCAATTGTAGCAGGTTCTGTGTAACCAAGCGAAAGGTTGGAAGCGTCTTCCAAGTGGGTTCAAACAGAATGGGGAATCATCCTCCATAATTGGTACTGCTTTTACTTTGACTCAGACTCATTACTATATCTTTTTTTTTTGGTATATTTGATTTTATTTCCATTGTGCCATTTTAAAAAAATTAATTAATTTGTAAGAATTTCCAATGCATACTCAAGCATATGTTGTTTGAGGCTCGAATCTATTATTAGAACATGGGATTGAAATAGATCTGTTTTAAGGGATGATTTGACGGGATAGCCTTTCTTTTTATAAAAAAAAGGTATTATAATTGATGTTATTTTAAATGTTGTTTGTGTGAACCAATCTTTCATTAATCGAAAGCAATGTATAACTTTGAATATAGCTTCACATTCATGAAGTTATGTACATATGCTAAAAGTTGAATGGGAATTTCACTTGATTTGCTTTATGACTATATGAAAATTTTGTGATTTTCACCGGCATTGTGTTGGGCAATTTTGAGGTCTGAGGTTGTGAAGTTGTTTTGACAGAGTGACAGTATTGTTGCAAGTAGGCAGTTCAAGAGAACTTTAAAGACTTTATAATGGGATTGTTAAGTCAGCTGATGGCTGTCGGTTGGATCGCTATGTAATTTTTGAAAAAATTATTAGGTAGACGTTCTGCTTTATTACTCTTATGTTTAGACCATTGTTTTCAAATTTTGCTTATATATGAATAGATTACATTCATGCTATTCGTTTTAAATAAAATTTATTTGCAACATTTTTTTTATTGTATTATTGTATCAAATACTTTTTTAATATTCTGTACCTTTCTTTGCTCTATAGTTCAACTCCAAAATATGACCCCATCAAAAATTGTAAAGCTTCTTTTAAGTTTGTTTTCTAAATAGATAACGAGTTTATTTTCAATGAGTGAATTAACACTGTTAAAAAAAATACGAGTTTTTAAATTTTTTTTAATTTCTATTTTTTATAAAAGATTTTCATTTTTTTATAGAAAGATATGAGCAACAGTGACAATGAAAAAGAAAAAAAAATCAAAATGGTTGTCATAAAATACCTTTATTAAGGAAATAAGTTTAAAAATGCTTTTATTAAGGAATAAAGATTCTATTCTATCTTAGTGTAAGAAAAAACTCCATTGCTTTATGCTTGGTAGGTAGGATAGTGTTGCTTTATGATTAACATTACCACTAAAGTGATGATATCTGGTTAAAACCTCTCTGTTATACATTGTTTTATATATGTCATATACTATCTCTGTTGAATCTATATGGAATACTATCTCTGTTCACCAACTGCTTCAGATTCAAACTTTTCAGATCATAGCCACAGCTTCAAAGCTTGCATAACTAAACCCATCTTCTGGTGTAACATGAATGGTAAAAATTGCAACCCTTTCAATTGCATTCATTGAATAACCATAGGGATCAAACTCAAAATCACATATTTTAAAATTTGGAAGGATCTTTCTTATGCCAAATTTAATGGTCATCAAAACTGCCAAGCCTAATTGGTCTTTGTAGAAAATTAAAGCCATTTCCCTATCCAAACCAATCAAACGCATCTCTACAGTGTAAATAGGGCCACTGGTGATAATTGATTCTGCAGATTCAGACTACACATGTTATTTCTGTTTATCGAGTCCACCTATTATATATGCATTGCTGCCAGCGCCAAGCTTCCCAAAATATTTATCAAAGATAGCAACTTCTTCAGAGAAGTTACAATGAAGATAGGGCTAAGCACCAATGAAGATAAAACTCTTACAAGTATACCTTACAGAATTTATGGTAAAATCAGTTTTACAGATGCTATTCCATCAAGATCAGTTGCAAAGAATATTAGGCAAAGACTTGCAAATGTCATTGAGATTTCTTGTGACTTAGTCAATATGGATCTATAAATGAGAACTTTGTGAAAGACTATTCAAAATGTAATTTTTTTCTCTTTTATATTCATTTGTTTGTTGATATTGCAGCTATTAACTTTGTATTAAAGCTTCCCTGTTCTATTTTAGGTAATAAAAATATTCAATTTTCTTTGAATCGAGCACATATTTGCAGTTGAATAATGGGAAGTTGATAATTATTTAGGCTAAAAGATTTTAAATATTTTATGCTCCTTACTCTAAAAAAATTACGTTAAAACCAATCAAATTACAAAGTAACCAACATTTTCATAATATAATTAAAAGACAAAACTAGTAAATTGAAAACAAAATCATAAAACCTTTATGAAACTATGAAATGAACAAGTTCATGTCTTAAAAATAAAAACAGTATGTCTGCTCAACAAAACTACTTGGATATGCCATCTGCAATCACTTTCTCTACAATTCTTCTCAAAATTCTTAATAACCTTGCATATATTTGAAAAAAATATGTATTAAATAATTTTTAACTTGAGAAGAAAAAAAATATTACTCATGAATATCCATTATTTCCCAGCATTAGACAAATAAATTCCTTTTATCGATCTATGAAATTGGAGTAAAAATAGAAAGTCTAGTCTCAAAGATCCATTGCTGAAAATTTTAGCATTGAAAATGGAAAACAAAGATAATATAGAGAAAATGCAAGCAGAGATGCAAGCACAAATAGAAAAAATTGATAATTTTATAAATGAGGTGTAAGAAATATAAAGTGCTGGTAGATTTCTTGGAGAAATAAGTTATCAAATTACATCTTCAATAAACTTAAATGAAAAAGAATAAGAAATACCTTATATTTCATGTTAAACTACAATTGCATTTGAATATTTATGTCTTTTCATTTGGCATGTCCTACGATCATGGCCTGGCTTTTTACAAAGTCCGCAATGAATTGTTGTTCGACCTTCATTGATATCTATCTCAGTTCTAATTCGTGTAGACTGTGGTCGACCTTTTTTTGAGTGTCTAAGATCAGGATTTAATAATAATTACGGATATTAGGCTCTGGCCAATAAGCTTCATGAGGGATTGGATTAAACTGAGGTGCCCAAGTTTGAGAATATTGTTCAATGGAATAATATTTTTCTATATATTGCCAACTATCAAGTGCCTACCTTCCACATACAACCATCACATGTGAATAGGAAAACTTATAAATTTGTCATTTTCCACATGTACATGTTCTTTTATCAAGTTGAACAACTTGTTTGTTATGACCTCGTTGCATTCTCTTACCATAAGATGCAGTTATTACTTCAAACACTCTTTTTTGTATATCAAATGGAACAAGATCATGTGTGTTGGCCTTTGCTAGATAACCTTGAAGTTTAGCTATAACATGAGGAGTGTACAAGTCTCTTTTTGCCAATGCCTCCAATGCAAAGCCCCGTCTGGTGCTAAAAAAATTAACCAATCAATAAAAGGTTAATTGCACACATGCTATGATAGGTAAATTTCGAGCCCCTTTTTAGTACACTATTGAATACCTCAGATAAATTAGTTGTCATTATTTCATAATGTCGACCACCATAATGTGCCAATGCCTATTGTTGCACTGGTATCTCATCTAACCATTTTCGAGCTTTAGGATTAATCTTTTCTATCTCTTTCATTATGGTATCAAACGTTTCGTAATTGATGTGCATTTCTGGCTCTATACACAAGTATTTTCAAGTTTTTATTATGAAACTTATCATTGAAATTACTGCATATATGTTGCAAGCAAAATCGATGATAAGCCCATGGTTCTTGCCATCTAGAGCCAGGCTCATTCA
This sequence comes from Durio zibethinus, assembly GCF_002303985.1. Next base: position 9,522,824 of record NW_019167882.1, on the reverse strand, counting down.
CTACTGCATGAATACTGCAATGACGATCAGATATCAAATAAATCCCTTTTTGTTGAGTCACTTTCTTTCTAATGCAAGTAAGAAACCATCTCCAACTATCAAAAGATTTTTCCTCAGCAATAGCAAATACAAGTGGCAAAAGCTGGTTATTAGCATCAATTCTCATTGCAATAAGCATTTTACCTTTATATCTTCCATACAAGTGAATAGCATCAATACCTATAATTGGTCTACAATACTTGAACCCTTCAATGGAAGGTGGAAAAGCCCAAAAAACATGGTGGAATAGTCCGAATACTCCAACAATAAAATCACGCAACTGCTCAAATTGCCATATAATAATCATTCCATTATACTTTTCAAGTGCAGCAATAAATTTAGGTAATACCCTATAAGATATGTCCCAATCACCAAAAACATTTGTAATGGCCTTTTGTTTTACATGCCACATCTTCTTGTATGAAACATCATAAGAAAATTTATCTTTTACCTTGGCATTCAGAGCTACAACTATAATAAAAGGTTCAGCTTTCACTTGACTTTCAATCTCATGTGCTAACAAATTTGAGTCTAGTTGTGGGTGATCATGACTCAACCTTGGGTAGACACATGTATGAAGGCCATCATATTGAGTAATCTCAAAAACTTCATGACTTTTACATTGATACGCATAAAGCCTCCATTTGCATCCACTTTCTCAATGTCTTTTACACCTCAATGATCATATCTTTTTTTTTTGTTTCCACCACTTCATACTTTTGGTGTCTCTTGATGAAGTACAATTGTACAACTCTTTTCAATTTTACCTTATCTTGGAAAATTAAACCTTTCCTCAACTCAAGAATAGGATTCCAAGCAAAACTTTGGCTTTGTGTTGTCCAATTACTAGTAATAGCATGATCGACTTGATCTATATTGGTGAAGAATGGCATGTTTGGCTCATGAAGTGGCACCTCTATAGTGGTATTATCAGCTTCTAGATTGACATTTTCAAAATCTTCTTGCTTTTCATGTTCCTCATTTTCTTTTTCAAGTACTTCATTATTCACATTCATAACCTTGAATATCTCGTTAGATTCAGAATAAACTAATTGTTTCACTGCAGTTATATTTACACTAGTATCTTTGTCATATTGGCTAATACTTTCGTAATCTGAGAATCCAAAAATATTACCTATGATTGATACTTGCCTTTCCATGGTAGGTTCACTACTATTTGGCAAAATTGGATGATTAGCATGGTGGGAAGTAGCACGATCCAACGAAATGTCATTATCTTGTGTTGGCAATTGAGCAAATGGAACAAAACTTTTGGATTGACCCCTATATTCGACAAGTCCAATAAAATTGATTCCACTTTTAAATTCATTCAATTCAACATTGCTAATAGAGGGATGAATAGATGGAATTTCCAACATGATATCTACGCTGGCATCATCCACAATAGGTAAACAAATTTATTTAATCATTGATGATTGCACTATTGTTGGATACCGACAAACCAAATTTAGTCGTGCTCGCTCTCTATCAAATCCTGTAATACAATACATCTTCTCCATCAATGTGTTGAATTTTGTTTTTCCTTCAGTTTAATTACTCTTAAAGGAGGACCATCATAACATAAGCCATCGATCCTTCAATGAAGCCACCATTCTAATAACAAAAAATTGGAATTTCTCTTTCAGACATTACCAACTAGAATTGAAATAATAAAAAATAATTATTAGCTCAATATCATAAATAATAAGAATTCAATAATATATAAAATATGCCATTTGAAATTGCTTTGGATACAAAAGTAAACAATTCAAGTAGAAAAACCATTCACTTTGCCGAGCTATTTATAATGTAAAAAATTTGAAATCAACTTACTATTAATTCAAACAATGCAATTGAAGTTGTATTGCATATATCTTTGACTAGAGATTCTACCTATAATTAGAAATTGTAAGCAAAAATATAAGCTAAAAGTATGATTTTTCATTCATTTATAAAGAAGTCCATAAACAGGCAATATTCACATGTTGATTAATGCTCGTTGTAAACTTTATGAAATATTAAACTCTAGTCTAAGGCCCTGTATGGCTTGATCATAGAGAAAGCTACATAAGCAAATATGTCCTTAGTTATATGGTTTATCTTAGCTCAAGTTCAAATTCTGAGTTCATCAAAATGTATGAAACTTTAACTAAAAACAAAAAAAAGGAGAATGATGCAATAATGACAAACAAATTTCTTTTTGTCAAGAAAAAAAATTGATAACAAAAAAATTCTAAATTAAAGTAACCCAATAAATTATGGTCTATACATGTAAAAACAAAGCCTACTGGTATGAATTCTACTAATTTTGCTTGTTTAATTAATATGGAGAGTATATTATAATTCAACGCCATAACTACAAGGTTTAGGATTCTTACATAATCAAAAAAAAATTTTAGATCAAGAATAATACTACCAAATACAATTCCCTTTGCAAACCTTTGTGCTCCAAAATTTTGTAGAGAAAATTGTGTTTAATAAAAAAAGTAAAATGTAGGGAGAAAATAGATTTAGGGTTTATAAGGGATTATAATTTAGGAAAAAAAATCCCTCACAAGTTTAATGTTTCAATTTTAAAAAGTATATATTTTTATTTAAATTGTTATTTAAAAAATATGATATGGAGTTGACATGTCATTGACATGGCATAAATACTTTTCTTAAAGAAATAAGTTTAAAAGTACCCTTATTAAGGAATAAAGATTTTAAAAAACCTTACCGGTGGAAAAAACTCCTTAATCAACAATTAGTACAATGAAATTTATTAAACACTTTAATTGAACTTTTCACCTATAAAATTAAATGATTTAGGAGGTGATAGAGTTAGCATTAACTTGTGATTGGATTCCATTAAATTATCATAAAAATTGTTCATCTTGATCGAAACAATAATTGATTTAATTTCTTTTAACTTTTATTTTAATATATATATTATTAATTTATATTTCAAGATTATTTAATTTTTCTCAATTGTATATATTAAATTGTTTGTTTTTTTGTCATCTAGATGATTGAATAACCTAACGTGAATTATTCTAAATAAATAATTATCAAGTAAAATAAAATTAATTATTTTTTATTAATTCTTTTAAAGTGTGACAAAATTGAGTAAGTAACACTTGTGGTTCTTAAATTTTAAGCAAAATTTTATTTTGATTTTTAAACTTCAAAAGTTTTAATTAGATTCTCAGTTATCCAAACATATATCAATATAGGTTTTTTATATGTTGAATCGTCTAAATAGAAGGAAAATTTAACTAAAAAATCATAAAAGATAAAAACCCATAAAAAACATAAGACTAAAAAAATAACTTACTCAGAATAAAAACACAAAAGACTAAAAATACTTTTTATCTTCAACCGTCAAACTGTGAAAGAGAAATAATGAAGTGAAAAAAAAAATCCGAAAAGAGAAGATTTTGTGAAGTAAAAATAATCACTGAAATTATGGAAGAGAGGATCGACAAAGGGCGACCAAAGGGACTGACCAAAGGGGGATTGATCAAAAAGGGGACCGATCAAAGGGAGGTCACTTGGTTTTGGGATTTTAAAAAGGAGATCTCATAAGTTGAGGTTGAGAGAAGATGATTGTGACGTTATTTATAATTAGTTTTTTTGTTATATATATATGCCACTGACCCAAATTCTCCAAGTTTCGTTTCTCGTTAGAATTTCACACAGCAATATTTCAAGCTAAAAGAGCAAAGGGACTTGAGTTAACAGCCATTAAATGTAGAAGATAAATGGCGCTTGCTTGAATGCATTTCGGACCTTCTCACCTCCGCAATCAAAATTCTCTTCATGATCTTCAAAAGTAACATTCTCATACACATCAAACATAGAAACAGTGACTACACACAATCCTGGAAAGTAGAACAATTAAAACTGCAGCAAAAGTGTATCCTCCATATGGCACGTCTCCGTCTCCAAGCCTATGCAGTGTTGCTTCAGCCTTCAAGTAGAAGGACTTGGAATAACCAGCAAACAGTGTTTCTCCATCTCGGGATTGTGGGCATGCTTATGTGAAGTAAAATTTTGGGGCTTCATTTCTGCTAAATTTTCCAAATGATTGAATGAACAAGAAGATTAAAAGTTGAAGTTGCACTTGCTTTCCATGGATGCCTAAAAGGATGCCTGCTAGAGCCACATGCACATACGTACGAAATGCCAACAATTGAATGTAAGACAGGTGCATTTATATCATGAATACGAGGCATGTAATAGAATTGACCTCCTACTGTTTCTATTGCTCTCATCCAGTAGTGTCCCTGCAGGAAAAGGAAAAATTAGTGAGTCAACTTCTAATGGGAATTGGAGAAATATCATCTGCAATATGTTTCATATGTTAAAATCTTACAATTAAATGCAAGACTAAGAATCATCCAAGGAAAATCATCTACTTAGAAGTTCTAGAACTTTATCTGACATTGCCTTGCACATAGGCTGAGCCTGATCCTAAGATCCTGTCCCCGTAGGCACCCAATTCATTTCTGATCAAATCAGTTACAGCTCCATAGAGAGCATCACTAACTGGATTCATCTGCTCCTTTACAGAAGCAGGTTGAACAATGATTTGCGCACATCTTCCTGAATTACATAATGATGTTATACTTTATATATATATATATATATATATATATTGTAACTGATGGATAGTAGGTCTCTAGTTTTCATCATCAATCCTAAATAAAGAAAAAGTTCAGACTCCAGAAACAACTGAAATTTGGCAGTTTTGGTTCAGTTTACCATCTACGTTTGCCAAAAAGGAAATATTCCATTTTGTGGTTATTTATTGCTGTAACTAGAGTTTACCATTTCTGGAAGGGGTACATAAAAAAACAAAACCACTTTTTCAGAGTTCATTAGAAACCGAAAAATAGTGGGCAAAGACCCGAGATATATACACGGAAAGAAGCAATCCATGCTTACACTCGACAAAAACAGAAGAAAGTTGTCCTAAAAACAAAAGGCAGGATTTTCTCTCCTAAAATCAAACTTCACTAGCTCAAACATTGTAATTAGTCAGTCAAAGCATGTTCAAAATGAATTGAAACAACTTCTTCCCATTCACAGGAATGCTGAGGTCGGGTCTTGCATTCATGAGATTGAACTATTTCTGTAGCATTAACTCAAATTTAACATGCATTGGCTAGTTAATTAGTTAATAAAATTCGTTAATTATTCATATATTCCGGGCAAGTAGTTAGTGAATGAGATTGATTAAATAACAGAACGAAGAATCTCACTCACCTTCTCCCTGTGTGTTGAAAATTGCCATTAAAACCTCACTCTTCCCGTAGAATCAAAGTTTCAAACCAAATTTGTTTTCTTGCTCCCCGAAATTTTCATGTTTTGAATAAATGATGGGGCGTTCTGATGGGTCCCCTTGCCAATGTTACAGTGATATGGTCCTTGTGTAATATCTAATATATTTTCCAAGTTGGTTAGGCAGTGAATACAGTGTGCAAACCGATCTGCAACTATCTCATTGGGACTTGACGGACTTTTGTCAACGAGGATGTAAGTTTTATTCAAACTCGTGTAATTGCAACGGCTTATTAAAGCCAACATTTTCTACCCCTCTTAAAAGGCTATGCCACAGTTGGGTCATAAAAGTATCCTGCTTCCAAGAATCCCATTTACGACATTCCCATTTACCAATGTCGTAAAACGTTCAATGACCCTGGACCTTCATGTCTCTTTAACAGCTCTGTGTTTACACTTGTAGATCGACGTGCATCCAGCTTTCAGATGCTGGTTCTAGTTGGCCCGAAGAATAAAGGTTTTTAATTAAGCTCAAATATCCATGTTTTTTTAGCTATAATTATTGATTAGCATATGACTAATTTAGTAACCAACAACAAATTCACGATTCAAAAGAAAAGGAGAGAAAATAGTTTTACTTTAAAAGGGTACTGTTATTGGGTCTATCCCCGATGGCGGACGTCCATTAATTAACAAGTCACATCCAGATTTGTCTACATTGAACTGATCAGTTGTGACAATTACTAAAATTAGAGTACCGTTGTTTTTTTTTTTTTTTTTTACTTGAACAAAAGTTTATTCAAAGGCTAGGATTCAAAAACAACTTTTTGTAAATTTTTTTTTGAAACGAAAGGTAGCCCTAACCATCAATATTCATGTTTTCTTTAGGATAACTAAACAAATATGATTTGATTAATTAAATGGAAAGAGAAAACTCAATTAATGGCCATATTGATTACTCCAAAAATAAAGATTTGAAAAAAATTTTTAACTCTTCAATAAAAGGTGTTCTATTTTCTCAAAATATTTTGTTATAACATTTAGATATTAGTATTTATTACTAGACATTGACTTAAGGAGTCATCACTAATTTTTTTTATTTAAGTACGATTGACCACCTAAGAAATCTATCCTTCTAAGGAACACCTAAGCTTAAGGGTCTCTAAAAGAATAGGTTTGGATCTATTAACCAAAACAGGGTTCGAGAGTACGATTACGTGTGAGGAAAGTTATAACACCCTCACAACGCCCATCGAAAGATGATACCAACTTAATTTCATGTCATCCAATAAGCCTTAAAAATTTTACTAAATAATTAACTATTGGAAATTCTTCTTAATTAACTCCAATACTTTTGACAAAAAATAAGAAAAATCTCCTTACTTCAAAAGTATGCAAGAAAACTACTGTTTCACTTACAGAGGCTCCATCGTCAGATTATTTAACATAAAAATTTCAAGAAAGAAAAAGGAAAAGAAATAAAAATTCAACTTTAGATATAAATCCTTTTCTTTTAAAAAAAAAAAAAACTCATTGCTTTTGTACCAAGAAAAATTGATACTTTCAACTTTTCCTTAAAGCATTTGAAAGCTTTTTATTTTAAGGAAAATTGATACTTTCAACATTTCCTTAAAATGTTTTTCTTGATAATTTTTATTTATTTTTAAGGAAAATTAGTATTTCCAACTTTTCCTCAAAATGTTTTTTTTCTGAAATTTAATTTCAAGAAAAATTAATACTTTCAACTTTTTCCTCCAAAATATTTTAGAACACTTTTATTTTCAAAAAAAATTAATACTTTCAACTTTCTCTCAAAATGCTTTTGAAAATTTTATTTTATTTTTTAAGAAAAATTGATAATTTCAATTTTTCCTTAAAATGTTTTTTTTTTAATTCTTTTTTTTCTATTCTTGCAAAAAATAGTCTAAAAAATAAAAAATAAACACACAAACAAAAAAAAATAATAATAATAAATAAATAAATAAATACCAAAACAAAATCGAAGCGGCTCGGTTAGAAGGTTTGCGCGACTCGATTCCAGACACAAAAAGGGGTAGAACAACGCAGATCAAGGTATTGCTCAGCTTAGCTTTGTGGCTCAACAGGGAATCAGTGACAGCGGGTTGAAGTGGGTTGCGCTACAGGTTGGGTCGGCCTAAATAGAAACATGCGGATCTTCTGGGTTTACTGACGTCAAAACGACGTCATTTTAGCAGGGTATATAAAGCTAAAATCTCAGCATTTAAACATATGCATCTTCCTTCTTTTTGTTATTCCCTTCTTTTCCTCAGCCTTCTTTTCAAACAGAACCTAGATTCTAATTGAATGTTTTCTTGAAATCTGAAAAACAAGCTAAAAACTGGGTTTTTCGTTGGAATATTCGTCGAAAAACTTGAATGTCATCGAAAAATTGCTCGGAATCTGAAATTTTCCAAAAATTTTCCAGAAAAACAAATTGTCAAATTTTCAAAATTTTTTCTAAAAATTCTAAAACACTGCTTCTATTCCCTGGACCCTCTTTTTTTGCTTCTGATTTCTTTTGTTTACTCTCTCTGTTCTCCTCAACTCTATGTTTTAATATCTATTTATAGGGATTGATTAGAAGAGTTTTTGATCAATCTTAATTTCATATGGGATTAGGATTCAATCTTTGAATCTTTGAATCCAATCCCAACTCTGCCAGCCCTAAATTCACGGCTAAATCCACTTTCATCATTTTTTTATTATTTTTAATTAATTTGATAATTATCTCTTAATTAATCAAGAAAAAAAAAGATAAAATCCAAAAAAAATGATAATAATAATAGTAATAATAATAATAAAATAAATAATGATACTAATAATAATAATAAATAATAAATAAATAATAATAATAATACTAATAATAAATAAATAAATAAATAAAATAAAATAAAAAAATATGGGCCCATCTTGTCCATTTGGACCAAGCCCAATTGATTCAGGTTTGGAACAAATTGGGTATTTACAGCTACCCTTCTTTACACATTTTTTGTGAAACAAGAATTATGCAAAGACGTAGACACCCATGCAAAACTCAACTCGACCCCCTTTTATATATTTTTTTCTTGATCAAAGCTAATTTAATCAGTTCAAAGATTCTAATTCTAGTTCGAAGATTCACATTCAACGAACTTTAAGATTTTACACCTCAAAGATTCTCATTTAAAAATATTTTAAAGATTCTCATTTAAGACTAAAAAATTCTCATTTGAAAACATCTTAAAGATTCTTATTTAAGGCTTAAAGATTCTCATTTGAAAACGTCTTAAAGATTATCATTTAAGACTCAAAGATTCTTATTTGAGGACTTTTTAAAGATTCTCATTTAAGAAATCAGGATTTCATCAAAATATTCAAAATTTTTTTTTAGATGGGCTTCAAAGTTTTAACAAAGTCAAAAATTTATGTGTACTGAATGACACGATCAATGATGTAAATGTAACAATCTAAATTCCTACAATGCACTATTTTGAGTCATAATTCAAATGCTTGCTGGTTGATTCATGTCCAAACAAAGTTTTAATTCATTGAATTATGTGCATGTACTGTTCAAACAATAATGCAAACATAATGCATGGAATGTGGATGCCATGAAATTCTAATCAAAATGTGGTAACATAGTTATCAAGACTTCATCGTTTTACATTTTCTCCTTGCTTAGCTTCTCAATACTTTGGAATAAGTTTCATCAACTGATCATCATTTTTTTATCACTTAATCACCATCCATAGGCTTCTCAACACTAACAATTCTAACACAAGTTTCATCCATTGCCCTACATCATTTAATCACCACTCACGGGCTTCTCAGTACTAATAATTTCAGCATAAATTTCATCCATTGACCCATACTATTTTCACCACCATTCACAAGCTTCTCAACACTAACCATTTTAGAATAAACTCTATCTTTAATCCATATTATGTTTATCATTTGATCACTATTGACAGGTTATGTCAATCATATTCATCACTTGGCCGTACCATACACTTTCTCAAATCATCATTTTTTAGGTTTTTAGCATCTCTTCTTTTTTCTTTTATCATTTTAGATTTTTTTAATGGAATGTAATATTCTTTTATGCATATTGTCATTCATTCATCATCATTTCAAATTATGACGAATGTAATGCAATCATATATTTTCTTGATTTATTTCAGACATGTAACAATAATGGAGCACAAGGTGAATTGAAAGAAAAGTAATCAAGGAGGAACAAATTTGGTATAAGAACAAATGAAGAGAAAAACAAGTTGGATGTATGTCATTGAGCTGAATGAGATATTCAAATAATGAATATTCAAACAATTCAAAATATTAATCCAAGATTTTTTCAAAAACTCATTCCATTAACTGTCGAAATCATTTTGAGCTCCTTAAACTTTGCCTCAGTCTTTGATGGATATTTAGATGTTTTGATCTCTCATCTATGTGACCTGTTTATCCTACTCTCAGCTTAAAGGTTTTTTTGCCTAAATCGTCCTTTCAAGTTTTCAATTTGAGTCTTCATTTTCTCTTATTTCCATTTTTCTCTTTTTTTTCTTTTTTTTCTTTTTTTTCTTATCTTTTTCATTCTTTTTTCTTTCTTTCTCTTTTTTCCTTTTTTTTTCTTTTTTTCTTTCTCTTTCACCCATTTTCACATCAATCCAAGCATAATTCTGTTGTTCTATCACAAATATGTCTTAGTCCAACATATGTTCATTCAATTCGAGCACTCACATTTGATCCAAATAAACTTTTAAAAGTTATAATATAGGCCACGATGAGGGATCATGAAAAAAGTTGATACAATGGGCTCAAAATATGTGTTTAAAGGTTTAAAACCAAAGGATCATTTTTCATCTGATGCAGCTTGGCATTTTACCCCATCATTTCACTATTTTTTCTTTTTTCATCTTATTCTTCACAAAAAAACTTTCATTACTTTGCCCCAACTGGTTATGACATTCATTTTTTCTCTCTTTTTTTTTTTTTTAGACCCTTTTTATGATCTTTGAGTTTTTTTTTTTAAATTATCCATAATGTAAAGGGTGATCTTTGAGCAGTGTTCTTTTAGAAAAAAAGAAATCATAACAGGCTCAATGGGGTAACGATGAATGGTTTTTTGAAAAGAAAAATGTTCATTTTTCATCTCAAATGAGAATGTTTTCTATGAACATCATCTATTGAACAAGCTCATGAATCTTTATAAGAGACTGTACTTCTTCGAGTCATATTAATTTCACATCTGCTAGCAGTTGACTTCTTTTGCTCAAATAATTTCTTAAATCAATGTGAATGAGTTCTTAAAATTAAATCTTAAAATTATTGCTATAATTATCTAAACATTTGTCTTTTAGAATTCAAGAATGGGAACAAAAAGTTATGAAATGTGACAAAGCATGGAATAATAGTTAAATGAAAAAAAATGTAATGAAATGCATTAAATTACCTTTTATTGAAATGATAACTAGTGAAATCATATTGCAAAAAAGAATTTCTAACATTAACATGAAAGAAATCTTAAAATGATAAGCAGCTTCCAACAGCTTGAACAACCTTTTCAAAAAATGCCTTTGTGTAATCAGGTGAAAGACTTTATTGACATCTTGCCTCTCGATTCATTGTAATTTTTCAGGTTTTTTTCTAATCATTGTGTTCTTGATTTTCACTTAGAGCATTGATATTGTAATTAGGCAATGGATTGCCACTAATATTAGGTGTTATTGCTCTTATTTGATCAAAACTTATCATCTTATCTTTGATTAACCATTTCATTTTATGTTTCAAAGCAATGTAATTTTTAGTGGAATGGCCAACAATTTCATAGTGGTAGTCACAGTGAGCTGTAGAATCATATCACTTGAGATAGGGTGGCTTGAGTGACTCCATATGATTAGGGGCAATCAAGTGATTATTATAAAGCTCTCGGTATAACTCCGTATAAGTCATGAAGATTGGATCAAATATGGGCTTTTCTTAGATAATCCATTGCTCTCGTAAACCATTTATTGGGTTAGCAGAATGAGTTTGGAATCTTGCAAGAGGTTGAATGTTAAGGCTTTATGTGAGAGCTTAAGGGCTAAAAATAGGTTGGTATGTGGATAGGTAAGATGGTTGTAGTATGGGCTGATATGGGTAGGATGAGGTATTATTCATAGCAAGATAGTATGAGAAGTAACTTGTAGATAGGGTTGGTATCCCTTGATCTGTATGTCAAAGCCTATAGCTTGAGCTTCAGTTTTTTTCTTCTCAGGTGCCTTCTTGGTTTCTCATCCTTTCAACTTGCTATTTTTAATGGCATTCTCAATGATTTCTTCTGAAATCACCATCTCAATGAAATTCTTTATGACATTCCCTATCATCTTTTCATAATAGGAAGATTTCAGAGTATTGACAAATAATATAGTGGTCTCATTTTTAGTCAAAAGAGGTTGTACCTGAGTAGTCATGTCCCTCCACCTTTGGGCATATTCTTTGAATGATTCAGTCACCATTTTTTTTAATATTTTGCAAGGAAAGGTGATTAGGAGCTAAGTCTATGATATGCCGGTATTGACTAATGAAATCATAGGCCATATCACTCCAAGAACGAATACGATTCCTATCTAGCTAGACATATCACCTAGCAACAGAACCCATAAGACTATCTTGAAAAATATGTATTAATAGTTTTTCATTATGAGCACGAGCTATCATCTTCTAACAGTACATGGTGATATGAGTCTTTTGGGCACTTTATACCATTATACTTCTCAAATTCTGGTACTTTGAACTTTGGTAGAATAACCATATTTGAGACTAAGCACAATTCACCAACATCGATAGAACCATAAAACTTAATTCTTTCTACAGCCCATAACCTTTGTTCAAGCATACTAATATTCGAATCTTTTTAAGATTCCATAACATTTGTCTTTTTTTTTCTTTTTTTTTTAATTCATCCAAATCTGAAACTTGGATTGATTTTACTGTCTTTTTAGTAAAAACAGGATTCACATAACTGTGGTAATGCCTTGGATTAAAGGTAGATGGTACTCCAGGATATGTAAGATATGTAAATTATTGAGGTAGGGCTTCTTGTGTAGGTTGAGCTTGAAGTGGACCAAAACCAGGTGGGTATAAGGGGTCAGTCACTTCTTATGATAGAAGGCCCTGTTGGCTGGTATTCTCTTCCATCCCCTTTCCCTTATTTAGCTTGTTGAGAGCATCCAGAGTGTTACTCAACTCATTTTTTAGCTTTTCCTATGCCTTTTCTATTTTTTCAAATTGATGAGAATTTTCTTGCTCCATTTGTCTAGCACTGGCTCTTGTGTTCTATCAGTGGGTAGGGTTCTTGCTGGATGGAGCTATCCTTGAACCTTAAGCATAACAATTATGATTAGAAATGATATGCTTTATGTAGGGTATGTTTGTGCATGAAATGTGGATTTTCATAGATGAAATGAGAATGATGCAAATGATAATGTTAAAACAAGATCATGAAAATGATGCATAGAATGAAATAATACAGATGCACAAATCAGACAAACAACATGGTTAGTTTCATAGATGAAATAAAAGTGATGCAGATGCATAATGTTACATATTACAATAAAAGTGATGCACAAAGTCAGACAATCAAAATGATTAGATAAACACCCTTATTGTATCCTAATTTTAGGGTATATCTATCATTGGGTAAGGAGGGCTCTATCTTAGGGTTGCCCTCTTAAGTGTACACTATATACTGGGTTAGACAATTTTGACCACTAAATGTTTCCAAATTATTTCTTACATCATCGTTCATCATAGACTAGTAAGGTAATGCAAACCTCACCCATCACAAGCTACCAATGGAAAGGATTAAATTTGAGTGAGAGTATTTCGCCAGCTACTGCAGAGGCATTAGAAACTCACGAAAGCATAGGTACTTTACTCCCTCTTAGAGGGACGGAGTTTGGGTATAGAACTATGTCATGCACATGCATATTAATGACATAATTATCAAACAAATAAACAAAATGAATGCACAAAAATCTTTACAAAAAAAAATTCAATTTTATTAAGCTTCTGGATAACACAAATTTGTTTGCTGGCTTGACTCTCGACTTTTTCCCAGCGAAATCGTCAAACTGTCATAACGTTTAGATCTGAGGATCTATTGTTAGACATTGACTTAATGAGTCACCATCAATCTTTTTTATTTAGTTATTATTGGCTACCTAAGGAATCTATTCTTCCAAAGAACACCTAAGCTTAAAGGTTCTTAAAAGAATAGGTTCGAGTCTATTAACCAAAATAGGGCTCGAGAGTATGATTACGTGTGAGAAAGGTTATAACACCCTCACAACGCCCATCAAAAGATAGTACCAGCTTAATTTCGTGTTATCCAATAAGCCTTAAAAATTTTACCAAATAATTAACTATTGAAAATTATTCTTAATTAACTCCAATACTTTTTGTAGAAAATTAAGAAAAATTTCTTACCTAAAAATATGCAATAAAACTACAGTTTCAGTTGCAGAGGCTTCATCGTCAGATTATTTAACATAAAAATTTCAAGAAATAAAAGGAAAAGAAATAAAAATTCAACTTTAGATATAAATCCTTTTCTTTTCAAAAAAAAAAAAAACTCATTACTTTTTCACAAAGGAAAATTGATACTTTCAACCTTTTTCTAAAATATTTTTTTTGATAATTTTTTTTATTTTTAAGAAAAATTGGTACTTCCAATTTTTTCTTAAAATATTTTTTTCTGAAATTTTAATTTAAAAAAAATGATACTTTCAACTTTCCAACAAAATGCTTTTAGAATTTTTATTTTAGAAATTTTACTTTTAAAGAAAATTGATACTTTCAACTTTTTTCTAAAAATATATTTTTTAACTTTTTCTATTTTCAAGAGAAATTTATACTTTTAATTTTTTCTCAAAATTTTTAGAATTTTATTTTCAAGGAAAATTGATATTTTTTACTTTTTCCTCAAAAATATTTTAGAACACTTTTATTTTTAAGGGAAATTGATAATTTCAACTTTCCCTCAAAATACTTTTGAAATTTTTATTTTATTTTTTTAAAGAAAAATTGATAATTTCAATTTTTCCTTAAAATGTTTTTTTTTAATTCTTTTTTTTTCTAATTTATTCATGCAAAAAATACTCTAAAAAATAAAAAACACACAAACAAATGATAATAATAATAATAATAAATAAATAAATACAAAAAAAATCGAAAAGGCTCGACTCAACTGCAGACACAAAAAGAGGTTGGAACGACGCGACTCATGGTATGGCTCAGCTCAGCTTTACGGCTCAACAGGGAATAGGTGAAAGTGGGTTGAAGTGGGTTGCGCTACGGGTTAGGTCAGCCCAAACAGAAACATGCGGATCCTTTGGGTTTACTAACGCCAAAACGACGTCGTTTTAGCAGGATATATAAGGCTAAAAACTCAGTCTTTCAGCAAATGTGTCTTTCTTCTTCTCTCTCTTCCCTTTTTTTTCTCTTTCTTCTCTCTAAATAGAACTCAAATATCGGTTGAATGTTCTATCGAAATTTGAAAAACACGTCAAAAACTGAGGCTTTCGTCGAAATATTCACCGAAAAACTTGAATGTCGTCGAAAAATTACTCGGAATCTGAAATTTTTCAGAAATTTCCCAAAAACAAAAGCCAAAAATTTAAAAAAATTTTTAAAAAATTCTAGAACACTGTTTCTATTCCCTGGAACCCCTTTTTTTTTTTGCTTATGATTTCTTTTGTTTACTCTCTCTGTTCTGCTCAATTTTGTGTTCCAACATCTATTTATAGGGATTGATCAAAAGAGTTTTTGATCAATCCCAATTTCATCTTGGTTGGAATTAAATCTTTGAATCTAATCTTAACTCTGTCAACCCCCAAATTCACGGTCAAATCCACTTCCATCATTTTTTTTATTATTTTTAATTAATCTGATCATTATTTCCTAATTAATCAAGAAAAGAAAAGATAAAATAAAAAATGATAATAATAATAATAATAATAATAATAATAAATAAATAAATAATGATACTAATAATAATAAATAATAAAAAATACTAATAATAAATAAAATAAAATAAAAATGTAAGCCCATCTTGTCAATTTGGACTAAACTCAATTGATTCGAACCTAGATCAAATTAAGTGTTTACATATTTTGTGCTAATTTAAAATTTAATTAAATTGATTCATATAGTTATTTTTTTAAAAAAATAATATCTAATAAATTTATGATTTAAATTTTTGCATTCATAATTTTTTTAATATCATATTATGATTTTTCCTTATAAAAAAATGTTTGGTGCCCCATTAATCGTTAATCATGTCTATCTAATCAATTCTGCACTAATTGATTGCTACCTCACATCCATTCATTTTTGGTAATTACTACCACTGGAGAGGATTAATATTTAACTAAATTGACATCTTGGAAGCAAAATTATGCAAATTTGAGATGTATTTATATCCTTGCTGCAGGACGATGCCGGGCGGAGAAAGCCTTAATAGTCCTTGAGACATGAGCGCAGTTTAAACTTCAAAGCAAAAGCCATGGAGTTTTTTCCTATACCAAGGGAAAATAAAATCTTTATTCCCTAATAAATGTACTTTTAATCTTATTTATCTAAATGGGATGCTTCATGCCACATCATCATTCTTGTTCTTTTCCTATCCCCACCATTAACAAACTTCCAAAAATAGTTTCCCACTCCCTCCAATGTGTTTGATTTCCATCTTTATTAAAGTATTATCCGTGCAATCAAACCAAGCCAAGCTTCATCAAGAGAAATCTGGAGGAAGGATCTGAAGCAACAATAAACTGGATTTATTCATCACTGCCCAGCTTTCTGTCACTTGCTTTTGGTGTTACAGAAGACACTAAACTGATGCAAAATGGAATAAATTTATGGTGAAAAGCAACCAAATAGTTCTGTGATTAAAGATGAGACAAAGAGTAATGAAATTAACAATGGTAACGAAGGAAAATAGCGTACTAGACGGGGGAGTCATGCAACAAGGAAAAAAAGTGAGAGCAGAAGTTGATCTCAAGTGTAAATTGGTTGATTTTGGCAATGCTTGCTGGACATATAAACAATTTACATTTGATATTCAGACGAGGCACAGCATAATTGTCCTGAGGTTATCTTTGGATCCAAACACGTAACATTAGCAGATTTATGGTCTTTTGCTTGTATTTTTTTTGAGCTCGCTACTGATGATGTTTTTTTTATCCTCACAGTGGTGAAAACTATGACCGAGATAAGGTATGCAGAAACCATTCTGTCTGTCTCTCACTTTTATTTTCCTTCATATGATACTTCATAGTAAAAAAAAAAAAGAGGAGACAAAGAGGGATTCAGAAACCATTCTAAAAAAAAGGGAGTCGTGCAACAAGGAATGTAAGTCATGGTAACAATGATAAAGATGGGACACCTAGTTTAAAGATGAGACAAAGAGTGGAATTAATCGTGATAACCAAGGATAACAGGGCAATAGAAGGGGGAGTCGTGCAACAGGGAAAAAACTATTGTTTATAGATGAAAAAAATGATGATGTGGCATGAATTACCCTATTTTGGTAAATAAAATTAAAAGTACCCCTATTAAAGAATAAAGATTTTATTTTATCTCGGTGTTGGAAAAAACTCCAAAACCATGACTACATAACTGCCCAACTGCTCATATTGAAGACAAGCCACTTCCATCTCCGCCCTTTTTTTCTATCTTTTATTCTTTGATTATTTGTCTTTAATGTGATCTGATTGTATTATCTGCTGGCTTCATGAATGTAAAGTAGACGACCAAGAAATTACATCCATATAAATGATTTTATTGAGGCGACAAAATAAGGTCAAACTGCGGTGCTGTAGCCGATGGGATATCTCTTTCTATATATGAATATGATCCATGCATATATGGCTGGATCGCTTAGGTCATTCTCAGCATCGATCTTTCCTACATTTTTTCTTTTCCCTAAACGATCTTAATTCAAATAGAGAAAAAGGACAAAAATTTTTCCTACTACAAAGATAATGCTGTATGTTCTTTTAATTACTTAATTTGACTGATAGAAGTAGATAATACTAATCAAACTTGACCTTACAGTGAGAGAAATTTAAATGTAATTATCACCTTTGGGATTATACACTATCCCAATTGAAATTTAAGGTATGTAATTGAAATATAAACCTCGTTCGAGTTAAATATTAAATGTCCAGTTGGTCAGGGTACCGATTCCATGCATTTTATATAATGTTAGAGATTTTTAAAAATAAAAAATGGAAAATAATTTTACATTGAAAAAGAAAATGATAAGATAATCATTTAAATTAATAGGAGTAAAAGACCACTGTATTTGGACTTAAGTGGCTAATAGATCATGGTTTTGGTTTTTCAAGTTTGGTTGGTCTTGTATTAATTAAATAATTAATATATATTAACATTTAATTAATGATACTTGGACACGTAGCACATGCAGTGTAGGAAATAAAATATTATTTTATTTAAATTTTAGTAAATAAGATATTATTTTATTTTAATTTAAAGTTCAATTAAGTGGCTGATTAATTAAGCTTGTTTAAAAATAGACAGACAATTAATTACATACAAAAATAGATAGATAAGTATGTTCAAATCAACAGTTATGATTGTTCAAAAACAAACAATTTCTTTCTATTCAAAATAAACAGTTATGTCTGTAAGATTAAGGGACATTTAATCATTTATATAAACTCCTCTGGCTTTTAGAAAAAACACAGAAACAACTATCAGAACTCTCATTTTTTTTCATTAAACTCTAGATTTCTTTTTATAAAGTTTTGCTGCATAAAATCTTATAAAAGTTTGATGATCTGGTAATACATCGGTGAATATTCGATGGACTGATTTCATTGAGTGCAAAATGCAGTAAGTCAATGGGTTTTATTGCAACCTTGAGGTTTATCGCTTACAATCTTTTTGCACACCTATTAAGTAAATAATATGATGGAGGCAAATAAAATCTTAAAGAAAGTGGCACATTGCACGCTTTAGAGTTTTCCTCAAAATTCCAAATTTACCATAAGCAAAAATTTCATATTTTTGTTTTTTTTTTTGTACTAACAATCTTAAGGTTTTATTGGATTAACAATGGCTACTGGAGCAATGCTAAGGGAACTGGCTTCTATTTTTTTTTTAAATTGGATCATTTCGATGGTGGCAATTTTGAAAGATGGCAAAAGAAGATGCATTTTCTATTTTCAATCTTGTATATGTTTTGACTACTCTTAGGCCAAAAGAAATTGATACAGAATTTGTTGCTACAACAAGATAGAGGCAAAAATGAGATAATGTAGACGGCATTAGAAAGATCATATTCTGAATGGTTTGTCTAACAGCTTATTTGATATATACCAAAATGATGCTATTGTAAATGAGTTATAGGACAAATTGAACACTAGGTATATGACTGAGGATGCAACAAATAAAAAATTTCTAGTTAATCATTTTAATAATTATCATATGGTTGATGGATGTTTTGTGATTGAACAATTGTGTGAAATTGAAAGAATGCTTAATCAATTTAAATATTATAATATAAGAATAGATGAAACAACTATTATGTCTTTTGTAATAGACAAACTTCCTCCATCATGGAAGGACTTTAAAAGAAGTCTAAAACATAAAAGAAAAAGATATCACTCTTAAGGCTTTGGCTAATCATCTTCGAATTGAAGAGGAATACAAAAAATAAAAATAGTATTCTAATTCTAGTGATGCCAAAGTTTAGGTTGTGTAGGAAAAACAGACTAATAAGCCTGCCAAAAAAATGTTCAAGTTTTAAGTTTAAGTAGATTGCTAATGAACCTAAATTCAACAAGATTTAGAAAGGACAAAAAGGCTCATGTTACCATTATGGTAAGCCAGGATATTTCAAGAAGGAATGTCGGTTGCTACAAAAGAAAAATAATTTCTTAAAAGATGTATTTTTAAAAAATTTATTTCATTAATTTTCGAGATCAACATGCTTGAAAATGATTAATCTTGGTAGGTTGATTTTGGGGTAACCTAACATGTGTGCAAGGATAAATGCATGTTCACAACATTTAAACTAAGTGAATATGGTAGTATTCTCTATGTGGGAAATTTTTCTATAGTAATAATAAAAAATAAAAGAACTGTTGAACTCGAATTCACTTCTGAAAATATTTTAACTTTAAATGATGTGTATTATGTATTAAAAGTTACAAACAAACTTAGTATTTGGAAGCCTGTTGAACAAGTTTGGTTTCAAACTTGTATTTGAGGCAAATTAGTTTATTTTGTTTAAGGGAGAAATTTTTTTTGGAAAAGGCATATGTATAAGAGAACGTTCAAAGTCAATATTATTAATAAGAATAAGAATATTGTTTTTGCTTACATGGTTAAATATTCATATTTAATGGCATTATAGATTAGGTCATTTAAATTATAAAAAATATATGATATGAGTAAACTTCTGTTAATTCTTGAATTTAGTCAAGATATTAATAAATGTTTTACATGCATGTTGACTAAGATTACCAAAAATTCTTTTCCTAATGTTAAAAAAAATACAAAGTTACTTGAGTTAATTCACAGTGATGTTTGTGATAGGCATAGCATTTTCTACATTATCTGAAAAGAAATATTTTGTCACATTCATAGAATATTATATTAGATATTGTTATGTTTATCTGTTATATTCCAAAAATGAAGTACTTGATAAGTTTAAAATATATAAATCTGAAGCTGAACTCCGGTGTGAATCTTTTATCAAGTGCTTGAGGTTGGACAGGGGTAAAGAATATTATAATCCAAGATACTTTGAATCTACTTGAATAATCCACCAAGTTACAACTCATTATACACCACAATAGAATGGTGTAGCTGAAAGAAAGAATAGGGTCTTAACAGAAATGGTAAATGCAATGTTATCATATTTTAGTCTTGGACAAGGATTTTGGAGTGAAGTTTTATTAACAGCTTGTCATATACTAAATAGAATTCCTAAGAAAGAAACAAAAATAACCCTATATGAGTAATGGAAGAAAAGAAAACCAAATCTTTATTATTTAAAAATTTGGAGATGTAGAGTTATAGTTAAAATTCCAAAATCTAAAAGAAAAAAATTTGGTGAAAGAGGAATAGAATGCATATTTATAGGCTATGCACAAAATAGTAAAGCATATAGGTTCATGGTAATTGAATCGAATGATTCAATTTCAATTAACACTGTTATTAAATCAATAGATGTAAGTTTTTATGAAAAATAGATTTAAATCTATTTTAGGACAACCACAACCACTATAAACAATTCATCCTACAAATGGAAAGGAAATTCAAAATCAATTGAAACAAATTGAAATTAGTGATGAACCTTACCAAGAAATAAGGACAAGCAAATGGGTTAGAAAAGCAAAAAATTTTGGATTAGATTTCTTTATGTTCCTTGTCGAAGAGACTAGTGAAGCATAAACAATAAAATTTTTTAGTTTTTTAATATGGAGTTTGATCCTGTTATATATAAAGAGGCAATTAAGTTTCAAGATTCAACCTTTAGGAAATAAGTAATAAATGACGAAATGGACTCTATAATAGCAAATAACACTCAGATTTTGGTTGACCTTTCACCACGTTCTAATCCAATAGGTTTAAATGGATTTTCAAAAAGAAAATGAAGGTGGATGAACCATAGATAAATTTAAAGCATGGTTGGTAGCCAAGGGCTTTACACATAGGTAAAGGATTGATTACTTTGACACTTATACTCTAATAGCTAGAATTGCTACAATTATACTTTTAATTTCACTTACCTCTGTTTATAATTTAATTATACATCAAATGAATGTAAAGATAACATTTTTAAATGGTGAATTAGAAGAACAATAGAAAGGATTTATTATTCCAGATCAAAAGCATAAGGTTTGTAAGCTTGTGAAGTCTTTATATGGACTTAAGCAATTGCTAAAATAATGGCACTAGAAATTTGATGAAGTTGTTCTTACTAACAGTTTTTAAATTAATGAGTCCAATAAGGGTTTATATAGAAAATTTGAAAATGGAAAAGGAGTCATACTTTGCTTATTTGTGGATGATATGCTAATATTTGACATTAATTCAGAAAAGTTAAGGAAACAAAGAAATTTTTATCAAATAATTTTTCAATGAAAGATATAGGTATAATGGATGTTATTCTTGGAATTAGAATAATCCAGAATGATAGTGGTATAACCTTTTTACAATCACATTATATTGAAAAATTATTTAAAAAGTTTGATCTTTTTTATTGTATTTCGTATCTACACCCAAGGATTCTCAACAAAAATTAGCATTGAGTATTGATAAAGACAATGGATTAGTTGCAATATGCAAGAGAAATTGGTTGCCTAATGTATGCAATGACATGTACAAAGTCAGACATAGCATTTGCTATTAAAAAGTTAAGAAGGTACATAAGTAATCCAAGTAAATTGCATTCACAAGCAATTAAAAGAGTATTTAGGTATTTGAAGAAAAATACCAATTATAGATTATGTTATAACAGATCTCCTTCAGTTTTAGAAGGATATTTTGATGTTAGTTGGATTACTAATATGGAAGATCATGCTTTTACAAGCGAGTGGATCTTTGTACTTAATGGGGGTGCCATTTTTTAACGTTCCAAGAAGTAAACATGCATAACAAACTCCACCATGGTAGTTAAGTTTATTGCATTAACTGCAGTAGCTAATGAAACTAAATGGCTAAGAAATTTATTATATGAAGTACACTTATGGCCTAAACCAATTTTTTCAATTTTTATCCATGTGATAGTGAAACAACTCTAACAAGGGCATATAATCAAGTATATAATGGAACGTCTAGACATATTGGATTAAAATATAGCTATGTTCGACAATTAATTTTAGATGAAGTGATCACTATAAACTATGTGAGGTTTAGTGAAATTTTGACAAATCCTTTAACCAAAAGTCTTGCTAGAGAATTGGTAAAAAAGATCCCAATAGGGATGAGGCTCAAGCTTATGAAATAAAGTCACCCATGATAGAAAGTCGACTCAACACTTGGTATGATGTCAAGTTGAGTTTAGTGAGCAAAGTACGTCATTTGTATGTGACTACTAGCACTATTATAATATTTATAATACCATCCTAGGTCAAGTTCTAGGTACTTATAATGGTAAAAGAAGGATGAGTAATATACTCTTAATATACCCATAACATAAATATGTTATAGTGTTATAGTCAAAGGAACTCTCTAGATGAAAACTACCTATGTGAGTGTGAAGTATGGTCATTTCTAAGAGCTTAAAAGCTTGGCTATAATAGCATTCATGAAAAGAAGATGCAGACACATGGTCATAAATGTGTCACCGGATACCAAGCACTCATTAAGTGCTGACATCGTTGTGTGAAATAGTTTGGTTAACTAAATGGAATAGTTGGTTCAAAGAATAGTCTACCATACGATTTCGGTTAACTTTAACTTATTTTCACTAAGTGTAGGTTTAAATCGAAAGATACATTTATTTATGCAATTGATGTCCAATATCATCAAAATGTTGGATTATTTTGAAAATTATGGGGGATTGTTAAAGATTTTCAGAATAAAATATTAAAAATAACCCTACATTGGAAAAGGAAACGATAAGATAATCATTTAAATTAATAGGAGTAAAAGTCCATTATAGTTGGATTTAAGTGGCTAATGGACCATGAGCTTGGTTTTTCAAGTTTGGTTGCTCTTGCATTAATTAAATAATTAATATATATTAATATTTAATTAATGGCACTTAGCACTTGGCATTTAGCACGTGCAGTGAAGTATAGTAAATAAAATATTATTTTATTTAAAGTTTAGTAAATAAAATATTATTTTATTTTAATTTAAAGTTCAATTAAGTATGTCCAAAAATAGACAAATAGTTAATTCTGTACAAAACCAAACAAGCAAACCTATTCAAATCAACAGTTATTATTATTCAAAAATAGACAGTTTCTATCTATTCAAAATAGATAATTATGTTTGTAGGATAAAGGGACACTTAATTATTTATATAAACTCTTCTGATTTTTTTAGAAAAGATAAAGTAACAAATCTTAGAACTCTCCCCCTTTTTTATTAAACTCCAAATTTTTTTTATAAAGTTTTACTATAAAAAACCTTACAAGAGTTCAATGATCTTATAACTTGGTGCTCTGATTTTGTTAGTGCAAAACTAATTGGTCACTGGGTTTCATTGTATTTTCAAGGGCTATCACCTACAATTTACTAAATAAATAATACAACGGGCATGAATAAAACCTTAAAAAAAGTAACACCATTAATGCCTTGGAGTCTTTTCTCAAAATTTCAGATTTACCAAAAGTAAAATTTTTAGATTTTAGTTTTTTCTTTGTATTAATAATCCCAAGGTTTTATTGGTTTAACAATGGCTATTAAAGCAATGATCAAGGAATTGGCTTCTAGTTTTGTTAAATTGGATCATTTCGATGGTGGAAACTTTCAAAGATGGCAGAAAAAGATGATTTCCTACTTTCAACCTTGAAGGTTGTATAAGCTTTGACCACTCCCATGCTAGAAAAAATTGATACAGAATCTGTTATTGCAACAAGAGAGAGGTAAAAATGGGATAATGCTAACTACATGTGTAAAGATCATATTCTAAATGGTCTATCTGATATCCTATTTGATACATACCAAAATGAAGCTACTGCAAAAGAGTTATGAGATAAATTGGAAACCTTGTATATCACTGAGGATGCAATAAGTAAAAAATTTCTCGTTAGTCATTTAAAAAATTATCATATAGTTGATGAATGTTCTATGATTGAACAACTGCATAAATTGAAAGAATGCTTAATCAATTTAAACAATATAATATTAGTATGGATGAAACAATTATTGTATCCTTTTGTAATAGATAAACATCTTCCATCATGGAAGAACTCTAAAAGAAGTTTGAAATATAAAAAATATATATATCACTATTGAGGCTTTGGTTAATTATCTTTAAATTTAAAAGGAATACATAAAGCAAGAACAAATTTCTAATTCTACTGATGCCAAAGTTCATGTTATAAAAGAAAAACAGACTATTAAGCCTGTCAAAAAGAAGTTCAAGTTCGAGCAGATTGCTAATGAGCCTAAGTTCAAGAAGAACTAGAAAGGATAGAAAGCCTCATGTTACCATTGTGGAAAGTCAGGACATTTCAAGAAAGAATGTCAATTGTTACAAAAGAAAAATAATTCTAAAAAAGGTGATACTTCTAAAAAAATTTGTTATCATGATTTTTGAGATCAACATGCTTGAAAATGATGAATCTTGGTAAGTTTTGGGGTAACAAAACATGTGTGTAAGGACAAAAGCATGTTCACAATATTCATACTAAGTGAATATAACCATATCCTCTACATGGGAAATTCTTTTACAATAATAATCAAAGGCAAAGGAACTATTGAACTTGAATTCATTTTTGAAAAAACTTTAACTTTAAATGATGTGTATTATGTACCAGAAGTTAGGAAAAACTTAATGTTTGGAAGTTTGTTGAACAAGTTTGGTTTCAAACTTGTATTTGAGGCAAATAAGTTTATTCTATCTATGGGAGGAATTTTTGTTAGGAAGAGGTATATGTATGAAGGAATGTTCAAACTCAATATTATTAATAAGAATAAAAATGTTGTTTCTACTTACATGGTTGAATCTTCATATTTATGGCATTATAGATTAAGTCATTTAAGTACAAAAAATTGCATGATGAGTAAGCTTCTGTTAATTCCTAAATTTAGTCAAGATATTAATAAATGTACTTCATGCATGTTGACTAAAATTATCAAAAAAAATTTTCCTAAGGTTAAAAGAAATAAAAAGTTACTTAAATTAATTCACAATGATATTTGTGATAGGCATATCACTCTTATATTATCTAAAAAGAAATATTTTATCATATTCATAGAAGATTGTACTAGATATTATTGTGTTAATCTATTATAGTTCAAAAATGAAATACTTGATAAGTTTAAAATATATAAATCAAAGTTGAACTTCAGTGTAAATCTTTTATCAAGTGCTTGAAGTTGGACATGAGTAAAGAATATTATAGTCAGAGTTACTTTGAATCCATTGGAGTAATCCACTAAGTTACAGCTCTTTATACACCACAATAAAATGGTGTAACTGAAAGAAAGAATAGGGTCTTAACAAAAATGGTAAATAAAATGTTATCTTATTTTGGTCTTGGACAAGGATTTTAGGGTAAAACTTTATTAACAGCTTATCATATACTAAATAGAATTCCTAACAAAGAAACAAAAATTAGCCCCACATGAGCAATAGAAGAAAAGAAAACAAAATCTTTATTATTTAAGGATTTTGAAAAGTAGAGCTATAGTTAAAATTTTTGAATCCAAAATGAAAAAATTGGGTGAAAGAGAAATATAATGTATATTTATAGGATGTGCACAAAATAGTAAAGCATATAGGTTCATGGTAATTGAGTTGAATGATTTAATTTCAGTTAACATTGTTATTGAATCAAAAGATGCAATTTTTGACGAAAATAAATTTAAATATATTTCAAGACAACTACAACCACTACAAACAATTCATCTTACAAATGGAAAACAAATTCAAAATCCATTGGAACAAACTAAAATTAGTGATGAACTTTTTCAAAAGATAATGGCAAGCAAATATATTAGAAAGGTAAAAGATTTTGGACCATATTTCTTTATGTTCCTTGTAGAAGGGACTGGTGAAAGCACAAACCATAAAATTCCTTATTATTTTAATACGAAGCCTGATCCTATTACATATGAAAATGCAATGAAGTCTTAAGATTCAACCTTTTG
Source organism: Durio zibethinus (assembly GCF_002303985.1). Next base: position 9,496,673 of record NW_019167882.1, on the reverse strand, counting down.
GAAAGAAGCAATAAATGATGAAATGGATTCAATAATGGAAAATAACACTTGGATTTTGGTTGACCTTCCTCTAGGTTCTAATCCAATAGGCTGTAAATATATTTTCAAAAAGAAAATGAAGGTAGATGTGGTTAAATTTAAAGAAAGGTTGGTAGCCAAGGGCTTTTCACAAAAGTAAGGGATTGATTACTTTGATCCTTATGCTATAGTAGGTAGAATTGCTACAATTAAGCTTTTAATTTCACTTGCCTTTATTTATAATTTGATTATACATCAAATGAATGTAAAGACAACATTTTTAAATGGTGAATTAGAAGATGAAGTATATATGAAATAACCAAAAGGATTTACTATTCCAGGATAATAGCATAAGGTTTGTAAGTTTATGAAGTCCTTATATGGACTTAAACAAGTGCCAAAACAGTGGTACCAGAAATTTGATGAAGTTGTTTTTACTAATGATTTTTAAATTAATGAGTTTGATAAGTGTATATATAGCAAATTTGAAAATGGCAAAGGAGTTATAATTTGATTATATGTAGATGATATGCTAATATTTGGCACTGATTCAAAAAGATTAAAGAAACAAAGAAATTTTTATCAAATAATTTTTCAATAAAAGTTATGAGTATAGTGGATGTTATTTTTGGAATTAGAATAATCTAGAATGATAGTGGCATAACATTGTGTCAATCACATTATATTGAAAAAGTATTTAAAAAGTTTGATATTTTCGATTGTATTTCAATATCTACATCCGTGAATTCTTAACTAAAATTATCATTAAATATTGATAACGCAATTGATCTGTTGCAATATGCAAGAGTAATTGGTTTCCTAATGTATGTAATGATTTGTATGTAGCCAGACATAGCATTTGTTATTGGAAATTAAAGTAGGTACACAAGTAATCCAAGTAACTTGCTTTGGCAAACAGTTAAAAAAGTACTTAGGTATTTAAAGAAAGTAATCAATTATGGATTATGTTATAGTGGAGATCTTTCAATTTTAGAATGATATTTTAATGCTAGTTGGATTACTAATATAGAAGATCATGCTTTTACAAGCAGGTGGATCTTTGTACTTGGTAGGGGTACCATTTCCTAGGGGTTTCAAAAAGTAAACATGCATTACGGACTCCATCATAGCAGCTGAGTTTACTGCATTAGCTGCAGTAGCTAAATAAATTGAATGGCTAAGAAATTTATTACGTGAAATACCTTTATTGCCTAAATCAGTTTCTCCAATTTCTATCCGATGTGATAGTGATGCAACTCTAGCAAAGGCATATAGTCAAGTATATAATGAAAAGTCTAGATATATTGCATTAAGACATAGCTATGTTCAATAATTAATTGTAGATGTAGTGATCACTATAAACTATGATGATCATTATAAATTATGTGAGATCTAGTGAACACTTGGTAGATCTTTTAACTTAAAGAATTGGTGAAAAATCTTAAAAGAGATAAAGCTCAAGCTCATGAAGTAAAATCACTCATGATAGAAACTCAACTAGTCAAGTTTTAAGTTCAATAAGATAAAGTACATCATCTGTATATGACTGTTAGCACTATTATAATGTTTATAATACCATTATAGGTAAAGTGCTAGGCACCCATAATGGTAAAAGAATGATGAGTAATATACTCTTAATAGACCTATAACATAAATATGCAAGAGTGTCATAGTTATGGGAACACTTTTAAGGAGAGCTACCTCTGTGAGTATGAAGTGTAGCCATTTCTAAGAGCTTAAGAGCTTGGCTCTAATAACACTTATGAAAATAAGATATAGACACATGGCCATAAATGTGTCACTGGATATCAAGTATTCATTAGGTGTTGAAATTGTTATGTGAAACAAGTTCGGTTAATCAAATGGAATAGTTGGTTCAAAGTATAGTTTACCATGCGATTTCGGTTAACTTTAACTTGTTTTCACTAAGTAAAGGTTCAAATCGAAAGACACCTTCATTTATACAATTGATTTACAATATTATTAAAATTTTGGATTATTTTAAAAATGGCAGAGGATTGTTAGATATTTTCAAAATAAAATATGGGAAATAATCCACATTGGAAAAGAAAAATGATAAGACAATCATTTAAATTAATAAGAGTAAAAGTCTATTGTTGTTGGACTTAAGTAACTAATGGACTAAGGGTTTGGTTTTTCAAGTTTGGTTGGTCTTGCATTAATAAAATAATTAATATATTAATATTTAATTAATGGCACTTGGCACATCACATTTGGGCATGTGGCATGTACAGTGTAGTAAATAAAATATTATTTTAATTTAATTTAAAGTTCAATTAAGTGTTTGATTAACTAAGTCTATCCAAAAATAAATAGATAGTTATTCCATACAAAAATAGATAGACAAGTCTATTCAAATCAATAATTATGGATGTTAAAAAATTAACAATTTTAGTCTATTCAAAATAGACAGTTATGTCATAGGATAAAGAGACACTTAATTGTTTACATAAACTCTTCTGATTTTTTAAAAAAAGACACAAAAACAACTTTGAAAACTCTCCCTTTTTTCCATTAAACTCAAATTTCCTTTTATAAAATTTTGTTGCAGAAAGCCTTATAGACGTTTGGTGACCTTGTAATGTGTCGGTGAATACTTAGTGGATTGATTTTGTCAGTACAAAACGTAGTCAGTCACTGGGTTTTATTATATCCTTAAGGTTTATCGCCTATAACTCTTTTGCACATCTACTAAGTAAATAATATGGTGAGGAGGAATAAAACCACAAGGAAAGTGGCTTGGAATATTTTCTCAAAATTCCAAATTTACCAGAAACAAAAATTTCAGATTTTAGTTTTTGTTTTTAGTAACATAGTGTACATTTTTACGATCAGGGACGGATCTGCAATGGGGGCAGTTGCCCTTACTGAAATCCTAGTATCCCTTAGAAATTATTAGAAAAGTCTTTAAAAAATTTAATTCTTTTATAGTTTGCCCCCACTAAAAGTGAAATATATATATATATGACACTTCTATAAATATTTGAAAGAACAAAACTATAATTGCAATATAAATGACTTATTTTACCAAAATAATAAGGTCAAATGCACAAATATAAATAAAATAAACATTTAATTTTTTATTCAAGGACCATCATTTCATTTAAAAAATAATAAAAGTAAAATAAAAAGTGATATTTTTTCTACTCCACCTATAATTTTTCCCTTTATCCAAACTCATAAAATTTACAGTAGATAGAAAATAGAAGCATAGAAATAACAAGACAAAGAAAAGCCAATAAACCAAAGAAACAAATTAAGGAGTGAACTTTTTTTTTTTCCATCAATATATTTAAGTAAGTAATTACTTTTTTTTAAAATTTTTTCTTTGTATTTATTATCGTTTGTTTATGTGATAGAATATTTGTTTACTATTTAAAATTTTTTATATTGGTAAAATAATTTGATTTGGAGCTTAATTTTTTATTTATTTATATTTATATTATAAGTGGATTAAGATTCAAAAATATTGTATTTTCTTAAGTTGATCAATGAAATAATTTAATTTTTATGAAATTATTTTTTATATATAAAATTATATAATTTAATTAAAATTCAAAATACATAATAAAATATGCATATTGATTTTGTTTGCATAATTACATTTCAATATCTAATATAAACTACAACATTATCTTCTTATTTCTTAGAAATTATATAAACTAAATTATCTAATTTAATTAGTTGTGAACAAATATTTTATTAAAAGAAAGTCAATTTTGAAAAAATCATCCGAAATCAATAATAATGACACATAATATTTTACAAAATAAATTTATGTTTAATTAGATCTAGATGACTTTCATTTGATCCAAAGTTATGAAAAAAGATTTCATACTATCATCTCAATTAAAGAGATAAAAGTTTATTTTTGCATTGAGAAACTCATAAAAAATAATTATAATGTATTATCTTTGTGTATAAACAAAATAATTTTTTATGCATTTGAGTTGATTTATATTTATATATTTAATATTATCTATATTAATTACCTCCATTTAGCATAAATCTTAAATCCGCCGTTGCTTCAGATCGAAAATGAAGAGAATTAATTGGGAAGAAGGTTCCAGAACACATATAGCATTGGTAATAATGAAACTGAAGTAGAAATTGTGGGATCAATGGAGAAGATGTTGGATCGAGTTGGCATCTGGAGATGTAAATTTCAATGCTTGCATGCACGTGGGCTTTTATGTTGTACACATGGAAACAATATTGCAAAGAAAAACGATACAGTAAAGACTGTGGAAACATCAGGGAAATCATCGGCAGATCTCATGTTGTAAGATATGAGATCAAGGCAAGCAAACAAGTATAATTAGGCCTCCGACTGACTGGAGCTGTGGAATTCCCTAGCTACCTGTTTCAGAATTGAGGTAACTTTTTTTTTGTTGTCTGTGCATTTGGGGTTGAGATGGGTTTCCAGACATATATATTACTATATAATTAGTTTAGCTGATATATTATAGTCAAAACCGTATTGCAATGATCATATTTACTTTCAACCATTGCCGATTTTGCAGTAATTAGGGACAGCTAGCAGCTTCAACCGAGGGAATTCTACACATCCCCTCCCTCCCCCAAACAGTATCGGTGTAGCAAGCGGCCAAGGGAGTCATAATCAGAATGAACGACAATGAACAAGTTGATATGTTCTTATTATGTAATAATTGAGATTTTCATCTTATAATTTAGCAAATAATTTGACTTTAATGAAAGGCCTGGCATTAATTTGCGTGCACATCTATATGTACTTTTTATGTTTCGTACAGTTTTCGATAGCTTCATTTGCCTCTCTCTCTCTCTCTCTATATATACACACACATATATATATATATATCCAATTTATTCTATACAAATAGTATAATTTACAAGCGGCTCAAAAGGCAGACCAAGTACTCAACCTATGAAAATTTGTCTGTCAACTGCCTTTGGTAAAGAGGTTTTAACAACTTCCATTGACAATTTTAGTGGGATTGTTAAAAGGAAGATGCAACAATAATTGGAAGGTTGACCAAACCTGTCACTCCAATTTTTAATCAAACAATCTAATCGAATAATCTAGTTTTGACCACTTGCCTTGCTGGCTTTTAGACTATTCGAAACTTGAAGCAAAAAGAAAAAAGAAAAAAAAAATGGGTGCGTGGGGTAGAGATTCATGCATGCCTGATGCCTCCTACGCTGAATAGAAATTAAGAGAGCTGACAACGACTTCTCGTTTGGGTTTATTAGCATCTCTTTCTTCAGGCTTACTACCTTCAATTCTTGCAGTTTGTACCACATTCTAAAGTATCAAGCTACAAGCTTTAGAAAGGTCCCGAGTCGCAACCCCCAAATCCATTTATCTTTATTACCCCCCTCACCCCCAACCTTTCTACATATTCGTTTTCTGGACCACAAAGGCTGAGAGAGAGAGAGAGAGAGAGAAAGAATTCCCCCGCTTGGTGCTTAGATTCTGTGGTTAAATAACGTTTTTAAAAGCTAAGCAGCTAAAGCTTTCCTTGAACATTAAACGCCATTCTCAAATACACTACTTTCAGTTTAATATTCAGTGGCCACTGACCACTTTCAGTCCAAGCTCAAATGATGACTCACTGACCAAATTTACAGGTCTTCCACTTTCAGAAATTTAACAATTTCAAATTACTTTCATAGAATCGAAACGGCTTATCTCTATATACATGAAGATTACAGATTTAGATCGAAAATGCCTTTCATTGAGCCAAATTTGGTCTAATTATGCTACAGGTCTCAATATTTTGTCAAAATTTAAAATTTAATTCATGTGTTGTAATTCATATAAATTTAATTTTCATATTATTTTGATTTAATAATTTTAGTTCAAACACTAATTTTGTTAAATTTTAATGGCTAAAATGTTCACATGACAGTTGACTGATGATGTAAGCATTGACTTTGTTAACACAACATTGATTTTGCTTGACATGTGAAATCAATTATTAAATTATGTAAATTATTTATGTACTTATACGAAATTTGAACTTTAATCTTTTTAGTATAATTTATAAAAATCCCATTTTTGTACAAGTTGAATTTGATAATATTAGTTCAATTATTAATAAAAATCATATTTTCTTTTTACTTTTTAAAACAATCATATTTTATTTTTTTAAATCAATATTTTGAATTTTTTAGAATTTTTTCATATTTTAAAATACTAAATTTATTATTTTTTATATATTTGAATTTTCAAAAATCATATTTTTAAAATTAGATTTTATTTTTTAAAATTGAAAATTTTGAAATTTTAAAAATTTTCTTTATTTTTAAAATTTAAAATTTATTTTTTAAATATTTTATTTTTTAAATAAAATTCATTTTTGAAAGTTTTTATTTTTTTTCAAATTTTAACATTTTTTTATTCAAAATATTTAATTTTTAGAATTTTTTAGAAAATTTCTATATTTTTTATCTTTTATGTTTTTTTAATAAATTTCTTATATTTTTAATATTTAAATTAAAAATAAATAAATTATAGAAAAGAGACCGTCTTTAGAATTTGTTCTATTTTGGTATATTTGTGGAGAAATAGGATGACAATATGGGGTAAACAGAACAATGGCGGAGTAAAAAATGTTTTTGATTTCGATTTATTTTCCATTTAAATAACATAAAAAATATGTAAAATTTTTTTAAAATTTATAAACTCTTTTTTAAAAAATTAAAAAATATAAAATTTTTTAAGAGGATAAAAATTTAAAAATAGAAAATTTTATAGAAATTCCAAAAAGTTAAAAACAATAAAATTAAATATTTTGATTAAAAAATGTTAAAATTTAAAAAAAATGCAAAAAACTTTTTAAAAAAATAAAATTAAAAAAATAAAATACTAAGAAAATATAAATTCAATATTTTCAAAATTCTAGAAAATATTTTAAAATTGAAATATTGATTTTTTTAAAAAATAAAATTTCATTATAAAATAAACAAAAAATAAGATTTTAAAAAAATAAAATATTTAAAAATATCAAATTTAATATTAAAAAAAATGAAATACTCTAAATAATTTGAAATATTATTTTTTAAAAATTTTTAAAAATATTATATTTATTTATAATTAGACTAATATTATCAAATTCAACTTGTATGAAGACCATATTTTTATGAATTATTAAAGTGATTAAAGTTTAAATTTTGTGAAAATATAAGAACTATTTTTATCACACAAGCAAAATTGATGTTATTTTAGCAAAGTAAATGTCTACTCATTATGTTAACGCCAATATCATTAAGTCAATTACCACATTAATATTTTTAATGACAAAAGATTAGGGAAAATAATAATTGACTAAAATTATGATATCAAAATAATATAAAAACTAAATTGATATGACTTACAATACAATAATAAATTTTTAATTTTTAACAAATTATAGGGATCTTTGTCATAATTTGACCACTAAATTTTTTTGGTTATTGCCATTTTTACAGTTTGGCAAGAGAAAGAGTCCTGTGATGCATTTATGATGTGGCTTCTGGGTTTTTAACCAAATTCTGATCCAGCTTTCAAATTGCCTCTTGTAGGACCGCCTACTCTCTCTCTCATCTGAATCTTGATTCTTGAGACGAGAGAGAGAGAGAGAGGTCCACATAGCTTCCTAACCCTGCAATAATGCAGTAATGCAGCAACATCAGACCTGATAATTTTTCACCATATAAATCTATAATCCAGGCTTCCATATCTTCTCTGATTAGTTTCTATACATTTATTAATATCTCTGATGAGTGAGCATAACATAGCTGTTTTACTTTATTACATCATAACAGAGAGAGAGAGAGAGAGAGAGAGAGAGAGAGAGAGAGAGAGAGAAAGAGCAGTACACTTCCTTTTTCAAACCGAGGGTGCAAAATGGCTGCAACAGGTCAAAGCAAAGCCTTTGTCATCTCAATATCTTACATATTCTTATCTTCACTTATCGGCACTCTTGCTGCCGTGGCAAAACAACAAGAACTCGATCGAATTTCATCTCTTCCAGGACAGCCACCAGTGAAGTTTTCACAATTTTCTGGCTACGTTACGGTCAATGAGAAACATGGCCGAGCTCTCTTCTACTGGCTGACGGAAGCTACGACAGTTCCAGAGAAGAAGCCTCTTGTTCTTTGGCTCAATGGAGGTCAGTCTTTCTAGCTAGCTACTTCCTCTGTTTTCTTCGCTGTTGATTAATGATATACATCATAGATTCATGTTTTCTTAAAAGTCTGACATCATATTTGGCTCTTGCTCTACATGTTACCATAGTAAAACTGTACTGAAAGTGAATTCCATTTTCTCAAGTTCTTTTTTCCAGTCATTAAGATTGGTCCAGCATTCCAGCTAATTTCACCCTATAGCATATTCAAATCAAATAACTTGCATCACCCATTAAAGGTGATGTCTTCAAGTACCGCATGCAAAAAAATGCGAAACATCCCATAAACAGTTAGTAGAAAACAACCTCTCGTATCACAATGCCATAAACTGATACGAGCACTTCATTTTCCCTGCAATTATTGTCTTTTTCTTTATTGGCTCTGTTCTTGAAATTTTGGTATTGATACCAAAATAACGAGCAAAAAAAAATCTCTTGCCTCTCAATAAATGTAGCATTAATCCCTCATCCGCATGTCCTAGCTTGGGTCGTAAACCTATTGCAGGTTCCTACACTATCCACAATTCCAGATACATCAACTCCAGGGGCAAATTAGCTACCTAACACCCCTTAACCAAGGCTAAAATGCACCTTATACCAAGGTCCGTTTCAACTGGAAAGAAAGTATAGTAAAAACAACTGGTTGTTTACGAGGTACCAAAAAGAAAGCCAAAAATAAAAACCCACATGGGATCTCGTGATCTATCTCTGTCTGTATCTTTTTAGGGTTTTATTCCTTCTACAACTCTCGCTTATTCCTTGTTCTGCATTAACCCGTTCCCTCAGAAAAGCTTTTGCTCTCTGCGTAATTTCTTTGTCTCTTTCTTTTCAATTTGTTTGCATTTGAGTATTTTTTTCAAGGCAAAAAGAAAACCTAAAAGCTACCGCAAAGTGAACCAACTTTTTCCAGTAGAACTGTCCAAAATTTTCCATGTTGCTGCAACCAAAAGATGCCCCTCCCTCTCCCTCTCCTTCTCTTTCACTCTCTCTCACTCTCTTGCTTCTCGTGTCTTCTTGTTTCTTTGAGTAGACTCGAGATAAAGACGGCAGAAAAAAAAAAAAAAAAAAAGAGTGAAAAGAAGCTAGCCCCAACTCTCACGCACTGTTCCTTCGTTCCTTGGTCGCACGCGCATTCAACAGACAAGGTGACGGTGATGATGATGTGGCGTTGCCCGAGGTGTTCTGAGTTATGACCCAAAAACGGAAGGGGAATTTAGTTTTTCTTTTTTCTTCCCTTTTGTTACTCGGTTTAAAGAAAACACACACAAAAGTTAAAGTAAAGCGCAGGAAATATAATATAATAATATGGGTCGTATTAATGATGGAAGCCGACATCTCAGAAGAAGATTAAACTGTTTCTAGTGTATTTTATTAAGAGCGAAGAGGGTAGGTCTTCCTTCTCAGATTACTCCAGCAGTGACAACATTAAATATCTCCCGCTGAGGATGAAAATGAAAAGACGTAGTCACAATCTTGCCTAATAGTTTAGAGTAGACAAATTGACTGAACTGTTACGGTATTGAATACTTCCACTTTCACATTCGTATTCCAAGCAAAATTTTTGAGTATGGTATAGTTTAAGGAAAGCAACACCTTTTTCCTCTTGAATTTGTGATTCTTAGTTAGTTCTTTGACTATGAAGAAGAGGGGGGATAGCTATTTTTGTGTAGAAGATGTTGCAGTTCCATTGATTAGCTAAATTATTCTACTAATAAAAACTACAGCAATGGTCATTTCTATTGATCATTGACAGCCCCGACTTCTGCAGTTCTGCTCCACACACCAGATTGACCCTACTCCAAGTGATTATTTAGCTAGGCAGGAATAGAGGCATCACATTTCACATGGTGGAACTGAAACTGGGCCACTCTTCAATATAGCCCCCCCCCCCCCCTCCCCCGGGGCCCCGTACGACCCTCTCTTTTCTTGCTTGAAATCATGCAGTTTTAATTGTGTTAGCCTTTATTTATTGTGGTCGGGAAAATTCTGCCTTCATATCACTGTTATCTTTGAACCATTGAACCTCTCATTCAAGGGTCACATCTGTTCTTGGTCCAAAACTGCCTTCCATTTGCATTTATCAAAGAACTGCTGGTACTACAATGTTTCCTCCTGTATATATTGAAGATCAAGGTTTATCAAGAAATAACAACCTGAAAATGATTTCTTCAGATTAATTAATTTGATGATTTTGCCACTGACTCGCTGTGCAGGGCCAGGTTGCTCATCTGTGGCATATGGAGCAGAGGAAATGGGACCATTTCGGGTTAATAAAACTGGCTCGTCTCTTTATCTCAACATGCATTCATGGAATATAGGTAATAATCAAGCATGTATTAGTTGTATGCATGTCTTGAATTTGGTTTCTAAATGGAAAAATCACATGAAGGGAATATCAAATATTAGTGATGTTGATGAAACAAACTTCATTTAAATGGTCATAATCCTTTTTTTCAGCACTTATTTTCCTATCTAACTTTGTATCTGATTTTTCCTCATGTTTTACAGAAGCAAATATTCTGTTTCTCAAATCACCTGCTGGAGTTGGATTCTCTTACACAAATACAAGCTCCAATCTTAAAGACTCCGGAGACAGTCGGACAGGTGTTTTCAATTTGCAGCTAACCACTTCTTTTTCCTAATTTCATTCGTGTATCATTCTTTAATCCTGATAGTAATTTGTTTGTGACACAGCTCAGGATTCTCTTATTTTTCTCATCAGTTGGATGTCAAGATTTCCACAATACAAGCACAGAGAATTTTACATTGCTGGAGAAAGTTATGCAGGTATATGAACCTGCGACAACTGGTTATATATAAAGCTTTCCAAATTCTTCCCTCAAGAGAGAAACGTCTGAACTGACAAAATTGATAATGTTTATGTAGGGCATTATGTTCCCCAGTTGGCCAAGAAAATTCATGATTATAATAAAGCCTATTCGGGTCCAATCATCAATCTTAAAGGATTTATTGTAAGTAAATTAAGCATAATTTTCACTTTTGTCGATAACTAAGATATCAGAAACAATCAACCAAAAAGCTCTATATAGAGCTCACGGACTTAAAAACTTTTTTAATCAAATCATACAGGTTGGAAGCGCAGTTACAGACAATTGCTATGACAGCATTGGAACTGTTACATTCTGGTGGAGCCATTCCATGATATAAGATAGAACCTACAAAACCATCGTCAAATATTGCAACTTCACAGCAGAGAAAAGTTCTAAAAAATGTGATGATGCTGTCAGTTATGCCATTAACCACGAGTTCGGAGACATTGATCGATACAGCATTTGCACTCCATCTTGCTTGGTATTGACAAACAAATCAGCAAGGCATATAAGGCTCAACAACACTCTTTTGCATAGACGTGCTTTTGGGTGTGATCCTTGTACTGAAAATTATGCTGAGAAATACTATAATCGGCCGGACGTGCAAAAGGCTATGCATGCAAATACTACTGGAATTCCTTATAAATGGACCGCTTGCAGGTTTTTTCAACGATACTTTTGTCATTAACTTGAATTCTTTCTGAAAATGGGGGTTTGGTGATTGAGAAATGATTTTTGTCATTGGACAGTGATGTTCTCATAAAAAACTGGAAGGATTCTGAAAATTCCATCTTACCTATATACAAAGAGCTGATTGGAGCAGGTCTAAGAATATTCGTTTTCAGGTGAGTTTCAAACAATCAGTCCAAGATCATTAGAAATTTCTCACCATGTTTTTCATTTTCAAATTTAGTTTTAGTCTTTATTTTACTTTTTTAATTGGAAACCTCATTTAAAAATATCTTAAATTTTGTCCTTAGAAAAATTAATCAGAGATAAATTTTCCATAACCGACCTGGCTCGGGTCCTAGTATTTACATTAGCAAAAGTCAATGGTATATTATAAAAGGATACAAAAACTCTTTTCTTTTTTGGATGAAGGAAATAAATACTCTTATAATAGTATGATACTCTTTCCTTTAGATACTGGCAGCAGATGTAAGTCGCGGTTAAAGATCGGGAGGTGAGACAGGCTGACAATTACCATTCTCTAGCTGAATTAGCTCATGGCAAGATGTTTCCAATCATATGAATGACAATAGGCTTTTGCTACTGCTCGGAAATTAGGCTTTAGAGGTTAAGTGTTTGACTGTACTTGACGATAAGGATACAGGATTGTGTTACTGCATGATTTTAATCTGCACTGGACCTGATTTTTTTTTTTCCAAAAACTAACAGAATGTAACGTGCCATAATTACTTCTGTTGAATGCAGTGGAGACACAGATTCAGTTGTACCTGTGACTGCCACCAGGTTTTCCCTTAGCCATCTCAACCTCCATATCAAAACACCATGGTATCCTCGGTACTCTGGCAACGAGGTACTCACATCTTACACCATATTTGATTCCCAAAATGTGGTTTTTTTAGCAGTACATTCTTGTATTTCCTTCTGCTTTGTCTTTTTCTTTTCCGATTTTGCATTTCCACAAGTGTGTTATAGATTCAGTTTGAATCAAATATGATTGACTAGGTTGGAGGGTGGAAAGAAGTTCCATCAGAAAATCACAATACAAAATTCATAGTCAGAAGTACAAATGAGCATTTCTGCATTGGTTTGTGCACAAAATTGAAACCCATCCAGGTACCAGTAGAGCGATCATCATTGCTTCAATCCCTCACTCAGACCTTGTGGCATTCCTAAGCTTTGTGCAAGATCACTCATCCTTTCCTTCATAGCCTGAGAAAAAGGAACAAGAAATTCTCAGTAAAAGTCATTCTGAACAAGGTTCTGCCTCCTATAACTATAAAAAATCATGAGGTTATCACCTGGACACTTTTTTGGTGGGCATCCTTGTATGCTTCATTAACTAAAAAAGATAGCTTCTGCACATATTAATTTTTATAAATAAAAAAAATTAGCAGGTTGATATGCCAATCAAGCAAAACCACACAAGAATTTTTAAATTCTTCTCAATGCCTTATAATTGCAGCCCAACATGGGCAATTATTAGGACCCAACTAAACCAATTGTAAGTTACAAAACTGTTTCTTCCCCTGTACCATTCCTTAAAAAGCATTTTGAAAATAAAAAGCACCTAAGACATGACCATAATAGAGGAGTCATCTCAAATAATCTTATGGAAAAATAGTTTAATAATCGTAAACTCACTTCTACACCCAATTCCATTGCTGCCTCAGTAATCTCTATTCGTATAGGTTGCTGGTTTCCAGATAATGTTGCCTAAAAAAGAAAATATTCTCAGTCAGAACATCTGCAAACTACAATAGAAAGATACATCATACAGTCGGCTTGAGACATAAAGCAGCAACAGTTCATTAGACAACATGAAACTGATATCGAACCATTCTTCATCTAAGCCTTCTTTATATTGTTCTATCTATCCTTAAGATTCAAGATCATAAAGAGACTTACAACCATAATAGTTTTGGATAAAAAGTATTTAAATCTAGGAATTTTGTTAAAAACAACATTCTTTCCACAGTAACTCCACCCACAAAAGACAGAAAAATTCAATTGAAGCAAAATAAGTGGAAAGTTATTCAGAGGAACAAAAAGTGGTAAAGTAAATTGGAACCTAAAAACTGGAATAAATTGATATACTTTAGCTTGAACCATGTTACTAATGTCAATGTAGCTAGCCATGTGAAGCAGTAGATGACATTACTAGAACCAGAGAGAGAGAAAGAGAACTATAATAACATACCTTTATCAGCTCACCTTCGCAGTAGCCATCAAACTCTGCTCTGTAATACAGGATGAAACCAATGGAACTCACACACAGAAAGAAACTAAAAGTTCAGATAATAATAGGGGTAATACAAGATCCATACGCAGCAAGTTCCTTTTGCACCCGCACAGCCTCAACCTGGACCACCATTTGTGCTTTCTTCACTGTCTCATAGAGATTTTGCATGTTTCCAAGAATTCCTGCCTAAAATAAAATTAGTTTCAGAGGATGGAGTGAGAGTCATACATGATGCAGTGTTCTAACTATTAACGTGCAATTGTGAAAAATGGTGAAGCTTGAGTAGCAGTTAACTGAAGCATAATGCCAGGTCACATGACTCAAGCAGTCAATCAATTTAAGAACTTTGAAATGGATCAGTGATTATGAAACAGAGTGCAAATCTAACGACAAGACAGAGGATTGGAGCCATGCATGCACAGTGGCTGCCTATAATCTCTCTCTGGCTCTCTCCATTTATATGTATAGGTGTAATAAAGTGAAAAAGGACACAAGCTGAACCTTGCTAGCATATAATTGACTTAGACTACCATCAAAATGGTAATTTATACTGGGCTTTCCTTGTCTTCTATCCCAACCGCACTCAGAACTTTAGTAAAAACATATTTCAAACAAATTAGATTATATGACTTCATACAGGATACTTGCTTCCTTATTTTTGCAGGCAGCCTCACTGGATCTGTTTCACTCATGGATTGATACATAAGTGGCCTATGCATATGCAGAAGTACTTTCGTTTCTCATTATCTTTAACATGGAGAAAGAATAAAGGCATTTGATGGAACATGCATCCAATGACTAGGCATTGACAGCAAAATATAGCTTATCTTGACATGAGGCATATAATATAATGAAAAAAAGACCATGTAAGTGTTCCACACTAACCTACTCAACTACCAAGATCAAATGCCACCAATAAGTTTTTCACATAAATTGCATATGATAAAACATGAATCCCATGAATAGGTATGAAGTGCAAATATAGCTTATCTAGACATAGGCATATAATATGAAAAAACAAAGACCGCATAAGTGCTCCACACTGACCAACAACTACCAAAGATCAAATACTACCAATAAGTGTTTCACATAAATTGCTAGAGGTAACAAGTAAAACATGTATATCAATCAAAGGGACATTGAAACTTAGAGATAACAATACTTAATGCATAATTTGAAGCATCATTTTCAATTATAGACAAGGCTGGGACCAACACAACTAGTATTAGCTACTGGTAAAATTAATGGGGAATTAATTATAATAAAACGGTCACAACAATATTAGAGCGTGAATCAGACCATAAAAATGCTAAGGAGGCTATTATTCCCATAATCTGGAATGCATGCTAGATGCTACTCAATGTCAGAGATTAATGCAGCCATTTCTAAAGAATAGTTTAAAATCTGGAGTGCATGCTAGATGCTACTCAATGTCAGAGATTAATGCAACCATTTCTAAAGAATAGTTCAAATTAACATGCACCATACACCAGAAAGGAAGGTAAGCATAACTGACCTTGGAAGATGCATCATCACCCTTCTCACTATTTTCCTTTTTTCCTCCAAATAGACCACACACACGTAGAGATCTATAATTGTACCCAGATTTCCGATGACCTGACAATGATAAAAACTGCTTACCAGCTGGATTTGAATTCAAATTAAGCTTACCTGAAAACCATCAGCAGAAAAACAAATTATAACCCAATCTTTAACACCATAAATTGGGTAACTTAATGCAGATAAACACTCAACCGCAAAATAGACACTAGAAGTATATAAAAAAAAAAAGCACACAGAAAAGCAAACAGTCCTCGGTTTGGTTACTAAGAAAATTTCTATTTCTACTTAATAAAAGGAGAAAAGGGGAATCAATACAACTATTTCAGCCATGCTGATACTACATTTCTTCTAAAAACAAGCACAATAATAAACCCACAAACAAAATCAAAGCTTTTGCATAGTGTATTCTGATCCTTTATTTTAGCAACCAAGGAGAGAGAGAGAGAGAGAGAGAGAGAGAGAGAGTGTGTTACCAAGAGAGAGTGATGGGATGGGCTTCTTCCAGTCATTGCCTCCGTGTAGGTTAGATACTTGAGCAGCCATGGCAGCTGTCGAAGCCATTGCTTTTGCAGGTTCCCTTGACCCAAAGATTTTTCAGATATTTCTATGGAGTGTAGACAGAATGTGAGGGGATTTCACAAGATAAAGTGTGGTTTTTTTGGCTTTTATTTTCCGGTGTTTAGAATTTTTTGTAATTGTTTTTGAGGGACAAATAAGAGGAAGATACGTAATCAAGACCGGATAGTTTGGCTTTCCTCGCGGTGGAACGTGGAAGTCAGAAATGAAAAGAAAAGGTCACTTTTGTAAATAAAAAATTCAAGATTCTTTTTATATAAATGGAAAACTCTTTTTGGACCGAAATATAGGAATGGGCGAGTGTAGTAATAGTGTTGGGATTTTGGGGCACATTTATGCCTCTTGGGCCATTGACATGGCTGAACTGGTTATTGTTGTTGTTTATATTTTATATATTTCCAACACAACTTGAAAAAGCCCAAACCAATTTGATACTCCATTTTTAGATGGAATCATCGAAAGGTAGTTGGTTTAACAACATATATATATATTGGTGCTAATCACCATACAATCCTGATTTTTAAGTCTTATTTCTGTCATCTCATTTTAATTTTACTTCAGCTATTCAATCACTTAGCTATGAATTAGTCTATTTGAAGAAGTGCTCACAGACATGGTATAAGTATCTGTTCCAATGTTTATAGATAAAGAAATGGTACTTTTTATGCACTCGATACAGGTTTTGGTCAGTCATTTGCCATAGCTTTGTATTTAGTTATTTTCTTTTGGTTCCCTGTCAGTTTGTTGAGCTTTTCCATAGGGAGTGATCGTCAAAAAGATGCATTGAGCTTTCAACAAAGTCGGCTACTTCCTTGACTTGTTCCAAACCCCGGAAACAAGTTCAAACCAAAGAGTCATGGTCGTGCTGAAAGTCTGGTTAAGCCTACAGGAAATGACTATTCTGTTCAATTTTATGGTCAACTATGTACACAAGGCAATTTCAGTCTTTCCCTTCCCAGTTCTCACTATTATTTCTTTCACTTTTCAATTGCAAATTAACAAAGTGACAAACCAATTCTGATTTGTAAACACTAAACAGTGATAACTAATAAGCACTACAAGTCGTCAATGGTGGAAGTGGCCACTTTGCTTCTGTTTCTGTCGTTTAATGGGCCCACGGGCTTAACTCATAAGCAAAGCTACTGGCACTTATTTTACTAAAAAAAAAAAAGTTTCGAAAATGCATGCTTGCTTTAAACAGTTTTTAACAGCGGAAAGCACAAATCTGCTTAAACAGCTGAGACAATTGGAGGAACATAAAGGACATTTTTTCAACCTTTTTGGTTATCCACTTGTTAACTTTTGACATATTCGCAAGTGGTTGTTTCACATGGACATTTGGAATTTGGAACTGCAGAATAAAGGCCCTCAAACTGATAAAAGCATCATAACTCTCTTTAATGAAATTAGATATGCTTGAAGTGACATGATGATGGCGAGTCCATGCCATAAGTGATAAGCTGATATGTTTGTTTCCTAGATGGGTGTCAATCTTTACGGGAAATTCTTTGCCAAATGGAAGAAATTATATGGAAATTTCTTCAATTTCACTCACATGTCTGTATCAGATAACATCATACGTCTGTGCAAGGAATTAATTATTAGTGGAAATGAAATGGGAAAGACAACGAGATAGGCAAGAAAGCTAGCGTTCTCTGCCATCTCTGAAAACTGATAGTAATAAAGCCAAACCATCCCTCTCTTTAAAACATTCATATGCATCATGCTTGTATCTTTTTTATCAGATTCAAATTTTAAATGAATAAATAGTAAGAGAACAAGGTTACCGACAGTGCTGTACAGAAGGGAAACAAACTTCAAGAGACCCCAAGCAGCTTTTTCCTGCACTTTTTCCCCATCCTTCGCCTTTCTTAAGCTATTCAAAGGTTTGTAGCAGAAGTTGCTGGTAGGGATGGCAACGGCCTACCCTTTAATATTTACATTTGCCTTCCATCCAATCCCCAATTTAGTAAAAAAAAAATCTGATTCATCTCAATCAGATTTTTTATTTTAAAAAATAATAATCTGACCCTGCCTCAGAACCCTCTGTTGTTTTACTATTCTTAGTTGCTGGCTTCACCATGGTGGAATTGCGCCATTAATTGTGGTACTGTTACTGTACACCTGATATGGACCGTATTTTAACAAGATACCCTCCCCACTTTTATGAAAATAGGTAATATAAACGACGAATTTATGTGATTAGATTGGCAGTAACAAATATCAACCACAATACCTTGTAGATAAAAGAGGATAAGTGTACAGATTGGCAGTCATCGACTTTGTGGGTTTCCACTTTCCAGCATTTACAAAGGGGCATGAAGTTCTGGCTATGAAAGATAGGATGGTGTCATTCCAGGGTCAGGTGGGCAGATCTGTAGATGTGGATGGGGATATTGCTGGTTTTATTCAAAAGGTTAACTCTAATGGGGGAATTTAATAGCAGGAAACTACTCAGGCAGCTCCTGCAAGTGGGATTTGATCCTATCCATCCACACAGGTTGACTCTCAAAGGAGTCCCTGGCTTGAAGCCAAATTTGGGTTTATTCCCTTCTCTTTTAACAGATAAACTTTGGAAAGGTGTGGGGGGTAAAAAGAAAGCTCCGGAGGGAAAGGGGAAGACGCATCCTTGAGAACAAAGGAAAGTGAAGGGGCATGTTAGGAAATTAATAGGCAATGGACCTGGACCTCGACTATAATTGTTGTGTGAAACGAAAAGCATCTATCTCATTGAAATTTATCATCAGTGATCACACCACAAGCTAAAGGCCAAAGCCTACAAAAATAAGGTACCTCGAACAGCTGGAAACCCCAGCACCAGCAACAACAACACATCAGAAAACAGCATCATCCTATTTTATCCTCCTGCATTTTTCAGCGCAACCTTCTCTCTCTAAGAAAAGAAAAACAGTTTTTCCATTCTTTGTCTACATGGGAAAAACAAACCAAAATATACAAAGAAAAGAAGAAAAATGGAAAGTCCACGCAACCTCTTCAATATCAAAGAGACACACACCACCCAACTCTCTCTATCTTCAATGGCCCAGCTGGACCAAAATTTATGTAGAAGAAAAACAAAAAAGAAAGGAAAGATAGAGAGAGAACGGAAAGAGGTAGAAGATGTCTTCAAATGTCCTCTAACCAAACCCACCTCACGAAAAACTCTCTTTCACAAAGCCAATTAAAAACATGTTTACCGGAAATACCCTTCTGCAACCCCCCAAAAAATATCATCTTCATCGCTGTCTCAACTCTCAAAAGAAACATTTTTTTCACCGAGTTATGTGGGCTTCTTTGGGTTTTCTTTGTCTCGGTCAGAGTTTTTCACAGAGTGAACAGGAAAGCGAGAACCTTCCTGTCTCTCTCTCTCTCTCTCTCTCTCTCTATTTTCTTGTTTATCTTCCTCTTATATCTTTGTCTACGCTTATTCTTTCCTTTTATTATTTCTTGCCCACGCCTCTTTCTTCTTTCTCATCTAATGTTCTTTCTTCCCTTTGTTTCTTTCTCTTCCTCCATATTTCCATATTTTGGCTTCTTGGGTTCTTCTCTTAATCTCTCACCTGTGATCTGAAACATGAAGAAGATGAAAGGGGTTGCGGCTGCTGCTGCAACTGTCATGGAGTACTCTCCATATGCTGTGTATGAGGACCAAAGGACGAGGTTCAAGCACCAGAGCCTTATGCAAGACTTTGAAGACTTGCACAAAGTAATTACTTCTGCGGATTATTTAGATTTACAGTTACTTTTTTCAGATTTCATTAGATCCGATGTTTGTAATCCTCTGGGTTTTCCTGATTTATGTTCTTATCTTCAATCTTTTGGTTGAGAATAAGAATGATTGTTGGATATTATGTTTTGGTCTCAACTTGATGGAGATCTTGCCTTATCCGAGCTAGGAAATGATCCTTCTTTTGTATGCGTTTCCTATGTGGTTTTGTCAGCTTGCTCGTTTTAGTTTTCTGTTTTTTGATGAGTTGAAAGATGAGGAAATATTAACTTTTGGTTGTTGTTCTACGTGAATATCTCCCCACCTTCCTATGGAACACAATGAAGTTTCCCTATTTGTCTTGAATTTTCTAAATTTTCGTTACTGTTGCTGGGAACATTTTTTCGATATCTGTTTTGTAGTTAGCTTGGAAACCTGAAAAATAATTGAAATGGCTCCTTTTGTTGTCTTTTGATCCAGTGAGCTTTCTTTGTTGGATTGAACAAGATGATTGTATTTAAGTTTTTTAGTGTATTGCAAGGTTTGATAATAAAATTTTTGGTTGTTTTCCGTCTAAATACTCCAATAGAGATTTTTTAAAGTAATTTAAGACTTATTATGGCTTCTGACAAACTACAAAACAAAGGGCTGTACGTTTTAACCCTCCTCCCTCCAAAAAGAGAAGAATTTAAGGCTCCTTTGCCTTTATAAAATTGAACAGCTTTTGATTATTTCTGTTATTATTAGTTTATTGTACACTTAAGCCCTGAGTTGAGCCTTAACTAGATTTTATGTGCTTTGTGTTTTTCAGGAAACAGAGGCCATGAGAAAGAAATTGCAGAAGATGAAAGAGCAAAGATTGACCCTGTTGGCTGAAGTCCAGTATGATCTTGTTCCTCCATAAATTTGTAGGATTTGCATAACTTTAGAATTATAATTATTAATAATCAATGTAGAGTTAACATTTTAAGTTTTGACCATAAATTTTTTTTCAGGTTTTTGAAACGGAGGCACAAGTTCTTGTTGCAAAACCAATCTTCAAACACCCCAGCAGAGGGAAACCTTGTTCCATCACCGAATATGATGATTAGAAGTAAATCAAAGATGAAGGATAAGAAAACAACTGGAAAGAAACATACTTTGCGATGCCTTGATTTGAACCAAAAGGGAAAGATTTACAGTGAAAACGAAACCACTTTCACTCATCCTTCTCTGATGTTTGACTTAAACGAGAAGCAGCAGAAAAATTTCAGTGGAAAGGAGGAAGTTACTTTGCGAAGTTCTTTGCCGATTCTTGATTTAATTCAGAAGGAAAGGCTTTACCGGGGAAAGGAGGCCACTGCCCGAAGCATGACACCAATTTTTGATTTAAACCAGATTTCGGTAATCTATTTGAACTATTACGTGTTATTGTGATTAAAATTTGCATGCTATAATCTTTTATTATGAGCTAATGTCTCCTAAATTGTCTTCTATGGCAGAGAGAGGAGGAAGAACTACAGGCTAATGATAATCCAGTCGGGATAGAGGAATTCAAGAAAGGTTCAATCAGAATTGGAAGTGATGAGCAGCACAATGATATTAAAATATTAGCCTATAGGAATTCTAGAAATGGCCCAAACAGAGTTGGGAAAAGAAGGATCTCATGGCAAGATCAGGTGGCATTGAGGGTTTAAGTCTCTTACTTGCGATAGAAGTGCTCAATTTGGAGGGGTTGGGAACTGTGAGTTTAGTTTGCCTCCCTCCACCTGTTTTAATTGCTTTATGTTCTTTCTTTTTTTTTTTTTTTTCCACTTTGTAAAAAAGAAATATAGTTGCATCTATGAAATTTATATAGATAAATATCAAAATTGGTGGTTGGAATCAGGTATATTCTCACCGAAATGTTGTTTACTTGTATCATGACTCATCAATGCTGCTCTTGTTTGGTCGGAGTAATCGAGAAGCAACTTGGTGCTTGCAGTTATTTGTGGTGTGAATGATTGTTGGAAGATTCAAAATTTTGTTCCTTAGCCTAGCACATCCTAGTTCATATTTGCTAAGAAATGGAAGGTGCCGGCAGCTTCATCTTCTTACATGAAATGGCTATTTTGAGTAAGATGAAGGTTGTCGTCACTTTCGATCAGAATGCAAACGCAAATCCACAATATCCAAGGTTGTGGGTCCTCACCAAGCTCCTGAAGCAAATGCAAACACAAATTGATGCCAAAGTGGAAGGTGAAATTAGTTCAAATATTACAAAAGATAGGAGCTTGGATGTTAGGTAAAGCCTCGATTCAAGCACTCTCCAGGATCAGATAGCGATTCTGCAATAGAAACCTTGGACGGGGATGTTACATTCTAACTTTTCTTAAGGTAATTAAAGGCTGCCATAGAATCTTACTGTCATCAGTTTCTCTATCAATAGGAAAATGAAATTTGGTTTCTGGTTGTTAGGGAATAGTAAGATTCGAGTATTCTGCTATACTCTCTTTGCCTGTAAATTCAAGGACGTTCTAACTGTCGGTAGTTATGGAGAAATTTCGTAGTTGCACTTATCACTCAAATGTTTTGGAGACTTGTCTGTCGCAAACCAGCTGGAAAGCATTGGTCCTCTATGTGCGTCTTGTCTGCAGTTCCAAAGGTGCAGCAACGTCAAATTAATGGCTTTTTACTCTAAATCCTTGGTATCTAAGCAATTAATCAATCTTGGGCGCACCTCATTAAATTTTGGATTTCAGCTAAAATACCAACTTCTAATTAAATGTCTCAGTACAAAAGATGCAGAGAAAGAGAGAGAAGAGCAATTTTCATAGCTTCCAACACGTATCTGCAGAGTAGATTTTGTCTGCGGATACGGTTTACAATCAATTTACAACACATAGGCCGTAACTATCTGCCTCTGGAACATCCATTAGCTTCTCATTTGCTTCGTCGGCCACCACATCCGTGACTTCCGGCATCTGAGTACCATCAGTTCTTGCCTGCTCAGTGACTGTATTGGTAGTGGATCATTATTTTCGTCAAGTTCCAGGAGTCGGGCAATGTGCATGTTCCCCTTTTTTTATGAGTTTCCTTTACCATCTCATAATACGCACCAACCGAACACATTTGACACCAGAACTCAAATATAGTGGCACAAATCAATTGTTAGAGATTGATGTCATGAGTCATGCAAGTCTTTTTTATTTTCTTTGTCATCGCTGACGCTTGTATACTCATTTATTTGCGGAAGGTTGCACACTTTATATGATATTAATCCTGTTGAAACTTTAGTTCGACAAATATGTTTTAAAATGTTATCAATGAAATGTATGCTTAACTTCAAAAATTTTATTTGCTAGATATCATTATTTTTTCCATTGAAAGATTGTAGTTAACAACGAATGAGATGAGGTGATAATAACCACTCAAATATATTATAGCTGATAATGGTGAAATAAGAATAATGACAACCACGATGGTTACGGTTGACGAAGGATGAAATGAATGAAGCAATGAAGTGATGAAGCCCACAATGACTTAACATTGTCAAACGGCCGGATCAGGGAGAGCCAAGGCTACTACAGCTACTAGGTTGGGAAAAAATGATAGTTGTGGGCCCTCAACCGCGTAGATAATGCAAAAGATGTTATTTAGATATGCAATGTTAAATGTAATTGTAGTAAAGCATTGATGTTAGCGACAGCTGTAGAGATAAATGTATAAGATGAAATGTCTGTAGTAGTTATGAAGGTATCTACAGTGGTTATGATAGTGAGCGTATGGAGCATTATATTTATAACGAATAAAAAAATTTAGATTTTACTATCTAAAATAAAGAAATTAAAATTTTTGGGTAGAGACCTAATATTTAGTAATTAGGATTTAACTGAATGTATTTCGATTTTCAATCAAAATTAACTCATTTTAAAATTTGACTCTAACAACTATAATAATAGATACCATATAAAATAACGTGTAGTTTAATGTCACAATAAATCGATTCCTGCTGTTAGAGCTAGAAAATGAGAAAAACCGTGTACCCAACATGAAAAGTTTTTTCCTTATACAAAATGTCTCCAATTTTGCCAAATGGGAAGCAATTGTAAACTAATTTTTGTTTTAATTGAACATGTGGTATTCGGCGGTACGTAGAGCTGTAAAGGTGCAGAACTTAAATTAAATAGTAAGTTGTTATTATTATTTATTCGTGAAATTTCCCACAAGAGATGTCTTTTGATTTCTTCCCCATTATGGCTATCCAATCTCAAAAGCCTTGGATAAAAGGGTTCCTTTTCTCTGCTTTGTTAGTTAATCACTGCACTAAACATGCCTTCTCGCTGCGAAATTTGTTGTGAACTCCTGATAAGGCGTGGCTGTTGCAGCGTAAGTAAAATTTTCTCCCCCACATCTTTTAATAAGTTGTCCTGTTTGAATTGCGGATTCGATTTTTTATTTAAAATGAATTCTGGGTTTTGATGATTTTTCCAGGTAGAGTTCTCCATTTGTCTGCTGTTAACTATTCTGGGATATGTTCCTGGGATAATCTATGCTCTCTACGCCATTGTTTTTGTGGATCGGGATGAGTACTTTGACGAGTACAGGCGTCCACTTTATTATTCCAGTGCCTAGCCTTCTTTAATTATCTCTCTTTTGCTGTTATATGATGATGCTGAAACCCTACCCTTTTGCATTTAATTAATTTAACTTGATATTGATGTGTTGCAACTCTTCCATTAATGTCGATGTTGTGCTATTGTAATGGTTCTTTGTTCTTGGTTGGATTTTACAAGTGCTTAATTTTAACTTAATTCAAATTCAAGTTCACTTTTGGTTCTTTTTCTTTAATCATATGTCAAATGATGTACAAAGAAACCTGATGAGATAGTTGATCTGCTTCATACCCAGGAGCAGAATTACTAGTACTTGGTATTGTTGCTAGGATCAGGATACAGGAGAGATTAGGATCACATACTCAATCCCTGTTTGAAAGTAGTTATTGTTCTGATTGGGTTTTACATTTATCAGATAGACACTGGATGGCTTTGTATTTTGTTATCACTCATCAGCTACCGTTAGAAACACGGGACTGTTATTCCTTGGACTTGAGTTGCATGACAGTGATATGTATGAATGTCTTTAGGGCTTGGAACTGGCCTGTAGTTTTTATTTTGTCAAGAAACTTCTATAGGTGGAACAACTGGTTAGGATCTTGTGGTCAGTCTGCTTCTTCCCTATATCACATTCTAAACAAGTACCTTTAAGTTTTTAGTTCCCTTGTTATTGGACATCCTCCAAATTTCACTTCATTGTATTCAGTATTCCCTGTTTTGTCATATCTTCCAAGTTGAATTAATGTCAAACTACAGTCAATTATCAATATTTTAGATACTCTGTGACCAGAATCGCTCCAGCTAATTAAGAAAACTGGGACTTAAGTAGATATAAAATGGTGACAACAAGAATAAAAGACTCCTATTGATTTTTCTTCTTGTTCCCACAATTTGATTTCACATGTAAGATGGAAGTTTTGTTTCTGCAATCTAATTGGCCTCTCTCTAAATGACCATCGACAATTCAATTTCCATCTTGATTGTAGGTTTCATTTTTAATCTTCCACTCTTCTTATTTGTTGAGTTAGCTACAGTCTGATCCTTTCCCTGTGTTTTACGAATAAACTTGTCTGCTTATTGCTATTGCCTCTCAGCACTTTGTCAAATATAGTTGTGTCTACCTCATTGCACACAGTTGCTCTTCATCTTTGTTTCAGTAGCTTGTGTGGGTTGTCTCGTTCCCGTATAAAGTAACAATTTAAGATTGTCTGAACTCTTGTTCATCACAGTTAGTCCCTATTTGATTCAGAATTCGCTTTCGACAGATGCAGAATAGTAGATTGCAATTGATAGGAAAAAGTGAAAAACAGTGATGGGTACTATTAGCAATATCTTGCTTCTTTGCTGGTATACTATTTTTGCAGAATTTCTCATCCTTACATGTAGGATTAAATCCCTTGGTGAACTGCAACTAACCTATTTCATGACCTACAAGCTAAAACCTTTGTGAAACCACATATGATGAACAAAGGTGTAAATTGGAGAAAGTATGAATTGGATCACTATTGGTATGACTATGAATTATGACTGAAAAAAGTAGTTTTTCATATACCCAATGCAATATCGAACTTGCAGGATTTGAAGGATATAAAGAAGCCAAAATTTTGTATACCCAGGTCAGATTGGAGGTTGTATGATAAGAGGCTTCAGACTGATGTTTTCCGAATCTAAGAGAAAGAAAAAGGAACATGCTTCCAATTGCTTAGCTTTGTATTTGCTTATTACTGTATTATGAATCATCTTTTCATGTTTCCTTGTATTAACGGTTGGTTTTTTGGCTCAAGTTGTGGTAATACTTATTTCCTCTATTACTAGTTTCCCATTTGTCCATTATTTGATTCCTGAACGGGTAAATGGAAATGGCCAATGTGCCTATTTTGAATTGTCATATATGATGGCTAGTTTCATTTTTGTATGGGCATGGGGAAGGTATGTTTCTTTCCAGGCTTGAACTTGCCACTAGTGTGGTACCATCCATGAACTGTGAAATAAAAGAGGTCAAAGTTAGAATGTTAAATGGAGTATATGAAAGATCTGTAGCTAGCTTAGGATGATATTTAGTGATTCATGTTAGAGATGGGGAATTCAAGGCTGTAAAACTTAAATAAACAGGATTCAACAAAAAAAGTTTAGTTAAAGAACAAAAAAAAAAAAAAAAATAGCTTAGTCTCGTGTATAAACTAACAATTTAAGGTTGTCTGAACTCTTGTTCATCATAATTAGCCCCTATTTGATTCAGAATTCGCTTTCGACAGATGCTGAATCTTAAATTGCAATTGATAGGAAAAACTGTGATGGGTATTATTAGCATTTTGTTGCTTCTTTGCTGGTATACTCTCTTTGCAGAATTTCTCATCCTTAAATGTAGGGTTAAAGCCTTTGGTGAACTGCAACTTACCTGTTTCATGTCCTACAAGCTAAAGCCTTTGTGAAACCACATACAATGAAAAAAGGTGTCGGTTGGAGAAAGTATGAAGTGGATCATTATTGGTATGACTATGAATTACGACTGAAAAAACTAGTTTTTCATATACCCAATGCAACATCGAACTTGAAGGATTTGAAGGAATAAAAGAAGCCAAATTTTATTATACCCAGGCCACTTTTTCATACTGAGAGACATGAGTATTGGAGGGTCTATGATGAGAGATTTCAAACTGATGTTTTCCCAATCCAGGAGAAAGATAAAGGAACATGCTTTCAGTTGTCAACAGTTGAATTACTGTATTATGAATAGCTTTGTATTCGCGTATTACTGTATTATGAATCATCTTTTAATGTTTCCTTGTATGAACTATTGTCTTTTTTTTTTTTGGTCTTAAGCTGTAGTAATACTTATTTCCCCTATTAGTAGTTTCCCGTTTGTCCATTGTTTGATCCCTGAAAGCGTAAAAGGAAATGGCCAATGAACCTGTTTTGAATTGTCATATATGATAATATGAGAGATGGCTGGGTTCATTTTTGTATGGACACTGGGAAGGTATGTTTCTTCCCAGCCTTGAACTTGCCAATAGTGTGGCACCATCCATTAGCTGTGAAATAAAACAGGTTAAAGTTAGAATGTTAAATGGAGTACATGAAAGATCTCTAGCTATCTTGGGATAATATTTAGTGATTCATGTTAGAGATGGGTAATTCAAGGCGGCAAACTTAAATAAACACAATTCAACAAAAAAGGTTTACTTAAAGGATAAAAAAAACAGCTTAATTGGTTAGATACTGACGGAGAGAACAAACAACTAATAACGAGCCCTTATTTTGTCAAACGCCACTAAGCCTTCATAAAGATGTTTCCGGAAAGGTTTCATATGAGAGGTCTCCAGGCATGCTACCACCGAGAGGCTCCCGTCATCAGTTGGACTTGGAAATAGGAATATTTTTCCTTCATGGACAACATTTGCAAGGCCCACGTGGATGGGACGACCCCATCCAAAATTTGCATCATACACAGGAAATCGCATCAAGTTGTTGACATTTAGGTTTGGGCACTGGAAAGTTTGTGGTCCTCTCCTGACAGCAGTTATATCTGGCAGTTTTTGTAGGTAATCGAGAACTGATCTTAGATACTCATTGTCCATCCTTTCCAATGCGCCATGAATTTGCTCTATGGTATTTATAAATGGTTCTGATTGGAGATTTCCAGATAGAGCAACTAATGAAGCCGTGAAAATAGCATTGCCCAGGTATCCTGACGGGAGAGGAGGATGCAGTCTGGGGCGTCCATTAATTGGCATGTGTAGCTTGGTTGGTTGATCATCTAAGAGGCCTCGAGCTTTACTTACACAACGCCATATGTATGCGGTTAGGATAGTGTTGGTGCTGCACTTAATTGCATTTTCATTTTTGAATGACTTGGCTTTTAGGGTATTGAGTTGATTGAATGTGATCTTAAAAACGGATACAGATGAGGGTTTAGGATCGGGGTCAAGTTTAAGAATTGACGTAGAGGTGCTTAAGGCAGGAGATGGATCATATTCAACATGATGAAATCTAGGGGTTGGTGGCACACGTGCTCCAAGAAGGGTTCGGTCAATAAGTGGCGCCTCCCTAATCACGGACAAGCCTCTTGCTAAGTCAGACCAACTATTGATGAAATGAAAGGAAGTTGTGCCATCTGCCAAAGTGTGGTGAATTCCAATTCCAACAGAGACTCCACCGCATTTGAAAGTTGTTACCTAGCAAAATATACACGCAATTAAGCTTTTCCAGTTTTCAGTTGTCTATCATTAGTCTTTTTTATTCTATGATTATGCTTCTACTTTGAACTTCAAAGATAAGTAGTTACAAATTGTTCAACTCAATCAGAGCGCATTTGAAGCAAAATTCTTCATCAGGTGTTGGTTCTATTAGTTCTGCAAAATAAAATAAAACTCGATAAAACATATACATTAAGTCATTCCTCGTTTGAAAAATTTTATCTCACGTTCAAGAACTAGTGTTTGATTGTAAACCCATTTATATTGGGTTAGTCGTCTTTTATTTTTTCTAGTAGTTCATTTACTTTACACTTTGAGTTGGACTCTTTTTGTGTTATATAGTTAGACCCATTATAATTTAAATGAAGGAAATGATAGAATGAAAATAGGGGTTGGAATAACAATGTAGAGAATCGAGAAGTTAAGGTGTCTAACGTGAAAGAGGAAGGAAGAAAGATTTTTTGTATTTATGAGAAAAATGCAAACTTTCGTGTAAGTTGTCTCTTACTCTACTAAATGAGTATCTTTGATGTATTTTGAAGTAAAAAACATCTTATTTTGTTTGTTATTTACAAACTTGAAAGTTAGCCATGCTTGATAGTTGGTTATGTGATTATTTGACCTTTGAGCTTGGTTGATTAAAGATAGTTTTCTGTGTAAAAGTTGTGCTGGAAATTTGTGTATGATTACGGTGAAAAGTTATGATTTTGGTGGTTCATTGAAGCTTGGGTTATTACGTATCAAGAAGCTTTATAGAGTTTGCATGCCAAGTGTTTGTGAAAATGTCTCTTAGGGCTTTCATTCCAACAAAAGTGGTTTCAAAGCTTGTGGTTTGTTTGTGTTGAATCCTTGGTGAAGTTGGCCTTCCATTTGGGGTTTTTTT
The DNA here is from genome assembly GCF_002303985.1 of Durio zibethinus. The sequence goes on along the minus strand of NW_019167882.1, from coordinate 9,467,226 downwards.
ATTGTTGAGGTGATTTATAGTTGGTTTTGGTGAAATTGGCATAATGATGACTAACAACTTTGTGCAACCCTAAATTCCTAAATTAGGCAAGAATAATTATGATAATTGGCGTATACAAATGAACGCGTTGTTATATTCTCGAGATTTTTGGGAGATTGTTCATAAGGGGTTTGAGGAACCTAGTGAAGCGGATGAAGAGAGACTAACGGAGGCTCAAAAGTCTACTTTTAAAGATGTAAGGAAGAAAGATAAGAATGCTTTATTAGTGCTTTATCAAACAATTGATGAATCAAACTTTGAGAAAATTTTTATGGTGATAACTTCTAAAAAGTCTTGGGATATCCTTAAGAATTCATATAAAGGGATTGACAAGGTTGTGAAGGTTCGCCTACAAGTGTTAAGGAGTAAGTTTAATGCCATATCCATGAATGTGAATGAAACCATTTTGGAGTACTTTGGAAGAGTGTTGGCTATTGTGAATGAGATAAGGAGGAATGGTGAGAAACTTGGTGATGTCCCAGTTATGGAAAAGATTCCTCGATCTTTAACTCCAAAGTTTGAGCAAATAACGGTGATTGTTGAAAAAGCGAAGGACTTGAAAAATATGACAGTTGATCAATTGATGGAAACATTGCAAGTACATGTACAAAGGTTGAACAAGAAGATGACTAGCTGCATTGACCAAGCCTTCCACACCAAGCTTACTTTGGATGAAGATAGAAAGGAAAGTGGTGCTCAAGGTACTCAAAAAAGAAAAGGTAAAGGTTATAGAGGCCATGGAAGAAGTAATCCAAATAGAGGTTGTCACAATGAAGGTGGTGGTAGAGATTATGATGATCAAGGAAAAGGCTTTATAAGTAGAAGTAAAGGTAGAACACGAGGTGGACGACATCAATCATGGCATGTTCCACGAGAAAGAGGAAGAGGTAAAAGTGATAGTAACTTTAACAACTCTCCAAACTAACAAGGTTACGACAAAAGGAACATTCAATGCTATTATTGCCATAAATATGGGCATTATAGTAATGAATGTTGGGGAAAGCAAGATGGCGAAGTTAATGAGCAAGCAAACTATGTTGAAAAGGATTATGTTGATGTGGATTCTACTTTGTTGTTTACTTCTGATAGGACTATTGTGCATGAAAGCAACACTTGGTATCTTGGTAATGCTAGCATATGACTGGAAACGAGAATGCCTTTGTTGAGTTGAATGAAGCAATGAAAGGCAATGTCACTTTTAGAGATGAATCTAACGTTCAAGTGAAAGAAAAAAGTAACATTCTCATCAAGCTTAAGAATGGTTCTCGTAATTTTATTTTCGATGTCTACTATATTTCTTTTTTGAAAAAGAACAGCTTGAATTTAAGGCAACTTTTGGAGAAAGGTTATGTGATACATATGCATAATGGTCTTCTAACTATAAAAGATAGGAATGGCAAGTTGATTACTATTGTGAAGATATCAAATAGAATGTTTTGCTTGAGTTTGCAATATGATGAAATTCATCGCTTGAGTTCTATTATGCAAGATGAGTCTTGGTTGTGGAACTTGAAGTTTGGGCATCTTAATTTTGATGGCTTTAGAGCTTTGGCAAGTAAGAATATGGTGAAAGGGTTGCCTCATATTAATCATCCCAATCAAATTTGTGAAGGGTGCATTCTTAGCAAACAACATAGTCTAAGTGTTGACAATAAAGGTAGGTGGAGAGCAACTAAACCTTTCGAGCTTGCGCACATTGACATTTGTGGTGCTTTGAAACCAATGTCAAGTGGAAGGAATAGATATTTTGTGACTTTCATTGATGATTTTAGTCGAAAGACTTTGATGTATCTCTTTATAAGTAAGTGCGACTTGTTAGATGTATTCAAAAAGTTCAAGGCCTTTATGGAGAATAAATGGTTATTACTTAAAGATTCTCAGGTTCGATCAAGGTGGAGAGTACACTTAATATCAATTCAAACACTTATGCAAAGAAAATGAGATTATGCACCAAGTTACCTCGTCCCACACCCTACAACTCAATGGAGTTGCCGAAAGGAAGAATCAGACAATTTTGGATATGGCAAAGAGTATGATGAAAGGAAAGAAAAGGCTTAGAGAGTTTTGGACGAAAGCGGTTGCATGCACCGTGTACTTGTTAAATCAGTGTCCTAATAAAAGTGTTTACTTGAAGACTCCAAAGGAAACTTGGAGTGGTTAAAACCAAGTGTAGCCCATCTAAAAGTATTTGGATGTATTGCTTATACCAAAATTCCGGAAGCTAAAAGAACAAAGCTTAATGATAAAGGGATGAAATTTATCTTTCTTGGTTATGGTGCATAGGCTATAGGTTACAAGTTGTACAACCCACTCTCCAAAAGAGTTTTTATGAGTAGAGATGTGATCTTTGAAGAGAATGCCATGTGGGATTGGAATCTTGATGAACTTAATGTTGTGGAACTTCAACTTGAGAATGAAGAAGGAGAACCTAGAGTGGTCCAATGTGTAGAGCCACAAACACCTCTTTATAGTTCCCTACAACATCATTTTCATCATCCAAAGAAAGCTCAAGTGAAAGGCCTCAAAAAACTAAAAGTTTAATGAAAATTTATGATCTCATCGAAAATAATGAAGACATTAATATTGTTTTTATATGGATTGTGATCCTATTTGTTTTGAAGAGGCGATTCAATAAGAGAAATGGAAGAAAGCGATGGATGAGAAAATGAAGGCAATTGAGAAGAATGATACTTGGTCTTTAACTTCTTTACTGGAAGGTAAAAAGGCCATTAGTGTGAAATGGTGAACAAGACTAAAAAGAATACAAAGGGAGAAGTTCAAAGATACAAGGCAAGATTGTTGGCAAAAGGGTACAAGCAAAAGCCCAATACTGACTATGATGAAGTTTTTGCTCCAGTTGCTCGATTAGAGACCATTAGATTGATGATTTCTTCGGCTGCCAAAATGGTTGGAAACTTTATCAATCGGTTTGTCAAGTCCGCATTCTTGAATGGTTTTTTTGAAAAGGAGATATATGTGGAACAACCTTTGGGGTATTTGAAACCGGGTTGTGAAGGCAATGCGCACAAGTTGAGAAAGGCTTTTTATGGGCTTAAGCAAGCACCACGTGCATGGAATGCTAGAATTGGCAAGTATTTCCACAATTCCAAGTTTGAGAAATGTCTTTATGAATATGCTTTGTATGTGAAGAAGACCACTTGTGGGGATGTGTTATTTGTGTGTCTTTATGTTGATGATTTAACCTTCATCGGAAACAATGCAACCATGTGTGATGAATTTAAGAAAAGTATGATTCAAGAGTTCGAGATGACAAATATTGGCTTGATAGCACACTTTCTTGGCATTGAGGTAGTGCAAAAGGATGATGGGATCTTTATTTCTCAAAGTGCATATGCAAAGAAGGTTCTCAAAAGATTCAAGATGGAGTCTTGTAATGAAGTGAACACCCCCTTGATTGTGGCTTGATGTTGAGGAAAAGTACTAGTGGTGGTAATGTAGATCCTACATATTCTAAAAACCTAGTTGGAAGTTTACGTTATCTCACTTGCACTAGACCCGACATTCTTTATGGAGTTGGTTTGATTAGTAGATACATAGAAGCACCAGATCAATCACACCTTAGTGTGGGAAAGAGGATCCAAAAATATGTCAAAGGAACTATCAATGATGGCTTGTTCTATTCTTATTGCAATGATGTGAAACTTGTTAGTTATTCAGATAGTGATTGAGGTAGAGGTTTGGATGATAGGAAGAGCACTTCCAGTTTAGCTTTCTTTGTTGGTGATTGTACATTCACTTGGTCATCCCAAAAGCAACCTATTGTGACTTTATCAACTCGTGAAACAGAATATGTAGCGACAAATTCTTTCATCTGCCATGCTATTTGGTTGAGAAATCTATTGGACTATTTGGAGTTAGGGCAAAAATATCCTACGGAGATTTTTGTTGACAATCGCTCGACTATTGCTTTGGCCAAGAATCTAGTGTTTCATGAAATGAGTAAGTACATTGAAACTCACCATCACTTTATTCGAAAGCATGTGGAGAAAAAAGAAGTTTAGTTAGTGCATTGCAAGTCTTAAGAACAAGTAGCGGATATCTTTACCAAGCCATTGAAGATTTATGTGTTTAAAAGGATGAAGGTGACGTTAGGAACAAAAAATGGTAATTAGGTTTAATGGAGGATGTTAGATTGTAAACCCATTTATATTGGGTTAGTCACTTGTTTTTTATTTTTTTTCTAATAGCTCATTTACTTTACACTTTGAGTTGAACTCTTTTTTTGTGTTATATAATTAGGCCTATTATAATGTAAATGAAGTAAACGATAGAATGAAAATAGGGGCTGGAAAAACAATGTAGAGAATAGAGAAGTTAGGGTGTTTTAACGTTAAAGAGGAAGGAAGAAAGATGGACTATTTGTCTTTGTGAGAAAAATGCAAACTTTTGTGTCATTTGTATCTTACTCTACTAAATAAATATCTTTGATGTATTTTAAAGTAAAAAACATGTTATTTTGTTTGTTATTTACAAACTTGAAAGTTAACTATGCTTGATAGTTGGTTATGTAGTTATTTGACCTTAGAGCTTGGTTGATTGAAGATAGTTTTCAGTGTAAAACTTGTGTTGGAAATTTGTGCATGATTATGGTGAAAAGTTGTAATTTTGGTGATTCATTGAAGCTTGGGTTATTATGTTTCAAGAAGCTATATAGAGTTTGCATGTCTAAGTGTTTGTGAAAATGTCTCTTAAGGCCTTCCTTCCAACAGCTAGAACTGCCCTCTGGTAAGATTGCACTCTGGTCGGAAAACAAATAGAAAAAAAATATACAAATAATAAATAAATTTTTGAACCTAAAAGTACCTGTTAACCTGCCTTAGTTTTTCTTTCATTTTGAAGCAAAACAGACCAACTTTTTAGCTGATAGCTTATTGTTTCTTATGCTTTAACGTCATTAATTGTCAGCCCCTTCATTCTTTTTATTAATGTCTTTCAAGGTTTTTCTTAGTCTTTGTCTTTGATCTCCTAGTAACTCTTATTATCTAATCATTAGATTGTCATTCTTGTTTTGTGAACACTGACCTGGGCCATAACAAGCGGGTAAGAGGAGGTATCTCCAGAGTAATCAACCGTTGGAACTAGTTGCCGCAGTTTTAAGCTAGGAACAAAATCGCCAAGATCATATATAGCACAAGTAGTTTCAGCTTCTATGAATAGAACTCCCTCCGCATTGCATATTATCTGGAGTCTACCATTTTCATCACTTCCCAACCTCCCAGCCATAGGGTAGAATGGCACAAGAGTCTTGCTTAAAGCCTCTTTAAGCACTTGGGCTTTAAAGAAATCAGAGGAACCATTTGGTTTGTAGAAGAACAACAAGGGAACATGATATGTTGTCATCACCATGTCCACATTTGAGATCCATTGTCTCTCCTTTGGCGTGTCTTGAGCAGGGCATATCATGCTCGATCCCTTTACAGTAATCTCCATCTCTTCAGAAACTGCAGTGACCTCTGAAACCTCAAAATCAGATCTGATATATACTCTCTCAACTTTATTTATTTACATGTTTTGGACATAACCTAATTCGAATTTAGTGCTACTCTTCAAGATTCTGTGTTGTAGTAAGAAGCTTGCAAGCTTCTGATAGTCTTGCCTGTCTACGGTGTCATGTTTCGGATAAATTCATTTAAGATAATTTTACGGGATCGGAGGTCAATATGATGGAGCTTCTATATGGGTTTTCCTTCTATTGATGCAAAACATATATGTCAAACCGAAAAAAGAGAAATAAAAAAAAAAAAGCATCGACACAAGGGGAGGTAAGTGTCCGTACCTTGTAATACCAGAAGTAAAGGCGCTCAAAATTTTCTTGGTTTGGAACCACCGGAGGAGAGTCGGTGCTAAAATTGAAGTTATGCCCCAAAGTAGCGAGTTTCAATACGTCTTCACAGTCTCGAGTTTTGGCCTTATCTTCTCGTGACAATGTTACAGCTGTCGCCCTTGCTTGTGCCGCTACCTTTCACTTAAGCAAGGACAAAACAAAAAAACAATTCATTAATTACCAAAAGATAACAATGCTTTACAGCTAATAAAGCTTGCTCTCTGAGTGTAATGCCAATGTATCATCTGCATGATAAGTGATTCAAACCCCAGTCAAAGAGATAAAAATAAGTAATAATTCAACCCAATGGTTTTTTTTTTCTTGTCTTTTTGGATGAATAGTTCAAACTAATGTTAGTGGTCTTCCGTGGTACTCATGTAAATTGTTGATGTATGATAAACTATTAAATTTTTAATTTTAATAATTAAACTTTAAACTTTGACATCTTTAAATATAAAATAAATATTTATAATCTGTAAACGTGTGCTCTTACATAATTGTTTCATCATGTTTTTCAAAATTCTTTTCATAGTTAATAATTTAATCAAATTGAATCATAGAGTTATCGATCCTAGATGGAGATTAATTTTTCATGTCAAATTCAATAATGGCTGTCACAGTATTTCAAAAGCTAACATCAGAGCTTCTTCTGCCTATGGCCTTCAGTTGTTGGATGGGCATTGGAAAATTGTGTCTCAAGATTTTATAATTATCTAAAGGGATGATATTTAGTAGCTTTTGTTTAAGATGAGGGATTAATTCAAGTAAGTTGAATTTTAAAAAAGTATATGAAACAAGAAGTTTGATAAAACGAAATTATAAAAAAAAAATGGAAAACACCCTTTGTATATGTTACATTATGACAGATCATAACAATTAAAACAAAAAACGAGACTTTATTTTCATATGGGACGTCTGCAGGCATGCTGTCAGTGACGAGCTCCCATCGTCATCTGGGCTTGGTAGCAAGTATATCTTTTCTCAATGAACCACATTTGCTGGGTCCATACCCCAAGTCTGCATCATGTACAGGGAATCCTATCCAACTGATGATACATAAAGGTTTTTGGGCATTCGGAAGTGTAAGCTCCATGCTTAAAGCTAGTTACATAGTAGTTTTTTTAGGTGGATAAATTATTTTAGATATATAAGATTATAATAAGATATGATAAAATAATATTATGAATAGTATAAATAAATTTGAAGATTTTTTTTTAAATTTATTGGGTTTTGAATTTTAATTGTGCAATTATGAATTATGGATCTAAAAATTATGCCATAAATTTTATTTACTTTTAGTTTTTTTTTAGTTTAATTTTTATTTTTTAGTCAAAAGAGTTAAAGTCAATCGATAAAAAATAAATAAATAAAAATAAAAAAAGTGAGATTTTATATGAAAAATCTTGGATCAATTCAACAATTGGATTTTATCTCATATATTTAATTTTAGTGGTTGAATAATTTTAAAAAGACTTAAAGCTCAATCTATTGAAAAATAAAATATTACACATAGAATAAAATTTAGAAAAAAATCTTAAATTCGGTTGAATTAATTTTTTTGAAATAAAAAAGGATTCGATCCCTATATAAAAACCTTAAATCTGTGATCAAAGGAGGGCTTTACAGTAATTCACTTCATGATCAAACAAAGGTTATTGAAAAGAAAGGAAATTAGGGCAAAGTTCTGAATTAACAAGGACAAAGCAATCAAGCAAAAAAATTTGCAAAAAGATCGGGTTAAAATTTTTGAAAGGAAGGCTAAAATTTATAATAGAAAATATCAATTTTTGAAAGGTAAAAAATTTTTTAAATCCATTGAGGTAATGTTTGCTTTCATTCTTTTTTTTTTTTTGTGATTTACATAACTTTTATAATATTTAATTACTTACACTTATTTTTATATTTATTACATGATATTTATTTTTTGCATGAATTTGCATGATTATATATTTAATTACATATTTTTTTGCATTATTATATATTTAATTGTATGTTTATTTGCATGGTTTTATATATTTTTATTTGCCTGATTATATATTAAATTGCATGTTTATTCCATGTTTATATATTTAATTGCATATTAATTTACATGATTATTAATTTATTTATTTGTGTGATTGTATGATTATTAATGTATTTATTTGCAAGGTTATTTATTTATTATCATTATTGCATGATTTTATATTTATTGCATGATATATGTTATTGAATGATATTTGATTGTATGTTTCTATATTTATTGTGTGCATAATTGCATGATTATATTTAATTACATAATATATTTGTGTGATTATATTTGATTTCATGATTATATATTTGCATGGGATTTTATATTATTGCATGATAATTAATATATTTGCATGACATTTTTGCATGAATATTTTAGTATGATCTAGGCATGATACTATTGCATGATATTTGGTATGATTTATAATATATTTGCATGATAATTTTTGCATGGTATGATTTAATATTTATTGCATGATTGCTTGATATTCTTGATAGAATTTTTTGTATCACCATGCTTTATAAATAAATAAAAGGATTGGAATTGATTTATTTACATGATAAAACTATTTTTGATAAGACTTAGGTGAAATAATACATAGTTAATTTGGTACCAATTTTAGGCGTAAAGGAATGTTAATACCTTTCCTACACGTAATCAACTCTCAAACCCTAGTTCTGATGATGTAGATTAAAATATATTCTTTTTAGAGATTCTTAGCTTAGGCTTTGGATAACCTTAAAGAGGATAGATTCACATAGATAGCCAATCACACATAACTAAAAAGGATTGGTTGTGATTCCATAGCTTTTGTGTCTAATGGGTAGGTTCTTTAACCTAGACGTTATGATAGTTTGACGACTTCACTGAAAACTATGAGAGTCAAGCCATTAGTTATTTATGTGTTATCATAAGCTTTACTTTGATAGTTTTTATTATGTAATTATTTATGATTTTCTTGTAGACTAACCTATTTGTTTATGATTTCTTGTTTGTTTTGCAAAATTATTTTTTATTCACACCTATCTATTTGATTACTCGGCATGTCCCTTTACACACATCACAGTTGTATTCATGCATAAGCTCTATACCTAAGCTTTATCATTTATTAGAAAAAAGCAAGTACTTACACTTTCATGGGGTGATAACCTTTGTGTAAGCTAGCGAATACTCCCGCTTAAATTGAACATTTTTTGTTTGAGCCTATAATGGTGGGTGAGGATTGGGGTGCCTTACTAGTCTATAATGGATGATGATATAGGGATAATTTGAAAGCCTATAGATTGTAAAGCTTTTAAACCCAGCATGTACATGAACCATAAGGATACAAACCTAGGTTAGAGCCTTACCTTCGTTTTAATTTGAAAAAAACCTAAATAAGACACATGATGGAACAGTTATTAATCTTATAAATTTATGTTATTTCTTATATATATTTTTGCATACTAACCTTTTATATTTTGTTATTTCTTGTATATGTTATATTATGTTATTTAACCTTTTTTTCTCTATTTTATTATACATGCATACATCATTAGATTTACATAAAAAGTGATTACCATAAAATAATTTTAACAAAAATAATCTTAATTACATCTATGGATAGCCTACTAAAGTTTCTTATGTGCTTGAGAACGAAGTTCCAAGGAAAGCTCAGCTTAAAAGAGATGATTGTTTGTTAATCAATTATGTAACTACTTTGCCTGCCAAAATCCATCTCAATCTCAAACGAATTGATATCAACAAGTTGGTTAGTATTTGGAACCAATGGAGTGTCACTACTGAAGAGACTTTTCAAAAGAAGTTTCGGGACCTTGCATTACTTCTTTTAGTCTCTGTAGATCATCAGCTTATTAGGGCCAGGGTTTAGTTTTGGGATCCTTCATATCACTACTTTATGTTAAATAAGGCTGATATGGTGCCAACTATTGAAGAATATCAACTCTCTTTCACTTGGAACTCCCCAATCTTGATAAGGTATATTGGAAAAATAAAAAGATTGATTACCAAAAAATGCTTACTCAAATGATAGTCATAGATGTCCAAATTATTGGTAATTGGGTAAAAGGAAAATGTAAAAGTGTTGGTATTCCTTGGTTCATTGTTTGTAACTTTATATACAAATATTTTAGCACTGAAAAAGGAATGGATTTGATGGCATTAGCTTTATATGGGATGATGGTATTTCAAAAAGTAATTGGTTATATTGATATTGCAGTAGCAGATTTCTTTAATCAACTTGGTTACCAAATCAATCCTATTTCTTTAATTTTTACTGAGACTATTAGATCTTTAAATCATTGTCTCTGAAATAGATAGGGTCATTTTATCGGATGTGCTCAACCCAAAAATAATGGTGGTAAATTTCACAAGCCATATTCACTGCAAGCACTCTCATCAAGGAATTTTGTGAAAGTGAATGGCTTATACAAAAAATCAAAAGAAACATGGATCTTATTTTTACGTAGGCTCACTAGCCAAGATGTGATACGGAGAGCTCTTTAGATGCCTTATGGACCAGTATTATATGGTTATAAAGATAAGTTTTAGGTTCTTCTCTTAGGCCTTTTAAGGTGTAGTGAGTTATTCTCCCATCATGGATCAAAGACAATATGTCTATGAATAATTTATCCTAGCCACTTTTAAACTTAGTAAAATAGAGTTCTCATATGTTGAAATTAATGCCTTTATAAAGATAACCAAAGCTCTGCAAGCTTGGAAGAATTTGCCTTAAAGAGAAGATAAGAGGAAATGCTTAAATGAGGTTATCTCTAAGTACTTTGTGTGTCACATTAAGTGAGGTAAAGACATTAAAATCCTTGAAGAAACAATGTCAAATGATCCAATGAAATCACCACATCTTGATCCCCTATTGGTAGTGAAAACTACTAAAAGAAATCTCTAAGTTGAAAAAGATGAATTAGAGCTTGAAAACAAAAGGCTAAAAAGAGAGTTAAGGAAAAAATGGACAAAAAGGTTCAAGCACTCAAACAAGAAATGAATGAATGGAAGAGTTTTTTTTTTTTATCTCAACATCACACAGTCATCCATCAATCGTGAATTAACTCAACTTTTGAAAGAAAATGGATAATTACAAGCAAAGATGTAAGATATAGATGAACCATTCATCGAAGCACAAAAGCACATCCAAATGCTCAATGGGGTAGTAGTCAAAATTAGAACACCAATGGGTGTAATGAATGAAGAATGTTAACAAGCCAATAAAGCATATGTGGGAAAGCATAATTAATTAGAATCCTTGCTTGACCAAATCACTATGGCTACTTGTAAAGCCAGGGACATGGTAGAAAAAATTGAAGAATGGAAAACAAAGGTACCACCAATGGGAACACATGGCCAAAAGCTGCTAATTTTCCTTAATAAAGTGCAAAGCCAATATCGACAAATTAGGGATTTTTTTCCACAATAAACTTTAGACTTTTCATAAATGTGATATTGGATTTGGTTAGAAATAACTTTCAATTCAATAAAGATTTTTTTTATTAACAATTATTATGTGGTAAATCCTCTTTATTGCATTCATGCATTCATACATAAACATCTTTCCAAAGTGCATAATAATAAATCATCCTAATTTTTAAAAATTATAACAAAATTAAAGTTCAATGATAGCTCAATCTTTAAACGATATGATATGTTACAACACTAGATATCAAGTAAAGATCATAAAAGAAGAAAACACTTTTTACCTCCAAAAATTATAAAAAGTATAAGATGAATTAAATGCGCAATTGGAAACTATTACTGAGTTGCTTAAAAACATGAACAAAAGAGAGAAAGTGGTGGAAGAGGTGGTGATACAAAATGAGATTAATCCATTATACCCCTTGGTTTTGGTCGATATTTAGTAGATGCATCTTAAGAAGCTTAACACCAAATACCTTTCACTATACACTATCTTTATGTGCAGATTGATATACCGATAATTACTGCTCCTGCTCCTATTACCTATGTTCTTGACATCAAGACATTTGATCCTACACAAGTTTTAAATTTTGATGATCCTAAAAAGTAAGAAAAACTGAAGATTAGCCCTATTGAAACTAAAGAAAGCAATAAAACCCAAAAGATGGATATCATTGAAAAAAAGCTTAGAGCCATTAAGAGGATATATTTTTATGGGTTAATGGATGCTATTAAACTATACTTGATTCCGAATGTGGTCATTCCACCTAAGTTTAAGGTGCCTAAATTCAAGAAGTATGATAAAACCAATTGCCCCATAATGTATGTCACTATGTACTATCGCAATATGGCCATACATGCACATGATGAAAAGCTACTCATCCGTATTTTTCAAGATAGCCTCACTAGATCTATTTCAAGGTGGTATGTTCAATTAGATAGGTTCTGTATCCGTGGGTGGAAAAAACTAGCTAAGGCATTCATCATACAATACAAGCACATAATAGATTTGGCTCTAGACCATTTATCTTTACAAAACATAAAAAAAAGGATACTATAAGTTTCAAAGAATATGCCTAGACATAAAGGGACATTATTGCCTAAGTTCAATCACTACTCACTAAAAAAGAGACTACAATCATGTTTGTTAATATTCTTAAGGTTTCTTATTATGAAATGATGAAAATGCCACTAAAAATTTTAATGATATGGTAATTTCTAAAAATATAATTGAAAATGCTATACAAATGGAAAAGCTTGAAGGTGGTGATGCAAAGAAAGGGGTTATACTAGAAAAAAAAAAAGAGATGTTCAAGCTGTAATTCATAAGGGGTAATAGGTTGGAGGCTTCACCCTATACTCTCCTTACCTGATATACCAACCTTACTACCCAACCATTAACAATGTCTTCCTAAGTCTTTATATTTATCAACCAGTCATAAAGTCACCCAATTCTAGACTAGTTGCTCAACCTAATAATTGGGTGAAAAAAGAAAAACTCTTATAAATCCAATTCCTATGACATACACTGAGTTACTCCCTCAACTCATTAAGAACAATTTAGTTACACTAATTTATTTAGAACCTAGGAAGCCTCCTTACCCTAAGTGTTATAATGTTAATGCTACTTATAACTATCATCCTAGGATTGCCAGCCATTCTACAAAAAATTACACAGTATTGAAGTATAAAGTGTAAAGTTTGCTAAAAAATAGATTGGTGAATTTTGATCAAGAAGCAAGGACATGTGTCATCAAGAAACCTTTACTTAACCACATTGGGGCATAATTTTGAATGAATTTTTATAAATGTCTGTCACCTTACGAATTTTAAGAAAAAATGCAAGTTTTGAACATTCGATAATTTTTTATGTCAATCTTTTATTTATCTTTCATCATTTCAATAAAGTGACAAATGCATTTTCATTATATTTTCTCATTTGTTTCATTGCTTTTATATACATACCTTTCATATTTCACCAACTTTCATGTTCTAAATAATAAATGTTCAAACAATCATGATAATAGTTTAGAATTTGATTGTGAAAGAATTATTCATATTGATGGAATTGATAAGTTGATACTCTTAATCTGTTGAGATCATTGAAGTAAAAGAAGACAGGTTTTATGAAATTAAACTAGTATAGAATTTCACTCATTCATAGACAAAAGTGATGTAGTGTGTGATTTTTCTATGATGGTTCACTCACAAGTTTGATCTTAATCAATAAATGTTCTTCATTAAGAGTATTCATATTTGAAATAAGAAATGACCATCTTTTTTCAACTCTTTACACAAAGAGTAAAATTATCTATTTGCTATCACATTTGAGCTTTTTAAATTTTTCTTAGAAAAAACCCTAACTAAGGATCATCCTTCACATTGGCTACAAAGTTTGAAAAAAGTTTGATCACAAAAAAAAAAAAAAACAAAAAAAGTGAAAATTTTTAATGATTTCAAGGGAAAAAAAAAACCCTTATTTGGTGCTTAGATCTTTCTTAAAAAAAGATGAAAAGTGCAAATCAAAAAAATGTAAAGAAAAGAAAGAAAAAAGAAAATGAAAAAATTGATGAAGAATGGGGTAAAAAAACAAGCTACCCTATATGATAATGAATGATAATTTGGTTTATAACCCTTCGAATTAGTTTTAGACCTACTTTATTCATTTCTTTCATAACATTTTACCTTAGCCTACGTTACGTTCCTTAAAAGTCTATTTTGATAGAATGTGAATACCTGAAATAGATAATCATGAATTAAAATAAGACAAACTTGTAATCACAATGTTAAAAATTTTGATCAAAATATTAGTGATGGATTAAGAGAAAAAGGAAAATGAAAATGAAAGGATGTGAAAGAGATATGCAAAAAATAAAAAAAGTAAAAAAATAAAAAAAAAAAAAAAAAAGAGAAAGAAGAGAAAGAAGGAAAACTCAAACTAAAAGCTTGAAAAGGTGGTTTAAGTAACAAAATTTTTTTGAAAAAACAACCTTGATGAAGATTCCTAAGAAATAAGGATAATGCTTGAATTAATGAAAGATCTAAAATATAAATGGAATAAGCTTTTGAAAAAGAATTTAGAATTAATTTGTCTATAATTATCTGAATATTCATTATCTTAGATGTTGTGTACCTTTCCCAATATTTATCTTGATAATTCATCTTGAAATGATTTTTTGGCCTATTTATTCTTTACCAAACTTGTTCTTATAAAGAATACTCTTTTTTTTCTTGTTCTTCACCATTTATTTCTTCCCATGATGAATTAAAAAAATGTAATGGATTACATTTGGCATTGAATTGAAATGATGATGAATGAATAAATGACTGTTATGAAATATCCTTGCATTATTTTGAAAAAGTTAGAAGTGATTGGGGTATTGAAAATGAAATATGAAATAAGTTTAAAATGATGTTGATCTTTATGGCTTACAAATGAAAAGAAACATTCCAAATGTTAAGATCAAATAATGAAGCTAATGAATATGAATTTTGGGTCACAAATTGGTTTATACATTTACTGGCCTGTTCCAAAAAAATTGAAGAAAAATATAATGAAAGCTAAAAAGAAGACATGAAAAAGAGTTTTGAGATTCCATTAAAAGAAGGTAACTTTGGATTTGAATGATACAATAGATGAGACTTTTTGATGATGCATGATAGCTCATGTTGAAAACCATAAAGGTTGATGAGTTGAAAGGAGTAAGAAGATAAATCAAGAGTTTTGAGAACCCTCTGATATATCACAATTGAAAAGATAAATAAATTACATAGCATAGGTTGCATTTACCACATGCATTACATGCATGCATCATATTGAGAATATTGCATTCATTCTTGGTATTCATTATGCATATTTGAGAAAGATAAGAAAGTTTAAAGTGTAAAATTGGGTAAGAATTTTATATTCATGTTTTGTATTCACTACATTCATTACATGTTGCATATATTATCATATTTATTGCACTCATACATTACATGTTTGGAAAAGAAAGATTAAAGTTTAAATTGTGAAATTATGATAAAATTTTGAAAAAATTTTTGCCTATACATTCATTGTATACATATATTGTGTTCATCATATTCATCCAATGTATTACGTATGTTTACAAGGAAGAAAAATTAAAGTTTGAATCTTGAAATAGAATTTGAGAATTGTGGAGAATCTTTTCATTCATTGCATGCATTCATTGCATATATTTGGAAAACAGAAAAGAAAAACTAAATGAAGAAATAATTTTGAGAAGAGACATTAGAAGGTAATCGATGATGATTCAAATGAGATGCAAAGACTCAATTTAAGGTAAGATTTTTTTTAAGTTTCAATGCCTCTATCAGGAAGGAGCTTTTTTTAAGGTAAAAATGATCTTATTTTATTTTTCAAAAGTTTCAAAGTTTTAATTATGAGGGAGCATTTTATTTTTCAAAATTTGAAAGCTTCAGTTGTGGGGTTCTAAAAGTTTCAAAACCTCAGTCATGGAGGAGTATTTTATTTTTTTGAAAGTTTCAGACCTCTGTCAAAGAAGAGCCTTTGCAATTTTCTTTTTTGACTTTTTTTGACCCGAACAAAATTGATGTCTTTTATTTATGTACAATTCCTATTTCATAAAAAATTTCACAAAGAGGGGTGACTATAAATACCTTATTTTGTCCGAGGATTTTTTTAAAATTCATTGGGCTTCAAATTTTAATTTTGATTGTGTAATTAGGCCTTAATTGAAAAAGTGAATTTTGAGCCCAATGATTAAACCCTAAATTTTATTTTTGTTTTTTTGTATTTTAGTTTTTTTAGTTTAATTTTTGGTTTATTTTTTTAGTCAAAAAAGTTAAAGTCAATTGGTAAAAAAAATAAAAATAAAAAAGGGTAAAAAATAAAAAGAAAAATGTGAGATTTGCATGAAAAATCTTAGATTCAATCCAACTATTAGATTCTATCTCAGATTTTAACTTTAATGATTGAATAATTTTGAAAAGACTTGAGGCTTAATCTACGGAAAAAAGGAAGATTACAAATAAAATAAAATTTAGAGAAAAATCCTAGATTCGGTTGAATTAATTTTTTCAAATAAAAAAGGATTCAATTCTTATATAAAAACTTTGAATCTGTGATCGATGAAGGGCTTACGACAATCCACTTCATGATCAAATAGAGGTCATTGAAAAAAAAAGACATTTGGGTAAAGTTTTGAATTAACAAGGAAAAAACAATCAACTAAAAACTTTTGCAGGAAAATCCAACTAGAGTTTTTGGAAGGAAGGCTAAGATTTATAATAAGAAATATCAGTTTTTGAAAGGTGAAAATTAAGGTAATGTTTGCATTCATTCTTTTTTTTTTTTTTTGTGATTTTTGCATAACTTTTATAATATTTAATTGCTTACTCTTATTTTTATATTTATTACATGATATTTATTTTGTGCATGAATTTGCATGACTAATATTATATTTGCATGATTTATATATTATTATTTGTATGATTATATATTTAATTGCATATTTATTTGCATGATTATATATTTAATTATATGTTTATTTGCATGATTATATATTAAATTGTATGTTTATTTGCATTGTTTATATATTTTTATTTGCATGATTATATATTAAATTGCATATTTATTACATGTTTATATATTTAATTGCATGTCTGTTTGCACGATTATTAATTCATTTATTTGTGTGATTGTATGATTATTAATATATTTATTTGCATTTATTTATTTATTTATTTATTTATTATTGCATGATTTTATATTTATTGCATGATATATGTTATTGCATGATTAATATTATATTTAAATGATATTTGATTATATGTTTCTAAATTTATTGTGTGCATAATTGCATGATTGTATTTGCGTGATTATATTTAATTATATAATATATTTGTGTGATTATATTTAATTTCATGATTATGTATTTGTATGGTATTTTATATTGTTGCATGATATTATATATTTACATGATTATTATTATTGCATGATAATTAATATAATTGTATGACATTCTTACATGAATGTTTTAGTATGATCTAAGCATGATATTATTATATCATATTTGATATGATTTATAATATATTTGCATGATAATTTTTGCATGGTATGAATATTTATTACATGATTGCTTAACACTCTTGATAAAATGTTTTGTATCACCATGTTTTGTGAATAAATGAAAGGATTGGAATTGATTTATTTGCATGATAAAACTATCTTTGATAAGGCTTAGGTAAAATAATACATAATTAATTTGATACCAATTTTAGGCGCAAAAAGGTGCTAACATCTTCCCTGCACACAATCGACTCCGAAACTTTAGTTCTGATGATGTAGACCAAAATATATTCTTTTTAGAGACCCTTAGCTTTGGTTTAAGATAACCTTAAAAAAAATAAATTCACATAGATGGCCAATCAAACCTAGCTAAAAAGGATTAGTGGCGACTTCATAGTTTTTATGTCTAATGGGTAGGTTCTCCCAACCTAGACATTATGACAAATAGGATTAGATTAAATAATGTCATCCTATCTTATATTTAATGTGTGCAAGGATTAAGACAGAATAATTTATTTATTAGTCAAAATTATTCTTCCTTAAAGTTTATATAATTTAAATTATTAATGTAATTTTTAATAGTATAATAGGACATACAAATTTAATCTATAAATTAAAAATAATTCTCTCCATATTAGGAGGATTGAATCATCCTATGCCAAGCGGATGATAATACTCCTTATAATCCTATTCCTTTTAATTAGATACAAACTAAATATAATATAAAATAATTATCATACTATCCTCTTTATTATCCTATGCATCAAACATGACCTTAGAAGCTGATCTTTGATATTCATTTTCCATTCTTTCTACCACTTTTTGAACTCTATCAATGCTATCTATGGTATTTGTAAATGGTTCTGATTGGAGATTTCTTGATAATGCTATTGATGCAGTTGTGAAAATAGCATGTTAATAAGGTAGCCTGATGGAAGGGTAGGGCGTTGTCTGGATCGTCCGTTATTTGGGATGTACAACTTGGTTGCTTGATCATCTAAGAGGCCTCGAACTTTGCTTGCACAGGGCCATATGTGTGCAACTAGGATATTATGGGTGCTATATTTGTTGTTGTTGTTTTTTTTTTCTTTTTTTTTTTTATTTTTCATTGATTTGGGAATCATTTGATCGAGCAATTAAATTGAAAATAATAGAATAAAAGTGATAGTAAAATTAGTTAATGTAACATTGAGATAAGTGTAGATACCCAATTTGGTCCAAGCCCGGATCAATTGGAGCAATTAGCCCATTTTATTTTTGTTTTTATTTTTTATTTTTTTCGGTCATTTGTTTTGAATTTTATTTTTATTATTATTATTTTTACTTTTTATTCTAGAAGATAATGAAAAAAAATTAAAAAAAAAATTTACCATGAATTGTGGCTGGTAGGATTGAAGTGAGATTCAATTTATTTTCTAGTAATCCTATTCAAAGAGGGAATTAGGGTCAATCAGAAACTCTTCCGATTGAACCCTATAAATAACCTGTGGATCATATACAGAAAGTAACACACATGAAACAAAAAGAAAAATCACAAGACACAAAAACAAATAGAGAGAAAAGAAAAAAAAAAAACAATGTTTAGAAGGTGCAGAAGTGGTTTTAAGCTTTTTAGAAAAAATTTTGAATTTTTGGCGATTTTTTTTCTGGAAAATTTTTGAAAAATTTCATATTCCGTTGAATTTTTAGGTGAAATTCAAGTTTTTTAGTGACTTTTTTGGCTAAAAACCCAGTTTTCAGTGATAAAACCTAAAAATCGATAAGAATTCCATTAGTGTTCTTTTCGTTTAGAGAGAGACACAAAGAAACTGAAGGGAAGAGAGAGAAAAGGGTGAAGCATCTAGCGAAAAAAGAAAATTTTTGCCTTTTATACTACTTGAAGATGATGCCGTTTTGGGGGAGCTGAAAGTGGATAGGATCCACGTGTCGCTCGAAATTCAACTCGACCTATAGTGTTTCAACCTATTTACCCTTTTTCACTTAGCCGTTGTTGAGCCGCTGAGCCAAGTCGTGTATCAAGCCATCCAGCTGCTTCTGTCTCTCGAGCCACGCTTCCATCACGCTGAGCCGAGCCGTTCCAAGGTTTTTTATTTTTTATTTTGTTTTTATTTTGTTATTTATCTATTAATATGATTTTTTTTGCCAATTTATCTATAGATTAAATTGAAATCATTTATTCATTTAATTAAATATTCTTTAATTTTTAATAATCTTTTTAAAATAAAAATTAAAAAAAATATTTTTGAGAAAAAGTTGAAAGTATCAATTTTCCTTGAAAATAAAATTTCTAAAAGATATTTTCAATTTCTAAAAAATATTTTTGAGGAAAAGTTGAAAGTATCAATTTTTCTTGAAAATGAAATTTTCAAAAAAAGCATTTTGAGGAAAAGTTGGAAGTACCAATTTTCCTTAAAAATAAAATTCTAAAAAAAAAGATATTTTTAAAGAAAAGTTGAAAGTATCAATTTTTCTTGTATAAAAGCATGACTTTTTTTTTTTATAAAACACAAAAGAGATCTATATCAAAATCATCCCTTTTTCTTTTTGTCTTTTTATTTTCTTGAAAATTTTTTAATGTTAAATAATTCGACGTGGAGCCTCTGTAAGTGAAACATTAGTTTTCTTATATACTTTTGAGGTGAGGGAATTTTCTTAATTTTTTGCCGAAAGTATTAGAGTAAATTAAGAATAGTTTTCAATAATTAATTATTTGATAAAATTTTTTAGGTTTATTGGATAACACGAAATTAAGCTGGTACTGTCTTTTGATAGGCATTGTGAGGGTTCTATAACTTTTTTCGCATGTAATCATACTTTCAAACTTAGTTCTGGTTTCACAGATATTGAATCTACCTTTTAAAAATACTTAAGCTAAACTTAGAAATTTTTTTTAAAAAGGAACATATTCGGTTAGGTGGCCAATTGCACCTAAATAAAAAAGATTGGTGGTGACTCTTCAAGTCAATATCTGGCGATAGATCCTCAGATCTAGATGTTATGATAGTTTGGCGACTCCACTAGGGACTGCCAAAAGTCAGGCTAGCAAATAAATTCGTGTTATCCAAAAGTCTAATAAAATTAAACTTTTTGTATAGATTTTTCATTCATTCAGTTACTTTGTTAACTCTGTCATTCATATGTATATACATAATATGAGCTCTATATCCAAGCTCCATCCTTTTAGGAAGGAGTAAAGTACCTATGCTTTCGTGAGGTTTTAATGCCTCTACAGTGGCTAGCGAAATACTTCTACTCAAATTGAACCTTTTTCGCTTGCAGCCTGTAATAGGTAAGGATTGAGGTGTCTTACTAGTTTGTGATGGACAATGATATAAGGAGTAATTTAGAAACCTTTAGACTTTAACCTTGAACCACATATAGTGAACTTTAAAAGCACCTAACCTATAGATAAAGCCATCTCCTTCCTTTTAGAATTGACCGAAAAGTATATGATTCATTCCTTTTATTGTTTTAATTTATATATTTTTATTTGGTGTACTAACCTCTTCTCTTATTCATGTTTGCATGATTCATACTCATATCATAAAGTTGTATAAATAACATTTGCTTGAAAAATGATTTTCAACAATGAGTTTTTCATGGACTTCATAGAAAGACTGATTTGTTCCTCATCTGTATTAGCTCCTTGCGAGTCATCAAATGAAGTAAAGTTTCAGTTAGAAAGGATCTAATAAAAAGAGGGGGATTGTTTACCAATCGGTTATGCTTCTACCTTGTCTCAAGAAACATCTATCCTCATCAAACAAAACAATCTAGAAGATTTGGTTGATATATGGATGAAGATGAATCCATCAAGATAAAAGGAGTTTTGTCAAAGATATAGGCATATAGCATACCTTCTTACAGTAAATGTTGAGAATTAGCTAATTAGAGCTGCAATGCAATTCTAGGATCCTGCATACAAGTGTTCATCTTCAATGAAGTTGATATGATGCCAACCATTAAAGAATATTCAACTTTATTGGGTTTGCACCTCAAGGCTCCTGACAAGATATATGTTAAAAAACATAAATCAGGGTTTCATAAGAATTTAGCCCATCTTATGGGAATAGACAAAGAGATTGTGGATTCTCATATAAAGAAAAAATAAGAACAGGCTTGCCTACCTTGAAAGTTTTTTCATGATTTCTTAGTACAACATATTGACGAAGAACGGGGGTTAGATGTGTTTGCCTTAGCCATGTACGAAATGATGATTTTTTTGAAGGACTTAGTTTATATTGAAATACCAGTGATTGACTTTTTTGAAAGTGTGATCAATGGCTAGAACCCATCAACGGTAATATTAGTAAAGACTATCAGATTCTTGAGTTATTATCATCAGAATAGAGGGCGTTTTACAGGCTGTATACAGTTATTGTATTTATAGATGAAAAGTTATTTTGAGTGTAAGAAAAGTGCATTCTCAAAACTATATTTTCACAACCGAGCTCCAGTTAAAAATTTTGTAAAAGCAAGTGGCCAGAACAAAAATCTAAAAAGAATGGATAACTTTCTTACAAAAGTAAACAAGTACCAAAATAAGATGGTTGGTCCCATGGATGAATCGTGAATCTATGCTATATCAGTGTGGAGATAACATTGTAATCCCACTTCTAAGTTTATAGGGAGCAACAAGTTATGCCCCACTTCTAATGAGAAGATAGTTTGGGGTAAAATAGTTTATTTTCATGACACATAAGCTTTATCAATCAGATTTTTCTCACAATGAGCCAAAAGCATTTTAGAGGATGAATGATATGATTAAAGCATGGAAAAACCCCCGTAGGGTGAGTCTTAGACTGTTTACTAATAAAGTCACTCATGGGTACTTGGTTTGAAAAGCAAGATGAGGAAAGAAATTGGTATTCACTTATGAAGGCTTTCAATAACCAACAAGAGGAAAGCTTGAAGAAATACAATCAGAATTAGAGTTTACGAAGAAAGAATTTGAAACCGAAAAGGATAGGCTAAGGTAAGAGATTCAGAAGCTTTGAGATGTGAAAGATCAATGGAAAGACAGAGCTAAAAAATATGAAGTCAAAGTTTGCAAGATTGCTAGAGAATGTGATACAACTGTCAAAGACCTAATGGAACGACACCATGAACATAAGAGGTTGTGTGTAAAAGTCAAAGCTAAGGAGTTAACAATCACTGAGCTGACAGATGAAAATAAGTGATTGAAGTAAGAATATGCTAAATTAGACGAAAAAAGTACCTAGGTATAAACAAAAAATAACATGTTGAACAACTACCTAAGCGAGTTAAGACAAGGTTGAATGAACAAAAAGATTATATTGCTACATTGATTAGAAAGCATTGAGAGTTATCATACCAAGTATGGTGTGATAAAAAAAAAACTTAGAAAGACAAAAGTATATTGAATGTTTAACAATCCAAATTTACAAAGGGGTATGTAAGAAAAGAGAAATGGTCGAAGAGGTGAAACATTGAAGCAAATGGTGACCCTAATAGGGGAACATGGACAACTTCTATTGAATTTCATTGAGGAAGCAAGAGACCAGTATGAGCAGATCAAACGATTATATGATTCTAACTCTAGAATGATAAATTCTATGTAAATAAAGTTCTTTGGAATAAATGAAATCTTTTGGTTGAACATTATTTTAAGGCAAATGTTCTTTACGTGCATGCATCTTCATTCATTACATTCTCATTCATTACATTTAACAAAATAATCATGAGATAGTCATATAAACTTGTTAATTCTGAGATATGGTACTCAAGGTTTAAGGATAGCTCCATCAAGTAAGAACCCTGCCCATCGATATAACATAAGAGCCAAAGTTAGACGAAGCAAGAAAACTCTTATCGACTTGAAAAGATAAAAAAGGCATATAAAAAGCTTGAAAATGAGTTGAGTAAGATTCTAAATGCTCTCAACAAGTTAAACAAAGGAAATAGGATAAAAAAAACATAAGCCAATAGGGCCCTCCATCACAAGAAGTGACTGACCCCTATATCCACCTGGTTTTGGTCTACCTCAAGCCTAATCTACACAAGAGGTTCCACCATAACAATTCATATATCCCACATATCTTGAAATACCATTAGCCTCTAACTCAGGGCATTACCATAGCTATGTGAATCCTGTCTTTACTAAAAAGGTAGTAAAACCGATTCAAGTTCCTGATCTAGATGAACTGAAAGAAAAAGAGAAGGAAAAGGCAAAAGTGAAATCTCAAGAAAACTAAAAAATTAGTATGCTTAAACAAAGGTTACGGGCTGTGGAAGGAATTGGATTTTATGGTTCTATCGATGCTGTTGGGCTTTGCTTAGTCTCGGATGTGGTTATTCCTTTGAAGTTCAAAGTACTAGAATTTAAGAAATATGATGGTATGAAATGCCCAAAGACTCATATTACAATGTATTATCGAAAGATGGTAGCCCATGCATATAATGAAAAACTACTAATGCATGTTTTTCAAGATAACCTTACAGCCACTGCTGCTAAATGGTATGTTCAGTTGGATAGAACTCACATCCGTTTCTGAAGTGATATGGTCCATGACTTTATCAATCAATATCGATATATCATAGATTTAGCTCCTGATCGTTTGTCTTTATAGAACATGAAGAAAAAGATAAATGAGTCTTTTAAAGAATACACCTAGAGGTGGAGGGATGTAGCTTCTCAAGTGTAACCTCCTCTAACTGAAAAGAAAGCTACAATATTGTTCATCAGCACTCTAAAATCTTTTTATTATGTAAAGATGATAAAGAATGCAGCAAAAAATTTTATCGAAATGGTGATCTCTGACGAAATCATTGAAAGTGCTATCAAGAATGGCAAGTTAGAGGGAAGTAAAACATCAATTAAAAAAGCCCTAAAGAAAAATGAGACTGAAGCTCAAGCTGTGAGCTTTGATGGACAACATTTAGGGGTTATCAACCCTACCCACCATAAGGGTATTCTTCATATTATCCTGCTGTGAATAATGCTTCCCCTTGTCCATACCAACCAATCCCATAGTCATTTTACCCCCAAACATATCAACCCTCTTTTAAACTTCAAAATACCATATACAGACCTAACTCTTAACTTACTTTAAGATCTCAGACCTGTTCGACTAGCCCAATGGGCGATTAATGGGAGCAACGAACTATTCATGAAAAGCATGTATTCAATCCAATTTTCATGACCTATACAGAGTTATATTGTGAGCTTTACAATAATCATTTGATTACGCCTAGCCGACTAGAGCCACTCAAGTTACCTTACCCTAAGTGGTATGATCCCACAGTCTATTGTGACTATCATTATAGGATTATCGATCATTCCATTAAAAATTACACTGTCTTGAAACATAAAGTACAATGATTGTTCATGGATGGAATGATCAATTTTGATACAAAAGAGGTAACTACTCTAAATGTTAGTGGTAATTTTTTACCTAATCATCATGTGAATGCTTTGAGTGTGGAACAAGAGCATCATTTGAAAAAAAAAATGATAGAAATTAAAACACCTCTCAGCCAACTATTTGATGCTTTATGGAAGGCTGATATGATACAACCAATAAGTCCATATACTTATCATGGGGCATATGTAGCAGGTGAAACCTGTAAGTATCATGTGAAGCATGTGGCCACTCTATCAAAGCCTATGAATAGTTTCACCAAAAAGTGCAAAAATTTATGGATTCATATCATATTGAATTCTATGAAGAAATGAAAAGTTCAAAGAATGCTGAAGTGTCCATGACTGACCTACCATTGAAACTATTTCCAAGATCGTTAACAATTTACTGCGAGGATAGGCCAAGGTCGACCACAGACAAATTTGACCCCAGGCCTGTAACCTTTAAAATCCTTGCCCTATTTCCTTACAAAAGTAATAAGGCTATGCTATGAAAATATAGGTGTGATATAATAGTCCAAGGGCAAGAAAAAAATGTCTCTAAGTCTGATACTGCTAATATAACTGGTGTAGGGGGCATTACCCGAAGTGAAAGATGTTATACTCCAAAACTGCTGAAAAACAGCAAAAAAAAAAGCCAAGAAAGGTGAAAAAAGAAATAACGCAGAAGTGGTACTTGAAGAGGATTACCTAAAGTTGGTGTTAAAAAAGGAGGCTTGTGAATTCTTGAAACTAATAAAATACAGCGAGTACTCTATAGTTGAACAGTTAAATAAGATGCCAACATAAATCTCATTATTATCACTATTATTGACTTCGAAACCACACCAGAATGCCTTATTGAAAGTATTTAACCATGCATATATGGCACATAATGTGTCTATTGAATATATGAACCACTTAGCTGGAAACCTGATCATGCCAAACTACATTTCATTTAGTGATGATGAGATTCTTCTAGAAGAAAAGGGAAGCACTAAGGCTCTGTATATCACTGTCAAATGCAAGAGCCATATTATAGCCAAGGTCTTCATCGATAATGGTTCTATTATTAACGTCATACTTATGTCAACTTTGGCAAGGCTACTTGTTGATTACTCACTTATGAAGGATAGCCAATGATTTTTCAAGCATTTGATGAAACCAAGTGAGAAGTTTTAAGAGATATAGAGATGCCCTTACAAATTGGGCTATGTACTTTCAATGTAAAATTTCAAGTAATGGACATCTCTCCATTTTATAGTTGCTTGCTAGAAAAGCCATGGATTCACATGGCAGGTGCTGTTCCTTCTACCTTGCACCAAAGATCAAGTTTAATGTAAAAGGTCAGTTGGTAGTAGTGTTTGGAGAAAAAGACATGTTGGTAACTCAGTCATTGAATGCTTCATATGTGAAAGCTGCTGAAGAATCAATGGAGTGCTCTTATAAGTCCTTTGAGTTAATTAACTTTATGGATGAAAGACTTAAAAACCAACCCTTTTCAAAGATAGTGATGTGTCAAGTTATCAATAAGGGTTGGTATTTTGGAGCGAGGCTAGACAAAAACTTATAAGGGATAAGAAAGCCCTCAATGACAATGGATAACAAAGAGAGACTAGGTCTTAGTTATGAAACAAAAGATTGGGAAATTAATGGGAGACAAGCCAAGAAGACAACAATGATCATCCTACACTTATATGAGACCTTCAGGCCTGGAGGATTCATGCACCCAACTACAAAGGAAGATTTAGAACAAAGTATAGAGAAGATATTTGCTGAGTTGTTCATCCATGAGATTGAAGATGAAAATGGGTATGAGAAGGAAACATGGGTTTGTCCTTGTCCACCAAATTATGAGTTGAACAATTGGAGCATTATTGAAATGCCTACTATCTTTGATACCGATTCAATGTAATTGAACATCCCAATAGCTTATATGTAAGGACTTGGGGTGATCTTTCTTATTTGGGCCATTTATCTTTTATTATTTTAATAAAAATTAGGAAGGATGCATTTTTATTTATTTCTTCTAGTTCTTTCTTTTGTTTTTCCATTTTTTCATACATTTCGCTAACATATCCCATTTCATTCAATTTCAGGTCTTTAACTGAATAGAAAAATAATCATGATAACGATTGAAGGGTTAATTTTGAAAAAACAATTAACACTGGTGCACTTGATAACGAAGATGATTTTGAAGAATATGTGATTCCCCTGGATCTAATGAGATTAATAGAGTGAGAAAGTAAACCAATTGAGCCTCATCAAGAGACAACTGAATTGGTGAATTTAAGAGATGAGAAAAATAAGAAAGAGGTTAAAATTGGCACTTCACTTTCATTAGGAGATAGACAACATTTGGAAAAACTACTTTAGAAATTCATAGATGTGTTTACTTAGTCTTATTAGGATTTTGCCTTTTTTTTCTTTTTGTTTGGACTTTTTTTTTATATCCTAACTTTATTTACACTATCACCTTAAACATAATTGCATCAGAATGCCCCACATGTCCTACTTTTGAGTAATTTCTACGAAAGAGGTTAGAATGGCTTTTAACTTCTAAATAATTTCTATAAGAGGTTGACACTACTTATGGCTTTAGTAGAACTTCATTTATTGATCTCTATCTTAAAACAAATACTCCCTTTTAAAATATAATGCCCATATAATGTGTGCAATAAAATTAAAGACCATACAAATAAAATGAATCAATAATCTAAACAAATAAATAAATAACAACAAAACAACCATATAATACAACAAAATAATAGAATAAATATAATGTCCTAACTCTTGGTGATTTTCTAAAAGGTGGCATGGCTCTATCATAGATATGCTTCCTATGGCTTAGGATATGCTGGGTCAAAATTTATTCATCGAAGGTTCCTAAATCAAACTTTATATCATCGTTCATTATAGACTAATAAGGCACACCAATCCTCACCCATTACAGGCTACAAATAAAAATGATTAGATTGGAGTTGAAATGTTTCGCTAGCAAATGTGAAGGTTATCACTTCACGAGAGCGTATCTAACTTCATTTCCTTCTAAAAAGGATGGAGCCTGGGTCTAGAGTTAATGCATGTAAATAAATATACAAAAGTGTGCAAAAATGTGCAAAGTAGTATATCAAAATAACATAAATAAATCACAACTACAAAATCAAAACATGATAATAACCAACATGCAATTTATTTATTAATTATATATTTTTTTTGAAAAAATTAAAATGAAAAAAATTAAATTAAATATCAAATAAAACCAATTAAATCTAAAACTTTTGATAGCATGATTTAAAATTTTTGGCTTAACTCTCAAAATGTCCCCAATGGAGTCGCCAAGCTGCTATAATGTATCGATTTGAAGATTCGATCGTTAGAGATAATCATTTAAAAATCGTGAAAAATATGGGGAGTCACCTTAAATTTTAAAAAATAATTTTTTAAAAAAAGATGATTTTTAAGATTTGTTAATTTTAAAAAATATAAAATTTTTATATTTTATTAGAGAAATTTAAGATTATTTAATAAAAGTTTTTATTATATTATACTTGATAACATATAAATAATAAGTAATAAATATAAAAATATAAAAATTATATATTTATTTAACATTTTATAAGATTTTTTAAGATGTGACTGGCCGCCCAAAAAATTATCTTTTTAATAAAACAAGTTTAAAGTTTATTAAAAATACAATTTTGGTCTATGAAAACAAGAATGAGTTTGAGAGTTGATTACGTATAGGGAAGGATTAGCACACCCATAGCATCTATAAAACTGGTATCAAATAATTATATGCTATTTATAACTTTGGACAAAGTTTTTTTTATATGAAATTTACTTGTAGTTCCCTTCATTTTTAAAAAATAAAAATAGTTTTAAAAAAACTTTATTTAGGAATATTATGAAATTTTTTAAATTAAAGAAATACTTTAAAATTCTCCGACATAAAAGTAAAATTCAAATATAGTACTTTCATCTAAGATTTATCATAACATTCCTTTAAAACTAATAAAATAACATTCTTTGTAAATGATAATCATTTATGACTATCCAATATCTAGACAGAGTATCAATAATTATATTTTATAGAATGTTATTTTAATTTTATTTGTTTAAAACTAGTTTTTTACGAACTTGTTATGCATAACAACAAAGAATAACACAATTAATATTAAACATCAATAATTAAGATAAACATATATGCTCATTATAAATGTATACATTAACTTAAAAATGAGATATATGTAAACAATGATAAAATGCGAATTAAGAAATTATGTTTTCAAATATAAAGAGATCACCCAGACTCTCCAACCTCTAGGTAGAGTTTGGGTGCGACTCTTTATATTTAAAATCTCATTTTATTGTTTATTTAATTTTTATTTTAAGTTATGGAAATATATGAAAATTCTTAATGAAATAAAATTTCTTAAATACCCCACAATGTAGGCAGCATTCGAGAATAGATTATTTCATAAAAGGTTTTCATATAAATCTTTGAAAATTTAAAACAAGATTAGGTTTTGGGTAAGTTTAGGGTTGCAAAGTTTAATTTACGATTTCGACTAAGGCTTAGGGACTTGGATTCTACCTAGGATTTAGGGTTTAAAGTTTAGAGTTTCGAGTTTCACTTAAATTTTTTATTTTAGAGTTTCATTTAGGGTTTCAATTTTAGGGTTTTAATTTTAAAATTTCACTTTGGGTTTCAATTTTAGAGCTTTGATTTTAAGGTTTCAATTTTAGAGTTTCAGTTTAAGGTTTCGGTTGAGGTTTTAACTTTAAAAATTTACGAACCTCTTTAAAAATCTTTAATATCTAGGTAAACTTTCGGAACAAGTTCGTATTTTATAATTTGCCTAAAATTTGGATTTTCATACTTTTATATATTTTTCCTTTAAAATTATTATTATTTAATATATTATATCTAGGTAGACTTTTGGAGCAAGTTAGTATTTTGTAATTTGCCTAAAATTTAGATTTTCATATTTTTTTATATATTTTCCTTTAAAATTATTATTATTTATTTACTACTATCTATTTTTCTAAAAGAACGGATTTTTACATTTTCCTTTTCATTAAAAATTTTATTTATTTATTTATTATTATGATTAATCTTTTATTATAAACATAATAAAAATGATATAAGCATGCTAATTTAAAAAACTAATACATATATAATTTAGCTAATCTAAATCAAACATAAACCAAAATAATTATATAATGGCAAGTTTAATAACAATAATAATAAAAATAATGATGTAAAAATGTTATATAAACAGTCATAAGTCTTAAGTTTTTTTTTTTACCTACCATTTATTTTATTATTCTTATTTGTTTATTTATTGATTCTTACTATTCTATAATTATGAAATTTTTAAACAATTTAGACTTTTTTTAATAAAATTTAATTCTCCAAGGTGAATTAAACCTTTAAAACTTAATTTTGAATCCCTCCATCAAGGCAGGAATTTAAAATTTTCATTACTTTTTATTTATGTTTTAGAACATTTTATTTTTATTATTACTTTTAAAATGCATGATGGAAATAAATTTAAATGCATGGAGAATAAATTACATTTCAAGCGATGTACAACATAGAAATTAAATTGCATAAAGACTAAAACAAACATAGAAATGAAACTAATAAGAAAGTTAAACCTGCATGAAATTCAAATTATACTCAAACAACATAAGAAAAATATACATGAGCATGAATGATATAACTAATGTATGAAAATGAACCATAAAAATTAAACAAACTTTCTACCTCACATTTTAAGTCTTTGTTTTTAAAAATTTTTATTACTTAAAAAACCTAAACAACACATCCAAATTCAGACTTTTAAAATTTAATCCTTATTGATCAAGTTACCTTTAGTAAACTCTTTACCAGGATGAACCAAACAAGACTGAATTTCTCTAACAAAGAAGAAAATAACAAAGCTTGATCTTGAAAGTTCTTCCCTATAAGTTTCATACAAGTATGTAGCAACGAAAAAAAGAAAATACCATAGGCAGTAAACTAAACAAGATATGAAGATGACAAACAAGAATACGTGAAGAAAAGGAAGGGGGAAAAATGCAGAGAAATAAACCCCAAACTTTCACGGGGAAGGAGACAACCATTTTACCTTTCTTTTTCCTTTTATCTTTTCCTTTCTGCTATATTCGTTTTCTGCTGTACTCTCCCTTTTCTTTTGACTTTTTCTGTTTATTTTTCTGCTTCCTCCGTTTTCCTCCTTTTCCATGTTCTTCTTGTTTTTTCTGTTCTATTCTTCTACCTTTTCTTTCACGTTTTCTGCTTGCCGCTGCCCTTTTTGTTTTCGATTACCTCTTTATTTTCTGGTGCTTTTTTTTCGGCTCACGTCGCCAGCCCTCTCTTTTCCTTTTCGCCTGCCTCCCTATTTTTCTGGGCTCCTTCTCCTCTTTTCGCCGCTGCTGGGAATTTGCTGCTTGGAGCGTTTTTTTTTTTTTTTTTCTGTTTTTTCTTCGCCGCAGTTCTCCCCTTCTTTCTGCTATTGCTTACGTTTTTCTTGCTTTATTTTTTGGTCTCCCTGCTTTTTTTTTTTTTTTTTTTTGCGTGTTTTTGAATACTCGCTGCCAGTTGTTTTCTTCTATTTTCTTCTGGTTTTCTCCGTTCTGCCGTTTCCAGCTTCTCCTTTCGCGTCCTTTTCTTCTCTGTTCTATTTTTTGCGTTTGGCTGCTACCTTCTTTGGTTTTTACTGGTTCATTTCGATGCTGCTCATGATCACCAGTTTTTTTTTTTTTTTTTGGTTTTTGCCTCTTATCTTCCACCTATTTGTTCTCCTCGCCTGAATGCTTCTGTTTCCTCCTTTTTTCCTGCGTGGTTTTCCTCCTCTTTCTGGTGCAACCTCTCCCACGTTTTCCCCCTCTTTTCTGTTCAGTTCCCAGTCCTTACGTTCCCATGCACGTTGCCTCTTTCTTCTTTTTCCTTCCAAGCATTTTTTTTTTAATAATTTTCATGCCGCTAACTACGCCGAATGGCCTTATTTTCATGCAAAATTTTCAGGCCAAATGGGCCTCTTTTATAGGCGCCATCAAATGGGCCTTCAATAAGAAACTACTATTTTAGGCATTGTTCCTTTTATTTGGGCCTTCCAAGCTTTTTTTTTTGTTTTTATATATTATTATTGTTTATATATTTTGTGTGCATATATATATATATATATTTTGGCCAAACTTTTCTTATATATATATATATATATATTATACTTTTATAATTTTATAATTATTTTTTTTATTATTTGATTTTTTGTTTAATGAACCATTAATTTGAGCCTATATAATGAGCCTCATTATGAGGTTTATATTAAGCTTTATCCTTAAGCATTTAAAAATAGATCATGTAACGGGTTTGAAAAATTACAATTAGGGTTCAATTACAAAATCAAGCCTTGGTTAAAGTGATAAATTATTCCAGACAAAATTAAGTGTCTACAATCCCAACCTAATTGAATCAAAGAAAATCATTAATCAAAAGCTTAAGATCAGTGTTAGCTAACTAAAATTGGCAGAAAACTTCATCTTTTTGTCGTTTTGCGAAAATGGTACCAATAAATGTATGCAAATTAGGGCTACACTCGACCATAAAGAGTTGATAATACAACTTCTAAGAAATAATGTTGTCATAACGTATAAATCTGAAAACCTATCGCTAGATATAGATTTAAAGAGTCACCATCAATATTTTCTATTTATGTGCGATTAACCACATGACTAAATCTATTTTATTTTAAAAAAAAGTCTCAAACTTTATTTAAGTATCTTTAAATAGTAGATTCTAATCTACAAAATCAGATTTTAGGTTTGATAGTACGGTTACGCATGAGGAAGGTTATAGCACTTTTATAGTGCCTATCTAAAGGATGGTACCAATTTGATTTCAAGTTATCTAAGCCTTAAAACATATTTATAATTTACCAAATAATTTTAATATTAGAAATTTTCCTTAGATTAGTCCAATATGTTGGTAATAATTTAATAATATTTTTTCACCTTATGAGTATTTAAGGAGGCTATTAGTCACGTTTTGAAGATGCTCTGTCATCTGATTCATTTAATTTTATTTATGATAATAAATTTCTATAAAAATGGTTTATTGTTAAAAATATCCTCCACTATATTGGTATGTTAAAAATATCCTCCACTATATTGGTAAGATTTTTTGTCGAACATTATCCTCCAATTTGTTGATAGGATTTTATGCCAAAAAATATTATTTTTTGTCTTTTTATAAAAACTTGATTTTTTATTAAAAACTATAAGGTTTTCTAATATGTTGATAAAATATTAGCCTTCCAATATGTTAGTAAAGCTTTTTTTAATTTATTTTTTAAAAAAAATTTAGAATTTTTTTTTGAAAACTCATAAAGTTCTCTAATATATTAGTAAACTTTTTTTTTAAAATGAATTAGTCCTATAATCTGTTGGTAAGGCTTTTTTTTTTTTATATTCAAATATGAAGAATAAATAAATAAATAAATGGACAAATGAAGGAATAAATAAATAAATAAAATAAGCAAAAAAAAAAATACTTGAATTTGGCTTGACTTAGTTAAAGGGGCATAGTTCTACTTCATGCACAAAAGGTAGGTTAAAGTGGCTTGGCTTGTATGGCTCGACTTGGCTTGGAATCAATGTTAGAACCAGGTTGTACGTTGGGGATGGGTTGTAAGCGTGAGTACTAGGTCGAGTTAAAAAAAACATGTGGATCCCTGTTTAATGATGCGATGTGTTTTGGTTTGTTTTAAAAGCCAAAATTTCTCTTTCTTCTTTCAAATTTTAAATTTTCACTTTATTTCTAACTTGGTTGCCTTTGTTTCTCACTCTATAGCTTCAATTGGCAAAACCAAAAAAACCTAAAATATGGCAAAATTTTCCAAAAAATGGAGAAAATTCCAAATTCCAACTGCCAAAATTTTCAAATATGGTTGAAAAATTCAAACGATTTTTTAGATATACCTTAAAAAACAACCAAAACTTGAATCTCAACCCAGAAATTCCCAAAAATTTGAGAAAAACCCAATTTAACAAGGAATCAAACCTAGAAAACTAGAATCAAAAAAAAAAATCCATAAACCAAAATGAGCTAAAAATTCAAAAAAAAAAAAAAAACTTTGATTCTAGAAACTTTTTTATATTTTTTGTATAATTTTCTCTATGTAATTTTTCTATCTAATTTCTACATGTTGGTATGGTTTATATAGGGTTTAATTCCCTTTTATTCTAGAAGATTGTATTCCTAAATTGGGGATAATTTGATCCTCTGTAATTTTGGTTTGACTTTCCCAAAAATTATTCAAAAAAAAAAAATCTACCATTGTTTCCCTTGCCAAATCCAAATCCAAGATTCTATCCGATTAATTTATGGGACAAGATCTCAAGCATTTGTATTTATTTGCTTTCCTTTTTGTTTTATTTTTATTTATTTTTTATTAAAGCAAAAAACAAAAAAAAAAGGAAATTAACTATTCGGTTCAAATCCTAAACATATAAGAAAACTAAAGACTAGGCTCAAAGCCCAAACACCAATTCAAAACGCAAAAAATGTACAGTTCTAGTATGTTCTAAAGTTCGACTTCAAGGCCTCAAAATAATGAAGCTAAATATAAAGCATTGATCATTGACTTGAGACTAGTTACCAACCTGAATGTAAAAAGCCTTATTGTGTATAGTGACTCACAACTAGTCATTGACTAAGTAAATGCAGAATTTGAGGCCCAAGAAGAAGGCCAGATCTTATCCATAACACTGGCACACTTGACCATGTTTTCAAGGACCAAAGTGAGCAAAGTTGATGACATGGTTGTTAAGAGCAAAAGCTTGGCCATGCACCTAAAGGATTTAGAAAAGACCTTTAACACATTTTGAAAGTATAACATGAGGCTTAATTTGAGCAAATATGCATTTGATGTCATGTCAGGCAAGTTACTCGGTTACATGATCAACTAAAAGGGGATAGAGGTAAATCACAAAAAGTTCAAACCATCTTAGATATGAAGGCATCGACCTTAGTAAAAGAAGTGCAAAAGTTGACCAAAAGAGTTATTGCTCTAAGCAAATTTATGTTGGGATCAGTAGATCAATGCTTGCCATTTTTTAAAAATTTCAAAAACATCTCATATTTCAGATGGATATTTCAATGCTAAAGAACCTTTGAAAAGCTCAAATGTTTCTCTTTTCTCCCCCTATACTATTAGAACCAAGGCCCAACGAAGTTAATGTTCTAACTGACTAGCCACTCAAGTAGATTCTACAAAAACTTGAACTATCAAAAAGATTGATCAAGTAGGCAGTTGAGCTTAGTGAATATGACCTACACATTCTACCTAGGTCAGCTCTTAAGTACAAATGCTAGATGACTTTGTCATCGAGTATACCTCGACTGAAACTGATAATAGCTTGAAAAGGTTGATAAATGGACAAAAGAAAAGACCTGAAAACTTTTTGTTAATGGGTAAGTTATAAACTAAACAAGTAGGGCCGTTCTAATTCTGATCAACCCAAAAAATGTACAGTTCTAGTATGTTCTAAAGTTCGACTTCAAAGCCTCAAAATAATGAAGCTAAATATAAAGCATTGATCATTGACTTGAGACTAGTTACCAACCTGAATGTAAAAAGCCTTATTGTGTATAGTGACTCACAACTAGTCATTGACTAAGTAAATGCATAATTTGAAGCCCAAGAAGAAGGCCAGATCTTATCCATAACACTGGCACACTTGACCATGTTTTCAAGGACCAAAGTGAGCAAAGTTGATGACATGGCTGTTAAGAACAAAAGCTTGGCCATGCACCTAAAGGATTTAGAAAAGACCTTTAACACATTTTGAAAGTATAACATGAGGCTCAATTTGAGCAAATATGCATTTGATGTCATGTTAGGCAAGTTACTCGGTTACATGATCAACTAAAAGGGGATAGAGGTAAATCACAAAAAGTTTGAACCATCTTAGATATAAAGGCATCGACCTTAGTAAAAGAAGTGCAAAAGTTGACCAAAAGAGTTATTGCTCTAAGCAAATTTATGTTGGGATCAGTAGATCAATGCTTGCCATTTTTTAAAAATTTCAAAAACATCTCATATTTCATATGGATATTTCAATGCTAAAGAACCTTTAAAAAGCTCAAATGTTTTTCTTTTCTCCCCCTATACTATTAGAACCAAGGCCCAACGAAGTTAATGTTCTAACTGACTAGCCACTCAAGTAGATTTTACAAAAACTTGAACTATCAAAAAGATTGATCAAGTGGGCAGTTGAGCTTAGCGAATATGACCTACACATTCTGCCTAGGTCAGCTCTTAAGTCACAAATGCTAGATGACTTTGTCATCGAGTATACCTCGACTGAAACTGATAATAGCTTGAAAAGGTTGATAAATGGAAAAAAGAAAAGACCTAAAAACTTTTTGTTAATGGGTAAGATATAAACTAAACAAGTAAGGCCGTTCTAATTCTGATCAACCCAAAAAATGTACAGTTCTAGTATGTTCTAAAGTTCGACTTCCAGGCCTCAAAATAATAAAGCTAACTATAAAGCATTTATCATTGACTTGAGACTAGTTACCAACCTGAATGTAAAAAGCCTTATTGTGTATAGTGTCTCACAACTAGTCATTGACTAAGTAAATGCAGAATTTGAGGCCCAAGAAGAAGGCCAAATCTTATCCATAACACTGGCACACTTGACCATGTTTTCAAGGACCAAAGTGAGCAAAGTTGATGACATGGTTTTAAGAGCAAAAGCTTGGCCATGCACCTAAAGGATTTAGAAAAGACCTTTAACATATTTTGAAAGTATAACATGAGGCTTAATTTGAGCAAATATGCATTTGATGTCATGTCAGGCAAGTTACTCGGTTACATGATCAACTAAAAGGGGATAGAGGTAAATCATAAAAAGTTCAAACCATCTTAGATATGAAGGCATCGACTTTAGTAAAAGAAGTGCAAAAGTTGACCAAAAAAGTTATTGCTCTAAGTAAATTTATGTTAGGATCAGTAGATCAATGCCTGCCATTTTTAAAATTTTTAAAAACATCTCATATTTCATATGGATATTTCAATGCTAAAGAACCTTTAAAAAGCTCAAATGTTTCTCTTTTCTCCCCCTGTACTATTTAAACCAAGGCCCAACGAAGTTAATGTTCTAATTGACTAGCCACTCAAGTAGATTCTACAAAAACTTGAACTATCAAAAAGATTGATCAAGTGGGCAGTTGAGCTTAGTGAATATGACCTACGCATTCTGCCTAGGTCAGCTCTTAAGTCACAAATGCTAGATGACTTTGTCATCGAGTATACCTCGACTAAAACTGATAATAGCTTAAAAAGGTTGATAAATGGAAAAAAGAAAAAACCTAAAAACTTTTTGTTAATGGGTAAGTTATAAACTAAACAAGTAGGGCCGTTCTAATTCTGATCAACCCAAAAAATGTACAGTTCTAGTATGTTCTAAATTCGACTTCAAGGCCTCAAAATAATGAAGCTAAATATAAAGCATTGATCATTGACTTGAGACTAGTTACCAACTTGAATGTAAAAAGCCTTCTTGTGTATAATGACTCACAACTAGTCATTGACTAAGTAAATACAAAATTTGAGGCCCAAGAAGAAGGCCAGATCTTATCCATAACACTGGCACACTTGACCATGTCTTCAAGGACCAAAGTGAGCAAAGTATAGAGGTCAGAAAATACTTTAGCTAACTTCTTACCTAAATTAGCATTTGGAATCATAATAGATAGTTCGGCAGATGTCGTAGTGGAAAAGCTTATAGAGAAAAGTATTAATGAAAACCAAGTCAACCAGATTAAGGAACATGAGTCGTGGATGGCCCCAATCAAAACCTATTTGATGGCTAGTAAATTATTTAAGGACAAAGCACAAGCTAAAGCTGTGACAAGAAAGGCTTCTTGATACACCATCATCAATTGATACTGTATAAAAGATCTTTTAGTTTACCTTACCTAAGATATATAGGCAAAGAAAAAGGTTTTCCTTTGGCCTACAAATTACTCAAAAAGGGATACTATTGGCCAACCATTAGGAAAGATACAACTGAGTTGGTGAAAAAATATGATAATTTTTAAAGGTTTGCCCTTGTACAACATATCCCATTGACTGAGCTCAACCCTATAATCAGCCCATGGCTAATTATACAATAGGGAATGGATGTCTTCGGTCCTTTCAACTAGGCCACAGAGCAAAAAAAATTTATGCTAATAGCTATTAACTACTTTACTAAGTGGCTCAAAGTAGAGGCACTAGTTACAATGATTGAGTATCAGGTCAAAAAATTCACCTAGAAGAATATAATTTGTCTATTTGGTCTTCTCTGGGCCATAACAACAGATAATAGGAGAATTTAAGAACCTAAAGTTCGAAAAGAAGTGTTTCAACTTCATTATTTCTCTAAGGTTCACTTTGATCGCATATCCTCTGTCCAATGATCAGGCTAAGGTAGCTAATAAAACAATACTCAAGGCCCTCAAAAATAGGTTTGATGAAGCTAAGAGCAATTAGGTCAATGAGTTTCCTAGAGTATTGTCAGGTCTTAGGACGACTACGAAAGTCCCCACTAGGGAAACTCCTTTCAATCTGGCTTTTGAAACAAAGATTGTGGTACCTATTGAGATCGGCCTTCATAGTTTTTAAGTTGAGCTTGATCTAAAGAGAGGAATAAGAAAGCCTTAAGGGCTTATCTAAACTTAATTAATGAACAAAAGGTCATTGCATTAACAAGGATAGCAGCTTATCAGTAGAGGGTTGCCAATTTCTACAATAAGAGGGTTTGACAAAAGAACATTAAGAGAGGTGACCTAATGTTCAAAAAAGTAGAAGCCTTTAGAGTTAACGATCGAGGTGGAAAGTTAGCCCTGAATTGGAAGGGCCCTTACATAGTTAAAGGGGTCGTCTAAGATAGGACCTATAGGCTATAAGATCTGAATCGAAATCTCAATCTGTGGACATGGAATGCTAATACTTTAAAGTTTTATTATTAATAAAGGCCTTAGGGCTAAGCCTGTACTTTTGTAATCTTGGAATTTATTTTTATTATCAAATTCTAAGCTAAACAAAAGCTTAAAGTTTAGATACCTTATATACCTACCTACTATATGATTAATATGAACTGACAACACTACCAAACATTTAAAAAGTTCAAGTCTAAACCTGTACAAAGACCAAACTCATACTTCAAATAAAAGTCCAAGTTTTTATAGTCAAAGTGTCTAAGCTATTATTAATTGTCTAAGTTATTTATTCATTAAGGTAGACTAGATCATTTGAGACTAACCTTAGACATGATTTATTTCTTGCAAATTATTTAAAAATCAACCAACGTTCAAAGCAAGAATCTTAACTGAGATTCGTTACTGAGCTGATACTTTAATAAATTCACTAGTTTAAAGTATGAAGTTCTCCATTCCTTTATTTGTATATTTTTCAAGCAAAGACTTGGAAAATTATTTAGTATTATTTATATACTAATAAGACGAGCTATGAGATAAAAAATGAGAGAACTAAGTTGATAGTTGTGCAAATAATTCCTTTATAATAATAAATATGGTATATATAAGATTTGAACAAAAAATTACAAAAAAATAAACAAAAAAAAAAGGAAAAACTATCTTATGACCCTTCCTCAACCTATTCCTTAGGCTGCTCCTTATGCACCAACGTTTAAGGCTCACCACCCAGAGTTACCACTTCACTCCCTTTTTTTTAAAGCTTCAGCTTGTGCTTTAAAAACAACATTCACAGTAACTTCAATTTCCAAGTCTTCTTCATCTTGGACTTTTTTAGTTAGTGTCATGACTTGCTAAGATCTTAGATTGTTGATGCTGATTAAAGACAAGTCTAGATCAGTATGGAGGAACCTCACCTCCTTTAAAGCCATCTCGAAAGAGTCAAACATTTGGTTCTAAGCAAAGTCAATTTGTATATTGGAGAACTCGTTGGACTTTAAAAAGTTCTTAATAGCTTGTTGCTTAGCCTGCTTTGGGGTTACAAGCTCACTCTTCAACCTCTTTACCTCAGCCAATTGATCACTCAGCTTGAGGTCGATTGTTGTTGTAAGAATTCAGCTATGTCTTTTTAGACTAACATGTCCTAAAGCTTTTGGCTCAAGCCTTCGAACTTTTTGCCTAGCTTATTGTTGGCATTCCTAAACTAGGTGTTAAAAAGTTTTAGGCTTCCACACAATCTCTGTGAGGGCATTGAAATTATAAGCATAGGTCTTGATGTCCTGCTTGGTCTTGTAATAGTGAGCCAAAGCTCGATAGTAGTGGATTAGACCTTATCCAATGTTTTGGGAGACGAAGGTAGGAAGCAAATCAAAAACTATAAAAAAAAATCCAAGCTTAGAGTTAAAACAAAATGATAGGAATGATGGACTACAAAATAAATTGAGCTTAAAAGACCAAACCTTTTTTTTAAAAGTGACTTGCGTGATCTTTTTTACCATATTGGGGTCTTCAAACGTATTCTTTGTGCAGTCAAATCCACATTGATAGCGAACCTCTTCTAGGTGGGTTGGAGCTCAATCACGAGCTCTAAAGAAAAGGCCTCAATCTTTAACCTTTTCGGGGCCTTTAAACAATGCTATTTTGTTTGAGCCTCTAAAGCTCAACAAGGCTCCTACCACCAATTTGGCCTGGAGGTGGTGGTGGATCAATTATCTTAATCCCCCTCTATCATGATATCTCAAAACCTAGAGATGGGTGACTTGAAAGCTAGACGAATAAGGAAAATTGGGAAAACAAGGGTTAAAAATATTTTGATAAAAACAAAACAAATAGTCACCAGTAATCTTTTTTAGACTGCGATTGACGATCCAAAATTTTTTTTTCCTTTTAATAAAACATTTAAAACAACTTTAAAATTTTTACAAAAAAAAAAATTCACGGTCCACAATATCATATTTGGGTTTGAAAGTCGGTTACACGTGGAGAAGGATTAGTACCCTCATAGCACCCATTGAATATGGTACCAATTGATTGCATATTATCCTTTAATTTCAGTTAAAACTGTCTTATTTTACTTAATGTTTAAAATTAATTTTTTTTCGCCTTTTTTTCCTTTTTTTGGAAAACAAAAACAAATCAAAATTTAAAAACAAAACTTTTTTTTTTGGATCAAGACAAAAACTTCCTAAATATTGAAATACCTCTTTCACTCTTTTATAATTAGGTAGGCTTTCAAAAATATTTCTAATTTAAGGGTTTTCAAATTGGCCCTACTAAAATCAAAATAACACCTCTCATAAATAATAATAACTGAGAGTCCCCCCTTAGTTAGACAAGATCTTGATTATTATATTTAATTAAGATGTTATTTTATTTAAATCATTTTTCTTTGGAAAAACCAATTTTTAAAATAAATACATGAGATGCATAAACATAATAAAATATGATGAATGCATGATAATATAACATGAATGC
This sequence comes from Durio zibethinus, assembly GCF_002303985.1. The sequence continues at coordinate 9,426,025 of NW_019167882.1, read as the reverse complement.
CAAAGTATGAATTCATGACAATAAAAAAATATAGGTGCTGACAAAGTAAAATGAAATGCAAATGCATGATTAGTTTTAGGGTTTAGGTTGGTTTAGGGTATAAGTTTAGGGTTTAGGGTTAGAGTTAGGGTTTACGGTTTGGGGTTAAGGTTTGAAGTTTAGGGTTTATGGTTCAACGTTTAATTTAGAGTTTTGAATTAGAGTTTAAAGTTTAGGGTTAGGTTTTAGGGGTTAGGAATTAAGGTTTCATGGGATTGGGGGTTTCAATTTTTAGGTTTTATGGAAATGGACATGAAATAAAAGCAAATTACAAAAACCCCATTAATGAATTGATATGCCAAAAGCATGATCTTGAAAAATAATTACACATTAAGTTTTTTTCAAAATTAAATCACAAACATTTTATGCATGGAAATTAAAGAACAAAATGGATTAAACATGAAAAAAAAAATTTGAAACTTGTTTGAATGTTTCACTATTCTTCATCATTAAACCTAACCAAACAACTTAAAAAATCAACCAAAACAACCATCAAAACAACATTTTTCATTGAAACGTTTGTTCAAACACATTAACAAATTGCCTACCATCATAAAAACACAATCACATACATGAATTAGAGCAACACAAATTTGTAAAATGATGGACAAGGTTCAACCAAACCATTACTCACCATGGCCGAACCTTTATGGAACTTCTATCATGTATTCTGCACTCCATTCAAGCCAATCATGCATTATATACTTACAAAATCATCCCATAAGAACATTTTCACCATAAGAAGACATTTATCAAATATGAAACAATCTAAAATAACAAAGAAAATATGAATAACTTGAACATAAGCCAAACACCATCATATACTATCAAACTAGACCATAAACTAGCAAATAACAAATGCATCATCAACCAAACACATATAGGTAGCAAAATAAACAAAGAACACATTTGAAGAGGAAGCCAAGAAGAGGTTTGGCCATGGTGAAAGAGGTTGGCCGAACCTCCAACTTGGTTTTCAAATGGAAGATAGCTTTGTTTTTCATTTGTATTCTAACTTCACTCCAACTATTGGTTAGTAAGATGGAATTTGAGATTCAAACTTTGAGCAAAAAAATAAACTAAAAACCTTTAAGAAAATTAACAAAGAAATGGATGAAACACAATGAAAATGCAATGAAAAATGTGATGAGGATGCAAGAAATGTAAAGAATGATTGTTTAGAAAGTATACCTTCAAGCATTCTTCAAAAGGATTATTTTTCTTTTTTTTTTCAAGAATTTTTTCTCAATTTTCTTCCTTTGCTTTGTGTTTCCATCCTTCTAGTTTTTCATGTGGAAACGTTCCCCCTTATTCAAGAAGAAGCCATCAAAAAAATCTCCTTAAGATTAAAACTCATCCAATGGCTAAAATTCCCCTTTTGTTTTTATTCCAATGAGCAAACTTTGGCCATTGGATCAAGAATCCTTATGTGATCCAATGGTCCACATTATTCACTATAAATATTGGATTTTTATGGCAATTAAACCATTTGAAAAAACCATTTTTTCCTATAATATAAAGTTTTTAGTCTTTAGACTATTTTCTTGGAAATCAGTGTTCCTATACTTATTTTTTAGATTTTGAAATACCAAAAATAATGAAATATTATGAAATTAATATGGGAAAATTTTCATGAAAATTTGACCTCGGAAAGCTCAAATTACGAAATTACCTCTAAAAGGTAGTTTGGTAATTTCACACCTCCCGAGATACTACTATAGTTTTGAATGCATAAAAAATCATCAAAAATTATAAAAACATGATCTAAAACGTTTCACAAAAAACTAAGCTTAAGAAGGTCAAATTATGAAATTACCTCTAAGAGGCATTTTGGTAATTTTATACCTCTTAAGGTACAATCAAAGTTTTGAAAATTATAAAAATCATAAAATAATATCGAACCATGAGCTAAAGCTTTTCGCGAAATTCCAACCTTGGGAAGGTCAAATTATAAAAATAGCCTTAAGGATATATTAATAATTTTATACCTCTCATGATGTGATCTAGGTTTTTAATGAATAAAAAATCATAAAAAAATTCAATTATGATTTGAATGTTTTCACAAAAATTCTACTTCAAGAAAACCAAATTACATTTTCCAAAATACAATCAAACTTTTTAGTACTTTAAATCACAAATTTCAAATTTAAACCACATTGTTCCAAATGGACTGTGAAATTTGAATGTTGGCCCAAGTTGTATTTGTTTTCACCAAGTTTGACTAATTTTGACCTTTTTCAATCAAGTTTGACTAAAGTTGACTTTAGGGCGTTTGGGTCAATTAGTCCAAATTTCGATTTTAGAACTTTGTCAAAATTAAAGAAATGTTAGATTTAAACTGGTTTGGATTTTTAAAAGTTTCATAAATTGTAGGGATTTTTCCCGAATCAAATTAAGTATCCATAACTACCTCTCTTTGCAAATTTTTAAGAATAAAAATAATTAAAAAACTAAAAACATCAATTTTGTCTATGAGCAAGGGTTGAAGGGGTTTTACTTGTGCTATTTGTTTGCTTTCATGTTAGGGGATTATTTTTTTTTAGAAGAGCTCATATAAATATAAAGAGGTAACTTTAAAAATCAATTTTGAAAAATGCTCCTATAAAAATAGGTAGTTGATTTTAAAAGTTAACTTTAAAAAGGGCTCTTATAAACATAGGCAGGTAACTTTAAAAATCTTTGTTTGGAAACGATTCCTATAAACATAGGTAGGTGACTTTAAAATTCTCTATCTAGAAAGGGTTCATATAAATATATACAAGTGACTTTAAAAATCAATTTTGAAAAATGCTTTTATTAACATAGCCAAGTCACTTTAAAATCTCTAGCTTTAAAATTACAACTTCAATTTTGGAAAAAGGTTTTTTTAATAATTTTTTTTTTTATTAAAATTCTCATATTAAAGCACCATAACTCTTTTTTTTTTTAATCTAAATAAAAACTTGAAAAATACCATCAAAAAATAAGATGAGTTTAGAGATCACCACTAAAGAGGATTGGGATATCACCACTAAGTGGATGTAGATATTTTTAGATATCACTATAAAAAAAGCAAATTTAGACTTGGATACTCAAATTTCACCATCGAGCAGATGCAAATGACTTTTTATATCACCACTGAAGGGGACTTGGATATCTTTATTGAAAGAGACTAAAATATCACTGCCAAGTGAAATAAATAGCTTTAGATATCACCATCGAACAGGGCTCGGATATCACTATTAAGTGAAACAAAATACTTCAAATATCACCACTGAAGGGGACTTGGATATCATTTACCGATTGAAATAAAAGACTTTGGATATCACCACCAAGTAAAACAACAAACTTCAAACATCACCACTAAAAAGGACTTGGATATCACTCGAATATCACTGCTGAGTAAAACAAATGACTTCAGATATTACCACCGAAAAGGACTCGGATATCACCACTAAGTGAAATAAATAACTTTAGATATTACCACTAAAGAGGACTCAAATGACTTTGGATATCTCCATTGAAGAGGATTCAAATGTCACCATTAAATGAAAACAAGCAACTTAAGATATCACCACTGAAGAGAATTCAAACAACTTCGGATATCACCATCAAAGGATTTTGTATAAGCTTGGATATCACCATCGAGAAAGTTTTGACAAAAGCCCGGATATCACCATCAAAGAATTTTGTAAAAGCTCGAATGTCGCCGCTAAGAAAGTTTTAAAGAAGGTCAAATTTTCCCATTGAAAGAATTTTAAGAGAAGTCATATTTTACCACCGACAGAGTTTTGATAAAAGATCGAATTTCACTATTGAGAAAATTTTGACAAAATTCAAACTTAAATGCTCAGATATCATCACCGAGAGAGTTTTAATGAAAAGTCAGATTTCACCATTAAATTTTGAAAAACTTAGGATTTAAACATTTGGATATCACCATCAAGATTTGAAAAAGCTTGGATATCACCATTGAAGAGTTTTAAATATTTGAATAATACCACTAAAATTTGAAAACTTAGAATTTGAAACTCGGATATCACTATCGAGATTTGAAAAAATTCGAATATAACCACTGAGGAGTTTTAAGCAAAAATCCATAAATCATCATAAAACATAAAGAAAACTTAGATATCACCACTGAGAGAATGACAACATATAGAAAACATGGATATCAGCACCAAGGGGATTAAATAAAAGATGGTATTATCATCAAAAAATCTTAACACATTTTTCTAAGAAATATTGTTCACTATTTTTGTATCCATTCTTGTTTTTTTCAATTTTTTTTCTTTTTTTTTATTTTTTTAATCCAATAATTCAAAATTTTCATTTTCTCTTTTTATTTTTTTTAATATTTACAAGATTGTCAAGTGTAATTATGATGTAAACATTTTATTTTCAAAATGATAATGCAAATGTAAATACAAGTGTAAAAATTCCTATTAACCATGCAAATGTCCTTTCTATGTTGTAAATGGTCCATGTGATTATGAAAAATGTAAATTTTTAACCCCAGTGATGTAGATGTCTTACATGTTTCAATATTTTTTTCATGATGCAAATGTGACAATGCACATGGAAAAGTCCTTACCATGATGAAAATGTACATTCCTTTTTAACAATGCAAATGCCTCTACAATGATGCAAGTTCTAGGATTCCCTTTTCTTACCATTTTTCAAATATTATTTTTGCTAATTTCTTTTTGCTCATCAAATTAGCTCCTCAACTTCTTCTTAGAAGGGTCTTTTCTTTCATTTTCTTGTATCCTATTATTTAATCCTTCACTTTTTTTTCTTATTTCTTTACCAACTTTTACTTTCTTTACTTTTTAATAGACTCTCTTAAGTTTTCTCTCATTTTCAACATGCTTTTGTACAGCATGCAACACGCAACATGTAAAATGCAACTTGATTACAAGAATAAGAAAATGCACTATCATTATTAAAAAAGACATTTTTTTTCTTTTTTTTTAACAATACGGATACCTCAATGAAAAATATTTTTCTTTTTTAAATATAAACTAGCCTAAAGATTCACATTCAATATTTATTTTTATACCAAACATGATTTTCTTTTTTTTTCATTTTCTTTTTTTTCTTTTCTTTCTTATTTTCCCTCTTTTTTTTTCTTTTTTTTCTTTTCCTTCGAGCGGATTCAAAGCTTTTGAAACCTTTTATCAAACATTTGCCTTTAGTATATAAGGACCCTTTTTTAGACTTTGCCATATTTAAACTCTTAGATACATTCTTTTTTATCCTCTAGTATGGAGGGTGATCTTCAGTCAAAGTTCATTTTGAAACAATTTTATCAAGCTCAAAAAGGTAACAATGGATAAATTTTTACATTTATGAATTGATGATGAAAAATGAACATTTATCATTTCAAGCATGATTACTCGAATTTGAAAAGTAATTTTTTTTCAAAAAAAAGGTTCGAAAGAAGGTTTTTATTTTTTTTCTTTTTCTTTTTCAACTTCTTTTGAACTCTTTAGTTTGCTCTGATTGGTTTTTTCATGAATTTTTTGAGACTTTTTTATTTTTTCATTTATTTGAATGTCTCAAGTGCATGATATAAATTTTTTCTTTTTTCTCTCTCTCCTTTTTTATTTATCTCTTTTCTTTTCTTCTTTTTTTTTTCTTTTCTTTGCTTTTCTTTACATGCCTCCCATCACCATTCAGAAAAAAATACTTTATTTTGGCAAACCACCCCTAATGAAGATTAGCATGAGAGAAAAGTCATGTGAAATGAATTCATTTAAGGTGTCAAAGTGTTTATGTCACTCCGTAACAAAGAACAGGTTAATCACATTTCAAGTTGTCTTAAGGGCAATGAAGTCTTTCTTTTTAGTCAATGTGCCCCAAAACATTGGACAAAGATAATTTTTAGGGTGCAGAATTGAGAGGCTAGTATGTTTGTAATCATTCAAAATGATTTGAGTGGTTTTGTTTTTTATTTTTTATTTTTTATTTTTTTGGAAAAAGCCTTGACTTTTATCAAATTACCACATCCAAATTATTAAAAAAAATGTCATGTTTACATGATCGTCTAGGAATCAAAATTTTTTTGTTATTTTTGTAATTTTTTATGAGATTGACAGTCTCATTGTTTATTGCCTAGAAAAAGAATATCACCTTTTTTATCACAATATAATTAGGCAAAGGCAATGTTCACAAATTCCTCTTGAGGGTTATGGTTGATAAGTGAAATTAGTTGAATGGTTTGAAAAATGTGTGAAAATATTTGATGAGTTCGTTTTTAATAGTGATCACAAACTCTTTTGAGACTCATTTCATCTTTTATTACAAAAGATATTCTTTCGAGACTTCTTTCATCCTATACTACAAAAGAAAACTTTCTTTTTCTCTATTTTTTTTTTTCAAGGCATTTTTTTTTATGATTTTTGGAAATTAATTATGTGAGGCTTTATTCAAATCCAACAATTTTTTATTTTTATTATTTTTTTCTTCTAGGAAAAATCTTAAATATTCAAAATTTAAAAGAAATTAAAAACCTTAAATGACAACATTTACAAATTCATGAGACAATGCAACACATCATAACTAAAATTTAAACTTTATTCATTTATTGCAAACATTTAAACCCCCTTCAACGTCTCAAGGATATACAAACTTAAATGACTGCCCTATTTTTAGAATTTTGATCCTTATCTCTCTTATTATTTAGCTGTCATAGCCACTAACCATCTTTTAAAATCTTGTAGGATCTGTATTGATTAAAGAATGAACCGCAACTAAGGTTGACTTGATATCATGTTCATAGCATTCTCTTCTTTTTCATTCATTAAAAACTCCATTATCCCAGAATTTATCAATTCTTGTACCACTTGCTTGAAATCTTCCCAATCTTGAATCAAATAACCCATTTTTGTTTCATGATATTGATAGATAAAACCTAAATCTTGATGGCTATTCTTAATCTCAATGACTATTGGCTAAATTATATCAATTTTGTTGAAACTATCATATATCTTCTTTAGAGGGGTCCTTATCTCATTTATGCACCTCTCTCTCTGCTACATTTATTGTACCTCCAACATGATTAGATAAAGGTTTGCCACCAACATTTGGTTTCATTAAGGTGTCAAAATTCAATCGGTCAGCCTTTAACAATTCTTGTACCTTATATGTCAAAGCTGTACAATCTTTTAATGAATGGCCTATAACACCAAAATGGTATTCACATTAGACATCAGGGTTGTACCATTTGGGATATGATGGTTTGAGAGGTTCAATAAGGATAAAGGTGATAAGGTAACTTTTCAAGAGCTGTGGGTAGATGTCTATGTATGATATAGGTATTAGGTTAATATGAGTTCTCTTTTTTATGTTTATGGTGCAATAGTTTTTTTGTTCCAATGTTAGGTTGCCTTTGCTAGGAAAATAGTTGTATGGTTAGTGTTAAAGTGATTTGGGGAACTCTAGGTCAAAAAATAGGTTGGTACATTGGTTGAGGAGGTGGTGATGGGATAACAAGCTGAACATGTGGTTGTAGAATGTGAGGTAGAGGACATGAGTTTAGGTATAAAATTCTCAAAGATTGTGTAAAGTTTAGGGGTCTAATATTGTGTGTTTGGAAATGAGGTTAAAAGCAATCATGAAGGGATTTTGAATACAGGTATAGATTTAGGATAGTTGGGGAAGGTTGTTTGAAAGTTTGTGACTTTGTCTTTGAAATCAAACTTTTGAGTTCAGTCATTTGTGTGGTCAAATCATTCATTCTTTTCATGAGCTTGTTCAAACTTTGATTTTTGTTCAAGACACCATGTGTATTAAGATCTTTCTGAAAGGTGTTGGACCTAGCAAGAACCTATTAACCTTGATATATTTCAATTGTAAATGAAAAAAACCCTTGTGGAGTGACAATCTTAACCTTTTCACCACATTTAACCATTTTCACCAACTGGGGAATCTGTTGTTTCATTTGATAAAGCTCATGCCTAGATTTCTCTAGGTTCAACTCCAATGCACTAATCCTTACTTCCAATTGATCTCCTAATTTTGCCATTCTAATACGCACCAAGATAGACATTTTATTTGAAATGGTTTAGACCAAAAGTTTATGGTATTATTCTTATGAATGAATGCCTCTAAACAAATGCTAATTTATATGACACATAGAACATGTTTATGAATACATACATATGATGATGTTGTAAAAAATGTCATGAAATGCAAAAAAGCCTAAGATAATGGATTTTCATATGTACAAGGCACTAAACGATAAAAATTTGATCACCCATGAATGTGTATGCAAGAAATGTAATGTCCAATTGTAGGGGTGTTGGGATATAAAATGCAATGCATGTTTTATGAAATCCTATTATTTATGAATCCACATACATGAAATGTAATAACATATTAACACCAATGATAAAGTGTATACCTATAACTAATGTAACATACTTGTGTTAAATACACTGGCTATTATATGTATTAGACATGTCTACATGAAATGCAATACATGTATTGTGTTGACTTAATGAGGTTAAAACTACTTCAAATATGCAAATAAGTGGAGTGTATGTGCTATCTATTAAGATGTGCATGAGATGAAATGCATGTATCATCTATTAACATGTGGATAAAATGAAACGCATGCACTATCTATTGATGTTGATGAGATATAATACATGTATCATAATATGATGATGTGCATGAGTTGGGCTACATATATTATTTATTATTTTCAATCATGATAACAGTGCATGAATAATGAAATGCAAAACATGGAACAACATTCAAACTCAAAGCTTTTTTTTTTGTTTCCTTTTAGAAGAAGAAAAAAATTAAAAAAAAAAACACACACACACACATGAATGTAATCACACAGAATGACTAGGATTCAAGGATTTTTTTTCTTCTTCCATTTCTATTATTTTTGTTTCTTTTGGTTTTTTGGTTTTTACTTAAAGTAAAGAAAAATTTAGGAACACAGAAAGAATCACACAAAATTGACTAAGATTCAAAGATTTTTTTTTTCATCACAAATTGGTGTAGCACCCTGATCCTTACCCATTATAGGCTACGAGTGAAAATGGTTCAATCTGAGTAAGAGTATTTCACTAGGCATTATGGAGTTTTACACCTTATGAGGGTGTAGTTACTTTACTTCCCCTTAATTAAGGTTAGACCCCGGGGATAGAGCTTATGCACGTAATGCAATATGAGCATGTAAAAAGAAACATACAAGCCTTTCACATTTTTCCTAAAACTACCTCTATCTTGAACGCCTCATAAATATTAAGAACAAAATAAAGAATAGCAATAAATGACATAATTAAAATATGTACGAAATGACGTATTTAAAATATGCATGAAATATAAAACACACACTCATACATTTTTTTATGTTCTTTTTTTAGAAAAATATAAATTAAAATCAAAACATTTTTTTCATTTTAAATTTTTTAATTTATTTTATTTTTAAAACAAGGAAATTAAAACCAAGATATTTTTTCTTTTTTTTTTCAATTTTTTTTATTTTTCTTTATTATTTTTTAAATTTCCACTTTTTAAGAAAATAAGAAAATCAAAATCAAGTAATTAAGATTAAACATTAATTAGGACCATTAAACCAAAATATAGGATAAAATGCAACCAATCTTTGGCCTGAGTCTCTAAAAATGTCTTCTTAGTAGCGTTGCCATGCTGTTGTGACATCTTATAACCCGAGGTTGGGTGACCCAAAAGTCGAATGAATGGGAAAAATTGAAAAGACAAAGGTTAAAAATATTTTCGATAAAAATAAAATAAGGAGTCACCACTAATCTTTTTTAGGATGTGATTAAACACCTAAAAAAAATTTTCTTTTAATAAAACATTTAAAACAGCTTTAAAAGTTTTACAAATAGAACAATTTTGTAATCCGTGAAATCAGATTTAGGTTCAAGTATCAGTTATACGTGAAGAAATATTAGCTCTCCCATAGTGCCTATTGAAGATGATACCAATCGATTGCATGTTATCCTTTAATTATAGTTAAAACAATCTTATTTTACTAAATATTTAAAATTAATTCCTTTTCCTTTTTTTATTTTTTCAAAAAACAAAAACAAATCAAATTTTAGAAACAAAACCCTTTTTTTTTTTTTTTTTTTGGATCAAGACAAAATCTCTTTAAATATTGAAACACTTTTTTCACTATCCTATAATTAGGAAAAGCTTTAAAAATATTTCTAATTTAAGGGTTTTCAAATGGCCCTACTAAAATCGAGATAACACATCTCATAAATAATAATTACCGAGAGTCCTTCTATTATTAGGCGAGATCTCAATGATTATATTTAATTGAGATGTTATCTTATTTAAAGTATTTATCTTTTGAAAAACCAAATTTTAAAACAATTGTATGAGATGCATGAGCATAATAAAATATGATGAAAAGCATGACAATATAACATGAATGCCAAAGTATGAATGTATGACAATATAAAAATACATGTGATGACAAGGTAAAATGAAATGCAAAGGCATGATTAGTTTTAGGGTTTGGGTTGGTTTGGAGTTTAGGTTCTAGGCTTGGGGTTTAGGATTTAGGGTTCAGGTTTAAGGTTAGTGTTTAGGGTTTGGGGTTGAGATTTGTAATTTAAAGTTTAGGGTTTAGGTTTTAAGGTTTAATTTAGGGTTTTCGATTTAGGGTTTAGAGTTTAGAGTAAGATTTTAGGATTTAGGCGTTAGGGTTTCATGGAATTTAGGGTTTAGAGTTAAGTTTTAGGGTTTGAAAATTTGGGGTTTCAATTTCTAGGTTTCAAGTTTAGGGTTTCAATGAATGCATCAATGAATGCATGTGCACATGATCTTGAAGAATAATTATAAACTAAGGTTTTTCAAAATTAAATCACAAACATGTTGTGCATGGAAATTCAAGAACAAAATAGATTGAACATGAAAAAAACTTTGAAACTTCTTTGAATGTTCCACCATTCCTCATCATTAAACCTAACCAAACAACTTCAAAAATAACCAAAACAACCATCAAAACAACATTTTTTTTCATTGAAACATTTGTTAAAACACATTAACAACTTGCCTACCATCATAAAAACACAATCATATGCATGAATCAAAGCAACATGTAATTTTAAAATGATGGACAAGGTTTCGCCAAACCATGCCTCACCATGGCCAAACCTTCATGGAATTTCTATCATATGTTCTTCACTTTCATTCAAGCCAAACATGCTTTATATACTTACGAAATCATCCCATAAGAACATTTTCACCATGAAAAGACATTTATCAAACATGAAACAAGCTAAAATAACAAAGAAAATATGAACAACTTGAAAATGAGCTAACCACCTTCATATACCACTAACTAGACCATAGACTAGCAAATAACATGTGCACTATCAACCAAACACATATAGGTAGCAAAAGAAACAAAGAACACATTTGAAGAGTAAGGTAAAATGAGGTTCAACCATGGTGAAAGAGTTTCAGCCATGGTGGAGGAGGTTGGCCATGGTGGATAGCTTTGTTTTTTGTTTGTTTTCTAACTTCACTCCAACTATTAATTAGTTGGATGAAGTTTTATTCAAATTTTGAGCAAAAAAAAAACTAAAAACCTTCAAGAAAATCATTGGATGAAACACACTAAAAATACAATGAAAAAATGTAATGGGGATGCAAGAAATTCAAAAAATGAATGTTGAGAAAGTATATCTTTAAGGTTTCTCCTACATCCACTCTTTTTGGTTGTCCATACAAAGGCTTTAACCATTATTCTTGAATTGAATATACGACCCTATCTTTTTTTCTCTAAGGCTTAAGATAGAAACCTTACACTCTTTACTTTTTAGGCTAAGTAGTAACCTTTAAATCTCATAAATTCAAGATGATAGCCCACCTCTTGATTACAAATGACTTAATAGAAATACAAACTTAAAACACCTCTCAAAGGCTAAGTGTTTGCCTAATAAAGTAAAAAGAAATTTGATGAATGAATAACAAAAATGATTTGGATACAACAAATACAAAGACATAGACTTTAAAGCTCTAAAACCCTTGATTTTTTTGAGAGATGAAAATATGACTTGTTTGATCTTCTCTCTTGATTCATCAATCTTCTTGGTGTCTTGAAATGCCCAATTTATGGAAGAATTGAGGAAATAGCCATTAGAAAGGGTTTGGAAGAAGAAATGCTCGTTCAAAGCTTAAAAAAACTAGCCATTTGAGTGTTTTTGGGCATAGGGGATCAATCCATCTTTTTGGTGATCGATCCTCTAGTCTGAGTGATCAATCCCTTTTCAAATCCTAGAGCAAAATTTTTATTCTTGATAAAAAACCAATCGATCCCTTTTTGAGGGGAATGATCCTATCCAGCAAGGTGGTTGTCTCTTGTTTTACACTCTACTAACTAATTTGATCATAGCTTGAGTTATACAAATCCAAATCAAAACTCATTTGAAGATTTAAAAACTAGATTTAAAGGGCCTTCTATCTAAATTCATCACCTAATTCATTGAATATGAATTATGGTGAATTTTTAAAACTATCATTTGTGTAGTTTTTAGACAACTGCAAAGTATCTAGTAAAAATTGAAAATCTTTTCTTAAAAATTTTGGATTTTGATTTTGTTTAATCCATTAGAAAGTAGACTCAAAGAGCTTTCCAACCATATAAAATTCAAATATTAAAGCTTTGAGAATTAATACAGAAAAATAAAACAAATTCAATGTTGGAAAACTTTATTCTTGTAAAACAACTTTCTTAAGTTAATCTATTTCTCAAAACTAATATTATCAAAATTGTATTAAGTCCAAAATGAATAAGTTCACTTTAAAAACAATAATTGGACTTTCATTTAAGCTCAAATAAATAATCTTTAAAGATAGATTTTGTTTTAAGAAATATGAAAACAAAGAAAGATTTGTTTACACTTTGAAAAATATATTATTTATTTAGTACAAAATATAAAACTTAAGAACATGTACTAAATAAATCTTTTTCAAAATTTTGATCAAGATTATTTAGCTTAATATTTTGTTATTTCAAAATAAGGATCAATTTAAGGCCAACATAAAAAAAAAAAAGAATATTTGAGCTAAAAACTTAAAAAAAAAAAAACTTTAATGCACGAACATTAATATCATTTGAAGATCCCATAGAGGGCAAGGCTTGGTTTGATGAACTCAAAAGATTAATAACACGAATGGAATGGGTGTTTAAAAAGGAATTATGAATTAGTTTGTTCAAAATTATCTGAATATTCATTATTTTGGAAGTTGTGAACCTTTACAAACCCCTATCTTAGTGATTTACGTCTAAATTATTTCTTTGCCTAAACCTATTCTCATAATGAATATCATTTCTTCAAATTTTTTTGTTTTTCCCCATTTGCTTTTCAAATAATGAATCAAGAAAGTGTGATGAATTGCATATATCATAGAAATGGAAAGATGATGGATGAAAAAATGACTAATGATAATATGAAAGATTCTTGCATTATTTTGAAAAGATAGTTGAAAGTAACTAGGGTAGACTGAAAATGAAATGATAAAATAAGCCTAAAATGATGTTATTCTTTAAGGCTTATAAATGAAAGAAGAAACATTCCATATGTTGTGATCAAATGATGAGACTAGTATAGGAACATTTTGGGTCACAAATTGGTTGATACATTTGATAACTAATTCTAAAAAGGTTGAATAAGAATAGAACGGGAAGTTGAATAAGAAAGAAGACATAAAGAATCTTGAGACCTTTTAAACACATTTATATATGCCTAACATTGACTTTTGCAGTTGATGCATTCCATTCATGACATTTGTTTCAATCTTGACGTTTTATTTTCAAATTGAAATATTGAGAGTTTTTCATCAAAAGGAACTTTGGATTTAACAATTTTTTATTGAAAAAATATGTTGACAAATGAAATTTTGAGTTTCAATTGAAAAAAACTTTGGTGGAGAATATGAATGAGATTTTAATCCTCGATTAAGGAAAATTGTTCAAAGATATGATTTTGATCCTTGGTTAAGGAAAAATTTTCAAGATAGGATTTCGGCTATGAAAAAATTTTTAAGATGTGGAAAATATTATGAGAAAAATTTTAGAAACTTCAATGCCTTTATTACGAAAAAGCTGTTTCAATTAAGAATTTTAAAATTTCAATGCCTCTATGAGAAAGAAGCCTTTTAGTAAAGATTTAAAAATTTTTTAAATATGAATCTTTGAAATTTTAGATGTGAATTTTCAATTTCAATATTTGAGTTTTTTTATGTACATCTCTATAATTCTTGAGTGAGAATTTTTTAATTTTAAATGTGAATTTTTAAAAAATTCATTTTGAATGTGAATCTTTTAAATTTTTCGAATGTGAATTTTTTATTTTTGGATGTGAAATTTTAAAATTTCATTTGCGAAACTTTGAAATTATCTATGAATTTTTACAATCGCAAAATTTTAAAATTTCATGTGAATCTTTGAAATTATTTATGAATCTTTACAATTGCAAAATTTTAAAATCTCATTTGTGAATCTTTGAAATTATTTGCAAATCTTTACAATACAAAATTTGGAAATTTCATTTCTGAATATTTGAAATTACTTACGAATTTTTGAACTCTTGAAAATTTTTGATCTCTTGTGAATTTTTGAACTCTTGCGAAACTTTAAACTTTTACAAACCATTAAATTCTTGTGAATCTTTAAGCCTTTATGAATCTTCATTCTGGCAAATCTTTGAATGTTCCTAGTTTTTGAATTCCTTTGAATATTTTGCTACCTTTGAAATTTTCAATTGCAAATTGTTAAATTTCAAATTGTGAATTTTTTTATTTTAACATATCTTTGTATTTCAACATGTTTCCTAAATGCAAATCTTTAAAAGTTATAAATTGTGAATCTTTGAAATCTCAATATTTATTTTGTTGTTTTAAATTTCGTTTGACAAGTGATACTTGAATAAAATGAATGTTTTTTATCTTTGTAAAATTTATGTTTCATAAAAAATGTGTAAAGAGAGACAACTGTAGATGTCTCAATTGATCCAAGGTATTTAAAAATTATTGAGTCTCAAATTCGACATTGGGCTTCAATTTGTAAGTGGAATTTAGGCCCAAGAATTAAAAGTCCCAAATATTTCTTTTTTATTTAATTTAATTTATTTATTCATATTGTTTATTTTATTTTATTTTTTAGTTATTTGTTGGTTAAGGTCAAAGAAAAAGAAAGGAAAAACCAATATTGAAACATGGGATGTTTTTTAAAAGATTGTGAATTGAATATTAATTATAGAAGTTGATTTAGGAATTACTTAGTACCAATTCATAATAAAAAGGAAAAAGAACTTTCAAAGTGTTAAAGATCAGATCTTGGTAGATTCAATTGATCGAAAGCTTTCCAAATTGGTTTGGTATTCAATCCTTATAAAAGATTCATTAGTAGCACAAATGGAGTGACAAAGAGAATTACAATGACAAGAAGCAATTTGGCAAAGATCAAAGCATCAATAAGCCACAATCAAGTTTATATGGTTATTATAAGGCATCAAAGATTGATAGTAGTGAAGATTAAATAAGGGAACAGAGGAAGCAGAGGAATCAAAAACAATAATTAAAAGTGACGAGGAAGCCAAAATAAGAAAATTGACTAGCAAATTTCCAATTCAGCATGAACCCAAAGCCAAACAAAAATCCCAGTCCCACAACAAAGCCAAAACCTGCACACAATCAAACCACCAAACCTAGAACGTCAAACAAAGCTAAAAGCCTCAGTAAACCATATAAGGAACAAGCAATTCATAGCCAGAATCACAAACAACAATCCCAATTGACCAAAAATTGCAAAACTAGAATCAGTAAAGACGACCAAAAGCCTCAATCAAGGAAAGAAGAGGGAAAATAGAGCAGAAAAGAAAAAGACAAACACAACAAGGCAATTGTTCTAGGAAACTTTTCGGGCTAGGGAATGTAGAATGAGAAAATTTTTGTCCATCACGAAGTGCCACATGTCTAGTAAAATTTCTTTAATTAATTAATTAAAGAATTTTTTATGTGACAAATCAGTTATCACTATATAGATTAATGATATTATTTAATTGAATCATATAATTAATTAATCAATTTTATGATTAATTAAATATGTCACTTGTCAATTGAAAATAAAACACTTCATTTGACCATTAGATTTCATCAATGAGTCATTAGTTTTTATCTCTAATTAAACTATAGTTGTTTAGAGAGAAAATCAAAGAGGTTGAGTTTCTTTGAAACTTTCTTTCTTTTGGCAAGCTTGCACTATATATACAATGCTTCCCTTGTCATAATTCATAATTTCACAATTCTAAAGAGAAAAATAAGATTTTAAAGACCTAAAGCCTATCCAAAGTCTCAAGAAGCAAGCCCTGAAAAGTTGAAGAAATTTTGAAGAACAAAGCATTTAAGTTCTAAGAATTGTTAAGATATTGCTCTTCAATCATACTTCTTATAAAGGAAAGAGATCAATTTCATTTGTCCAATCACAAAGTGCCACATGTCCAGTAAAATTTCTTTAATTAATTAATTAATATGGATTAATGGTATTACTTAATTTAATCATATAATTAATTAATTTTATGATTAATTAAATATGTCGCTTGTCAATTGAAGATAAAACACTTGGTTTGACCAATCGGATTTCATTAATGAGTCATCAATTTTTATCTTTAATTAAACTATAGTTGTTTAGAGATAAAATTAAAGAGGTTGAGTTCCCTTTAAACTCTCTCTCTTCTAGTAGGCTAGTAGCATAAATACAATGCTCTCCTAGTCATAATTCATAATTTCACAATTCTGAAGAAAAGAATAAGATTTTGAAGACCCAAAATCTCTCTAAAATCTTTAAAAACAAGCTTTAAAGAATTGAAAAAATTTTGAAGAACCTGAAGAACAAAGCATTTGGGCTCCAAGAATTGTTAAAATATTGCTTTTCAATCTTATTCCCTCTAAAGGAAAAAGATCAATTCCATTTGTTTAAGATCAAGTCAACTAGACCTTTGAAGCCTTCAAGAACAAGTCTCAACGACCTTTGAAGAATTCAAGAACAAGTTTACTTGACCCTTGAAGTGGATTTTGCATTCAAGATTAATTCTACAAGACCTTTAAGGCATTTAAGAACAAGTCTCAATAACTTTTGAAAAATGCAAGATCAAGTTCACCTAACCCTTGAAGTGGATTTTTGCTGAAGAAAAGAATAAGTGGATTTTTTTGTAATAAGAATCCCCAAATATTGTAATTTTCACAAGTCTGATAGATAAATTTATTATTTGCCTTCAAATTTTTTGTCATATTTTTTACACAAAATTTGTGTGTATAAATTTCTAGGATGCCAAGTGGGACAATATTTTTTTTTCATCTCTTTTTTTCAAAATTCAAGTGTTTAAACTATAACGGCTTCCAAAAAGAATTCCACCAACAAGCCAGCTCTCAAGGTTGTTCAAGCAAATCATGTAATCTTCCCTGGCTTATCACCAAACACTTATATTGCTACCCACTCATATGGCACTAGAAGTAAGACAAAAGCTCTTAAAAACATTTATGCTCAAACTCTTCTAGTGCTAAATTAAAACCCACTCTATGACATTTATTTTCAAGGATTAGTGGAATCTTCTACTAAGAAGCCTACTTCACCTCATAGATCAAGTGCAAATAGTAGCTCAACTTCACCATCTCTTTCAAAACTAGACTATGGAGCAATGAATGTCATGACAACTAGCACCACATCATTGGAAGAACAAGTTGTGCTCATTTCAAAAACTCTGAAAACTCTTGCAACAAGCATTAAAGACAAAGATAACCAGATTGCTGCCATTGTGGAGAAGATTAGCAATCTCAATGGAAAGTGACTAGTGATTTCAAACCAAAATCGTAATTTTATCTTTCAAGAGGATGTAAAGAATTCCAACATAGAAGTTGCCAAGGATTATCAACAAAAGCTCAATAAAGTTGTCATTGCTAGTCAACTCAAAAATCTTATCAATAAAGTAATTAAAGATTAAGTTACACAACCTTCATATACACATGCTAAGTCATATTCTCAAAGGATTGATCATTTGAGGATGCTTGAGAATTACCAACCTTCAAAGTTTCAACAGTTCAATAGTAAAGAAAACCCACGCCAACATATTACCCACTTTATGGAAACTTGCAATAATGCTAGCACTGATGGTGATCTTTTAGTGAAGCAATTTGTTTGTACTTTAAAAAGTAATGCCTTTGATTGGTATACCGATCTTAAGCCTGTCATAATTGATAGTTGGAACAGCTTAAACGTGAATTTCTTAATCGATTCTATAACATTCGTCGTATAGTCAACATGATCAAGCTCATAAGTTCACACCAATGGAAAGATGAATCAGTGATTGATTACATTCATAGATGGAGAAATTTAAGCCTTAATTGCAAAAAAAAGACTATTTGAGTCTTCTGCTCTTGACTTGTGCATACAAGGCAGGAATTGGATATTGTGCTATATTCTCCAAGGTATCAAGCCTAAAACCTTTAAAAAATTGGCTATCCATACACATGATATAAAGTTAAGTATGGTAGCTATTAAAAACCAATGACCTTCTATGCAAAAGCTATATAATGGTAAGAAAAAGCAAGATACTCATAAAAAGGGCAAAACTTTTACTAATAAGGGAGAAAATAAATAGTCTATGACTATAAATGCTAAGTCTTTGAAGATAGCCTTTAAGTCAAAGAAATCTCAAAAGGAAAAATCTGCTTTTTCTCAAGACAAAGGCAGAAGTAAAATCTCATTAAGGGAAAGATAAGAGAGAAGTATCATTTTCCTTATTAAGATATTTTAAGCATGCTAGATGAACTCTTAAATTGCAAGTTGATCTAGTTGTTGAAAATAAAGTAAACTGAGGAAACTGATAAAGTGGATGACCCCAATTATTGTAAGTATCACCATTTGATTAGTCATCCATTAAAGATATGATTTGTTTTAAAAGACAAAATCATGCAAATTCATTGTGATGGAAAAATTAAATTTGACAAAAAAGTTATAACATCAAATGTGGCATCAATATATACTGTTTATCAATCTAACTTTTTAGGCAAGACCATCAAATTTGGTTCTTTTGACCCCATTCTACTACCTTTGAGTACAACAATCAAATTTGGTTTGTTTAACCCTATCATACTAGCTTTAAGCATAATTGGTCTTCAAAAGAATAGGGGCAATGCTCATCCTCAAATTAAAGATCAAGATAATGGTGGTTGGACCTTAGTTACTTGTCGAAGAGGTTAAAAGAAAAATCTACAAAAGCTTCTTCGAGTAATGACAAAAACTAAGATGGTCAAGCAACCAGTTAGGAAGCCAACACAAAAGGTGATCTAAACAAAAGCAATTCCATCTAAGAATGAAAACATAAGGCCAAAAAGCTAATTATTTTGAATAAATACATGCCAATTTAATTCATAAGAGAAAATTTGATTTCTATGACTCATTACTATGTTGGTGAGGAAATAGAAAATGATGACAACAATATCGACAAGATAACAATTAAAGTTGGTCATTGTTATGCTACAAAGATAAATTTTTTTGATAAAGATTTGTTGTTAGGATTTATTCCTCACAATTGACCACTATATTGTTAGATATGTTCATGAGCAAGGGATCAATAGGATCCTAATAGATGATGAATCTACTATCAATATCCTTCCTTTAAAGATAATGAAGAAATTTGGAATTCCTTCGATGAATTATCATAAAGTCGCTTGATGATTCAATGATTCAATCAAGGAGGGCAAAAGGCTCTTGCAAAATTCAAACTTTAATTTTTTATTCATGATATGGAATTAAATCCATTATTCCCTATGATTGATGTTAAGACAACATACAATATATTGTTAGGGTGACCATGGATACATCAAAATGGTGTAGCTTCTTCAACTCTTCACCAATGTTTAAAGTATAGTAGACATGGCCAAATAAAGACACTTGTTGCAGATTTTAAGCCATTTTTTATAACGGAGGCGCATTTCACTAATGCTAAGTTTTATTTGAAAAATGCTTTTGTATAAGTATTTCCAAATCAACAAAATATCAATGTGAAAAAGTTAGAGCAAAAGGGTATAGTTCCTTTTAACAGCTATGGAGATGATGAAATTGCTTAAAGTTTATTGAATTTAACTTTTTCTCTTACTAGCTTGAAAGACTCAAAGGTTTCTAAACCTTCATTCAAGGGATTTGTAAGGCCATTAGAAGGACCTTTGATTAAACATGATGATTTTCTCTCACATCGTGCTAAGGGTTTTGATCTTAATGCCTATAGATTTCTTATCAAGGCTGGATACAAATAAGAAGATATTTCATAATTGGTTAATGAAACAGATGAACCAACTAAAGAAATTTCTCAAAGTTTAATCAAGATCCGATAAGTTTGGCAAAAAAATATTGATCATGTTGGCACTTCAAAAGCTGAGCTTGGATTTTCTCCATTAAAATTGAAAATTCATAAAAAAAAGTTTCAAAATACATAAATTTGAAAGAAATTTCTAATGAGCAAGAAAATTTAGTTAAGATACCAAGGTTGTCAGTTTTTTTATCATTTGGATATGTAACCAACACGAGGTTTAATCTTTGATTGTTTGAGTATGCATTCATCTCGTAAGTTAAGTTTTGAAAAAATGGGGAAAAATGACACTAAAACTTTTATGAAAAAGTATATTCCTATTCATTCAAGACTTAGACATTTAAGCTTTAAAAAGATGGTGCACAAATTGAAAAGTAAAGCTCCCACAATGGATAAGTCCAAGGATTTTCATTACAAGATTCCTTCTCGAATGAAGAGACAAAGCAAAATGGTAGTAACTATTAGTGAATCATTGAAGGTTAAAAAGCACATAGTGGTAACAATGAAGCAGATTCCATCTTCAAATGAATAAGAGTTTGAAGATATGAAAATCTTTACTTTTAATCATGTGTCTATAGAAAAAGTTAATGAAAAATCTAAAGAAGAAGATGCTACAGAAGCTCTTCCCCCATTTAAAGAGAAAAATCAAGCTACAATTGATGAGCTAAAAGAAATCAACATTGGCAATAATAAAGTCCTTGTCTAGTTATTATATACCATGAAAAGGAGAAAGCTTACCTTGATATTTTGATGAAATGTTAAGATGTCTTTGCTTGGACTTATAAAAAGATGCCTAGACTTTATCCAAAAGTTGTTATGCATCATCTGGCTATTAATAAAGGTGTTCAACCTATCACACAAGCCTAACAAAGCTTGGAATGTTATCAGGCTCAATTATCCAAAACTTTCAATAAGAAAGTTAAGCCACAATCATTTCAAGTTAGAGACCTAGTTTTAACTATAAAAAGATCGATAAATACTTCACATCACATTAGTAACAAGTTCTTTTCAAAATGGGATGGACCATACACTGTTCAAGACTTTTACAGTAATAACACATGTAAAATTATTGATCAAGGTGGAGTAAAAGTTGAGTCTATCAATGGCAAGTTTTTGAAGCATTGCTATGCCTAAAAAAATGTTACTCTCAAGCACAAGTGTAAAATGCTAATGTTACTCCTACGCACAAGCCTAAACTACTCATATAGTTCCTAGACAAGAGCCTAAACTACTCATGTTGCTCCCAAGCACAAACCTAAACTACTCATATTGCTCCTAAGCATGAGCTTAAACTGCTTATGTTACTTTTAAGCATGAGTTTAAACTCTAAAAAAAATATTACTCTTAGACAAGAGCCTAAACTACTATCAATAAAAAAGCTCACTAAGTTAAAAATCCTACAAATGATGACTTAGGCAAAAGTTAGGGCACCAAAAAAAAAAAAAAACTAAGTTGAAAATCTTACAAAGGACAACTTAGGCAAACGTTAGGATGTAAAAAAGAAAAAAGGCTGCTAAAGTGAAAATCCTACATAGAATGACTAAGGCAAAAAGTTAAGGCACAATAGAAATTGAACTATGTGATAATTTGATCCTTCTTCTTTAAAGGTACATAGGTAGCTTAGTTTCATTGCCAAGTTCGAAACAAAACAAAAAAAAAAAATTTAATTGATTCCAATATCTTTTGTTACTTAAAATTACAAAGTGTCATGATAAAATTAAGTTTGAATTCTTCTTTCAAACATCATGATTCAAATTGTCAATTTTCAAGTAAAGCAATTTTTTTTTTACAAGTTAAAATTCCTTTGGAATTTAATTTGTAATATATACAAACCTTCGATGCAAAAGTGTTACAAAGGTTGTATCAAAAGGAAAGGTAAAACTTTCACTTGAAGTTCTTGAAGTATCCATGAATAGCCTTTAACATATTACATAGCAAATCCAAGGATTTGGCTTCATTTTAATTGTGAAGGCTTAATGAATTCCCTTCACAAATCTTGAAGATATAAATTCTACTTTCAATCTCCTTAATTAAATATTCAAGCTTATTCTTTTTCAGCATTTGCTAGGTCAAACTGCATGTGATTTAGGTAACAACTTCATGCTTAAGTGATATAAAGTCTTTAAGGTGGATTTCTTATGTTTGAATCTACTTAATGTGATCCTTTGATGCCATGTTGGAAGAAGCAAAAGATTCATAGATCAACTTGTCCAAAGTAATCTTCATCATGCCTCTTTATGGATCAACTTATCCAAATTAATCTTCATCTTGCTTCTTCATGGATTACCTTGTATAAAATAATCTTTCATCATGCTTCTAGATGGATCAGTTTGTGCAAGGTAGCCTTCCATCATGCTCCTTAAGGGATTAACTTGTCTAAGGATCATTTTTTTTTTTTTGCTTGGAAATCAAGCTCACATCTCCAGTTTGAATTCTTTGTATCACTACGCAACTCGTTGGCTTAAGTCTTAAGATCTTCATTATGCTTGGAAATCAGGTCTCATCTCTAACTTGAATCCTTGGCATCACTATGAGACATGTTGGCTCAAGTCTCAAGATCTTCATTGTGCTTGGAAGTTAGGTTCTCTTCAGCTTGAATTCTTTACATCTCTAGATATTCATTGTTATGCTTGGAAACCAAGTTTTCATTCTTAACTTGAATTCTTTACATCTCTGTGGAACTCAATACACAAATTTGCATTATCTTTCTTTCAATTATGAAGTCTTGAATGTCACAATCTCCCTTGAAAGCTCTAATCCCCAATAACAACTTTGTCTTGCTTGTTCTTCAAATAGTGAAAGATAACAAATAAGTGTGCTAAGTACTTTGGAAAAATCCTTCTTTTAGAATAAAGCTTCATTTGCCATCAACACCTTAGAATAAATCTTCTTTTGACATCAGTTCCAGTTAATTATGCAACACTTAGAATGACTTCATAGAGTGCTTGAATAACATCCTTATTTTTATAGTAATCGTCAAGGAAGATATTTAATGTCTTGAAGTAATGCACCATGTCTTCAGTCCATTCCCTATATTTTGGTGTATAACCAAATTTCCCAATAATCTTGAAGGAAGTTCTTCAATGTCTTGAATTAATATACCATGTCTTTAGTCCATTCCCCATATTTTGGTGTATAACCAAATTCCCCAATAATCTTGAAGGAAGATCCCTAATAAGCCTTTTCAAAAGTGATTCGACCTCCAAATGGTTTAAACTTTTCATAATTTGGAGTTTTATTGTGAAAGCTAGATTTACGGCAACAAGAAAGCCCATGAAGTGTCAATATGCATGTAAATGGCTTGTGGGACGACATATGACTTAAACCATTTGCTGCTAAGATTAAGAGTTTCTTGCATGCATGAATATTTAATTGATATGCATGAGACTAATTCTTTAATGATAAAAGAGGGAGTTGAGTTATCGAGAAATTACAAAGAAAAGAATCTTTACAGTGAACAAAGTTTAGTTTAATCAAGTGCAATTTCCATCTATTCAAAAAAGCAAAGAAATATTCAAAGCAATTCAAAAGAAAAAAATTTTGTTACCTTTCAGCCAAGATAAAAGAATGAAGACAAACGGTTTTGTTGTTGACAAAAGCCAGAAAGTGTTGGCTTGATTAATTCAAACAATTGAATTAATGGGCAAAGGAATCTTTAATGAAAATAAAGAGATGGAGCCTTTACCTGACTGGTGGCTATAAGGATTATGAGCATAATGCTTTCACTACAAAAAAAAAAATCTTGGAATGTGATCGGATTTGCTACATGATGTCAACCAAATCAAATTCTATAAAGATTACTTCATTGCTTTGGCCCGAAGAGTTAGTAATGGCACCAAAGGCTAGGATTGCCAAGCTTAAAGTGTTGTTTTTTTTTTTTTTTTAATAACAGTGAAGATACCATAGTAACTGGTACACTAGTTGGCATGGATCAAGCTGTAAAGGATGGTGTGGATTTCATGTCATTGTCTTTAGGATTTTGTGAGACTCTGTTCGATGAGAATCCTATTGCAATCAGAAAAAAAAATATTTTTTGCATGATTCAGCTGGTAATAATGGTACTCGTGCATATACATTCTCAATGGACCTCCTTGGATCACTACCGTTTGTGCTAGAACAATCGATCGAGGCTTTGCAACACATGTCATGCTTGATGATAGAGAGTAAATTGTAACTGAAAAATCTGCCCATCCAAAAAATTTGTTTGTCTCAGGCGTTTCTATATACTTTGGACATGAAAGCCAAACAAAACAAATCTGAGTTTCACTCTCTAGACCCGAAGAAGTTGCTGGAGAACACTTGTTCTGTGGCTTCGACTCTAATGTCCAAATAAATGCCCTAAATCAACAAAATTTTGCAATAAATAAAATTGGAACTGTTGGAGCTATCTTTAGTTCGGACGATGGGCAATTTTACAAAACCAAAGCTTGGCCTACAAGATGATAAGGGTGCATAAGTTGGTTATTTCTAGGAGATTGTTTACGTGATGACAAAAATTTTGGTGATATCCTTCATGAAGATTAAATTCTTTTCCATAAAATAATTTGCGAGGTTTGATTGAAAAAAATGCAAGATGTCAATGTGCATGTAGCAAAGATATTCAAAGGGTCAATAAGCATGGCTTGAATATGATTGTGATGGCTTCATTAATTAATTGCCAGAGCAAAGAATGAAAGTAAGAAAGATCTTGTATCTTTTCCAAGTAATTGTTTGAATTAAAGGGAGCAAACAAGTGATGGCTAGTTGGTAAAAATTCCAAGAACTTACCAAGAAATAGCCAAGAATCTTTGAACCGATTAAATTTGCAATTTATCGTCATCTGCTAGAGACACAAAAGAGGATGTTATGATTGTTAATAAAATTCAAAATAATTGAAAGTCAAAGAAAAAAAGAGAAGCTGAAAAGAAAAAAATAATTGGAAAGCATGTGGCAGCAAGAAAGTGTGATGGCTATGGCTATGAGCTTGTAGCATCATTTTGTACGACCTTTTTAGTATGAGATTGATGAAGGAAATAACAAGAGGAGCATTGTTTTTATAATGGAATAAACCTATTTCTAATTGGCTTAGGAGGACAATACTACCTATGCCTTTTAAACATATTCTTCACATGCTTTGGCTGAAGAGTTGGAGTCCAATCTTTTTTTGAATAATGATACATGGATCTTGGATAAATTATTTAATTTTTAGTATTCTAATTGCCTCTTGGCCAGTGGCAAATTTGCTAAGGAAATAAAAGTTCAAACTGGTTTAGGAAAAGTTTTTGTTGAAGTCCTACATTTAATTGGATAAGGAACGTGCACACCAATCAAGATTATAAATCAATTCTTCTCAGATGTTCTCGTTCATATTTGGCTATGAATTCAACCATATTTGGAGTGTAAGTCTTTTCAAGTCGAAGGCACACTGGGAGAATTGTTATCGATCAAGATTTTGTTTCCAATAAAAATTGGTGTCAAAGCTAATTAAATTTCAAGACTTAGTCCCTTTTTGCAAGCAAAAGTATGTGTGACCAAATCGGGGGCATTTGTAGAATGAAAATTTTTTTGTCTAATCATGAAGTACCACATGTCTAGTAAATTTTTTTAATTAATTAATTAAAAAATTTTCAAGTGACAAATCAGTTATCACTATGTGAATTAATTATATTATTTAATTTAATTATATAATTAATTAATTAATTTTATGATTAATTAAATATATCACTTGTCAATTGAAGATAAAATACTTAGTTCAACTAATTAGATTTTATCAATGAATCATCAGTTTTTATCTTTAATTAAACTACAATTATTTAGAGATAAAATAAAAAAGATTGAGTTCCATTGAAACTCTCTCTCTCTCTCTCCTGGTAGGCTCGCAGTATAAATATAGAGCTCCTTTAGTGATAATTCACAATTTCATAATTTTGAAAAAAACATTTTGAAAACTCAAAACCTCTCCAAAGTCTCAAGAAACAAGCTCTAAATAATTGAAGAAAGTTTGAAGAATATGAAGAATAAAGCATTCGGATTCCAAGAATTGTCAGGATATTACTCTTTGATCTTATTTTTTTTAAACGAAGAAAATCAATTTCGTAAGATTAAATCAACAAAACCCTTGAATCATTCAAAAACAAATCTCAACGAGCTTCAAAGATTTCAAAAATAAGTCTATTTGATTCTTGAAATAGATTTTGCATTCAAAATTAAGTCAACAAAATCTTTGAAGCATTCAAGAACAAGTCTCAAGAATTTAAGATCAAGTGTGCTTAACTCTTGAATCAAATTTTTGCTAAAAAAAAGAATCAAAAGATTTTTTTGTAATAAAAATTTCCAAAGATTGTAATTATTACAAGTCTAATAAATAAATTTATTTTTTGTCTCTAATTTTTTTTGTTATATTTTTTACACAAAATTTGTGTGTAGAGGAAAAATTTTGAAAAATTGTTGGGTTGGCAATCGAAGAGAGTAATCGGGCACACACAAGGTGGCCGAAAGCATTCAGTCAACAATCAAATAGAGATAACAAGCACCAAGCAATCAGTAAGGAATTCACAGAAGCAATTACAAAGAAAAATAAAATTTTGCAAGAAAATGTTGGGAGGGATTCTATAGGTTTCGGTTTAGGGAATTTTGAAGATATGTGGGGGCTCTAAATTAGAGGTTGATTAGACAGGAGAAAAGGAAATTTTTGTGGCTTAAGTGGCTAAAGGGTTTGACGGTAAAAAGGTGGTTTGAGCAATGAATAGGCTTAAGTCTAGATCTAAGTAATTCTAGGTGGTTTTAGGAATATCTAACTGAAGAATAGAAAAGAGGAGTTCGAGAGGATTTTGGAATTGTTTTTCAGACAGCTACAGTGTCCGTGAATGATGGTGGCCAAGGACGTCACATGGCGGCGGTAAGGACGAAAAGAAGCTAGTTTTTAGGTGTTTTCGATTGAATCTTTGAAGAACTTAAGAGAGAAAAAGACAGAATTTGAAGACTAAAAAGAAACAGAAAATGACAAATGAAAGCAAAGGTTGGTTTTTGGCTTTTACTAAACAAGGAAAACGGTGTCGTTCTTGGACAAAAGAAGTTTGAGCTTGACCCGCGCTCGAGAAGGATCAGGACCCCCGTTTGACCCGTTGGGCAGCCCAATCCGTTTGCTTCTTTCAGTGTTTGTTTCTTTTTTATTTTCTTGTTTTAGTATTCAACTAGTATTTTTTTAATTTATTTATTTTCTGTTTATTTTATTTTTTTTAATTAATTTCATTTGATTTAATTTTATGAAAGATAATAATGAGAAAGAAAAAAATAAAAAAAATTTGATGTTGTGTTTTTAAAAATTGTGAAACTTTAACATATTTTTATAATAGTTTTGTATAATTAATATTCGTAAATAAAATAAATTATTTTTTACATGTTTAATAATTTTGACAACGGAACTTATTCAAGTAAATAAAGAGTTCATTTTGAATAAATTTGATGTGAGAATTTTTTTTTGAAAATTTAAAAATTTTTTAATATTTAAATATTAAAATTAATTCAAAAATCATTTTTTATTAAGATTTATACAAAATAATATAAAATTAATTTGGTATAAATTTTGGGTGCTTTGAGGTGCTAAAACCTTTATAACGTGTAACTAATTCTAGAACATAATTATATAGATGTAAACCACAAGCTATTTTTTTTATGGACTTTAAGTACAATATTAAACTAAATAAATTAATTTAGATGATTAATCATATTTAAATAAAAAAAGATTGATAACAATTTCATAATTTTATATATAATGGATAGTTTTTCAAACTTAAATATTATGACAAAACCAATAAAATGAGAAATCAAATTTTCAATTCTTGCTGGTTTGTTATAATTGTTTACAAAACCTCACATTGACTTCGTAGATGAAGTTTGGCAACCTCCCACTTCCAACATTCTTTTTGGGATGGAGAAGTAGTAGGACGATGACCTACCAGTGAATCCAACTTCTACGAATGAGGTATGAAACCAATTTACCTACTCCAGGTTCTATACCTTCCGATTTTCTCCCGAGTCAAATGAAACTTCCTTGACATCAAAAGAACTAAAAAAATGAACAGATTTGAATTTCCGTCCAAATGTTTCAAATACAGTTGTGGAATAAAAACAAAACTAGTATGGCTCACCGGACACCCCATCTTACCCATCTTTCTAAAAGTATACACCTGCACTTTTTAACTGATGTCCAAAGGTCCCCGCTCGCTGTTTGAGCTGAGCTTCCTCCATCAAAAGCCTCGGACGCTCAATCTCCCTGCTTTTTCTCCACTCTGCGAGCTTAATCTACAATAGAAAAGTTTAAATGCCACATTATACAAACAGAATGTCATGATAATTGTATCTTTGAATCACAACAAAGATAAAGGCGCATCACTAAATTAGAGTTCAAAATATACGTAATATTCGTCCATATCTTTTTCATACTGTTCCAATCTCCCAAGCAAAATTTCCAATGCTAAACCAAACCTTTTTTTGGTAAGGATCATGCTGCAGCCTCCCTTGCTCCACCACCAAGTTGCGGCAATGCAATAGACGCCCTCAAAGAAAACAAAAATTGAGGGACAAGTACTTTATACTAAGCATTATATGTATGGAAATTAGTTAAGTATTAACTGGCTTAATTTATCCAGACCTGTAGGGATCAATGTTTCTGATGCAAGAGTTCAAAGCCAAGTTCCAACCTTTTCCAAAGGTAAAGAAGGTAAACTGCAGACACTTTTTTTTTTTTTTTTCTATTCCATGTTTCTAGAAACAAACAAACCAGATCAATCATATTCATACCCAACAAAGGCGCGCTTCACTTCAAAATCCAAAATTTGTATCTAAGTTAACAGAAGTATAAATACCCTGTTCAAGTTATTAATCAGATATAGGAAGAAGATAATAAAATAAACATAAAAATAAAATCAAGCATTCGAACCTAGTGGTTTTGGGGAAGAAAGATCCTCTGAATATGGACGCGTTGCAATGATTACATACTTGTTTGAAACTCTTCGTTCAACAAACCCCTGATTCAGAAGTGAAGATATTGAAAAAATTCTTCTCATTTTTCCTTTCCATTGCTCTCATCTTTGTTCTTGTCATTTGAATGGGTAGGAAGATGAAAACGAAATTCAGTCTCTATGGTTGCAAAGATTAGGGAAGAACGGAAAAAAGAAGTGACGTGGCAGTCGATCTACCAGCTACGAGGGATCACAAAGCAATACTGATATGGACAGGTAATTCACCTTTCGAATAAACGAACTCGGGTTTTTCTTTTTCCTCTTTTATTTCCACTTTTCTTTTCTGTTTTTGAGAAAGATACTATCTTTTTTGGCCATTGAGAAAGATATTCTATAAAACCTAAAATTCGTACTAATTACTTACTAAACTATAGGCTGCTTATTGATGAGCTGCAAAAGCAAGTAATGCATTTGCTTCCAACCTCTCTACATGCAATCTTCAATCCCAAAACCAAGCTTTTAAACCTCCTCCGTATAATAACCACCTCAGCCACCAGCAGTAGCTATCAAGTTGCTGCGGTGGAACACGGCTTCCTCACTCTTTTCCAATGCTGCAACACGTTCTCAAGCCTCCTCTAAATCCAAACCGAAATTCTCAAATTGGGTTTCGAAAACAGCCCTTTAATTCTTACCAAATTTGCATCCAAATCCTCTGACCGCAACTCCATTGACTACGCTCATTGCTTCCTCTTTTCACCCCGGTCAAATACCCATTTCTACGATGCTTTCCTTTTTAATTTTATTTTCAAAGCTTATACTAAAACTGGAAACTTAGAAGGCCAAAGCTTTATGGGTTGAGTTTCATGCTTGAATATAAAATTTTGCCTGATAATTTTACTCACCCATTTCTTTTAAAGGCCTGCGCAGGCATTGGTTACTCGAATTTAGGCATGTCCATACATCGATCGTTGTTAAAATTTGGCGTTGATGTGAACAATCATGTTTAAACACATTGGTTCATGTGTGTTGTGGTTGCGAAGGAGGGATAGAGTTTGGTCGGAAAGTGTTTGATGAAATGACGAAGAGGACTCTGTTCCGTGGAGCGCTATGAGTGGTGAGTATGTTCTTTTAGGGCGGTCAAAGGATGCGGTTGACTTGTTTAGGCAAACGCAGATGGAAGGTGTTTGCCCTGATGAGATTACAATGGTTCCTGTTTTGTGTGCCAGTACTGATTTAGGTGCACTTGAACTTGGGAGGTGGGTTGAGTCCCTTACTGAGGAGAAAAGAGTGAAAAAATCTGTGGAGCTTAATAATGCTCTCATTAATTTGTTTGCAAAGTGTGGTGATTTGGATAAAGCTTTGAAATTATTTGGGACCATGAGTGAGAGAAGTAGTGTCTCTTGGACTTCTGTCATTGTTGGTTTAGCAATGCAAGGTCGTGGATTGCAGGCTGTTTCTTTGTTTAATGAGATGAAATGATAAGAGATGGAGTGGTGCCAGATGATATTGTCTTTATTGGATTGCTCTTTTCTTGTAGTCATTGAGGATTAGATGAGAAAGGAAATAAATATTTTGATTCGATGAGGAAGGAGTTTGGTATTTTGCCTAAAATTGAACATTATGGATGCATGGTAGATATGTTATGTAGGCCTGGACATGTTAGAAAGGCAGCGATGTTATTAAAAATGCCTATTGAGCCAAACTTTATTGTTTGGCGAAACTTGATAAATGCTTGCCGTACGTGAACTCAAGCTTGGGAGTGTGAATTGCCAGACAACTAATTGAAAATGAGCCTATGCTCGAGGCCAGTTACGTCCTATTTCCAACATTTATGCAAAGATGTTTTATTGGGAGAAGAAAAACAAGATTAGGGAGGTGATGGACAAAAGGGGGATGAGAAAGATCGAGGGAGCATTATTATTGGACCCTTTTTTTTTGTGGCCAGGATACTGCACCTGAAAATTCAGCTTATCGTAGTTATGAGCTGTCTTAGATATTAAAAAAAATGCCAGCAGAACTTGTCTTAGATATTCATTTATGAGCTCAAAACTCATCAATCGTCTTCATAATCATTATAAGTGTGGTCTGAAACCTGTAGTAAACAGACAAGAAATCAAGCTTATCTCTAACATGATTCGCTTCGGCCTCCTTTGGCTGTAGGTTGTGACTAGAAGCAGCGGTAAACTAGAATGGTTGGGAGAGAACATAAATAAAGGAAGACTAGATTAATTCTTGTGGACTTCTAGCTGCATTAAGCTTCGTTAACTTTGGATTATTCCTTCTTTGTGCGGTATGGCGCAGGAGGAAAACAGTTAAACGTGCTCCTGAAATGATGATCATAGTTAAAGAATCCGCAATCGAAGAGAAATGCTAGTTTTCCATACTAGAATTGGAAAACCATGTTACTTGAACTTTCTTTAATCACCTAAAGTCACATTTGACACATAAGATTAGTTAAAGAATAGGATACTGATCATTTTATCATATGTTTGTTATGCATTTAAATAAAAAGATTATATTATTAAAAGGATTAGATATTTTATGCTAATAGGATAACTTTATCTTGTGAAAAAGTAAGGGATTATTTAAAATCTATAAGATTAAACTTACATATCTTATTATATCTTTAAAAATTATATCAATAATTTAAATTGTATCAACTTTAAGAAAGAATAATTTTGATTAATAAATAAATTGTCTTAATCTTTATATACATCAAACATAAAATAAAATGATATTATTTAATTTTATTTTATTCATAATATTATTTTATCTTATCTTATTATAATTTTATATACCAAAAATGATTTAAATATACAAAAAGTAGTGCTACAGATATAGTTAGTGAAAACCTCCATTGGAATGGAGGGTTGAAGTTCTTGTATGCAACATGGTTTCTTGGTTAGCTTAAGGTACAAGATATATAAAATGGTTCACTGCAATTTGTTATTCAAATTGTCGTTTGAATATCTTACTTTTGTGGATTAATGTTTGATAAAAAATATTTGTTTTATAATAAAAAAATTTAAAATAAATATATTGGTCCTATTCTCGTGTTAGGACAAGATACACTTCTCAAAAAATTTATCAATTTTATTTGAAATTAGCATACAATCTTTGTTTTTCTAAAAAAAAAGGAATTTCAAACTTTATTAACTTTGAAAAAAATTGAGTGCATAATTCCATAATGGACTTGGAGGAAAATATTAATGCATGCACCTATTTTTCCACTATGGAGGGAATGAAGGTTTTTATACCAACCTTAAGTCATTAGAAAATATAGTGAATGCCAATCAAATTTCATCAGAAAATACAGATGATCCTGAGGGTGAACGCACGGTAATCGCAGTTAAAGACATTGAAGGACCACAAAGTTATTGGCCCACCAGCCAAATTTGTTATTAAAAAAAAATTATCTGTCTTCGTGGAGGATGCTCAATGGATATGGCAATGGGAAATACGACAGAGTCCCGCATTAAAGCGCGGTCCCCAAACAATCACAGAAGATGCATAGGTTGAGAGCGACGACACAAGGAATCCTGTTGCATCGTGAGATTATGCACATTCAATAATAGCCAATCAACTGGAAGAGATGTGAGCGTGAAGCTTTTAAAATGATTTTAAAAACTTTAGTTCTTACTCACTGAACCAATTCATCAACTCAAATGTCGATTTTGGCAAAAGATTTCAGATGCTTTTCAACGAAGGGTATGTTTATATGAACTTAAAATCTTTATCCAAACCTCCCCTTTCCCTTACCATTTGAGCCAAAGTTTTGTGACTTGGTAACCGCAATTTGTAGAAGGGTGCAGCACGATATATCTAGCAAGGTTTTTGCCATAGGTGATTACTGATGGAGAATCATGGTCAATCAAACACGACAAGACACTAAGGAAGAAGAATCCGAGGGATTCTTTGTAGTTGTAAGCACGGGCGGCATGGATTCTTTTTCCCCAAAGAGAATAGAAGAGTTGGCAATCTAGGAGATGCACTGTTGCGTGTGATTTTGAGCATGATTTCAGGCTCTCTGCTGGTTTGGAAAAAATCTGAACTAATTGATTAGAGTGGAAAACGAACCAGCCGAAGAACATTTTGTTTAATTTGGAATATATGAACATGTATGATTAGTAGTTTCTGCAATGGGCAAAATCGTTCTCATTCACCAACAACAAAGTTTATGCGGCACCAACTCTTTTCCCCTTTCCCCCTGAGCAAGTGGTAGGTGCACAACCAA
This sequence comes from Durio zibethinus, assembly GCF_002303985.1. Next base: position 9,392,459 of record NW_019167882.1, on the reverse strand, counting down.
GTCAAAACCATAAAGTGACAACCGGAAAATTCTTAGTTTTGGATAAATTCTGACCTAAGAAGTCCACTTTCACTACCCAACTCAATCTTATCCAACTTGGGAAGACTCAACCGCTAGTGCCCAAAATCAGGGAAAGAACAAAGATGGGGAAACTTTTTGAGTATCTAATGCCCCTTTTGCCTTTTCGAAGCATTTTCTAATGTGAGTACACAAGCTTTATTGAGGTTAGGAAATATTATAGACTATCCTAGCAACCACATGACCATATTACTGGGGCAAATACTATAATAGATCCCCCAATACATAAAGTGGGAAAAAACCTTGGACTGAAAATTACGAAGGCAACCTGGAAAGCTATCAGAGGGAGAAAGTCTTTTTTTTTTTTTTTTGGTACAAAGGGGGAGAAAGTCTTTGTGAAAGGAGTAAAGCCAATTTCCCAGTCGGCTAGATCTCATCAATCTGAACGAACATCAAGTCTGTAAATTTCATTTTAAAAGGATCCAGAATCAAAATTTTATCTGTCCCAAAAAATTCCAACACAATAGTTTTCGACTACAAATGATTTTAGAAAATATTATATAGAGACTGTAATGAAGAAACACCAACTACAAGAGAAATGGAATGATTAAGACAACAAGAGGTCTTGACATAGAAATTATGATCACAGTAACATAGTCCGTTCGGAGGGGCTTCGCTAATATGAGAGAATAGAGATAAAAAAAAAAAAAAAAATGAATGGAAACCTATAAACCAAGAACCAGCACTTCACAAACACACCTGGTTGTGGTTTCCCATATGATGTCATCCAATGATCCAGGATAAATAAAAACGGTAAGTTGACACTAGCATCTAAAATTCCAATATCCAACAAGATTATGTTTGATTTTTCATTCCTTGACATCTGAAACAGTCAACTCGTATTTTCTGTCAATAATCTAAACTTAAATTCTCCACACAATGATCAGATTCTAGGAATTTAGAAAATAACCCATACCATAAGCCACAAGAGGTGCAACTAGGAAAACGGTCCAAAGCAGAACTGGCCGAGTGTTGAAAAAAATCACATACACTCATCTTTAGTTAGACCCACATAGTTTAGCATAACTAAATCAATAAAACTGTTGAACCTAGCCTTTTTCTCTTTTGGCCCAAGAGGGACTATATTAGAAACTACGAGATTTGAAAATCAGATTGAGCAAGTCTCATCTTTGGATTGATTTCAAGGTAATATAATTGTTATAGTAGACTATGTCATGGCAACCATTGCTAGCATGTAGGAATCAGTAAGCAAGCTCCTATCAGATGCACCACAAACCCATAACTTAATTTTTTGAATTAACAACCTCGGCATCAACTTCATGCCAACAAACTTTTCTCGAGACTCAAAGGTCAGCTAGGTATTACACTTTTAAGACAATGGTACATATGACTACGGCAAGTAATAGCACTGAAATGCACAAAAACGGAGAGTATTCGAGTGCCATTGACAACACTTTCTCCTACTACCTCCTTTGTGCTTCAGAATCATTATATCACTAATAACCCTCTCAGGACACCATCTCTACCTCCTCATCTTTAA